>JARGCV010000216.1:50000-650000 GCA_034064705.1 Bothrops alternatus
TATCTTATCTTATCTTATCTTATCTTATCTTATCTTATCTTATCTTATCTTATCTTGTCTCGTCTCGTCTCGTCTCGTCTCGTCTCGTCTCGTCTCGTCTCGTCTCGTCTCGTCTCGCCTTGCCTTGTCCTGTCTTATCTTATCTTATCTTATCTTATCTTATCTTATCTTATCTTACCTTACCTTACCTTACCTTACCTTACCTTACCTTACCTTACCTTACCTTACCTTACCTTACCTTACCTTACCTTACCTTACCTTACCTTACCTTACCTTACCTTACCTTATCTTATCTTATCTTATCTTATCTCATGTTATCTTACCTTATCTTTTCCTTTCTCGTCCTTTTTCGCCCTATCTTATCTTATCTTATCTTATCTTATCTTATCTTATCTTATCTTATCTTATCTTATCTTATCTTATCTTGTCTTGTCTTGTCTTGTCTTGTCTTGTCTTGTCTTGTCTTGTCTTGTCTTGTCTTGTCTTGTCTTGTCTTGTCTTGTCTTGTCTTGTCTTGTCTAGTCTCGTCTCGTCTCGTCTCGTCTCGTCTCGTCTCGTCTCGTCTCGTCTCGTCTCATCTCATCTTATCTTATCTTTTCTCGCCTTATCATGTCCTTTCTCGTCCTATCTTATCTTATCTTATCTTATCTTATCTTATCTTATCTTATCTTATCTTATCTTATCTTATCTTATCTTATCTTATCTTATCTTATCTTATCTTATCTTATCTTATCTTATCTTATCTTATCTTATCTTATCCTATCCTATCCTATCCTATCCTATCCTATCCTATCCTATCCTATCTTATCTTATCTTATCTCGTCTCGTCTCGTCTCGTCTCGTCTCGTCTCATCTCATCTTATCTTATCTTATCTCGCCTTATCATGTCCTTTCTCGTCCTATCTTATCTTATCTTATCTTATCTTATCTTATCTTATCTTATCTTATCTTATCTTATCTTATCTTATCTTATCTTATCTTATCTTATCTTATCTTATCTTATCTTATCTTATCTTATCTTATCTTATCTTATCTTATCTTATCTTATCTTATCTTATCTTATCCTATCCTATCCTATCCTATCCTATCCTATCCTATCCTATCCTATCCTATCCTATCTTATCTTATCTTATCTTATCTTATCTTATCTTATCTTATCTTATCTTACCTTATCTTATCTTATCTTATCTTATCTTAATTGTTTTCTTGCCTTGTGTTGTCTTGTTTTATCTTTTCCTTTCTCGTCCTGTCTCGCCTTATCTTATCTTATCTTGTCTTGTCTTGTCTTGTCTTGTCTTGTCTTGTCTTGTCTTGTCTTGTCTTGTCTTGTCTTGTCTTGTCTTGTCTTGTCTTGTCTTGTCTTGTCTTGTCTTGTCTTGTCTTGTCTTGTCTTGTCTTGTCTTGCCTTGTTGTCTTGTCTTACCTTATCTTGTCCTGTCTCATCCTATCTTATCTTATCTTATCTTGTCTTGTCTTGTCTTGTCTTGCCTTGTCTTGTCTTGTCTTGTCTTGTCTTGTCTTGTCTTGTCTTGTCTTGCCTTGCCTTGCCTTGCCTTGCCTTGCCTTGCCTTGCCTTATCTATCTTATCTTATCTTATCTTGTCTTGTCTTGTCTTGTCTTGTCTTGTCTTGTCTTGTCTTGTCTTGTCTTGTCTTGTCTTGTCTTGTCTTGTCTTGTCTTGTCTTGTCTTGTCTTGTCTTGTCTTGTCTTGTCTTGTCTTGTCTTGTCTTGTCTTGTCTTGTCTTGTCTTGTCTTGTCTTGTCTTGTCTTGTCTTGTCTCGCCTTGTCTTGTCCTTTCTCGTCCTATCTTATCTTATCTTATCTTATCTTATCTTATCTTATCTTATCTTGTCTTGTCTTGTCTTGTCTTGTCTTGTCTTGTCTCGTCTCGTCTCGTCTCGTCTCGTCTCGTCTCGTCTCGTCTCGTCTCCTCTCGTCTCGTCTCGTCTCGTCTCGTCTCGTCTCGTCTCGTCTTGCCTTGTCCTGTCTTATCTTATCTTATCTTATCTTATCTTATCTTATCTTATCTTATCTTATCTTATCTTATCTTATCTTATCTTATCTTATCTTATCTTATCTTATCTTATCTTATCTTATCTTATCTTATCTTATCTTATCTTATCTTATCTTATCTTATCTTATCTTATCTTATCTTATCTTATCTTATCTTATCTTATCTTATCTTATCTTATCTTATCTTATCTCGCCTCGCCTCGCCTCGCCTCGCCTCGCCTCGCCTCGCCTCGCCTCGCCTCGCCTCGCCTCGCCTCGCCTCGCCTCGCCTCGCCTCGCCTCGCCTCGCCTCGCCTTGTCCTGTCCTGTCCTGTCCTGTCCTGTCCTGTCCTGTCCTGTCCTGTCCTGTCCTGTCCTGTCCTGTCTTGTCTTGTCTTGTCTTGTCTTGTCTTGTCTTGTCTTGTCTTGTCTTGTCTTGTCTTGTCTTGTCTTGTCTTGTCTTGTCTTGTCTTGTCTTGTCTTGTCTTGTCTTGTCTTGCCTTGCCTTGCCTTGTCTTGTCTTGCCTTGTTGTCTTGTCTTACCTCATCTTGTCCTGTCTCATCCTATCTTATCTTATCTTATCTTATCTTGTCTTGTCTTGTCTTCTGTTGTCTTGTCTTGTCTTGTCTTGTCTTGCCTTGCCTTGCCTTGCCTTGCCTTGCCTTGCCTTGCCTTGCCTTATCTATCTTATCTTATCTTATCTTATCTTATCTTGTCTTGTCTTGTCTTGTCTTGTCTTGTCTTGTCTTGTCTTGTCTTGTCTTGTCTTGTCTTGCCTTGCCTTGCCTTGCCTTGCCTTGCCTTGCCTTATCTATCTTATCTTATCTTGTCTTGTCTTGTCTTGTCTTGTCTTGTCTTGTCTCGCCTTGTCTTGTCCTTTCTCGTCCTATCTTATCTTATCTTATCTTATCTTATCTTATCTTATCTTATCTTATCTTATCTTATCTTATCTTATCTTATCTTGTCTTGTCTTGTCTCGTCTCGTCTCGTCTCGTCTCGTCTCGTCTCGTCTCGTCTCGTCTCGTCTCGCCTTGCCTTGTCCTGTCTTATCTTATCTTATCTTATCTTATCTTATCTTATCTTATCTTATCTTATCTTACCTTACCTTACCTTACCTTACCTTACCTTACCTTACCTTACCTTACCTTACCTTACCTTACCTTACCTTACCTTACCTTACCTTACCTTATCTTATCTTATCTTATCTTATCTTATCTCATGTTATCTTACCTTATCTTTTCCTTTCTCGTCCTTTTTCGCCCTATCTTATCTTATCTTATCTTATCTTATCTTATCTTATCTTATCTTATCTTATCTTATCTTATCTTATCTTATCTTATCTTATCTTATCTTATCTTATCTTATCTTATCTTATCTTATCTTATCTTATCTTATCTTATCTTATCTTATCTTATCTTATCTTATCTTATCTTATCTTATCTTATCTTATCCTATCCTATCCTATCCTATCCTATCCTATCCTATCCTATCCTATCCTATCCTATCTTATCTTATCTTGTCTCGTCTCGTCTCGTCTCGTCTCGTCTCGTCTCATCTCATCTTATCTTATCTTATCTCGCCTTATCATGTCCTTTCTCGTCTTATCTTATCTTATCTTATCTTATCTTATCTTATCTTATCTTATCTTATCTTATCTTATCTTATCTTATCTTATCTTATCTTATCTTATCTTATCTTATCTTATCTTATCTTATCTTATCTTATCTTATCTTATCTTATCCTATCCTATCCTATCCTATCCTATCCTATCCTATCCTATCCTATCCTATCCTATCCTATCCTATCCTATCTTATCTTATCTTATCTTATCTTATCTTATCTTATCTTATCTTACCTTATCTTATCTTATCTTATCTTATCTTAATTGTTTTCTTGCCTTGTGTTGTCTTGTTTTATCTTTTCCTTTCTCGTCCTGTCTCGCCTTATCTTATCTTATCTTATCTTGTCTTGTCTTGTCTTGTCTTGTCTTGTCTTGTCTTGTCTTGTCTTGTCTTGTCTTGTCTTGTCTTGTCTTGTCTTGTCTTGTCTTGTCTTGTCTTGTCTTGTCTTGTCTTGTCTTGTCTTGTCTTGTCTTGTCTTGTCTTGTCTTGTCTTGTCTTGTCTTGTCTTGCCTTGTTGTCTTGTCTTACCTTATCTTGTCCTGTCTCATCCTATCTTATCTTATCTTATCTTGTCTTGTCTTGTCTTGTCTTGCCTTGTCTTGTCTTGTCTTGTCTTGTCTTGTCTTGTCTTGTCTTGTCTTGTCTTGCCTTGCCTTGCCTTGCCTTGCCTTGCCTTGCCTTGCCTTATCTATCTTATCTTATCTTATCTTATCTTGTCTTGTCTTGTCTTGTCTTGTCTTGTCTTGTCTTGTCTTGTCTTGTCTTGTCTTGTCTTGTCTTGTCTTGTCTTGTCTTGTCTTGTCTTGTCTTGTCTTGTCTTGTCTTGTCTTGTCTTGTCTTGTCTTGTCTTGTCTTGTCTTGTCTTGTCTTGTCTCGCCTTGTCTTGTCCTTTCTCGTCCTATCTTATCTTATCTTATCTTATCTTATCTTATCTTATCTTGTCTTGTCTTGTCTTGTCTTGTCTTGTCTTGTCTCGTCTCGTCTCGTCTCGTCTCGTCTCGTCTCGTCTCCTCTCGTCTCGTCTCGTCTCGTCTCGTCTCGTCTCGTCTTGCCTTGTCCTGTCTTATCTTATCTTATCTTATCTTATCTTATCTTATCTTATCTTATCTTATCTTATCTTATCTTATCTTATCTTATCTTATCTTATCTTATCTTATCTTATCTTATCTTATCTTATCTTATCTTATCTTATCTTATCTTATCTTATCTTGCCTCGCCTCGCCTCGCCTCGCCTCGCCTCGCCTTGCCTTGCCTTGCCTTGTCCTGTCCTGTCCTGTCCTGTCCTGTCCTGTCCTGTCCTGTCCTGTCCTGTCCTGTCCTGTCCTGTCCTGTCCTGTCCTGTCCTGTCCTGTCTTGTCTTGTCTTGTCTTGTCTTGTCTTGTCTTGTCTTGTCTTGTCTTGTCTTGTCTTGTCTTGTCTTGTCTTGTCTTGTCTTGTCTTGTCTTGTCTTGCCTTGCCTTGCCTTGTCTTGTCTTGCCTTGTTGTCTTGTCTTACCTCATCTTGTCCTGTCTCATCCTATCTTATCTTATCTTATCTTATCTTATCTTGTCTTGTCTTGTCTTCTGTTGTCTTGTCTTGTCTTGTCTTGTCTTGCCTTGCCTTGCCTTGCCTTGCCTTGCCTTGCCTTGCCTTGCCTTGCCTTATCTATCTTATCTTATCTTATCTTATCTTATCTTATCTTGTCTTGTCTTGTCTTGTCTTGTCTTGTCTTGTCTTGTCTTGTCTTGTCTTGTCTTGTCTTGTCTTGTCTTGCCTTGCCTTGCCTTGCCTTGCCTTGCCTTGCCTTATCTATCTTATCTTATCTTGTCTTGTCTTGTCTTGTCTTGTCTTGTCTCGCCTTGTCTTGTCCTTTCTCGTCCTATCTTATCTTATCTTATCTTATCTTATCTTATCTTATCTTATCTTATCTTATCTTATCTTATCTTATCTTATCTTATCTTATCTTATCTTATCTTGTCTTGTCTTGTCTCGTCTCGTCTCGTCTCGTCTCGTCTCGTCTCGTCTCGTCTCGTCTCGTCTCGTCTCGCCTTGCCTTGTCCTGTCTTATCTTATCTTATCTTATCTTATCTTATCTTATCTTATCTTACCTTACCTTACCTTACCTTACCTTACCTTACCTTACCTTACCTTACCTTACCTTACCTTACCTTACCTTACCTTACCTTACCTTACCTTACCTTACCTTATCTTATCTTATCTTATCTTATCTTATCTCATGTTATCTTACCTTATCTTTTCCTTTCTCGTCCTTTTTCGCCCTATCTTATCTTATCTTATCTTATCTTATCTTATCTTATCTTATCTTATCTTATCTTATCTTATCTTATCTTATCTTATCTTATCTTATCTTATCTTATCTTATCTTATCTTATCTTATCTTATCTTATCTTATCTTATCTTATCTTATCTTATCTTATCTTATCTTATCTTATCTTATCTTATCTTATCTTATCTTATCTTATCTTATCTTATCTTATCTTATCTTATCTTATCTTATCTTATCTTATCTTATCTTATCTTATCTTATCTTATCTTATCTCATGTTATCTTGCCTTATCTTTTCCTTTCTCGTCCTTTTTCGTCCTATCTTATCTTATCTTATCTTATCTTATCTTATCTTATCTTATCTTATCTTATCTTATCTTATCTTATCTTATCTTATCTTATCTTATCTTATCTTATCTTATCTTATCTTATCTTATCTTATCTTATCTTATCTTATCTTATCTTATCTCATCTCATCTCATCTCATCTCATCTCATCTCATCTCATCTCATCTCATCTTATCTCATCTTATCTTACCTTACCTTGTCCTCTCTCGTCCTTTCTCGTCCTATCTCGTCCTATCTTATCTTATCTTATCTTATCTTATCTTATCTTATCTTATCTTATCTTATCTTATCTCATCTCATCTCATCTCATCTCATCTCGTCTCGTCTCGTCTCGTCTCGTCTCGTCTTGCCTTGCCTTGTCCTGTCTTATCTTATCTTATCTTATCTTATCTTATCTTATCTTATCTTATCTTATCTTACCTTACCTTACCTTACCTTACCTTACCTTACCTTACCTTACCTTACCTTACCTTGCCTTGCCTTGCCTTGCCTTGCCTTGCCTTGCCTTGCCTTGCCTTGCCTTGCCTTGCCTTGCCTTGCCTTGCCTTGCCTTGCCTTGCCTTGCCTTGCCTTGCCTTGCCTTGCCTTGTCTTGTCCTGTCCTGTCCTGTCCTGTCCTGTCCTGTCCTGTCCTGTCCTGTCCTGTCCTGTCCTGTCCTGTCTTGTCTTGTCTTGTCTTGTCTTGTCTTGTCTTGTCTTGTCTTGTCTTGTCTTGTCTTGTCTTGTCTTGTCTTGTCTTGTCTTGTCTTGTCTCACCTTGTCTTGTCCTCTCTCGTCCTATCTTATCTTATCTTATCTTATCTTATCTTATCTTGTCTTGTCTTGTCTTGTCTTGTCTTGTCTTGTCTTGTCTTGTCTTGTCTTGTCTCGTCTCGTCTCGTCTCGTCTCGTCTCGTCTCGTCTCGTCTCGTCTCGTCTCGTCTCGTCTCGTCTCGTCTCGTCTCGTCTCGTCTCGTCTCATCTCATCTCATCTTATCTTATCTCGCCTTATCATGTCCTTTCTCGTCCTATCTTATCTTATCTTATCTTATCTTATCTTATCTTATCTTATCTTATCTTATCTTATCTTATCTTATCTTATCTTATCTTATCTTATCTTATCTTATCTTATCTTATCTTATCTTGTCTTGTCTTATCTCATGTTATCTTGCCTTATCTTTTCCTTTCTCGTCCTTTTTCGTCCTATCTTATCTTATCTTATCTTATCTTATCTTATCTTATCTTATCTTATCTTATCTTATCTTATCTTATCTTATCTTATCTTATCTTATCTTATCTTATCTTATCTTATCTTATCTTATCTTATCTTATCTTATCTTATCTTATCTTATCTTATCTTATCTTATCTTATCTTATCTTATCTTATCTTATCTTATCTTATCTTATCTTATCTTATCTTATCTTATCTTATCTTATCTTATCTTATCTTATCTTATCTTATCTTATCTCATCTCATCTCATCTCATCTCATCTCATCTCATCTCATCTTATCTCATCTTATCTTACCTTACCTTGTCCTCTCTCGTCCTTTCTCGTCCTATCTCGTCCTATCTTATCTTATCTTATCTTATCTTATCTTATCTTATCTTATCTTATCTTATCTTATCTTATCTTATCTTATCTTATCTTGTCTTGTCTTGTCTTGTCTTGTCTTGTCTTGTCTCGTCTTGTCTCGTCTCGTCTCGTCTCGTCTCGTCTCGTCTTGCCTTGCCTTGTCCTGTCTTATCTTATCTTATCTTATCTTATCTTATCTTATCTTATCTTATCTTATCTTATCTTATCTTATCTTATCTTATCTTATCTTGTCTTGTCTTGTCTTGTCTTGCCTTGCCTTGCCTTGCCTTGCCTTGCCTTGCCTTGCCTTGCCTTGCCTTGCCTTGCCTTGCCTTGCCTTGCCTTGCCTTGCCTTGCCTTGCCTTGCCTTGCCTTGCCTTGCCTTGCCTTGCCTTGCCTTGCCTTGCCTTGCCTTGCCTTGCCTTGCCCTGTCCTGTCCTGTCCTGTCCTGTCCTGTCCTGTCCTGTCCTGTCCTGTCCTGTCCTGTCCTGTCCTGTCTTGTCTTGTCTTGTCTTGTCTTGTCTTGTCTTGTCTTGTCTTGTCTTGTCTTGTCTTGTCTTGTCTTGTCTTGTCTTGTCTTGTCTTGTCTTGTCTTGTCTTGTCTTGTCTCGCCTTGTATTGTCTTGTCTTGTCTTGTCTTGTCTCGCCTTGTCTTGTCCTTTCTCGTCCTATCTTATCTTATCTTATCTTATCTTATCTTATCTTATCTTATCTTATCTTATCTTATCTTATCTTATCTTATCTTATCTTATCTTATCTTATCTTATCTTATCTTATCTTATCTTATCTTATCTTATCTTATCTTATCTTATCTTATCTTATCCTATCCTATCCTATCCTATCCTATCCTATCCTATCCTATCCTAACCTATCCTGTCCTGTCTTGTCTTGTCTTGTCTTGTCTCGTCTCGTCTCGTCTCGTCTCGCCTTGCCTTGCCTTGTCCTGTCTTATCTTATCTTATCTTATCTTATCTTATCTTATCTTATCTTATCTTATCTTATCTTATCTTATCTTATCTTATCTTATCTTATCTTATATTATCTCATCTCATCTCATCTCATCTCATCTCATCTCATCTCATCTCGTCTCGTCTCGTCTCGTCTCGCCTTGCCTTGTCCTGTCTTATCTTATCTTATCTTATCTTATCTTATCTTATCTTATCTTATCTTATCTTATCTTATCTTATCTTATCTTATCTCATCTTATCTCATCTCATCTCATCTCATCTCATCTCATCTCATCTCATCTCATCTCATCTCATCTCATCTCATCTCATCTCATCTCATCTCATCTTATCTCATCTTATCTTACCTTACCTTGTCCTCTCTCGTCCTTTCTCGTCCTATCTCGTCCTATCTTATCTTATCTTATCTTATCTTATCTTATCTTATCTTATCTTATCTTATCTTATCTTATCTTATCTTATCTTATATTATCTCATCTCATCTCATCTCATCTCATCTCATCTCATCTCGTCTCGTCTCGTCTCGTCTCGCCTTGCCTTGTCCTGTCTTATCTTATCTTATCTTATCTTATCTTATCTTATCTTATCTTATCTTATCTTATCTTATCTTATCTTATCTTATCTTATCTTATCTTATCTTATCTTATCTTATCTTATCTTATCTTATCTTATCTTATCTTATCTTATCTTATCTTATCTTATCTTATCTTATCTTATCTTATCTTATCTTATCTTATCTTATCTTATCTTATCTTATCCTATCCTATCCTATCCTATCCTATCCTATCCTGTCCTGTCCTGTCTTGTCTCGTCTCGTCTCGTCTCGTCTCGTCTCGTCTCGTCTCGCCTCGCCTCGCCTCGCCTTGTCCTGTCTTATCTTATCTTATCTTATCTTATCTTATCTTATCTTATCTTATCTTATCTTATCTTATCTTATCTTATCTTATCTTATCTTATCTTATCTTATCTTATCTTATCTTATCTTATCTTATCTTATCTTATCTTATCTTATCTTATCTTATCTTATCTTATCTTATCTTATCTTATCTTATCTTATCTTATCTTATCTTGTCTTGTCTTATCTCATGTTATCTTGCCTTATCTTTTCCTTTCTCGTCCTTTTTCGTCCTATCTTATCTTATCTTATCTTATCTTATCTTATCTTATCTTATCTTATCTTATCTTATCTTATCTTATCTTATCTTATCTTATCTTATCTTATCTTATCTTATCTTATCTTATCTTATCTTATCTTATCTTATCTTATCTTATCTTATCTTATCTTATCTTATCTTATCTCATCTCATCTCATCTCATCTCATCTCATCTCATCTCATCTTATCTCATCTTATCTTACCTTACCTTGTCCTCTCTCGTCCTTTCTCGTCCTATCTCGTCCTATCTTATCTTATCTTATCTTATCTTATCTTATCTTATCTTATCTTATCTTATCTTATCTTATCTTATCTTATCTTATCTTATCTTATCTTGTCTTGTCTTGTCTTGTCTTGTCTTGTCTTGTCTCGTCTTGTCTCGTCTCGTCTCGTCTCGTCTCGTCTCGTCTTGCCTTGCCTTGTCCTGTCTTATCTTATCTTATCTTATCTTATCTTATCTTATCTTATCTTATCTTATCTTATCTTATCTTATCTTATCTTATCTTGTCTTGTCTTGTCTTGCCTTGCCTTGCCTTGCCTTGCCTTGCCTTGCCTTGCCTTGCCTTGCCTTGCCTTGCCTTGCCTTGCCTTGCCTTGCCTTGCCTTGCCTTGCCTTGCCTTGCCTTGCCTTGCCTTGCCTTGCCTTGCCTTGCCTTGCCTTGCCTTGCCTTGCCCTGTCCTGTCCTGTCCTGTCCTGTCCTGTCCTGTCCTGTCCTGTCCTGTCCTGTCCTGTCCTGTCCTGTCTTGTCTTGTCTTGTCTTGTCTTGTCTTGTCTTGTCTTGTCTTGTCTTGTCTTGTCTTGTCTTGTCTTGTCTTGTCTTGTCTTGTCTTGTCTTGTCTTGTCTTGTCTTGTCTTGTCTTGTCTCGCCTTGTATTGTCTTGTCTTGTCTTGTCTTGTCTCGCCTTGTCTTGTCCTTTCTCGTCCTATCTTATCTTATCTTATCTTATCTTATCTTATCTTATCTTATCTTATCTTATCTTATCTTATCTTATCTTATCTTATCTTATCTTATCTTATCTTATCTTATCTTATCTTATCTTATCTTATCTTATCTTATCTTATCTTATCTTATCCTATCCTATCCTATCCTATCCTATCCTATCCTATCCTATCCTAACCTATCCTATCCTGTCTTGTCTTGTCTTGTCTTGTCTCGTCTCGTCTCGTCTCGTCTCGCCTTGCCTTGCCTTGTCCTGTCTTATCTTATCTTATCTTATCTTATCTTATCTTATCTTATCTTATCTTATCTTATCTTATCTTATCTTATCTTATCTTATCTTATATTATCTCATCTCATCTCATCTCATCTCATCTCATCTCATCTCGTCTCGTCTCGTCTCGTCTCGCCTTGCCTTGTCCTGTCTTATCTTATCTTATCTTATCTTATCTTATCTTATCTTATCTTATCTTATCTTATCTTATCTTATCTTATCTTATCTTATCTTATCTTATCTTATCTTATCTTATCTTATCTTATCTTATCTTATCTTATCTTATCTTATCTTATCTTATCCTATCCTATCCTATCCTATCCTATCCTATCCTGTCCTGTCCTGTCTTGTCTCGTCTCATCTCGTCTCGTCTCGTCTCGTCTCGTCTCGCCTCGCCTCGCCTCGCCTTGTCCTGTCTTATCTTATCTTATCTTATCTTATCTTATCTTATCTTATCTTATCTTATCTTATCTTATCTTATCTTATCTTATCTTATCTTATCTTATCTTATCTTATCTTATCTTATCTTATCTTATCTTATCTTATCTTATCTTATCTTATCTTATCTTATCTTATCTTATCTTATCTTATCTTATCTTATCTTATCTTATCTTGTCTTATCTCATGTTATCTTGCCTTATCTTTTCCTTTCTCGTCCTTTTTCGTCCTATCTTATCTTATCTTATCTTATCTTATCTTATCTTATCTTATCTTATCTTATCTTATCTTATCTTATCTTATCTTATCTTATCTTATCTTATCTTATCTTATCTTATCTTATCTTATCTTATCTTATCTTATCTTATCTTATCTTATCTTATCTTATCTTATCTTATCTTATCTTATCTTATCTTATCTTATCTTATCTTATCTTATCTTATCTTATCTTATCTTATCTTATCTTATCTTATCTCATCTCATCTCATCTCATCTCATCTCATCTCATCTTATCTCATCTTATCTTACCTTACCTTGTCCTCTCTCGTCCTTTCTCGTCCTATCTCGTCCTATCTTATCTTATCTTATCTTATCTTATCTTATCTTATCTTATCTTATCTTATCTTATCTTATCTTATCTTATCTTATCTTGTCTTGTCTTGTCTTGTCTTGTCTTGTCTTGTCTTGTCTTGTCTTGTCTTGTCTCGTCTTGTCTCGTCTCGTCTCGTCTCGTCTCGTCTCGTCTTGCCTTGCCTTGTCCTGTCTTATCTTATCTTATCTTATCTTATCTTATCTTATCTTATCTTATCTTATCTTATCTTATCTTATCTTATCTTATCTTATCTTGTCTTGTCTTGTCTTGTCTTGTCTTGTCTTGCCTTGCCTTGCCTTGCCTTGCCTTGCCTTGCCTTGCCTTGCCTTGCCTTGCCTTGCCTTGCCTTGCCTTGCCTTGCCTTGCCTTGCCTTGCCTTGCCTTGCCTTGCCTTGCCTTGCCTTGCCTTGCCTTGCCTTGCCTTGCCTTGCCCTGTCCTGTCCTGTCCTGTCCTGTCCTGTCCTGTCCTGTCCTGTCCTGTCCTGTCCTGTCCTGTCCTGTCTTGTCTTGTCTTGTCTTGTCTTGTCTTGTCTTGTCTTGTCTTGTCTTGTCTTGTCTTGTCTTGTCTTGTCTTGTCTTGTCTTGTCTTGTCTTGTCTTGTCTTGTCTTGTCTCGTCTCGTCTCGTCTCGTCTCGCCTTGCCTTGCCTTGTCCTGTCTTATCTTATCTTATCTTATCTTATCTTATCTTATCTTATCTTATCTTATCTTATCTTATCTTATCTTATCTTATCTTATCTTATCTTATCTTATCTTATCTTATCTTATCTTATCTTATCTTATCTTATCTTATCTTATCTTATCTTATCTTATCTTATCCTATCCTATCCTATCCTATCCTATCCTATCCTATCCTATCCTATCCTGTCTCGTCTCGTCTCGTCTCGTCTCGTCTCGTCTCGTCTCGTCTCGCCTCGCCTCGCCTCGCCTTGTCCTGTCTTGTCTTATCTTATCTTATCTTATCTTATCTTATCTTATCTTATCTTATCTTATCTTGTCTTGTCTTGTCTTGTCTCGTCTCGTCTCGTCTCGTCTCGTCTCGTCTCGTCTCGTCTCGTCTCGTCTCGTCTCGTCTCGTCTCGTCTCGTCTCGTCTCGTCTCGTCTTGCCTTGCCTTGTCCTGTCTTATCTTATCTTATCTTATCTTATCTTATCTTATCTTATCTTATCTTATCTTATCTTATCTTATCTTATCTTATCTTATCTTATCTTATCTTATCTTATCTTATCTTATCTTATCTTATCTTATCTTATCTTATCTTATCTTATCTTATCTTATCTTATCTTATCTTATCTTATCTTATCTTATCTTATCTTATCTTATCTTATCTTATCTTATCTTATCTTATCTCATGTTATCTTGCCTTATCTTTTCCTTTCTCGTCCTTTTTCGTCCTATCTTATCTTATCTTATCTTATCTTATCTTATCTTATCTTATCTTATCTTATCTTATCTTATCTTATCTTATCTTATCTTATCTTATCTTATCTTATCTTATCTTATCTTATCTTATCTTATCTTATCTTATCTTATCTTATCTCATCTCATCTCATCTCATCTCATCTCATCTCATCTCATCTCATCTCATCTCATCTTATCTCATCTTATCTTACCTTACCTTGTCCTCTCTCGTCCTTTCTCGTCCTATCTCGTCCTATCTTATCTTATCTTATCTTATCTTATCTTATCTTATCTTATCTTATCTTATCTTATCTTATCTTATCTTATCTTATATTATCTCATCTCATCTCATCTCATCTCATCTCGTCTCGTCTCGTCTCGTCTCGTCTCGCCTCGCCTTGTCCTGTCTTGTCTTATCTTATCTTATCTTATCTTATCTTATCTTATCTTATCTTATCTTATCTTATCTTATCTTGCCTTGCCTTGCCTTGCCTTGCCTTGCCTTGCCTTGCCTTGCCTTGCCTTGCCTTGCCTTGCCTTGCCTTGCCTTGCCTTGCCTTGCCTTGCCTTGCCTTGCCTTGCCTTGCCTTGCCTTGCCTTGCCTTGTCCTGTCCTGTCCTGTCCTGTCCTGTCCTGTCCTGTCCTGTCCTGTCCTGTCCTGTCCTGTCCTGTCCTGTCCTGTCCTGTCCTGTCTTGTCTTGTCTTGTCTTGTCTTGTCTTGTCTTGTCTTGTCTTGTCTTGTCTTGTCTTGTCTTGTCTTGTCTTGTCTTGTCTTGTCTTGTCTCGCCTTGTCTTGTCCTTTCTCGTCCTATCTTATCTTATCTTATCTTATCTTATCTTGTCTTGTCTTGTCTTGTCTTGTCTTGTCTTGTCTTGTCTCGTCTCGTCTCGTCTCGTCTCGTCTCGTCTCGTCTCGTCTCGTCTCGTCTCGTCTCGTCTCGTCTCGTCTCATCTTATCTTATCTCGCCTTATCATGTCCTTTCTCGTCCTATCTTATCTTATCTTATCTTATCTTATCTTATCTTATCTTATCTTATCTTATCTTATCTTATCTTATCTTATCTTATCTTATCTTATCTTATCTTGTCTTGTCTTGTCTTGTCTTGTCTTGTCTTGTCTTGTCTTGTCTTGTCTTGTCTTGTCTTGTCTTGTCTTGTCTTGTCTTGTCTTGTCTTGTCTTGTCTTGTCCTGTCCTGTCCTGTCCTGTCCTGTCCTGTCCTGTCCTGTCCTGTCTTGTCTCGTCTCGTCTCGTCTCGTCTCGTCTCGCCTCGCCTTGCCTTGTCCTGTCTTATCTTATCTTATCTTATCTTATCTTATCTTATCTTATCTTATCTTATCTTATCTTATCTTATCTTATCTTGTCTTGTCTTGTCTTATCTTATCTTATCTTATCTTATCTTATCTTATCTTATCTTATCTTATCTTATCTTATCTTATCTTATCTTATCTTATCTTATCTTATCTTATCTTATCTTATCTTATCTTATCTTATCTTATCTTATCTTATCTTATCTCATGTTATCTCATGTTATCTCATGTTATCTTGCCTTATCTTTTCCTTTCTCGTCCTTTTTCGTCCTATCTTATCTTATCTTATCTTATCTTATCTTATCTTATCTTATCTTATCTTATCTTATCTTATCTTATCTTATCTTATCTTATCTTATCTTATCTTATCTTATCTTATCTTATCTTATCTCATCTCATCTCATCTCATCTCATCTCATCTCATCTTATCTCATCTTATCTTACCTTACCTTGTCCTCTCTCGTCCTTTCTCGTCCTATCTCGTCCTATCTTATCTTATCTTATCTTATCTTATCTTATCTTATCTTATCTTATCTTATCTTATCTTATCTTATCTTATCTTATCTTATCTTATCTTATCTTATCTTATCTTGCCTTGCCTTGCCTTGCCTTGCCTTGCCTTGCCTTGCCTTGCCTTGCCTTGCCTTGCCTTGCCTTGCCTTGCCTTGCCTTGCCTTGCCTTGCCTTGCCTTGCCTTGCCTTGCCTTGCCTTGCCTTGCCTTGCCTTGCCTTGTTTTGCCTTGTCCTGTCCTGTCCTGTCCTGTCCTGTCCTGTCCTGTCCTGTCTTGTCTTGTCTTGTCTTGTCTTGTCTTGTCTTGTCTTGTCTTGTCTTGTCTTGTCTTGTCTTGTCTTGTCTTGTCTTGTCTTGTCTTGTCTTGTCTTGTCTTGTCTCGCCTTGTCTTGTCCTTTCTCGTCCTATCTTATCTTATCTTATCTTATCTTATCTTATCTTATCTTGTCTTGTCTTGTCTTGTCTTGTCTTGTCTCGTCTCGTCTCGTCTCGTCTCGTCTCGTCTCGTCTCGTCTCGTCTCGTCTCGTCTCGTCTCGTCTCGTCTCGTCTCGTCTCGTCTCGTCTCATCTTATCTTATCTTATCTCGCCTTATCATGTCCTTTCTCGTCCTATCTTATCTTATCTTATCTTATCTTATCTTATCTTATCTTATCTTATCTTATCTTATCTTATCTTATCTTATCTTATCTTATCTTATCTTATCTTATCTTATCTTATCTTATCTTATCTTATCTTATCTTATCTTATCTTATCTTGTCTTGTCCTGTCCTGTCCTGTCCTGTCCTGTCCTGTCCTGTCCTGTCCTGTCCTGTCCTGTCCTGTCCTGTCTTGTCTTGTCTCGTCTCGTCTCGTCTCGTCTCGTCTCGCCTCGCCTCGCCTCATCTTATCTTATCTTATCTTATCTTATCTTATCTTATCTTATCTTATCTTATCTTATCTTATCTTATCTTATCTTATCTTATCTTATCTTATCTTATCTTATCTTATCTTATCTTATCTTATCTTATCTTATCTTATCTTATCTCATCTCATCTCATCTCATCTCATCTCATCTCATCTCATCTCATCTCATCTCATCTCATCTCATCTCATCTCATCTCATCTCATCTCATCTTATCTTATCTTATCTTATCTTATCGTATCTTATCCTATCCTATCCTATCCTGTCCTGTCCTGTCCTGTCCTGTCTTGTCTTGTCTCGTCTCGTCTCGTCTCGTCTCGTCTCGTCTCGCCTCGCCTCGCCTCGCCTCGTCCTGTCTTATCTTATCTTATCTTATCTTATCTTATCTTATCTTATCTTATCTTATCTTATCTTATCTTATCTTATCTTATCTTATCTTATCTTATCTTATCTTATCTTATCTTATCTTATCTTATCTTATCTTATCTTATCTTATCTTATCTTATCTTATCTTATCTTATCTTATCTTATCTTATCTTATCTTATCTTATCTTATCTTATCTTATCTTATCTTATCTTATCTTAATTGTTTTCTTGCCTTGTGTTGTCTTGTTTTATCTTTTCCTTTCTCGTCCTGTCTCACCTTATCTTATCTTGTCTTGTCTTGTCTTGTCTTGTCTTGTCTTGTCTTGTCTTGTCTTGTCTTGTCTTGTCTTGTCTTGTCTTGTCTTGTCTCGCCTTGTCTTGTCCTTTCTCGTCCTATCTTATCTTGTCTTATCTTACCTTACCTTACCTTACCTTACCTTACCTTACCTTACCTTACCTTACCTTACCTTACCTTACCTTACCTTACCTTACCTTACCTTCCCTTACCTTACCTTGTCTTGTCCTGTCCTGTCCTGTCCTGTCCTGTCCTGTCCTGTCCTGTCCTGTCCTGTCCTGTCCTGTCCTGTCTTGTCTTGTCTAGTCTTGTCTTGTCTTGTCTTGTCTTGTCTTGTCTTGTCTTGTCTTGTCTCGTCTTGTCTTGTCCTTTCTCGTCCTATCTTATCTTATCTTATCTTATCTTATCTTATCTTATCTTATCTTGTCTTGTCTTGTCTTGTCTTGTCTTGTCTTGTCTTGTCTTGTCTTGTCTCGTCTCGTCTCGTCTCGTCTCGTCTCGTCTCGTCTCGTCTCGTCTCGTCTCGTCTCGTCTCGTCTCATCTCATCTTATCTTATCTTATCTTATCTCGCCTTATCATGTCCTTTCTCGTCCTATCTTATCTTATCTTATCTTATCTTATCTTATCTTATCTTATCTTATCTTATCTTATCTTATCTTATCTTATCTTATCTTATCTTATCTTATCTTATCTTATCTTATCTTATCTTATCTTATCTTATCTTATCTTATCTTATCTTATCTTATCTTATCTTATCTTATCTTATCTTATCTTGTCTTGTCTTGTCTTGTCTTGTCCTGTCCTGTCCTGTCCTGTCCTGTCCTGTCCTGTCCTGTCTCGTCTCGTCTCGTCTCGTCTCGTCTCGTCTCGTCTCGTCTCGTCTCGTCTCGCCTCGCCTCGCCTCGCCTCGCCTCGTCCTGTCTTGTCTTATCTTATCTTATCTTATCTTATCTTATCTTATCTTATCTTATCTTATCTTATCTTATCTTATCTTATCTTATCTTATCTTATCTTATCTTATCTTATCTTATCTTATCTTATCTTATCTTATCTTATCTTATCTTATCTTATCTTATCTTATCTTATCTTATCTTATCTTATCTTATCTTATCTTATCTTATCTTATCTTATCTTATCTTATCTTATCTTATCTTATCTTATCTTATCTTATCTTATCTTATCTTATCTTATCTTACCTTACCTTACCTTATCTTATCTTATCCTATCCTATCCTATCCTATCCTATCCTATCCTATCTCGTCTCGTCTCGTCTCGTCTCGTCTCGTCTCGCCTCGCCTCGCCTTGTCCTGTCTTATCTTATCTTATCTTATCTTATCTTATCTTATCTTATCTTATCTTATCTTATCTTATCTTATCTTATCTTATCTTATCTTATCTTATCTTATCTTATCTTATCTTATCTTATCTTATCTTATCTTATCTTATCTTATCTTATCTTATCTTATCTTATCTTATCTTATCTTATCTTATCTTATCTTATCTTATCTTATCTTATCTTATCTTATCTTATCTTATCTTATCTTATCTTATCTTATCTCATGTTATCTTGCCTTATCTTTTCCTTTCTCGTCCTTTTTCGTCCTATCTTATCTTATCTTATCTTATCTTATCTTATCTTATCTTATCTTATCTTATCTTATCTTATCTTATCTTATCTTATCTTATCTTATCTTATCTTATCTTATCTTATCTCATCTCATCTCATCTCATCTCATCTCATCTCATCTCATCTCATCTCATCTCATCTCATCTCATCTCATCTCATCTCATCTCATCTCATCTCATCTTATCTCATCTTATCTTACCTTACCTTGTCCTCTCTCGTCCTTTCTCGTCCTATCTCGTCCTATCTTATCTTATCTTATCTTATCTTATCTTATCTTATCTTATCTCATGTTATCTTGCCTTATCTTTTCCTTTCTCGTCCTTTTTCGTCCTATCTTATCTTATCTTATCTTATCTTATCTTATCTTATCTTATCTTATCTTATCTTATCTTATCTTATCTTATCTTATCTTATCTTATCTTATCTTATCTTATCTTATCTTATCTTATCTCATCTCATCTCATCTCATCTCATCTCATCTCATCTCATCTCATCTCATCTCATCTCATCTCATCTCATCTCATCTCATCTCATCTCATCTCATCTCATCTCATCTTATCTCATCTTATCTTACCTTACCTTGTCCTCTCTCGTCCTTTCTCGTCCTATCTCGTCCTATCTTATCTTATCTTATCTTATCTTATCTTATCTTATCTTATCTTATCTTATCTTATCTTATCTTATCTTATCTTATCTTATCTTATCTTATCTT
Organism: Bothrops alternatus; assembly: GCA_034064705.1. Classification (NCBI taxonomy): domain Eukaryota; kingdom Metazoa; phylum Chordata; class Lepidosauria; order Squamata; family Viperidae; genus Bothrops; species Bothrops alternatus. The sequence continues at coordinate 69,264 of JARGCV010000216.1, forward strand.
ATCTTATCTTATCTTATCTTATCTTATCTTATCTTATCTTATCTTATCTTATCTTAATTGTTTTCTTGCCTTGTGTTGTCTTGTTTTATCTTTTCCTTTCTCGTCCTGTCTCACCTTATCTTATCTTGTCTTGTCTTGTCTTGTCTTGTCTTGTCTTGTCTTGTCTCTTCTTGTCTTGTCTTGTCTTGTCTTGTCTTGTCTCGCCTTGTCTTGTCCTTTCTCGTCCTATCTTATCTTATCTTATCTTACCTTACCTTACCTTACCTTACCTTACCTTACCTTACCTTACCTTACCTTACCTTACCTTACCTTACCTTACCTTACCTTACCTTACCTTACCTTACCTTACCTTACCTTACCTTACCTTCCCTTACCTTACCTTGTCCTGTCCTGTCCTGTCCTGTCCTGTCCTGTCCTGTCCTGTCCTGTCCTGTCCTGTCCTGTCCTGTCCTGTCCTGTCCTGTCTTGTCTTGTCTAGTCTTGTCTTGTCTTGTCTTGTCTTGTCTTGTCTTGTCTTGTCTTGTCTTGTCTTGTCTCGTCTTGTCTTGTCCTTTCTCGTCCTATCTTATCTTATCTTATCTTATCTTATCTTATCTTATCTTATCTTATCTTATCTTATCTTATCTTATCTTAATTGTTTTCTTGCCTTGTGTTGTCTTGTTTTATCTTTTCCTTTCTCGTCCTGTCTCACCTTATCTTATCTTGTCTTGTCTTGTCTTGTCTTGTCTTGTCTTGTCTTGTCTCTTCTTGTCTTGTCTTGTCTTGTCTTGTCTTGTCTTGTCTCGCCTTGTCTTGTCCTTTCTCGTCCTATCTTATCTTATCTTATCTTACCTTACCTTACCTTACCTTACCTTACCTTACCTTACCTTACCTTACCTTACCTTACCTTACCTTACCTTACCTTACCTTACCTTACCTTACCTTACCTTACCTTACCTTACCTTCCCTTACCTTACCTTGTCCTGTCCTGTCCTGTCCTGTCCTGTCCTGTCCTGTCCTGTCCTGTCCTGTCCTGTCCTGTCCTGTCCTGTCCTGTCCTGTCTTGTCTTGTCTAGTCTTGTCTTGTCTTGTCTTGTCTTGTCTTGTCTTGTCTTGTCTTGTCTCGTCTCGTCTCGTCTCGTCTCGTCTCGTCTCGTCTCGTCTCGTCTCGTCTCGTCTCGTCTCGTCTCGTCTCATCTTATCTTATCTTATCTTATCTCGCCTTATCATGTCCTTTCTCGTCCTATCTTATCTTATCTTATCTTATCTTATCTTATCTTATCTTATCTTATCTTATCTTATCTTATCTTATCTTATCTTATCTTATCTTATCTTATCTTATCTTATCTTATCTTATCTTATCTTATCTTATCCTATCCTATCCTATCCTATCCTATCCTATCCTGTCCTGTCCTGTCCTGTCCTGTCCTGTCTTGTCTTGTCTCGTCTCGTCTCGTCTCGTCTCGTCTCGTCTTGCCTTGCCTTGCCTTGCCTTGCCTTGTCCTGTCTTATCTTATCTTATCTTATCTTATCTTATCTTATCTTATCTTATCTTATCTTATCTTATCTTATCTTATCTTATCTTATCTTATCTTATCTTATCTTATCTTATCTTATCTTATCTTATCTTATCTTATCTTATCTTATCTTATCTTATCTTATCTTATCTTATCCTATCCTATCCTATCCTATCCTATCCCGTCTCGTCTCGTCTCGTCTCGTCTCGTCTCGTCTCGTCTCGTCTCGTCTCGTCTCGCCTCGCCCTGTCCTGTCCTGTCTTATCTTATCTTATCTTATCTTATCTTATCTTATCTTATCTTATCTTATCTTATCTTATCTTATCTTATCTTATCTTATCTTATCTTATCTTATCTTATCTTATCTTATCTTATCTTATCTTATCTTATCTTATCTTATCTTATCTTATCTTATCTTATCTCATGTTATCTTGCCTTATCTTTTCCTTTCTCGTCCTTTTTCGTCCTATCTTATCTTATCTTATCTTATCTTATCTTATCTTATCTTATCTTATCTTATCTTATCTTATCTTATCTTATCTTATCTTATCTTATCTTATCTTATCTTATCTTATCTTATCTTATCTTATCTTATCTTATCTTATCTTATCTTATCTTATCTTATCTTATCTTATCTTATCTTATCTTATCTCATCTCATCTCATCTCATCTCATCTCATCTCATCTCATCTCATCTCATCTCATCTTATCTCATCTTATCTTACCTTACCTTGTCCTCTCTCGTCCTTTCTCGTCCTATCTCGTCCTATCTTATCTTATCTTATCTTATCTTATCTTATCTTATCTTATCTTATCTTATCTTATCTTATCTTATCTTATCTTATCTTGTCTTGTCTTGTCTTGTCTTGTCTTGTCTTGTCTTGTCTTGTCTCGTCTCGTCTCGTCTCGTCTCGTCTCGTCTCGTCTCGTCTCGTCTCGTCTCGTCTTGCCTTGCCTTGTCCTGTCTTATCTTATCTTATCTTATCTTATCTTATCTTATCTTATCTTATCTTATCTTATCTTATCTTATCTTATCTTATCTTATCTTATCTTATCTTATCTTATCTTATCTTGCCTTGCCTTGCCTTGCCTTGCCTTGCCTTGCCTTGCCTTGCCTTGCCTTGCCTTGCCTTGCCTTGCCTTGCCTTGCCTTGCCTTGCCTTGCCTTGCCTTGCCTTGCCTTGCCTTGCCTTGCCTTGCCTTGCCTTGCCTTGTCTTGCCTTGCCTTGCTTTGCCTTGCCTTGCCTTGCCTTGTCCTGTCCTGTCCTGTCCTGTCCTGTCCTGTCCTGTCCTGTCCTGTCCTGTCCTGTCCTGTCTTGTCTTGTCTTGTCTTGTCTTGTCTTGTCTTGTCTTGTCTTGTCTTGTCTTGTCTTGTCTTGTCTTGTCTTGTCTTGTCTCGCCTTGTCTTGTCCTTTCTCGTCCTATCTTATCTTATCTTATCTTATCTTATCTTATCTTATCTTATCTTATCTTGTCTTGTCTTGTCTTGTCTTGTCTTGTCTTGTCTCGTCTCGTCTCGTCTCGTCTCGTCTCGTCTCGTCTCGTCTCGTCTCGTCTCGTCTCGTCTCGTCTCATCTTATCTTATCTTATCTCGCCTTATCATGTCCTTTCTCGTCCTATCTTATCTTATCTTATCTTATCTTATCTTATCTTATCTTATCTTATCTTATCTTATCTTATCTTATCTTATCTTGTCTTGTCTTGTCTTGTCTTGTCTTGTCTTGTCTTGTCTTGTCTTGTCTTGTCTTGTCTTGTCTTGTCTTGTCTTGTCTTGTCTTGTCTTGTCTTGTCTTGTCTTGTCTTGTCTTGTCTTGTCTTGTCCTGTCCTGTCCTGTCCTGTCCTGTCCTGTCCTGTCCTGTCCTGTCCTGTCCTGTCCTGTCCTGTCTTGTCTTGTCTCGTCTCGTCTCGTCTCGTCTCGTCTCGCCTCGCCTCGCCTTGTCCTGTCTTATCTTATCTTATCTTATCTTATCTTATCTTATCTTATCTTATCTTATCTTATCTTATCTTATCTTATCTTATCTTATCTTATCTTATCTTATCTTATCTTATCTTATCTTATCTTATCTTATCTTATCTTATCTTATCTTATCTTATCTTATCTTATCTTATCTTATCTTATCTTATCTTATCTTATCTTATCTTATCTTGTCTTGTCTTGCCTTGCCTTGCCTTGCCTTGCCTTGCCTTGCCTTGCCTTGCCTTGCCTTGCCTTGCCTTGCCTTGCCTTGCCTTGCCTTGCCTTGCCTTGCCTTGCCTTGCCTTGCCTTGCCTTGCCTTGCCTTGTCTTGCCTTGCCTTGCTTTGCCTTGCCTTGCCTTGCCTTGTCCTGTCCTGTCCTGTCCTGTCCTGTCCTGTCCTGTCCTGTCCTGTCCTGTCCTGTCTTGTCTTGTCTTGTCTTGTCTTGTCTTGTCTTGTCTTGTCTTGTCTTGTCTTGTCTTGTCTTGTCTTGTCTTGTCTCGCCTTGTCTTGTCCTTTCTCGTCCTATCTTATCTTATCTTATCTTATCTTATCTTATCTTATCTTATCTTATCTTGTCTTGTCTTGTCTTGTCTTGTCTTGTCTTGTCTTGTCTCGTCTCGTCTCGTCTCGTCTCGTCTCGTCTCGTCTCGTCTCGTCTCGTCTCGTCTCGTCTCGTCTCGTCTCATCTTATCTTATCTTATCTCGCCTTATCATGTCCTTTCTCGTCCTATCTTATCTTATCTTATCTTATCTTATCTTATCTTATCTTATCTTATCTTATCTTATCTTATCTTATCTTATCTTATCTTATCTTATCTTGTCTTGTCTTGTCTTGTCTTGTCTTGTCTTGTCTTGTCTTGTCTTGTCTTGTCTTGTCTTGTCTTGTCTTGTCTTGTCTTGTCTTGTCTTGTCTTGTCTTGTCTTGTCTTGTCTTGTCTTGTCTTGTCTTGTCTTGTCCTGTCCTGTCCTGTCCTGTCCTGTCCTGTCCTGTCCTGTCCTGTCCTGTCTTGTCTTGTCTCGTCTCGTCTCGTCTCGTCTCGTCTCGTCTCGCCTCGCCTCGCCTTGTCCTGTCTTATCTTATCTTATCTTATCTTATCTTATCTTATCTTATCTTATCTTATCTTATCTTATCTTATCTTATCTTATCTTATCTTATCTTATCTTATCTTATCTTATCTTATCTTATCTTATCTTATCTTATCTTATCTTATCTTATCTTATCTTATCTTATCTTATCTTATCTTATCTTATCTTATCTTATCTTATCTTATCTTATCTTATCTTATCTTATCTTATCTTATCTTATCTTATCTTATCTTATCTTATCTTATCTTATCTTATCTTATCTTATCTTATCTTATCTTATCTTATCTTATCTTATTTGTTTTCTTGCCTTGTGTTGTCTTGTTTTATCTTTTCCTTTCTCGTCCTATCTTATCTTATCTTATCTTATCTTATCTTATCTTATCTTGTCTTGTCTTGTCTTGTCTTGTCTTGTCTTGTCTTGTCTTGTCTTGTCTTGTCTTGTCTTGTCTTGTCTTGTCTTGTCTTGTCTTGTCTTGTCTTGTCTTGTTGTCTTGTCTTACCTTATCTTGTCCTGTCTCATCCTATCTTATCTTATCTTATCTTGTCTTGTCTTGTCTTGTCTTGTCTTGTCTTGTCTTGTCTTGTCTTGTCTTGTCTTGTCTTGTCTTGTCTTGTCTTGTCTTGTCTTGTCTTGTCTTGTTGTCTTGTCTTACCTTATCTTGTCCTGTCTCATCCTATCTTATCTTGTCTTGTCTTGTCTTGTCTTGTCTTGTCTTGTCTTGTCTTGTCTTGTCTTGTCTTGTCTTGTCTTGTCTTGTCTTGTGTTGCCTTGCCTTGCCTTACCTTGCCTTATCTATCTTATCTTATCTTATCTTGTCTTGTCTTGTCTTGTCTTGTCTTGTCTTGTCTTGTCTTGTCTTGTCTTGTCTTGTCTTGTCTCGCCTTGTCTTGTCCTTTCTCGTCCTATCTTATCTTATCTTATCTTATCTTATCTTATCTTATCTTGTCTTGTCTTGTCTTGTCTTGTCTTGTCTTGTCTCGTCTCGTCTCGTCTCGTCTCGTCTCGTCTCGTCTCGTCTCGTCTCGTCTCGTCTCGTCTCGTCTCATCTTATCTTATCTTATCTTATCTCGCCTTATCATGTCCTTTCTCGTCCTATCTTATCTTATCTTATCTTATCTTATCTTATCTTATCTTATCTTATCTTATCTTATCTTATCTTATCTTATCTTATCTTATCTTATCTTATCTTATCTTATCTTATCTTATCTTATCTTGTCTTGTCTTGTCTTGTCTTGTCTTGTCTTGTCTTGTCTTGTCTTGTCTTGTCTTGTCTTGTCTTGTCCTGTCCTGTCCTGTCCTGTCCTGTCCTGTCCTGTCCTGTCCTGTCTCGTCTCGTCTCGTCTCGTCTCGTCTCGTCTCGTCTCGTCTCGTCTTGCCTTGCCTTGCCTTGTCCTGTCTTATCTTATCTTATCTTATCTTATCTTATCTTATCTTATCTTATCTTATCTTATCTTATCTTATCTTATCTTATCTTATCTTATCTTATCTTATCTTATCTTATCTTATCTTATCTTATCTTATCTTATCTTATCTTATCTTATCTTATCTTATCTTATCTTATCTTATCTTATCTTATCTTATCTTATCTTATCTTATCTTATCTTATCTTATCTTATCTTATCTTATCTTATCTTATCTTATCTTGCCTTATCTTTTCCTTTCTCGTCCTTTTTCGTCCTATCTTATCTTATCTTATCTTATCTTATCTTATCTTATCTTATCTTATCTTATCTTATCTTATCTTATCTTATCTTATCTTATCTTATCTTATCTTATCTTATCTTATCTTATCTTATCTTATCTTATCTTATCTTATCTTATCTTATCTTATCTTATCTTATCTTATCTTATCTCATCTCATCTCATCTCATCTCATCTCATCTCATCTCATCTCATCTCATCTCATCTCATCTCATCTCATCTTATCTCATCTTATCTTACCTTACCTTGTCCTCTCTCGTCCTTTCTCGTCCTATCTCGTCCTATCTTATCTTATCTTATCTTATCTTATCTTATCTTATCTTATCTTATCTTATCTTATCTTATCTTATCTTATCTTATCTTATCTTATCTTGTCTTGTCTCGTCTCGTCTCGTCTCCTCTCGTCTCGTGTCGTCTCGTCTCGTCTCGTCTTGCCTTGCCTTGTCCTGTCTTATCTTATCTTATCTTATCTTATCTTATCTTATCTTATCTTATCTTATCTTATCTTATCTTATCTTATCTTATCTTATCTTATCTTGTCTCGTCTCGTCTCGTCTCGTCTCGTCTCGTCTCGTCTCGTCTCGTCTCGTCTCGTCTCGTCTCGCCTTGCCTTGCCTTGTCCTGTCTTATCTTATCTTATCTTATCTTATCTTATCTTATCTTATCTTATCTTATCTTATCTTATCTTATCTTATCTTATCTTATCTTATCTTATCTTATCTTATCTTACCTTACCTTACCTTACCTTACCTTACCTTGCCTTGCCTTGCCTTGCCTTGCCTTGCCTTGCCTTGCCTTGCCTTGCCTTGCCTTGCCTTGCCTTGCCTTGCCTTGCCTTGCCTTGCCTTGCCTTGTCCTGTCCTGTCCTGTCCTGTCCTGTCCTGTCCTGTCCTGTCCTGTCCTGTCCTGTCCTGTCCTGTCCTGTCTTGTCTTGTCTTGTCTTGTCTTGTCTTGTCTTGTCTTGTCTTGTCTTGTCTTGTCTCGTCTCGTCTCGTCTCGTCTCGTCTCGTCTCGTCTCGTCTCGTCTCGTCTCGTCTCGTCTCGTCTCGTCTCGTCTCGTCTCATCTTATCTTATCTTATCTCGCCTTATCATGTCCTTTCTCGTCCTATCTTATCTTATCTTATCTTATCTTATCTTATCTTATCTTATCTTATCTTATCTTATCTTATCTTATCTTATCTTATCTTATCTTATCTTATCTTATCTTATCTTATCTTATCTTATCTTATCTTATCTTGTCTTGTCTTGTCTTGTCTTGTCTTGTCTTGTCTTGTCTTGTCTTGTCTTGTCTTGTCTTGTCTTGTCTTGTCTTGTCCTGTCCTGTCCTGTCCTGTCCTGTCCTGTCCTGTCTCGTCTCGTCTCGTCTCGTCTCGTCTCGTCTCGTCTCGTCTCGCCTCGCCTTGCCTTGTCCTGTCTTATCTTATCTTATCTTATCTTATCTTATCTTATCTTATCTTATCTTATCTTATCTTATCTTATCTTATCTTATCTTATCTTATCTTATCTTATCTTATCTTATCTTATCTTATCTTATCTTATCTTATCTTATCTTATCTTATCTTATCTTATCTTATCTTATCTTATCTTATCTTATCTTATCTTATCTTATCTTATCTTATCTTATCTTATCTTATCTTAATTGTTTTCTTGCCTTGTGTTGTCTTGTTTTATCTTTTCCTTTCTCGTCCTATCTTATCTTATCTTATCTTATCTTATCTTATCTTATCTTGTCTTGTCTTGTCTTGTCTTGTCTTGTCTTGTCTTGTCTTGTCTTGTCTTGTCTTGTCTTGTCTTGTCTTGTCTTGTCTTGTCTTGTCTTGTCTTGTCTTGTTGTCTTGTCTTACCTTATCTTGTCCTGTCTCATCCTATCTTATCTTATCTTATCTTGTCTTGTCTTGTCTTGTCTTGTCTTGTCTTGTCTTGTCTTGTCTTGTCTTGTCTTGTCTTGTCTTGTCTTGTCTTGCCTTGCCTTGCCTTGCCTTGCCTTGCCTTATCTATCTTATCTTATCTTATCTTGTCTTGTCTTGTCTTGTCTTGTCTTGTCTTGTCTTGTCTTGTCTTGTCTTGTCTTGTCTTGTCTTGTCTTGTCTTGTCTTGTCTTGTCCTGTCCTGTCCTGTCCTGTCCTGTCCTGTCCTGTCCTGTCCTGTCCTGTCCTGTCCTGTCTTGTCTTGTCTTGTCTTGTCTTGTCTTGTCTTGTCTTGTCTTGTCTCGTCTCGTCTCGTCTCGTCTCGTCTCGTCTCGTCTCGTCTCGTCTCGTCTCGTCTCGTCTCATCTCATCTTATCTTATCTTGTCTCGCCTTATCATGTCCTTTCTCGTCCTATCTTATCTTATCTTATCTTATCTTATCTTATCTTATCTTATCTTATCTTATCTTATCTTATCTTATCTTATCTTATCTTATCTTATCTTATCTTATCTTATCTTATCTTATCTTATCTTATCTTATCTTATCTTATCTTATCTTATCTTATCTTATCTTATCTTATCTTATCTTATCTTATCTTATCTTATCTTATCTTATCTTATCTTATCTTATCTTGTCTTGTCTTGTCTTGTCCTGTCCTGTCCTGTCCTGTCCTGTCCTGTCCTGTCCTGTCCTGTCCTGTCTCGTCTCGTCTCGTCTCGTCTCGTCTCGTCTCGTCTCGCCTCGCCTTGCCTTGTCCTGTCTTATCTTATCTTATCTTATCTTATCTTATCTTATCTTATCTTATCTTATCTTATCTTATCTTATCTTATCTTATCTTATCTTATCTTATCTTATCTTATCTTATCTTATCTTATCTTATCTTATCTTATCTTATCTTATCTTATCTTATCTTATCTTATCTTATCTTATCTTATCTTATCTTATCTTATCTTATCTTATCTTATCTTATCTTAATTGTTTTCTTGCCTTGTGTTGTCTTGTTTTATCTTTTCCTTTCTCGTCCTATCTTATCTTATCTTATCTTATCTTATCTTATCTTATCTTGTCTTGTCTTGTCTTGTCTTGTCTTGTCTTGTCTTGTCTTGTCTTGTCTTGTCTTGTCTTGTCTTGTCTTGTCTTGTCTTGTCTTGTCTTGTCTTGTTGTCTTGTCTTACCTTATCTTGTCCTGTCTCATCCTATCTTATCTTATCTTATCTTGTCTTGTCTTGTCTTGTCTTGTCTTGTCTTGTCTTGTCTTGTCTTGTCTTGTCTTGTCTTGCCTTGCCTTGCCTTGCCTTGCCTTGCCTTATCTATCTTATCTTATCTTATCTTGTCTTGTCTTGTCTTGTCTTGTCTTGTCTTGTCTTGTCTTGTCTTGTCTTGTCTTGTCTTGTCTTGTCTTGTCTTGTCTTGTCTTGTCTTGTCTTGTCTTGTCTTGTCTTGTCTTGTCTTGTCTTGTCTTGTCTCGCCTTGTCTTGTCCTTTCTCGTCCTATCTTATCTTATCTTATCTTATCTTATCTTATCTTGTCTTGTCTTGTCTTGTCTTGTCTTGTCTTGTCTTGTCTTGTCTCGTCTTGTCTCGTCTCGTCTCGTCTCGTCTCGTCTCGTCTCGTCTCGTCTCGTCTCATCTCATCTTATCTTATCTTATCTCGCCTTATCATGTCCTTTCTCGTCCTATCTTATCTTATCTTATCTTATCTTATCTTATCTTATCTTATCTTATCTTATCTTATCTTATCTTATCTTATCTTATCTTATCTTATCTTATCTTATCTTAATCTTATCTTATCTTATCTTATCTTATCTTATCTTATCTTATCTTATCTTATCTTATCTTATCTTATCCTGTCCTGTCCTGTCCTGTCCTGTCCTGTCCTGTCCTGTCCTGTCCTGTCCTGTCTCGTCTCGTCTCGTCTCGTCTCGTCTCGTCTCGTCTCGCCTTGCCTTGTCCTGTCTTATCTTATCTTATCTTATCTTATCTTATCTTATCTTATCTTATCTTATCTTATCTTATCTTATCTTATCTTATCTTATCTTATCTTATCTTATCTTATCTTATCTTATCTTATCTTATCTTATCTTATCTTATCTTATCTTATCTTATCTTATCTTATCTTATCTTATCTTATCTTATCTTATCTTATCTTATCTTATCTTATCTTAATTGTTTTCTTGCCTTGTGTTGTCTTGTTTTATCTTTTCCTTTCTCGTCCTATCTTATCTTATCTTATCTTATCTTATCTTATCTTGTCTTGTCTTGTCTTGTCTTGTCTTGTCTTGTCTTGTCTTGTCTTGTCTTGTCTTGTCTTGTCTTGTCTTGTCTTGTCTTGTCTTGTCTTGTCTTGTCTTGTCTTGTCTTGTCTTGTCTTGTCTTGTTGTCTTGTCTTACCTTATCTTGTCCTGTCTCATCCTATCTTATCTTGTCTTGTCTTGTCTTGTCTTGTCTTGTCTTGTCTTGTCTTGTCTTGTCTTGTCTTGTCTTGTCTTGTCTTGTCTTGTCTTGTCTTGTCTTGTCTTGTCTTGTCTTGTCTTGCCTTGTCTTGCCTTGCCTTGCCTTATCTATCTTATCTTATCTTATCTTGTCTTGTCTTGTCTTGTCTTGTCTTGTCTTGTCCTGTCCTGTCCTGTCCTGTCCTGTCTTGTCTTGTCTCGTCTCGTCTCGTCTCGTCTCGTCTCGCCTCGCCTCGCCTCGCCTTGTCCTGTCTTATCTTATCTTATCTTATCTTATCTTATCTAATCTTATCTTATCTTATCTTATCTTATCTTATCTTATCTTATCTTATCTTATCTTATCTTATCTTATCTTATCTTATCTTATCTTATCTTATCTTATCTTATCTTATCTTATCTTATCTTATCTTATCTTATCTTATCTTATCTTATCTTATCTTATCTTATCTTATCTTATCTTATCTTATCTTATCTTATCTTATCTTATCTTATCTTATCTTATCTTATCTTATCTTATCTTATCTTAATTGTTTTCTTGCCTTGTGTTGTCTTGTTTTATCTTTTCCTTTCTCGTCCTATCTTATCTTATCTTATCTTATCTTATCTTGTCTTGTCTTGTCTTCTCTTGTCTTGTCTTGTCTTGTCTTGTCTTGTCTTGTCTTGTCTTGTCTTGTCTTGTCTTGTCTTGTCTTGTCTTGTTGTCTTGTCTTACCTTATCTTGTCCTGTCTCATCCTATCTTATCTTGTCTTGTCTTGTCTTGTCTTGTCTTGTCTTGTCTTGTCTTGTCTTGTCTTGTCTTGTCTTGTCTTGTCTTGTCTTGTCTTGTCTTGTCTTGCCTTGCCTTGCCTTGCCTTGCCTTGCCTTATCTATCTTATCTTATCTTATCTTGTCTTGTCTTGTCTTGTCTTGTCTTGTCTTGTCCTGTCCTGTCCTGTCCTCTCCTGTCTTGTCTTGTCTCGTCTCGTCTCGTCTCGTCTCGTCTCGCCTCGCCTCGCCTCGCCTCGCCTTGTCCTGTCTTATCTTATCTTATCTTATCTTATCTTATCTTATCTTATCTTATCTTATCTTATCTTATCTTATCTTATCTTATCTTATCTTATCTTATCTTATCTTATCTTATCTTATCTTATCTTATCTTATCTTATCTTATCTTATCTTATCTTATCTTATCTTATCTTATCTTATCTTATCTATCTTATCTTATCTTATCTTATCTTATCTTATCTTATCTTATCTTATCTTATCTTATCTTATCTTATCTTATCTTATCTTATCTTATCTTATCTTAATTGTTTTCTTGCCTTGTGTTGTCTTGTTTTATCTTTTCCTTTCTCGTCCTATCTTATCTTATCTTATCTTATCTTATCTTGTCTTGTCTTGTCTTGTCTTGTCTTGTCTTGTCTTGTCTTGTCTTGTCTTGTCTTGTCTTGTCTTGTCTTGTCTTGTCTTGTCTTGTCTTGTCTTGTTGTCTTGTCTTACCTTATCTTGTCCTGTCTCATCCTATCTTATCTTGTCTTGTCTTGTCTTTTCTTGTCTTGTCTTGTCTTGTCTTGTCTTGTCTTGTCTTGTCTTGTCTTGTCTTGTCTTGTCTTGTCTTGCCTTGCCTTGCCTTGCCTTGCCTTATCTATCTTATCTTATCTTATCTTGTCTTGTCTTGTCTTGTCTTGTCTTGTCTTGTCTTGTCTTGTCTTGTCTTGTCTTGTCTTGTCTTGTCTTGTCTTGTCTTGTCTTGTCTTGTCTTGTCTTGTCTTGTCTTGTCTTGTCTTGTCTTGTCTTGTTGTCTTGTCTTACCTTATCTTGTCCTGTCTCATCCTATCTTATCTTGTCTTGTCTTGTCTTGTCTTGTCTTGTCTTGTCTTGTCTTGTCTTGTCTTGCCTTGCCTTGCCTTGCCTTATCTATCTTATCTTATCTTATCTTGTCTTGTCTTGTCTTGTTGTCTTGTCTTACCTTATCTTGTCCTGTCTCATCCTATCTTATCTTGTCTTGTCTTGTCTTGTCTTGTCTTGTCTTGTCTTGTCTTGTCTTGTCTTGTCTTGCCTTGCCTTGCCTTGCCTTATCTATCTTATCTTATCTTATCTTATCTTATCTTATCTTATCTTATCTTGTCTTGTCTTGTCTTGTCTTGTCTTGTCTTGTCTTGTCTCGTCTCGTCTCGTCTCGTCTCGTCTCGTCTCGTCTCGTCTCGTCTCGTCTCGTCTCGTCTTATCTTATCTTATCTTATCTCGCCTTATCATGTCCTTTCTCGTCCTATCTTATCTTATCTTATCTTATCTTATCTTATCTTATCTTATCTTATCTTATCTTATCTTATCTTATCTTATCTTATCTTATCTTATCTTATCTTATCTTATCTTATCTTATCTTATCTTGTCTTGTCTTGTCTTGTCTTGTCTTGTCTTGTCTTGTCTTGTCTTGTCTTGTCTTGTCTTGTCTTGTCTTGTCTTGTCTTGTCTTGTCTTGTCTTGTCCTGTCCTGTCCTGTCCTGTCCTGTCCTGTCCTGTCCTGTCCTGTCCTGTCCTGTCCTGTCCTGTCCTGTCCTGTCTCGTCTCGTCTCGTCTCGTCTCGTCTCGTCTCGTCTCGTCTTGCCTTGCCTTGTCCTGTCTTATCTTATCTTATCTTATCTTATCTTATCTTATCTTATCTTATCTTATCTTATCTTATCTTATCTTATCTTATCTTATCTTATCTTATCTTATCTTATCTTATCTTATCTTATCTTATCTTATCTTATCTTATCTTATCTTATCTTATCTTATCTTATCTTATCTTATCTTATCTTATCTTATCTTATCTTATCTTATCTTATCTTATCTTATCTTGCCTTATCTTTTCCTTTCTCGTCCTTTTTCGTCCTATCTTATCTTATCTTATCTTATCTTATCTTATCTTATCTTATCTTATCTTATCTTATCTTATCTTATCTTATCTTATCTTATCTTATCTTATCTTATCTTATCTTATCTTATCTTATCTTATCTCATCTCATCTCATCTCATCTCATCTCATCTCATCTCATCTCATCTCATCTTATCTCATCTTATCTCATCTCATCTCATCTCATCTCATCTTATCTCATCTTATCTTACCTTACCTTGTCCTCTCTCGTCCTTTCTCGTCCTATCTCGTCCTATCTTATCTTATCTTATCTTATCTTATCTTATCTTATCTTATCTTATCTTATCTTATCTTATCTTATCTTATCTTATCTTATCTTATCTTATCTTGTCTTGTCTTGTCTTGTCTCGTCTCGTCTCGTCTCGTCTCGTCTCGTCTCGTCTCGTCTCGTCTTGCCTTGCCTTGCCTTGTCCTGTCTTATCTTATCTTATCTTATCTTATCTTATCTTATCTTATCTTATCTTATCTTATCTTATCTTATCTTATCTTACCTTACCTTACCTTACCTTACCTTACCTTACCTTACCTTACCTTACCTTGCCTTGCCTTGCCTTGCCTTGCCTTGCCTTGCCTTGCCTTGCCTTGCCTTGCCTTGCCTTGCCTTGCCTTGTCCTGTCCTGTCCTGTCCTGTCCTGTCCTGTCCTGTCCTGTCCTGTCCTGTCCTGTCCTGTCCTGTCTTGTCTTGTCTTGTCTTGTCTTGTCTTGTCTTGTCTTGTCTTGTCTCGTCTCGTCTCGTCTCGTCTCGTCTCGTCTCGTCTCGTCTCGTCTCGTCTCGTCTCGTCTCGTCTCGTCTCGTCTCGTCTCATCTCATCTTATCTTATCTTATCTCGCCTTATCATGTCCTTTCTCGTCCTATCTTATCTTATCTTATCTTATCTTATCTTATCTTATCTTATCTTATCTTATCTTATCTTATCTTATCTTATCTTATCTTATCTTATCTTATCTTATCTTATCTTATCTTATCTTATCTTATCTTATCTTATCTTATCTTATCTTATCTTATCTTATCTTATCTTATCTTATCTTATCTTATCTTATCTTGTCTTATCTTGTCTTGTCTTGTCTTGTCTTGTCTTGTCTTGTCTTGTCTTGTCTTGTCTTGTCTTGTCTTGTCTTGTCTTGTCTTGTCTTGTCTTGTCTTGTCTTGTCTTGTCTTGTCTTGTCTTGTCCCGTCCCGTCCCGTCCCGTCCCGTCCCGTCCCGTCCCGTCTCGTCTCGTCTCGTCTCGTCTCGTCTCGCCTCGCCTTGCCTTGTCCTGTCTTATCTTATCTTATCTTATCTTATCTTATCTTATCTTATCTTATCTTATCTTATCTTATCTTATCTTATCTTATCTTATCTTATCTTATCTTATCTTATCTTATCTTATCTTATCTTATCTTATCTTATCTTATCTTATCTTATCTTATCTTATCTTATCTTATCTTATCTTATCTTATCTTATCTTATCTTATCTTATCTTATCTTATCTTATCTTATCTTATCTTAATTGTTTTCTTGCCTTGTGTTGTCTTGTTTTATCTTTTCCTTTCTCGTCTTATCTTATCTTATCTTATCTTATCTTATCTTATCTTATCTTGTCTTGTCTTGTCTTGTCTTGTCTTGTCTTGTCTTGTCTTGTCTTGTCTTGTCTTGTCTTGTCTTGTCTTGTCTTGTCTTGTCTTGTTGTCTTGTCTTACCTTATCTTGTCCTGTCTCATCCTATCTTATCTTATCTTATCTTGTCTTGTCTTGTCTTGTCTTGTCTTGTCTTGTCTTGTCTTGTCTTGTCTTGTCTTGTCTTGTCTTGTCTTGTCTTGCCTTGCCTTGCCTTGCCTTGCCTTGCCTTATCTATCTTATCTTATCTTATCTTGTCTTGTCTTGTCTTGTCTTGTCTTGTCTTGTCTTGTCTTGTCTTGTCTTGTCTTGTCTTGTCTTGTCTTGTCTTGTCTTGTCTTGTCTTGTCTTGTCTTGTCTTGTCTTGTCTTGTCTTGTCTTGTCTTGTCTCGCCTTGTCTTGTCCTTCCTCGTCCTATCTTATCTTATCTTATCTTATCTTATCTTATCTTATCTTGTCTTGTCTTGTCTTGTCTTGTCTTGTCTTGTCTCGTCTCGTCTCGTCTCGTCTCGTCTCGTCTCGTCTCGTCTCGTCTCGTCTCGTCTCGTCTCGTCTCGTCTCGTCTCGTCTTGCCTTGCCTTGCCTTGTCCTGTCTTATCTTATCTTACCTTACCTTACCTTACCTTACCTTACCTTACCTTGCCTTGCCTTGCCTTGCCTTGCCTTGCCTTGCCTTGCCTTGCCTTGCCTTGCCTTGCCTTGCCTTGCCTTGCCTTGTCCTGTCCTGTCCTGTCCTGTCCTGTCCTGTCCTGTCCTGTCCTGTCCTGTCCTGTCCTGTCCTGTCCTGTCTTGTCTTGTCTTGTCTTGTCTTGTCTTGTCTTGTCTTGTCTCGTCTCGTCTCGTCTCGTCTCGTCTCGTCTCGTCTCGTCTCGTCTCGTCTCGTCTCGTCTCGTCTCGTCTCGTCTCGTCTCGTCTCATCTCATCTTATCTTATCTCGCCTTATCATGTCCTTTCTCGTCCTTTCTCGTCCTATCTTATCTTATCTTATCTTATCTTATCTTATCTTATCTTATCTTATCTTATCTTATCTTATCTTATCTTATCTTATCTTATCTTATCTTATCTTATCTTATCTTATCTTATCTTATCTTATCTTATCTTATCTTATCTTATCTTATCTTGTCTTGTCTTGTCTTGTCTTGTCTTGTCTTGTCTTGTCTTGTCTTGTCTTGTCTTGTCTTGTCTTGTCTTGTCTTGTCTTGTCTTGTCTTGTCCTGTCCTGTCCTGTCCTGTCCTGTCCCGTCCCGTCCCGTCTCGTCTCGTCTCGTCTCGTCTCGTCTCGTCTCGCCTCGCCTCGCCTTGTCCTGTCTTATCTTATCTTATCTTATCTTATCTTATCTTATCTTATCTTATCTTATCTTATCTTATCTTATCTTATCTTATCTTATCTTATCTTATCTTATCTTATCTTATCTTATCTTATCTTATCTTATCTTATCTTATCTTATCTTATCTTATCTTATCTTATCTTATCTTGTCTTGTCTTGTCTTGTCTTGTCTTGTCTTGTCTTGTCTTGTCTTGTCTTGTCTTGTCTTGTCTTGTCTTGTCTTGTCTTGTCTTGTCTTGTCTTGTCTTGTCTTGTCTTGTCTTGTCTTGTCTTGTCTTGTTGTCTTGTCTTACCTTATCTTGTCCTGTCTCATCCTATCTTATCTTATCTTATCTTGTCTTGTCTTGTCTTGTCTTGTCTTGTCTTGTCTTGTCTTGTCTTGTCTTGTCTTGTCTTGTCTTGTCTTGTCTTGTCTTGTCTTGCCTTGCCTTGCCTTGCCTTGCCTTGCCTTATCTATCTTATCTTATCTTGTCTTGTCTTGTCTTGTCTTGTCTTGTCTTGTCTTGTCTTGTCTTGTCTTGTCTTGTCTTGTCTTGTCTTGTCTTGTCTTGTCTTGTCTTGTCTTGTCTTGTCTTGTCTTGTCTTGTCTTGTCTCGCCTTGTCTTGTCCTTCCTCGTCCTATCTTATCTTATCTTATCTTATCTTATCTTATCTTGTCTTGTCTTGTCTTGTCTTGTCTTGTCTCGTCTCGTCTCGTCTCGTCTCGTCTCGTCTCGTCTCGTCTCGTCTCGTCTCGTCTCGTCTCATCTTATCTTATCTTATCTTATCTTGCCTTATCATGTCCTTTCTCGTCCTATCTTATCTTATCTTATCTTATCTTATCTTATCTTATCTTATCTTATCTTATCTTATCTTATCTTATCTTATCTTATCTTATCTTATCTTATCTTATCTTATCTTATCTTATCTTATCTTATCTTGTCTTGTCTTGTCTTGTCTTGTCTTGTCTTGTCTTGTCTTGTCTTGTCTTGTCTTGTCTTGTCTTGTCTTGTCTTGTCTTGTCTTGTCTTGTCCTGTCCTGTCCTGTCCTGTCCTGTCCTGTCCTGTCCTGTCCTGTCCTGTCCTGTCTTGTCTTGTCTCGTCTCGTCTCGTCTCGTCTTGCCTTGCCTTGCCTTGTCCTGTCTTATCTTATCTTATCTTATCTTATCTTATCTTATCTTATCTTATCTTATCTTATCTTATCTTATCTTATCTTATCTTATCTTATCTTATCTTATCTTATCTTATCTTATCTTATCTTATCTTATCTTATCTTATCTTATCTTATCTTATCTTATCTTATCTTGCCTTATCTTTTCCTTTCTCGTCCTTTTTCGTCCTATCTTATCTTATCTTATCTTATCTTATCTTATCTTATCTTATCTTATCTTATCTTATCTTATCTTATCTTATCTTATCTTATCTTATCTTATCTTATCTCATCTCATCTCATCTCATCTCATCTCATCTCATCTCATCTCATCTCATCTCATCTCATCTTATCTCATCTTATCTTACCTTACCTTGTCCTCTCTCGTCCTTTCTCGTCCTATCTCGTCCTATCTTATCTTATCTTATCTTATCTTATCTTATCTTATCTTATCTTATCTTATCTTATCTTATCTTATCTTATCTTATCTTATCTTATCTTGTCTTGTCTTGTCTTGTCTTGTCTTGTCTTGTCTTGTCTTGTCTTGTCTTGTCCTGTCCTGTCCTGTCCTGTCCCGTCCCGTCCCGTCTCGTCTCGTCTCGTCTCGTCTCGTCTCGTCTCGCCTCGCCTTGCCTTGTCCTGTCTTATCTTATCTTATCTTATCTTATCTTATCTTATCTTATCTTATCTTATCTTATCTTATCTTATCTTATCTTATCTTATCTTATCTTATCTTATCTTATCTTATCTTATCTTATCTTATCTTATCTTATCTTATCTTATCTTATCTTATCTTATCTTATCTTATCTTATCTTATCTTATCTTATCTTATCTTATCTTATCTTATCTTATCTTAATTGTTTTCTTGCCTTGTGTTGTCTTGTTTTATCTTTTCCTTTCTCGTCTTATCTTATCTTATCTTATCTTATCTTATCTTATCTTGTCTTGTCTTGTCTTGTCTTGTCTTGTCTTGTCTTGTCTTGTCTTGTCTTGTCTTGTCTTGTCTTGTCTTGTCTTGTCTTGTTGTCTTGTCTTACCTTATCTTGTCCTGTCTCATCCTATCTTATCTTATCTTGTCTTGTCTTGTCTTGTCTTGTCTTGTCTTGTCTTGTCTTGTCTTGTCTTGTCTTGTCTTGTCTTGTCTTGTCTTGTCTTGTCTTGTCTTGTCTTGCCTTGCCTTGCCTTGCCTTGCCTTGCCTTATCTATCTTATCTTATCTTATCTTGTCTTGTCTTGTCTTGTCTTGTCTTGTCTTGTCTTGTCTTGTCTTGTCTTGTCTTGTCTTGTCTTGTCTTGTCTTGTCTTGTCTTGTCTTGTCTCGCCTTGTCTTGTCCTTCCTCGTCCTATCTTATCTTATCTTATCTTATCTTATCTTATCTTATCTTGTCTTGTCTTGTCTTGTCTTGTCTTGTCTTGTCTTGTCTTGTCTCGTCTCGTCTCGTCTCGTCTCGTCTCGTCTCGTCTCGTCTCGTCTCGTCTCGTCTTGCCTTGCCTTGCCTTGTCCTGTCTTATCTTATCTTGTCTTATCTTATCTTATCTTATCTTATCTTATCTTATCTTATCTTATCTTATCTTATCTTATCTTATCTTATCTTATCTTACCTTACCTTACCTTACCTTACCTTACCTTACCTTACCTTGCCTTGCCTTGCCTTGCCTTGCCTTGCCTTGCCTTGCCTTGCCTTGCCTTGCCTTGCCTTGCCTTGCCTTGCCTTGCCTTGTCCTGTCCTGTCCTGTCCTGTCCTGTCCTGTCCTGTCCTGTCCTGTCCTGTCCTGTCCTGTCCTGTCCTGTCTTGTCTTGTCTTGTCTTGTCTTGTCTTGTCTCGTCTCGTCTCGTCTCGTCTCGTCTCGTCTCGTCTCGTCTCGTCTCGTCTCGTCTCGTCTCGTCTCGTCTCATCTCATCTTATCTTATCTTATCTCGCCTTATCATGTCCTTTCTCGTCCTATCTTATCTTATCTTATCTTATCTTATCTTATCTTATCTTATCTTATCTTATCTTATCTTATCTTATCTTATCTTATCTTATCTTATCTTATCTTATCTTATCTTATCTTATCTTATCTTATCTTATCTTATCTTATCTTATCTTATCTTATCTTATCTTATCTTGTCTTGTCTTGTCTTGTCTTGTCTTGTCTTGTCTTGTCTTGTCTTGTCTTGTCTTGTCTTGTCTTGTCTTGTCCTGTCCCGTCCCGTCCCGTCCCGTCCCGTCCCGTCCCGTCCCGTCTCGTCTCGTCTCGTCTCGTCTCGTCTCGCCTCGCCTTGCCTTGTCCTGTCTTATCTTATCTTATCTTATCTTATCTTATCTTATCTTATCTTATCTTATCTTATCTTATCTTATCTTATCTTATCTTATCTTATCTTATCTTATCTTATCTTATCTTATCTTATCTTATCTTATCTTATCTTATCTTATCTTATCTTATCTTATCTTATCTTATCTTATCTTATCTTATCTTATCTTATCTTATCTTATCTTATCTTATCTTATCTTATCTTATCTTATCTTATCTTATCTTATCTTATCTTATCTTAATTGTTTTCTTGCCTTGTGTTGTCTTGTTTTATCTTTTCCTTTCTCGTCTTATCTTATCTTATCTTATCTTATCTTATCTTATCTTATCTTGTCTTGTCTTGTCTTGTCTTGTCTTGTCTTGTCTTGTCTTGTCTTGTCTTGTCTTGTCTTGTCTTGTCTTGTCTTGTTGTCTTGTCTTACCTTATCTTGTCCTGTCTCATCCTATCTTATCTTATCTTATCTTGTCTTGTCTTGTCTTGTCTTGTCTTGTCTTGTCTTGTCTTGTCTTGTCTTGTCTTGTCTTGTCTTGTCTTGTCTTGTCTTGTCTTGTCTTGCCTTGCCTTGCCTTGCCTTGCCTTGCCTTATCTATCTTATCTTATCTTATCTTGTCTTGTCTTGTCTTGTCTTGTCTTGTCTTGTCTTGTCTTGTCTTGTCTTGTCTTGTCTTGTCTTGTCTTGTCTTGTCTTGTCTTGTCTTGTCTTGTCTTGTCTTGTCTTGTCTTGTCTTGTCTTGTCTCGCCTTGTCTTGTCCTTCCTCGTCCTATCTTATCTTATCTTATCTTATCTTATCTTATCTTATCTTGTCTTGTCTTGTCTTATCTTGTCTTGTCTTGTCTCGTCTCGTCTCGTCTCGTCTCGTCTCGTCTCGTCTCGTCTCGTCTCGTCTCGTCTCGTCTTGCCTTGCCTTGCCTTGTCCTGTCTTATCTTATCTTATCTTATCTTATCTTATCTTATCTTATCTTATCTTATCTTATCTTATCTTATCTTACCTTACCTTACCTTGCCTTGCCTTGCCTTGCCTTGCCTTGCCTTGCCTTGCCTTGCCTTGCCTTGCCTTGCCTTGCCTTGCCTTGCCTTGCCTTGCCTTGCCTTGCCTTGTCCTGTCCTGTCCTGTCCTGTCCTGTCCTGTCCTGTCCTGTCCTGTCCTGTCCTGTCCTGTCTTGTCTTGTCTTGTCTTGTCTTGTCTTGTCTTGTCTTGTCTCGTCTCGTCTCGTCTCGTCTCGTCTCGTCTCGTCTCGTCTCGTCTCGTCTCGTCTCGTCTCGTCTCGTCTCGTCTCGTCTCGTCTCGTCTCGTCTCATCTCATCTTATCTTATCTCGCCTTATCATGTCCTTTCTCGTCCTTTCTCGTCCTATCTTATCTTATCTTATCTTATCTTATCTTATCTTATCTTATCTTATCTTATCTTATCTTATCTTATCTTATCTTATCTTATCTTATCTTATCTTATCTTATCTTATCTTATCTTATCTTATCTTATCTTATCTTATCTTATCTTATCTTATCTTATCTTGTCTTGTCTTGTCTTGTCTTGTCTTGTCTTGTCTTGTCTTGTCTTGTCTTGTCTTGTCTTGTCTTGTCTTGTCTTGTCTTGTCTTGTCTTGTCTTGTCCTGTCCTGTCCTGTCCTGTCCTGTCCCGTCCCGTCCCGTCTCGTCTCGTCTCGTCTCGTCTCGTCTCGTCTCGCCTCGCCTCGCCTTGTCCTGTCTTATCTTATCTTATCTTATCTTATCTTATCTTATCTTATCTTATCTTATCTTATCTTATCTTATCTTATCTTATCTTATCTTATCTTATCTTATCTTATCTTATCTTATCTTATCTTATCTTATCTTATCTTATCTTATCTTATCTTATCTTATCTTATCTTATCTTATCTTATCTTATCTTATCTTATCTTATCTTATCTTATCTTATCTTATCTTATCTTATCTTATCTTATCTTATCTTATCTTATCTTATCTTATCTTATCTTATCTTATCTTATCTTAATTGTTTTCTTGCCTTGTGTTGTCTTGTTTTATCTTTTCCTTTCTCGTCTTATCTTATCTTATCTTATCTTATCTTATCTTATCTTATCTTGTCTTGTCTTGTCTTGTCTTGTCTTGTCTTGTCTTGTCTTGTCTTGTCTTGTCTTGTCTTGTCTTGTCTTGTCTTGTCTTGTCTTGTCTTGTTGTCTTGTCTTACCTTATCTTGTCCTGTCTCATCCTATCTTATCTTATCTTATCTTGTCTTGTCTTGTCTTGTCTTGTCTTGTCTTGTCTTGTCTTGTCTTGTCTTGTCTTGTCTTGTCTTGTCTTGTCTTGTCTTGTCTTGTCTTGTCTTGTCTTGCCTTGCCTTGCCTTGCCTTGCCTTATCTATCTTATCTTATCTTATCTTGTCTTGTCTTGTCTTGTCTTGTCTTGTCTTGTCTTGTCTTGTCTTGTCTTGTCTTGTCTTGTCTTGTCTTGTCTTGTCTTGTCTTGTCTTGTCTTGTCTTGTCTTGTCTTGTCTTGTCTTGTCTTGTCTTGTCTTGTCTTGTCTTGTCTCGCCTTGTCTTGTCCTTCCTCGTCCTATCTTATCTTATCTTATCTTATCTTATCTTATCTTGTCTTGTCTTGTCTTGTCTTGTCTTGTCTTGTCTTGTCTCGTCTCGTCTCGTCTCGTCTCGTCTCGTCTCGTCTCGTCTCGTCTCGTCTCGTCTCATCTTATCTTATCTTATCTTATCTTGCCTTATCATGTCCTTTCTCGTCCTATCTTATCTTATCTTATCTTATCTTATCTTATCTTATCTTATCTTATCTTATCTTATCTTATCTTATCTTATCTTATCTTATCTTATCTTATCTTATCTTATCTTATCTTATCTTATCTTATCTTATCTTATCTTATCTTATCTTATCTTATCTTATCTTGTCTTGTCTTGTCTTGTCTTGTCTTGTCTTGTCTTGTCTTGTCTTGTCTTGTCTTGTCTTGTCTTGTCTTGTCTTGTCTTGTTTTGTCTTGTCTTGTCCTGTCCTGTCCTGTCCTGTCCTGTCCTGTCCTGTCCTGTCCTGTCTTGTCTCGTCTCGTCTCGTCTCGTCTCGTCTTGCCTTGCCTTGTCCTGTCTTATCTTATCTTATCTTATCTTATCTTATCTTATCTTATCTTATCTTATCTTATCTTATCTTATCTTATCTTATCTTATCTTATCTTATCTTATCTTATCTTATCTTATCTTATCTTATCTTATCTTATCTTATCTTATCTTATCTTATCTTATCTTATCTTATCTTATCTTATCTTATCTTGCCTTGCCTTGCCTTGCCTTGCCTTGCCTTGCCTTGCCTTGCCTTGCCTTGCCTTGCCTTGCCTTGCCTTGCCTTGCCTTGCCTTGCCTTGCCTTGCCTTGCCTTGCCTTGCCTTGCCTTGCCTTGTCCTGTCCTGTCCTGTCCTGTCCTGTCCTGTCCTGTCCTGTCCTGTCCTGTCCTGTCCTGTCCTGTCCTGTCTTGTCTTGTCTTGTCTTGTCTTGTCTTGTCTCGTCTCGTCTCGTCTCGTCTCGTCTCGTCTCGTCTCGTCTCGTCTCGTCTCGTCTCGTCTCGTCTCGTCTCATCTCATCTTATCTTATCTTATCTCGCCTTATCATGTCCTTTCTCGTCCTATCTTATCTTATCTTATCTTATCTTATCTTATCTTATCTTATCTTATCTTATCTTATCTTATCTTATCTTATCTTATCTTATCTTATCTTATCTTATCTTATCTTATCTTATCTTATCTTATCTTATCTTATCTTATCTTATCTTATCTTATCTTATCTTGTCTTGTCTTGTCTTGTCTTGTCTTGTCTTGTCTTGTCTTGTCTTGTCTTGTCTTGTCTTGTCTTGTCCTGTCCCGTCCCGTCCCGTCCCGTCCCGTCCCGTCCCGTCCCGTCTCGTCTCGTCTCGTCTCGTCTCGTCTCGCCTCGCCTTGCCTTGTCCTGTCTTATCTTATCTTATCTTATCTTATCTTATCTTATCTTATCTTATCTTATCTTATCTTATCTTATCTTATCTTATCTTATCTTATCTTATCTTATCTTATCTTATCTTATCTTATCTTATCTTATCTTATCTTATCTTATCTTATCTTATCTTATCTTATCTTATCTTATCTTATCTTATCTTATCTTATCTTATCTTATCTTATCTTATCTTATCTTATCTTATCTTATCTTATCTTATCTTATCTTATCTTATCTTATCTTAATTGTTTTCTTGCCTTGTGTTGTCTTGTTTTATCTTTTCCTTTCTCGTCTTATCTTATCTTATCTTATCTTATCTTATCTTATCTTGTCTTGTCTTGTCTTGTCTTGTCTTGTCTTGTCTTGTCTTGTCTTGTCTTGTCTTGTCTTGTCTTGTCTTGTCTTGTTGTCTTGTCTTACCTTATCTTGTCCTGTCTCATCCTATCTTATCTTATCTTATCTTGTCTTGTCTTGTCTTGTCTTGTCTTGTCTTGTCTTGTCTTGTCTTGTCTTGTCTTGTCTTGTCTTGTCTTGTCTTGTCTTGTCTTGCCTTGCCTTGCCTTGCCTTGCCTTGCCTTATCTATCTTATCTTATCTTATCTTGTCTTGTCTTGTCTTGTCTTGTCTTGTCTTGTCTTGTCTTGTCTTGTCTTGTCTTGTCTTGTCTTGTCTTGTCTTGTCTTGTCTTGTCTTGTCTTGTCTTGTCTTGTCTTGTCTTGTCTCGCCTTGTCTTGTCCTTCCTCGTCCTATCTTATCTTATCTTATCTTATCTTATCTTATCTTATCTTGTCTTGTCTTGTCTTATCTTGTCTTGTCTTGTCTCGTCTCGTCTCGTCTCGTCTCGTCTCGTCTCGTCTCGTCTCGTCTCGTCTCGTCTCGTCTTGCCTTGCCTTGCCTTGTCCTGTCTTATCTTATCTTATCTTATCTTATCTTATCTTATCTTATCTTATCTTATCTTATCTTATCTTATCTTACCTTACCTTACCTTACCTTGCCTTGCCTTGCCTTGCCTTGCCTTGCCTTGCCTTGCCTTGCCTTGCCTTGCCTTGCCTTGCCTTGCCTTGCCTTGCCTTGCCTTGCCTTGCCTTGCCTTGTCCTGTCCTGTCCTGTCCTGTCCTGTCCTGTCCTGTCCTGTCCTGTCCTGTCCTGTCCTGTCTTGTCTTGTCTTGTCTTGTCTTGTCTTGTCTTGTCTTGTCTCGTCTCGTCTCGTCTCGTCTCGTCTCGTCTCGTCTCGTCTCGTCTCGTCTCGTCTCGTCTCGTCTCGTCTCGTCTCGTCTCGTCTCGTCTCGTCTCATCTCATCTTATCTTATCTCGCCTTATCATGTCCTTTCTCGTCCTTTCTCGTCCTATCTTATCTTATCTTATCTTATCTTATCTTATCTTATCTTATCTTATCTTATCTTATCTTATCTTATCTTATCTTATCTTATCTTATCTTATCTTATCTTATCTTATCTTATCTTATCTTATCTTATCTTATCTTATCTTATCTTATCTTATCTTATCTTATCTTGTCTTGTCTTGTCTTGTCTTGTCTTGTCTTGTCTTGTCTTGTCTTGTCTTGTCTTGTCTTGTCTTGTCTTGTCTTGTCTTGTCTTGTCCTGTCCTGTCCTGTCCTGTCCTGTCCCGTCCCGTCCCGTCTCGTCTCGTCTCGTCTCGTCTCGTCTCGTCTCGCCTCGCCTCGCCTTGTCCTGTCTTATCTTATCTTATCTTATCTTATCTTATCTTATCTTATCTTATCTTATCTTATCTTATCTTATCTTATCTTATCTTATCTTATCTTATCTTATCTTATCTTATCTTATCTTATCTTATCTTATCTTATCTTATCTTATCTTATCTTATCTTATCTTATCTTATCTTATCTTATCTTATCTTATCTTATCTTATCTTATCTTATCTTATCTTATCTTATCTTATCTTATCTTATCTTATCTTATCTTATCTTATCTTATCTTATCTTATCTTATCTTAATTGTTTTCTTGCCTTGTGTTGTCTTGTTTTATCTTTTCCTTTCTCGTCTTATCTTATCTTATCTTATCTTATCTTATCTTATCTTATCTTATCTTGTCTTGTCTTGTCTTGTCTTGTCTTGTCTTGTCTTGTCTTGTCTTGTCTTGTCTTGTCTTGTCTTGTCTTGTCTTGTCTTGTCTTGTCTTGTTGTCTTGTCTTACCTTATCTTGTCCTGTCTCATCCTATCTTATCTTATCTTATCTTGTCTTGTCTTGTCTTGTCTTGTCTTGTCTTGTCTTGTCTTGTCTTGTCTTGTCTTGTCTTGTCTTGTCTTGTCTTGTCTTGTCTTGTCTTGTCTTGTCTTGTCTTGCCTTGCCTTGCCTTGCCTTGCCTTATCTATCTTATCTTATCTTATCTTGTCTTGTCTTGTCTTGTCTTGTCTTGTCTTGTCTTGTCTTGTCTTGTCTTGTCTTGTCTTGTCTTGTCTTGTCTTGTCTTGTCTTGTCTTGTCTTGTCTTGTCTTGTCTTGTCTTGTCTTGTCTTGTCTTGTCTTGTCTTGTCTTGTCTTGTCTTGTCTTGTCTTGTCTTGTCTTGTCTTGTCTCGCCTTGTCTTGTCCTTCCTCGTCCTATCTTATCTTATCTTATCTTATCTTATCTTATCTTGTCTTGTCTTGTCTTGTCTTGTCTTGTCTTGTCTTGTCTCGTCTCGTCTCGTCTCGTCTCGTCTCGTCTCGTCTCGTCTCGTCTCGTCTCGTCTCGTCTCATCTTATCTTATCTTATCTTATCTTGCCTTATCATGTCCTTTCTCGTCCTATCTTATCTTATCTTATCTTATCTTATCTTATCTTATCTTATCTTATCTTATCTTATCTTATCTTATCTTATCTTATCTTATCTTATCTTATCTTATCTTATCTTATCTTATCTTATCTTATCTTATCTTATCTTATCTTATCTTATCTTATCTTGTCTTGTCTTGTCTTGTCTTGTCTTGTCTTGTCTTGTCTTGTCTTGTCTTGTCTTGTCTTGTCTTGTCTTGTCTTGTCTTGTCTTGTCTTGTCCTGTCCTGTCCTGTCCTGTCCTGTCCTGTCCTGTCCTGTCCTGTCTTGTCTCGTCTCGTCTCGTCTCGTCTCGTCTTGCCTTGCCTTGTCCTGTCTTATCTTATCTTATCTTATCTTATCTTATCTTATCTTATCTTATCTTATCTTATCTTATCTTATCTTATCTTATCTTATCTTATCTTATCTTATCTTATCTTATCTTATCTTATCTTATCTTATCTTATCTTATCTTATCTTATCTTATCTTATCTTATCTTATCTTATCTTATCTTATCTTATCTTGCCTTATCTTTTCCTTTCTCGTCCTTTTTCGTCCTATCTTATCTTATCTTATCTTATCTTATCTTATCTTATCTTATCTTATCTTATCTTATCTTATCTTATCTTATCTTATCTTATCTTATCTTATCTTATCTTATCTTATCTTATCTCATCTCATCTCATCTCATCTCATCTCATCTCATCTCATCTCATCTCATCTCATCTCATCTTATCTCATCTTATCTTACCTTACCTTGTCCTCTCTCGTCCTTTCTCGTCCTATCTCGTCCTATCTTATCTTATCTTATCTTATCTTATCTTATCTTATCTTATCTTATCTTATCTTATCTTATCTTATCTTATCTTATCTTATCTTATCTTATCTTGTCTTGTCTTGTCTTGTCTTGTCTTGTCTTGTCTTGTCTTGTCTTGTCTTGTCTTGTCTTGTCCTGTCCTGTCCTGTCCTGTCCTGTCCCGTCCCGTCTCGTCTCGTCTCGTCTCGTCTCGTCTCGTCTCGCCTCGCCTTGCCTTGTCCTGTCTTATCTTATCTTATCTTATCTTATCTTATCTTATCTTATCTTATCTTATCTTATCTTATCTTATCTTATCTTATCTTATCTTATCTTATCTTATCTTATCTTATCTTATCTTATCTTATCTTATCTTATCTTATCTTATCTTATCTTATCTTATCTTATCTTATCTTATCTTATCTTATCTTATCTTATCTTAATTGTTTTCTTGCCTTGTGTTGTCTTGTTTTATCTTTTCCTTTCTCGTCTTATCTTATCTTATCTTATCTTATCTTATCTTATCTTGTCTTGTCTTGTCTTGTCTTGTCTTGTCTTGTCTTGTCTTGTCTTGTCTTGTCTTGTCTTGTCTTGTCTTGTCTTGTTGTCTTGTCTTACCTTATCTTGTCCTGTCTCATCCTATCTTATCTTATCTTATCTTGTCTTGTCTTGTCTTGTCTTGTCTTGTCTTGTCTTGTCTTGTCTTGTCTTGTCTTGTCTTGTCTTGTCTTGTCTTGTCTTGCCTTGCCTTGCCTTGCCTTGCCTTGCCTTATCTATCTTATCTTATCTTATCTTGTCTTGTCTTGTCTTGTCTTGTCTTGTCTTGTCTTGTCTTGTCTTGTCTTGTCTTGTCTTGTCTTGTCTTGTCTTGTCTCGCCTTGTCTTGTCCTTCCTCGTCCTATCTTATCTTATCTTATCTTATCTTATCTTATCTTATCTTGTCTTGTCTTGTCTTGTCTTGTCTTGTCTTGTCTTGTCTCGTCTCGTCTCGTCTCGTCTCGTCTCGTCTCGTCTCGTCTCGTCTCGTCTCGTCTCGTCTCGTCTTGCCTTGCCTTGCCTTGTCCTGTCTTATCTTATCTTATCTTATCTTATCTTATCTTATCTTATCTTATCTTATCTTATCTTATCTTATCTTACCTTACCTTACCTTACCTTACCTTACCTTACCTTACCTTACCTTGCCTTGCCTTGCCTTGCCTTGCCTTGCCTTGCCTTGCCTTGCCTTGCCTTGCCTTGCCTTGCCTTGCCTTGCCTTGCCTTGTCCTGTCCTGTCCTGTCCTGTCCTGTCCTGTCCTGTCCTGTCCTGTCCTGTCCTGTCCTGTCCTGTCCTGTCCTGTCCTGTCCTGTCCTGTCCTGTCTTGTCTTGTCTCGTCTCGTCTCGTCTCGTCTCGTCTCGTCTCGTCTCGTCTCGTCTCGTCTCGTCTCGTCTCGTCTCGTCTCGTCTCGTCTCGTCTCGTCTCGTCTCATCTCATCTTATCTTATCTTATCTCGCCTTATCATGTCCTTTCTCGTCCTATCTTATCTTATCTTATCTTATCTTATCTTATCTTATCTTATCTTATCTTATCTTATCTTATCTTATCTTATCTTATCTTATCTTATCTTATCTTATCTTATCTTATCTTATCTTATCTTATCTTATCTTATCTTATCTTATCTTATCTTATCTTATCTTATCTTATCTTATCTTGTCTTGTCTTGTCTTGTCTTGTCTTGTCTTGTCTTGTCTTGTCTTGTCTTGTCTTGTCTTGTCTTGTCTTGTCCTGTCCCGTCCCGTCCCGTCCCGTCCCGTCCCGTCTCGTCTCGTCTCGTCTCGTCTCGTCTCGTCTCGCCTCGCCTCGCCTTGTCCTGTCTTATCTTATCTTATCTTATCTTATCTTATCTTATCTTATCTTATCTTATCTTATCTTATCTTATCTTATCTTATCTTATCTTATCTTATCTTATCTTATCTTATCTTATCTTATCTTATCTTATCTTATCTTATCTTATCTTATCTTATCTTATCTTATCTTATCTTATCTTATCTTATCTTATCTTATCTTATCTTATCTTATCTTATCTTATCTTATCTTATCTTATCTTATCTTATCTTATCTTATCTTATCTTAATTGTTTTCTTGCCTTGTGTTGTCTTGTTTTATCTTTTCCTTTCTCGTCTTATCTTATCTTATCTTATCTTATCTTATCTTATCTTATCTTATCTTGTCTTGTCTTGTCTTGTCTTGTCTTGTCTTGTCTTGTCTTGTCTTGTCTTGTCTTGTCTTGTCTTGTCTTGTCTTGTCTTGTCTTGTCTTGTCTTGTCTTGTCTTGTCTTGTCTTGTTGTCTTGTCTTACCTTATCTTGTCCTGTCTCATCCTATCTTATCTTATCTTATCTTGTCTTGTCTTGTCTTGTCTTGTCTTGTCTTGTCTTGTCTTGTCTTGTCTTGTCTTGTCTTGTCTTGTCTTGTCTTGTCTTGTCTTGTCTTGTCTTGTCTTGTCTTGTCTTGCCTTGCCTTGCCTTGCCTTGCCTTGCCTTATCTATCTTATCTTATCTTATCTTGTCTTGTCTTGTCTTGTCTTGTCTTGTCTTGTCTTGTCTTGTCTTGTCTTGTCTTGTCTTGTCTTGTCTTGTCTTGTCTTGTCTTGTCTTGTCTTGTCTTGTCTTGTCTTGTCTTGTCTCGCCTTGTCTTGTCCTTCCTCGTCCTATCTTATCTTATCTTATCTTATCTTATCTTATCTTATCTTGTCTTGTCTTGTCTTGTCTTGTCTTGTCTTGTCTTGTCTCGTCTCGTCTCGTCTCGTCTCGTCTCGTCTCGTCTCGTCTCGTCTCGTCTCGTCTCGTCTCGTCTCATCTTATCTTATCTTATCTTATCTCGCCTTATCATGTCCTTTCTCGTCCTATCTTATCTTATCTTATCTTATCTTATCTTATCTTATCTTATCTTATCTTATCTTATCTTATCTTATCTTATCTTATCTTATCTTATCTTATCTTATCTTATCTTATCTTATCTTATCTTATCTTATCTTGTCTTGTCTTGTCTTGTCTTGTCTTGTCTTGTCTTGTCTTGTCTTGTCTTGTCTTGTCTTGTCTTGTCTTGTCTTGTCTTGTCTTGTCTTGTCTTGTCTTGTCTTGTCTTGTCTTGTCTTGTCCTGTCCTGTCCTGTCCTGTCCTGTCCTGTCCTGTCCTGTCCTGTCCTGTCCTGTCCTGTCCTGTCTTGTCTCGTCTCGTCTCGTCTCGTCTCGTCTTGCCTTGCCTTGTCCTGTCTTATCTTATCTTATCTTATCTTATCTTATCTTATCTTATCTTATCTTATCTTATCTTATCTTATCTTATCTTATCTTATCTTATCTTATCTTATCTTATCTTATCTTATCTTATCTTATCTTATCTTATCTTATCTTATCTTATCTTATCTTATCTTGCCTTATCTTTTCCTTTCTCGTCCTTTTTCGTCCTATCTTATCTTATCTTATCTTATCTTATCTTATCTTATCTTATCTTATCTTATCTTATCTTATCTTATCTTATCTTATCTTATCTTATCTTATCTTATCTTATCTTATCTTATCTTATCTTATCTTATCTTATCTTATCTTATCTTATCTTATCTTATCTTATCTTATCTTATCTTATCTTATCTTATCTTATCTTATCTTATCTTATCTTATCTTATCTTATCTTATCTTATCTTATCTTATCTTATCTTATCTTATCTTATCTTATCTTATCTTATCTTATCTTATCTTATCTTATCTTAATTGTTTTCTTGCCTTGTGTTGTCTTGTTTTATCTTTTCCTTTCTCGTCTTATCTTATCTTATCTTATCTTATCTTATCTTATCTTATCTTGTCTTGTCTTGTCTTGTCTTGTCTTGTCTTGTCTTGTCTTGTCTTGTCTTGTCTTGTCTTGTCTTGTCTTGTCTTGTCTTGTTGTCTTGTCTTACCTTATCTTGTCCTGTCTCATCCTATCTTATCTTATCTTATCTTGTCTTGTCTTGTCTTGTCTTGTCTTGTCTTGTCTTGTCTTGTCTTGTCTTGTCTTGTCTTGTCTTGTCTTGTCTTGTCTTGTCTTGTCTTGTCTTGCCTTGCCTTGCCTTGCCTTGCCTTGCCTTATCTATCTTATCTTATCTTATCTTGTCTTGTCTTGTCTTGTCTTGTCTTGTCTTGTCTTGTCTTGTCTTGTCTTGTCTTGTCTTGTCTTGTCTTGTCTTGTCTTGTCTTGTCTTGTCTTGTCTTGTCTTGTCTTGTCTTGTCTTGTCTTGTCTCGCCTTGTCTTGTCCTTCCTCGTCCTATCTTATCTTATCTTATCTTATCTTATCTTATCTTATCTTGTCTTGTCTTGTCTTGTCTTGTCTTGTCTTGTCTCGTCTCGTCTCGTCTCGTCTCGTCTCGTCTCGTCTCGTCTCGTCTCGTCTCGTCTCGTCTCGTCTCATCTTATCTTATCTTATCTTATCTCGCCTTATCATGTCCTTTCTCGTCCTATCTTATCTTATCTTATCTTATCTTATCTTATCTTATCTTATCTTATCTTATCTTATCTTATCTTATCTTATCTTATCTTATCTTATCTTATCTTATCTTATCTTATCTTATCTTATCTTATCTTATCTTATCTTATCTTATCTTATCTTGTCTTGTCTTGTCTTGTCTTGTCTTGTCTTGTCTTGTCTTGTCTTGTCTTGTCTTGTCTTGTCTTGTCTTGTCTTGTCTTGTCTTGTCTTGTCTTGTCTTGTCTTGTCTTGTCTTGTCTTGTCTTGTCCTGTCCTGTCCTGTCCTGTCCTGTCCTGTCCTGTCCTGTCCTGTCCTGTCCTGTCCTGTCCTGTCCTGTCCTGTCTTGTCTCGTCTCGTCTCGTCTCGTCTCGTCTTGCCTTGCCTTGTCCTGTCTTGTCTTATCTTATCTTATCTTATCTTATCTTATCTTATCTTATCTTATCTTATCTTATCTTATCTTATCTTATCTTATCTTATCTTATCTTATCTTATCTTATCTTATCTTATCTTATCTTATCTTATCTTATGTTATCTTGCCTTATCTTTTCCTTTCTCGTCCTTTTTCGTCCTATCTTATCTTATCTTATCTTATCTTATCTTATCTTATCTTATCTTATCTTATCTTATCTTATCTTATCTTATCTTATCTTATCTTATCTTATCTTATCTTATCTTATCTTATCTTATCTTATCTTATCTTATCTTATCTCATCTCATCTCATCTCATCTCATCTCATCTCATCTCATCTCATCTCATCTCATCTCATCTTATCTCATCTTATCTTACCTTACCTTGTCCTCTCTCGTCCTTTCTCGTCCTATCTCGTCCTATCTTATCTTATCTTATCTTATCTTATCTTATCTTATCTTATCTTATCTTATCTTATCTTATCTTATCTTATCTTATCTTATCTTATCTTATCTTGTCTTGTCTTGTCTTGTCTTGTCTTGTCTTGTCTTGTCTCGTCTCGTCTCGTCTCGTCTCGTCTCGTCTCGTCTCGTCTTGCCTTGCCTTGCCTTGTCCTGTCTTATCTTATCTTATCTTATCTTATCTTATCTTATCTTATCTTATCTTATCTTATCTTATCTTATCTTATCTTATCTTATCTTACCTTACCTTACCTTACCTTACCTTACCTTACCTTACCTTGCCTTGCCTTGCCTTGCCTTGCCTTGCCTTGCCTTGCCTTGCCTTGCCTTGCCTTGCCTTGCCTTGCCTTGCCTTGCCTTGCCTTGCCTTGTCCTGTCCTGTCCTGTCCTGTCCTGTCCTGTCCTGTCCTGTCCTGTCCTGTCTTGTCTTGTCTTGTCTTGTCTTGTCTTGTCTTGTCTTGTCTTGTCTCGTCTCGTCTCGTCTCGTCTCGTCTCGTCTCGTCTCGTCTCGTCTCGTCTCGTCTCGTCTCGTCTCGTCTCATCTCATCTTATCTTATCTTATCTCGCCTTATCATGTCCTTTCTCGTCCTATCTTATCTTATCTTATCTTATCTTATCTTATCTTATCTTATCTTATCTTATCTTATCTTATCTTATCTTATCTTATCTTATCTTATCTTATCTTATCTTATCTTATCTTATCTTATCTTATCTTATCTTATCTTATCTTATCTTATCTTATCTTATCTTATCTTATCTTATCTTATCTTGTCTTGTCCTGTCCTGTCCTGTCCCGTCCCGTCCCGTCCCGTCCCGTCTCGTCTCGTCTCGTCTCGTCTCGCCTCGCCTTGCCTTGTCCTGTCTTATCTTATCTTATCTTATCTTATCTTATCTTATCTTATCTTATCTTATCTTATCTTATCTTATCTTATCTTATCTTATCTTATCTTATCTTATCTTATCTTATCTTATCTTATCTTATCTTATCTTATCTTATCTTATCTTATCTTATCTTATCTTATCTTATCTTATCTTAATTGTTTTCTTGCCTTGTGTTGTCTTGTTTTATCTTTTCCTTTCTCGTCTTATCTTATCTTATCTTATCTTATCTTATCTTATCTTATCTTATCTTGTCTTGTCTTGTCTTGTCTTGTCTTGTCTTGTCTTGTCTTGTCTTGTCTTGTCTTGTCTTGTCTTGTCTTGTCTTGTCTTGTTGTCTTGTCTTACCTTATCTTGTCCTGTCTCATCCTATCTTATCTTATCTTATCTTGTCTTGTCTTGTCTTGTCTTGTCTTGTCTTGTCTTGTCTTGTCTTGTCTTGTCTTGTCTTGTCTTGTCTTGTCTTGTCTTGTCTTGCCTTGCCTTGCCTTGCCTTGCCTTGCCTTATCTATCTTATCTTATCTTATCTTGTCTTGTCTTGTCTTGTCTTGTCTTGTCTTGTCTTGTCTTGTCTTGTCTTGTCTTGTCTTGTCTTGTCTTGTCTTGTCTTGTCTTGTCTTGTCTTGTCTTGTCTTGTCTTGTCTTGTCTTGTCTTGTCTTGTCTTGTCTTGTCTTGTCTTGTCTTGTCTTGTCTTGTCTTGTCTTGTCTCGCCTTGTCTTGTCCTTCCTCGTCCTATCTTATCTTATCTTATCTTATCTTATCTTATCTTATCTTGTCTTGTCTTGTCTTGTCTTGTCTTGTCTTGTCTTGTCTCGTCTCGTCTCGTCTCGTCTCGTCTCGTCTCGTCTCGTCTCGTCTCGTCTCATCTTATCTTATCTTATCTTATCTCGCCTTATCATGTCCTTTCTCGTCCTATCTTATCTTATCTTATCTTATCTTATCTTATCTTATCTTATCTTATCTTATCTTATCTTATCTTATCTTATCTTATCTTATCTTATCTTATCTTATCTTATCTTATCTTATCTTATCTTATCTTATCTTATCTTATCTTATCTTATCTTATCTTATTTTATCTTGTCTTGTCTTGTCTTGTCTTGTCTTGTCTTGTCTTGTCTTGTCTTGTCTTGTCTTGTCTTGTCTTGTCTTGTCTTGTCTTGTCTTGTCTTGCCTTGTCTTGTCTTGTCTTGTCTTGTCTTGTCTTGTCTTGTCTTGTCCTGTCCTGTCCTGTCCTGTCCTGTCCTGTCCTGTCCTGTCCTGTCCTGTCCTGTCCTGTCTTGTCTTGTCTCGTCTCGTCTCGTCTTGCCTTGCCTTGTCCTGTCTTATCTTATCTTATCTTATCTTATCTTATCTTATCTTATCTTATCTTATCTTATCTTATCTTATCTTATCTTATCTTATCTTATCTTATCTTATCTTATCTTATCTTATCTTATCTTATCTTATCTTATCTTATGTTATCTTGCCTTATCTTTTCCTTTCTCGTCCTTTTTCGTCTTATCTTATCTTATCTTATCTTATCTTATCTTATCTTATCTTATCTTATCTTATCTTATCTTATCTTATCTTATCTTATCTTATCTTATCTTATCTTATCTTATCTTATCTTATCTTATCTTATCTTATCTTATCTTATCTTATCTTATCTTATCTTATCTTATCTTATCTTATCTTATCTTATCTTATCTTATCTTATCTTATCTTATCTTATCTTATCTTATCTTATCTTATCTTATCTTATCTTATCTTATCTTATCTTATCTTATCTTATCTTATCTTATCTTATCTTATCTTATCTTAATTGTTTTCTTGCCTTGTGTTGTCTTGTTTTATCTTTTCCTTTCTCGTCTTATCTTATCTTATCTTATCTTATCTTATCTTATCTTATCTTGTCTTGTCTTGTCTTGTCTTGTCTTGTCTTGTCTTGTCTTGTCTTGTCTTGTCTTGTCTTGTCTTGTCTTGTCTTGTCTTGTCTTGTCTTGTTGTCTTGTCTTACCTTATCTTGTCCTGTCTCATCCTATCTTATATTATCTTATCTTGTCTTGTCTTGTCTTGTCTTGTCTTGTCTTGTCTTGTCTTGTCTTGTCTTGTCTTGTCTTGTCTTGTCTTGTCTTGTCTTGTCTTGTCTTGTCTTGCCTTGCCTTGCCTTGCCTTGCCTTGCCTTATCTATCTTATCTTATCTTATCTTATCTTGTCTTGTCTTGTCTTGTCTTGTCTTGTCTTGTCTTGTCTTGTCTTGTCTTGTCTTGTCTTGTCTTGTCTTGTCTTGTCTTGTCTTGTCTTGTCTTGTCTCGCCTTGTCTTGTCCTTCCTCGTCCTATCTTATCTTATCTTATCTTATCTTATCTTATCTTATCTTGTCTTGTCTTGTCTTGTCTTGTCTTGTCTTGTCTCGTCTCGTCTCGTCTCGTCTCGTCTCGTCTCGTCTCGTCTCGTCTCGTCTCGTCTCGTCTCGTCTCGTCTCATCTTATCTTATCTTATCTTATCTCGCCTTATCATGTCCTTTCTCGTCCTATCTTATCTTATCTTATCTTATCTTATCTTATCTTATCTTATCTTATCTTATCTTATCTTATCTTATCTTATCTTATCTTATCTTATCTTATCTTATCTTATCTTATCTTATCTTATCTTATCTTATCTTATCTTATCTTATCTTATCTTATCTTATCTTATCTTGTCTTGTCTTGTCTTGTCTTGTCTTGTCTTGTCTTGTCTTGTCTTGTCTTGTCTTGTCTTGTCTTGTCTTGTCTTGTCTTGTCTTGTCTTGTCTTGTCTTGTCTTGTCTTGTCTTGTCTTGTCCTGTCCTGTCCTGTCCTGTCCTGTCCTGTCCTGTCCTGTCCTGTCCTGTCCTGTCCTGTCCTGTCCTGTCTTGTCTCGTCTCGTCTCGTCTCGTCTCGTCTCGCCTTGCCTTGTCCTGTCTTGTCTTATCTTATCTTATCTTATCTTATCTTATCTTATCTTATCTTATCTTATCTTATCTTATCTTATCTTATCTTATCTTATCTTATCTTATCTTATCTTATCTTATCTTATCTTATCTTATCTTATCTTATCTTATCTTATCTTATCTTATCTTATGTTATCTTGCCTTATCTTTTCCTTTCTCGTCCTTTTTCGTCCTATCTTATCTTATCTTATCTTATCTTATCTTATCTTATCTTATCTTATCTTATCTTATCTTATCTTATCTTATCTTATCTTATCTTATCTTATCTTATCTTATCTTATCTTATCTTATCTTATCTTATCTTATCTTATCTTATCTTATCTTATCTCATCTCATCTCATCTCATCTCATCTCATCTCATCTCATCTCATCTCATCTCATCTCATCTTATCTCATCTTATCTTACCTTACCTTGTCCTCTCTCGTCCTTTCTCGTCCTATCTCGTCCTATCTTATCTTATCTTATCTTATCTTATCTTATCTTATCTTATCTTATCTTATCTTATCTTATCTTATCTTATCTTATCTTATCTTATCTTGTCTTGTCTTGTCT
Source organism: Bothrops alternatus (assembly GCA_034064705.1). Taxonomy (NCBI): domain Eukaryota; kingdom Metazoa; phylum Chordata; class Lepidosauria; order Squamata; family Viperidae; genus Bothrops; species Bothrops alternatus. The sequence goes on from JARGCV010000216.1 coordinate 106,369, forward strand.
TGTCTTGTCTTGTCTTGTCTTGTCTTGTCTCGTCTCGTCTCGTCTCGTCTCGTCTCGTCTCGTCTTGCCTTGCCTTGCCTTGTCCTGTCTTATCTTATCTTATCTTATCTTATCTTATCTTATCTTATCTTATCTTATCTTATCTTATCTTATCTTATCTTATCTTATCTTACCTTACCTTACCTTACCTTACCTTACCTTACCTTACCTTACCTTGCCTTGCCTTGCCTTGCCTTGCCTTGCCTTGCCTTGCCTTGCCTTGCCTTGCCTTGCCTTGCCTTGCCTTGCCTTGCCTTGCCTTGTCCTGTCCTGTCCTGTCCTGTCCTGTCCTGTCCTGTCCTGTCCTGTCCTGTCTTGTCTTGTCTTGTCTTGTCTTGTCTTGTCTTGTCTTGTCTTGTCTTGTCTCGTCTCGTCTCGTCTCGTCTCGTCTCGTCTCGTCTCGTCTCGTCTCGTCTCGTCTCGTCTCGTCTCGTCTCGTCTCATCTCATCTTATCTTATCTTATCTCGCCTTATCATGTCCTTTCTCGTCCTATCTTATCTTATCTTATCTTATCTTATCTTATCTTATCTTATCTTATCTTATCTTATCTTATCTTATCTTATCTTATCTTATCTTATCTTATCTTATCTTATCTTATCTTATCTTATCTTATCTTATCTTATCTTATCTTATCTTATCTTATCTTATCTTATCTTATCTTATCTTATCTTATCTTATCTTATCTTATCTTATCTTGTCTTGTCTTGTCTTGTCTTGTCTTGTCTTGTCTTGTCTTGTCCTGTCCTGTCCTGTCCTGTCCTGTCCCGTCCCGTCCCGTCTCGTCTCGTCTCGTCTCGTCTCGCCTCGCCTTGCCTTGTCCTGTCTTATCTTATCTTATCTTATCTTATCTTATCTTATCTTATCTTATCTTATCTTATCTTATCTTATCTTATCTTATCTTATCTTATCTTATCTTATCTTATCTTATCTTATCTTATCTTATCTTATCTTATCTTATCTTATCTTATCTTATCTTATCTTATCTTATCTTATCTTATCTTATCTTATCTTATCTTATCTTATCTTATCTTATCTTATCTTATCTTATCTTATCTTATCTTAATTGTTTTCTTGCCTTGTGTTGTCTTGTTTTATCTTTTCCTTTCTCGTCTTATCTTATCTTATCTTATCTTATCTTATCTTATCTTATCTTGTCTTGTCTTGTCTTGTCTTGTCTTGTCTTGTCTTGTCTTGTCTTGTCTTGTCTTGTCTTGTCTTGTCTTGTCTTGTCTTGTCTTGTTGTCTTGTCTTACCTTATCTTGTCCTGTCTCATCCTATCTTATCTTATCTTATCTTGTCTTGTCTTGTCTTGTCTTGTCTTGTCTTGTCTTGTCTTGTCTTGTCTTGTCTTGTCTTGTCTTGTCTTGTCTTGTCTTGTCTTGCCTTGCCTTGCCTTGCCTTGCCTTGCCTTATCTATCTTATCTTATCTTATCTTGTCTTGTCTTGTCTTGTCTTGTCTTGTCTTGTCTTGTCTTGTCTTGTCTTGTCTTGTCTTGTCTTGTCTTGTCTTGTCTTGTCTTGTCTTGTCTTGTCTTGTCTTGTCTTGTCTTGTCTTGTCTTGTCTTGTCTTGTCTTGTCTTGTCTTGTCTTGTCTTGTCTCGCCTTGTCTTGTCCTTCCTCGTCCTATCTTATCTTATCTTATCTTATCTTATCTTATCTTATCTTGTCTTGTCTTGTCTTGTCTTGTCTTGTCTTGTCTTGTCTCGTCTCGTCTCGTCTCGTCTCGTCTCGTCTCGTCTCGTCTCGTCTCGTCTCATCTTATCTTATCTTATCTTATCTCGCCTTATCATGTCCTTTCTCGTCCTATCTTATCTTATCTTATCTTATCTTATCTTATCTTATCTTATCTTATCTTATCTTATCTTATCTTATCTTATCTTATCTTATCTTATCTTATCTTATCTTATCTTATCTTATCTTATCTTATCTTATCTTATCTTATCTTATCTTATCTTATTTTATCTTATCTTGTCTTGTCTTGTCTTGTCTTGTCTTGTCTTGTCTTGTCTTGTCTTGTCTTGTCTTGTCTTGTCTTGTCTTGTCTTGTCTTGTCTTGTCTTGTCTTGTCTTGTCTTGTCTTGTCTTGTCCTGTCCTGTCCTGTCCTGTCCTGTCCTGTCCTGTCCTGTCCTGTCCTGTCCTGTCCTGTCCTGTCTTGTCTTGTCTCGTCTCGTCTCGTCTCGTCTTGCCTTGCCTTGTCCTGTCTTATCTTATCTTATCTTATCTTATCTTATCTTATCTTATCTTATCTTATCTTATCTTATCTTATCTTATCTTATCTTATCTTATCTTATCTTATCTTATGTTATCTTGCCTTATCTTTTCCTTTCTCGTCCTTTTTCGTCTTATCTTATCTTATCTTATCTTATCTTATCTTATCTTATCTTATCTTATCTTATCTTATCTTATCTTATCTTATCTTATCTTATCTTATCTTATCTTATCTTATCTTATCTTATCTTATCTTATCTTATCTTATCTTATCTTATCTTATCTTATCTTATCTTATCTTATCTTATCTTATCTTATCTTATCTTATCTTATCTTATCTTATCTTATCTTATCTTATCTTATCTTATCTTATCTTATCTTATCTTATCTTATCTTATCTTATCTTATCTTATCTTATCTTATCTTATCTTATCTTATCTTATGTTATCTTGCCTTATCTTTTCCTTTCTCGTCCTTTTTCGTCTTATCTTATCTTATCTTATCTTATCTTATCTTATCTTATCTTATCTTATCTTATCTTATCTTATCTTATCTTATCTTATCTTATCTTATCTTATCTTATCTTATCTTATCTTATCTTATCTTATCTTATCTTATCTTATCTTATCTTATCTTATCTTATCTTATCTTATCTTATCTTATCTTATCTTATCTTATCTTATCTTATCTTATCTTATCTTATCTTATCTTATCTTATCTTATCTTATCTTATCTTATCTTATCTTATCTTATCTTATCTTAATTGTTTTCTTGCCTTGTGTTGTCTTGTTTTATCTTTTCCTTTCTCGTCTTATCTTATCTTATCTTATCTTATCTTATCTTATCTTATCTTGTCTTGTCTTGTCTTGTCTTGTCTTGTCTTGTCTTGTCTTGTCTTGTCTTGTCTTGTCTTGTCTTGTCTTGTCTTGTCTTGTCTTGTTGTCTTGTCTTACCTTATCTTGTCCTGTCTCATCCTATCTTATCTTATCTTATCTTGTCTTGTCTTGTCTTGTCTTGTCTTGTCTTGTCTTGTCTTGTCTTGTCTTGTCTTGTCTTGTCTTGTCTTGTCTTGTCTTGTCTTGTCTTGCCTTGCCTTGCCTTGCCTTGCCTTGCCTTATCTATCTTATCTTATCTTATCTTGTCTTGTCTTGTCTTGTCTTGTCTTGTCTTGTCTTGTCTTGTCTTGTCTTGTCTTGTCTTGTCTTGTCTTGTCTTGTCTTGTCTTGTCTTGTCTTGTCTTGTCTTGTCTTGTCTTGTCTTGTCTTGTCTTGTCTCGCCTTGTCTTGTCCTTCCTCGTCCTATCTTATCTTATCTTATCTTATCTTATCTTATCTTATCTTGTCTTGTCTTGTCTTGTCTTGTCTTGTCTTGTCTCGTCTCGTCTCGTCTCGTCTCGTCTCGTCTCGTCTCGTCTCGTCTCGTCTCGTCTCGTCTCGTCTCATCTTATCTTATCTTATCTTATCTCGCCTTATCATGTCCTTTCTCGTCCTATCTTATCTTATCTTATCTTATCTTATCTTATCTTATCTTATCTTATCTTATCTTATCTTATCTTATCTTATCTTATCTTATCTTATCTTATCTTATCTTATCTTATCTTATCTTATCTTATCTTATCTTATCTTATCTTATCTTATCTTGTCTTGTCTTGTCTTGTCTTGTCTTGTCTTGTCTTGTCTTGTCTTGTCTTGTCTTGTCTTGTCTTGTCTTGTCTTGTCTTGTCTTGTCTTGTCTTGTCTTGTCTTGTCTTGTCTTGTCTTGTCCTGTCCTGTCCTGTCCTGTCCTGTCCTGTCCTGTCCTGTCCTGTCCTGTCCTGTCCTGTCCTGTCCTGTCCTGTCTTGTCTCGTCTCGTCTCGTCTCGTCTCGTCTCGCCTTGCCTTGTCCTGTCTTGTCTTATCTTATCTTATCTTATCTTATCTTATCTTATCTTATCTTATCTTATCTTATCTTATCTTATCTTATCTTATCTTATCTTATCTTATCTTATCTTATCTTATCTTATCTTATCTTATCTTATCTTATGTTATCTTGCCTTATCTTTTCCTTTCTCGTCCTTTTTCGTCCTATCTTATCTTATCTTATCTTATCTTATCTTATCTTATCTTATCTTATCTTATCTTATCTTATCTTATCTTATCTTATCTCATCTCATCTCATCTCATCTCATCTCATCTCATCTCATCTCATCTCATCTCATCTCATCTTATCTCATCTTATCTTACCTTACCTTGTCCTCTCTCGTCCTTTCTCGTCCTATCTCGTCCTATCTTATCTTATCTTATCTTATCTTATCTTATCTTATCTTATCTTATCTTATCTTATCTTATCTTATCTTATCTTATCTTATCTTATCTTGTCTTGTCTTGTCTTGTCTTGTCTTGTCTTGTCTTGTCTCGTCTCGTCTCGTCTCGTCTCGTCTCGTCTCGTCTCGTCTTGCCTTGCCTTGCCTTGTCCTGTCTTATCTTATCTTATCTTATCTTATCTTATCTTATCTTATCTTATCTTATCTTATCTTATCTTATCTTATCTTATCTTATCTTATCTTACCTTACCTTACCTTACCTTACCTTACCTTACCTTACCTTACCTTGCCTTGCCTTGCCTTGCCTTGCCTTGCCTTGCCTTGCCTTGCCTTGCCTTGCCTTGCCTTGCCTTGCCTTGCCTTGCCTTGCCTTGTCCTGTCCTGTCCTGTCCTGTCCTGTCCTGTCCTGTCCTGTCCTGTCCTGTCTTGTCTTGTCTTGTCTTGTCTTGTCTTGTCTTGTCTTGTCTTGTCTTGTCTCGTCTCGTCTCGTCTCGTCTCGTCTCGTCTCGTCTCGTCTCGTCTCGTCTCGTCTCGTCTCGTCTCGTCTCGTCTCGTCTCATCTCATCTTATCTTATCTTATCTCGCCTTATCATGTCCTTTCTCGTCCTATCTTATCTTATCTTATCTTATCTTATCTTATCTTATCTTATCTTATCTTATCTTATCTTATCTTATCTTATCTTATCTTATCTTATCTTATCTTATCTTATCTTATCTTATCTTATCTTATCTTATCTTATCTTATCTTATCTTATCTTATCTTATCTTATCTTGTCTTGTCTTGTCTTGTCTTGTCCTGTCCTGTCCTGTCCTGTCCTGTCCCGTCCCGTCCCGTCTCGTCTCGTCTCGTCTCGTCTCGCCTCGCCTTGCCTTGTCCTGTCTTATCTTATCTTATCTTATCTTATCTTATCTTATCTTATCTTATCTTATCTTATCTTATCTTATCTTATCTTATCTTGTCTTGTCTTGTCTTGTCTTGTCTTGTCTTGTCTCGTCTCGTCTCGTCTCGTCTCGTCTCGTCTCGTCTCGTCTCGTCTCGTCTCGTCTCGTCTCGTCTCATCTTATCTTATCTTATCTTATCTCGCCTTATCATGTCCTTTCTCGTCCTATCTTATCTTATCTTATCTTATCTTATCTTATCTTATCTTATCTTATCTTATCTTATCTTATCTTATCTTATCTTATCTTATCTTATCTTATCTTATCTTATCTTATCTTATCTTATCTTATCTTATCTTATCTTATCTTATCTTGTCTTGTCTTGTCTTGTCTTGTCTTGTCTTGTCTTGTCTTGTCTTGTCTTGTCTTGTCTTGTCTTGTCTTGTCTTGTCTTGTCTTGTCTTGTCTTGTCTTGTCTTGTCTTGTCTTGTCTTGTCTTGTCTTGTCCTGTCCTGTCCTGTCCTGTCCTGTCCTGTCCTGTCCTGTCCTGTCCTGTCCTGTCCTGTCCTGTCCTGTCCTGTCCTGTCTCGTCTCGTCTCGTCTCGTCTCGTCTCGTCTTGCCTTGCCTTGTCCTGTCTTGTCTTATCTTATCTTATCTTATCTTATCTTATCTTATCTTATCTTATCTTATCTTATCTTATCTTATCTTATCTTATCTTATCTTATCTTATCTTATCTTATCTTATCTTATCTTATCTTATCTTATCTTATCTTATCTTATCTTATCTTGCCTTATCTTTTCCTTTCTCGTCCTTTTTCGTCCTATCTTATCTTATCTTATCTTATCTTATCTTATCTTATCTTATCTTATCTTATCTTATCTTATCTTATCTTATCTTATCTTATCTTATCTTATCTTATCTTATCTTATCTTATCTTATCTTATCTCATCTCATCTCATCTCATCTCATCTCATCTCATCTCATCTCATCTCATCTCATCTCATCTTATCTCATCTTATCTTACCTTACCTTGTCCTCTCTCGTCCTTTCTCGTCCTATCTCGTCCTATCTTATCTTATCTTATCTTATCTTATCTTATCTTATCTTATCTTATCTTATCTTATCTTATCTTATCTTATCTTATCTTATCTTATCTTATCTTGTCTTGTCTTGTCTTGTCTTGTCTTGTCTTGTCTTGTCTCGTCTCGTCTCGTCTCGTCTCGTCTCGTCTCGTCTCGTCTTGCCTTGCCTTGCCTTGTCCTGTCTTATCTTATCTTATCTTATCTTATCTTATCTTATCTTATCTTATCTTATCTTATCTTATCTTATCTTATCTTATCTTATCTTATCTTACCTTACCTTACCTTACCTTACCTTACCTTACCTTACCTTACCTTGCCTTGCCTTGCCTTGCCTTGCCTTGCCTTGCCTTGCCTTGCCTTGCCTTGCCTTGCCTTGCCTTGCCTTGCCTTGCCTTGCCTTGTCCTGTCCTGTCCTGTCCTGTCCTGTCCTGTCCTGTCCTGTCCTGTCCTGTCTTGTCTTGTCTTGTCTTGTCTTGTCTTGTCTTGTCTTGTCTTGTCTTGTCTCGTCTCGTCTCGTCTCGTCTCGTCTCGTCTCGTCTCGTCTCGTCTCGTCTCGTCTCGTCTCGTCTCGTCTCGTCTCATCTCATCTTATCTTATCTTATCTCGCCTTATCATGTCCTTTCTCGTCCTATCTTATCTTATCTTATCTTATCTTATCTTATCTTATCTTATCTTATCTTATCTTATCTTATCTTATCTTATCTTATCTTATCTTATCTTATCTTATCTTATCTTATCTTATCTTATCTTATCTTATCTTATCTTATCTTATCTTATCTTATCTTATCTTATCTTATCTTATCTTGTCTTGTCTTGTCTTGTCTTGTCCTGTCCTGTCCTGTCCTGTCCTGTCCTGTCCTGTCCTGTCCCGTCCCGTCCCGTCTCGTCTCGTCTCGTCTCGTCTCGCCTCGCCTTGCCTTGTCCTGTCTTATCTTATCTTATCTTATCTTATCTTATCTTATCTTATCTTATCTTATCTTATCTTATCTTATCTTATCTTATCTTATCTTATCTTATCTTATCTTATCTTATCTTATCTTATCTTATCTTATCTTATCTTATCTTATCTTATCTTATCTTATCTTATCTTATCTTATCTTATCTTATCTTATCTTATCTTATCTTAATTGTTTTCTTGCCTTGTGTTGTCTTGTTTTATCTTTTCCTTTCTCGTCTTATCTTATCTTATCTTATCTTATCTTATCTTATCTTATCTTATCTTGTCTTGTCTTGTCTTGTCTTGTCTTGTCTTGTCTTGTCTTGTCTTGTCTTGTCTTGTCTTGTCTTGTCTTGTCTTGTCTTGTCTTGTCTTGTTGTCTTGTCTTACCTTATCTTGTCCTGTCTCATCCTATCTTATCTTATCTTATCTTGTCTTGTCTTGTCTTGTCTTGTCTTGTCTTGTCTTGTCTTGTCTTGTCTTGTCTTGTCTTGTCTTGTCTTGTCTTGTCTTGTCTTGTCTTGCCTTGCCTTGCCTTGCCTTGCCTTGCCTTATCTATCTTATCTTATCTTATCTTGTCTTGTCTTGTCTTGTCTTGTCTTGTCTTGTCTTGTCTTGTCTTGTCTTGTCTTGTCTTGTCTTGTCTTGTCTTGTCTTGTCTTGTCTTGTCTTGTCTTGTCTTGTCTTGTCTTGTCTTGTCTTGTCTTGTCTTGTCTTGTCTTGTCTTGTCTTGTCTTGTCTCGCCTTGTCTTGTCCTTCCTCGTCCTATCTTATCTTATCTTATCTTATCTTATCTTATCTTATCTTGTCTTGTCTTGTCTTGTCTTGTCTTGTCTTGTCTTGTCTCGTCTCGTCTCGTCTCGTCTCGTCTCGTCTCGTCTCGTCTCGTCTCGTCTCGTCTTATCTTATCTTATCTTATCTCGCCTTATCATGTCCTTTCTCGTCCTATCTTATCTTATCTTATCTTATCTTATCTTATCTTATCTTATCTTATCTTATCTTATCTTATCTTATCTTATCTTATCTTATCTTATCTTATCTTATCTTATCTTATCTTATCTTATCTTATCTTATCTTGTCTTGTCTTGTCTTGTCTTGTCTTGTCTTGTCTTGTCTTGTCTTGTCTTGTCTTGTCTTGTCTTGTCTTGTCTTGTCTTGTCTTGTCTTGTCTTGTCTTGTCTTGTCCTGTCCTGTCCTGTCCTGTCCTGTCCTGTCCTGTCCTGTCCTGTCCTGTCCTGTCCTGTCTTGTCTTGTCTCGTCTCGTCTCGTCTCGTCTTGCCTTGCCTTGTCCTGTCTTATCTTATCTTATCTTATCTTATCTTATCTTATCTTATCTTATCTTATCTTATCTTATCTTATCTTATCTTATCTTATCTTATCTTATCTTATCTTATCTTATCTTATCTTATCTTATCTTATCTTATCTTATCTTATCTTATCTTATCTTATCTTATGTTATCTTGCCTTATCTTTTCCTTTCTCGTCCTTTTTCGTCCTATCTTATCTTATCTTATCTTATCTTATCTTATCTTATCTTATCTTATCTTATCTTATCTTATCTTATCTTATCTTATCTTATCTTATCTTATCTTATCTTATCTTATCTTATCTTATCTTATCTTATCTTATCTTATCTTATCTTATCTTATCTTATCTCATCTCATCTCATCTCATCTCATCTCATCTCATCTCATCTCATCTCATCTCATCTTATCTCATCTTATCTTACCTTACCTTGTCCTCTCTCGTCCTTTCTCGTCCTATCTCGTCCTATCTTATCTTATCTTATCTTATCTTATCTTATCTTATCTTATCTTATCTTATCTTATCTTATCTTATCTTATCTTATCTTATCTTATCTTATCTTATCTTATCTTATCTTGTCTTGTCTTGTCTTGTCTTGTCTCGTCTCGTCTCGTCTCGTCTCGTCTCGTCTCGTCTCGTCTCGTCTCGTCTCGTCTCGTCTTGCCTTGCCTTGCCTTGTCCTGTCTTATCTTATCTTATCTTATCTTATCTTATCTTATCTTATCTTATCTTATCTTATCTTATCTTATCTTATCTTACCTTACCTTACCTTACCTTACCTTACCTTACCTTGCCTTGCCTTGCCTTGCCTTGCCTTGCCTTGCCTTGCCTTGCCTTGCCTTGCCTTGCCTTGCCTTGCCTTGCCTTGCCTTGCCTTGCCTTGTCCTGTCCTGTCCTGTCCTGTCCTGTCCTGTCCTGTCCTGTCCTGTCCTGTCCTGTCCTGTCCTGTCCTGTCCTGTCCTGTCCTGTCTTGTCTTGTCTTGTCTTGTCTTGTCTTGTCTTGTCTTGTCTCGTCTCGTCTCGTCTCGTCTCGTCTCGTCTCGTCTCGTCTCGTCTCGTCTCGTCTCGTCTCGTCTCGTCTCATCTCATCTTATCTTATCTTATCTCGCCTTATCATGTCCTTTCTCGTCCTATCTTATCTTATCTTATCTTATCTTATCTTATCTTATCTTATCTTATCTTATCTTATCTTATCTTATCTTATCTTATCTTATCTTATCTTATCTTATCTTATCTTATCTTATCTTATCTTATCTTATCTTATCTTATCTTATCTTATCTTATCTTATCTTATCTTATCTTATCTTATCTTATCTTATCTTATCTTATCTTATCTTATCTTATCTTGTCTTGTCTTGTCTTGTCTTGTCCTGTCCTGTCCTGTCCTGTCCTGTCCCGTCCCGTCCCGTCTCGTCTCGTCTCGTCTCGTCTCGTCTCGCCTCGCCTTGCCTTGTCCTGTCTTATCTTATCTTATCTTATCTTATCTTATCTTATCTTATCTTATCTTATCTTATCTTATCTTATCTTATCTTATCTTATCTTATCTTATCTTATCTTATCTTATCTTATCTTATCTTATCTTATCTTATCTTATCTTATCTTATCTTATCTTATCTTATCTTATCTTATCTTATCTTATCTTATCTTATCTTATCTTATCTTATCTTATCTTATCTTATCTTATCTTATCTTATCTTATCTTATCTTATCTTATCTTATCTTATCTTATCTTATCTTATCTTAATTGTTTTCTTGCCTTGTGTTGTCTTGTTTTATCTTTTCCTTTCTCGTCTTATCTTATCTTATCTTATCTTATCTTATCTTATCTTATCTTATCTTGTCTTGTCTTGTCTTGTCTTGTCTTGTCTTGTCTTGTCTTGTCTTGTCTTGTCTTGTCTTGTCTTGTCTTGTCTTGTCTTGTCTTGTTGTCTTGTCTTACCTTATCTTGTCCTGTCTCATCCTATCTTATCTTATCTTATCTTGTCTTGTCTTGTCTTGTCTTGTCTTGTCTTGTCTTGTCTTGTCTTGTCTTGTCTTGTCTTGTCTTGTCTTGTCTTGTCTTGTCTTGTCTTGTCTTGTCTTGTCTTGTCTTGTCTTGTCTTGTCTTGTTGTCTTGTCTTACCTTATCTTGTCCTGTCTCATCCTATCTTATCTTATCTTATCTTGTCTTGTCTTGTCTTGTCTTGTCTTGTCTTGTCTTGTCTTGTCTTGTCTTGTCTTGTCTTGTCTTGTCTTGTCTTGTCTTGTCTTGTCTTGTCTTGTCTTGTCTTGTCTTGTCTTGTCTTGTCTTGTCTTGTCTTGTCTTGTCTCGCCTTGTCTTGTCCTTCCTCGTCCTATCTTATCTTATCTTATCTTATCTTATCTTATCTTATCTTGTCTTGTCTTGTCTTGTCTTGTCTTGTCTTGTCTCGTCTCGTCTCGTCTCGTCTCGTCTCGTCTCGTCTCGTCTCGTCTCGTCTCGTCTCGTCTCGTCTCGTCTCGTCTCGTCTCATCTCATCTTATCTTATCTTATCTTATCTCGCCTTATCATGTCCTTTCTCGTCCTATCTTATCTTATCTTATCTTATCTTATCTTATCTTATCTTATCTTATCTTATCTTATCTTGTCTTGTCTTGTCTTGTCTTGTCTTGTCTTGTCTTGTCTTGTCTTGTCTTGTCTTGTCTTGTCTTGTCTTGTCTTGTCTTGTCCTGTCCTGTCCTGTCCTGTCCTGTCCTGTCCTGTCCTGTCCTGTCCTGTCCTGTCCTGTCCTGTCCTGTCTTGTCTTGTCTCGTCTCGTCTCGTCTCGTCTTGCCTTGCCTTGTCCTGTCTTATCTTATCTTATCTTATCTTATCTTATCTTATCTTATCTTATCTTATCTTATCTTATCTTATCTTATCTTATCTTATCTTATCTTATCTTATCTTATCTTATCTTATCTTATCTTATCTTATCTTATCTTATCTTATCTTATCTTATCTTATCTTATCTTATCTTATCTTATCTTATCTTATCTTATGTTATCTTGCCTTATCTTTTCCTTTCTCGTCCTTTTTCGTCCTATCTTATCTTATCTTATCTTATCTTATCTTATCTTATCTTATCTTATCTTATCTTATCTTATCTTATCTTATCTTATCTTATCTTATCTTATCTTATCTTATCTTATCTTATCTTATCTTATCTTATCTTATCTTATCTTATCTCATCTCATCTCATCTCATCTCATCTCATCTCATCTCATCTCATCTCATCTCATCTCATCTTATCTCATCTTATCTTACCTTACCTTGTCCTCTCTCGTCCTTTCTCGTCCTATCTCGTCCTATCTTATCTTATCTTATCTTATCTTATCTTATCTTATCTTATCTTATCTTATCTTATCTTATCTTATCTTATCTTATCTTATCTTGTCTTGTCTTGTCTTGTCTTGTCTTGTCTCGTCTCGTCTCGTCTCGTCTCGTCTCGTCTCGTCTCGTCTCGTCTTGCCTTGCCTTGCCTTGTCCTGTCTTATCTTATCTTATCTTATCTTATCTTATCTTATCTTATCTTATCTTATCTTATCTTATCTTATCTTATCTTATCTTATCTTACCTTACCTTACCTTACCTTACCTTACCTTGCCTTGCCTTGCCTTGCCTTGCCTTGCCTTGCCTTGCCTTGCCTTGCCTTGCCTTGCCTTGCCTTGCCTTGCCTTGCCTTGTCCTGTCCTGTCCTGTCCTGTCCTGTCCTGTCCTGTCCTGTCCTGTCCTGTCCTGTCCTGTCCTGTCCTGTCCTGTCCTGTCCTGTCTTGTCTTGTCTTGTCTTGTCTTGTCTTGTCTTGTCTTGTCTTGTCTCGTCTCGTCTCGTCTCGTCTCGTCTCGTCTCGTCTCGTCTCGTCTCGTCTCGTCTCGTCTCGTCTCGTCTCGTCTCATCTTATCTTATCTTATCTCGCCTTATCATGTCCTTTCTCGTCCTATCTTATCTTATCTTATCTTATCTTATCTTATCTTATCTTATCTTATCTTATCTTATCTTATCTTATCTTATCTTATCTTATCTTATCTTATCTTATCTTATCTTATCTTATCTTATCTTATCTTATCTTATCTTATCTTATCTTATCTTATCTTATCTTATCTTATCTTATCTTATCTTATCTTATCTTATCTTACCTTACCTTACCTTACCTTACCTTACCTTACCTTACCTTACCTTACCTTACCTTACCTTACCTTACCTTACCTTACCTTACCTTACCATATCATATCTTATCTTATCTTATCTTATCTCATGTTATCTTGCCTTATCTTTTCCTTTCTCGTCCTGTCTCGCCCTATCTTATCTTATCTTATCTTATCTTATCTTATCTTATCTTATCTTATCTTATCTTATCTTATCTTATCTTATCTTATCTTATCTTATCTTATCTTATCTTATCTTATCTTATCTTATCTTATCTTTCTCGTCCTGTCTCGCCCTATCTTATCTTATCTTATCTTATCTTATCTTATCTTATCTTATCTTATCTTATCTTATCTTATCTTATCTTATCTTATCTTATCTTATCTTATCTTATCTTATCTTATCTTATCTTATCTTATCTTATCTTATCTTATCTTATCTTATCTTATCTTATCTTATCTTATCTTATCTTATCTTATCTTATCTTATCTTATCTTAATTGTTTTCTTGCCTTGTGTTGTCTTGTTTTATCTTTTCCTTTCTCGTCTTATCTTATCTTATCTTATCTTATCTTATCTTATCTTATCTTGTCTTGTCTTGTCTTGTCTTGTCTTGTCTTGTCTTGTCTTGTCTTGTCTTGTCTTGTCTTGTCTTGTCTTGTCTTGTCTTGTCTTGTCTTGTCTTGTCTTGTTGTCTTGTCTTACCTTATCTTGTCCTGTCTCATCCTATCTTATCTTATCTTATCTTGTCTTGTCTTGTCTTGTCTTGTCTTGTCTTGTCTTGTCTTGTCTTGTCTTGTCTTGTCTTGTCTTGTCTTGTCTTGTCTTGTCTTGTCTTGCCTTGCCTTGCCTTGCCTTGCCTTGCCTTGCCTTATCTATCTTATCTTATCTTATCTTGTCTTGTCTTGTCTTGTCTTGTCTTGTCTTGTCTTGTCTTGTCTTGTCTTGTCTTGTCTTGTCTTGTCTTGTCTTGTCTTGTCTTGTCTTGTCTTGTCTTGTCTTGTCTTGTCTTGTCTTGTCTTGTCTTGTCTCGCCTTGTCTTGTCCTTCCTCGTCCTATCTTATCTTATCTTATCTTATCTTATCTTATCTTATCTTGTCTTGTCTTGTCTTGTCTTGTCTTGTCTTGTCTTGTCTCGTCTCGTCTCGTCTCGTCTCGTCTCGTCTCGTCTCGTCTCGTCTCGTCTCATCTTATCTTATCTTATCTTATCTCGCCTTATCATGTCCTTTCTCGTCCTATCTTATCTTATCTTATCTTATCTTATCTTATCTTATCTTATCTTATCTTATCTTATCTTATCTTATCTTATCTTATCTTATCTTATCTTGTCTTGTCTTGTCTTGTCTTGTCTTGTCTTGTCTTGTCTTGTCTTGTCTTGTCTTGTCTTGTCTTGTCTTGTCTTGTCTTGTCTTGTCTTGTCTTGTCTTGTCTTGTCTTGTCTTGTCCTGTCCTGTCCTGTCCTGTCCTGTCCTGTCCTGTCCTGTCCTGTCCTGTCCTGTCCTGTCCTGTCCTGTCTTGTCTTGTCTCGTCTCGTCTCGTCTCGTCTTGCCTTGCCTTGTCCTGTCTTATCTTATCTTATCTTATCTTATCTTATCTTATCTTATCTTATCTTATCTTATCTTATCTTATCTTATCTTATCTTATCTTATCTTATCTTATCTTATCTTATCTTATCTTATCTTATCTTATCTTATCTTATCTTATCTTATCTTATCTTATCTTATCTTATCTTGCCTTATCTTTTCCTTTCTCGTCCTTTTTCGTCCTATCTTATCTTATCTTATCTTATCTTATCTTATCTTATCTTATCTTATCTTATCTTATCTTATCTTATCTTATCTTATCTTATCTTATCTTATCTTATCTTATCTTATCTTATCTTATCTTATCTTATCTTATCTTATCTTATCTTATCTTATCTTATCTTATCTTATCTTATCTTATCTTATCTTATCTTATCTCATCTCATCTCATCTCATCTCATCTCATCTCATCTCATCTCATCTCATCTCATCTCATCTTATCTCATCTTATCTTACCTTACCTTGTCCTCTCTCGTCCTTTCTCGTCCTATCTCGTCCTATCTTATCTTATCTTATCTTATCTTATCTTATCTTATCTTATCTTATCTTATCTTATCTTATCTTATCTTATCTTATCTTGTCTTGTCTTGTCTTGTCTTGTCTTGTCTTGTCTCGTCTCGTCTCGTCTCGTCTCGTCTCGTCTCGTCTCGTCTCGTCTCGTCTCGTCTCGTCTCGTCTCGTCTCGTCTTGCCTTGTCCTGTCTTATCTTATCTTATCTTATCTTATCTTATCTTATCTTATCTTATCTTATCTTATCTTATCTTACCTTACCTTACCTTACCTTACCTTACCTTACCTTACCTTGCCTTGCCTTGCCTTGCCTTGCCTTGCCTTGCCTTGCCTTGCCTTGCCTTGCCTTGCCTTGCCTTGCCTTGCCTTGCCTTGCCTTGTCCTGTCCTGTCCTGTCCTGTCCTGTCCTGTCCTGTCCTGTCCTGTCCTGTCCTGTCCTGTCCTGTCCTGTCCTGTCCTGTCCTGTCCTGTCCTGTCCTGTCCTGTCCTGTCTTGTCTTGTCTTGTCTTGTCTTGTCTTGTCTCGTCTCGTCTCGTCTCGTCTCGTCTCGTCTCGTCTCGTCTCGTCTCGTCTCGTCTCGTCTCGTCTCGTCTCATCTCATCTTATCTTATCTTATCTCGCCTTATCATGTCCTTTCTCGTCCTATCTTATCTTATCTTATCTTATCTTATCTTATCTTATCTTATCTTATCTTATCTTATCTTATCTTATCTTATCTTATCTTATCTTATCTTATCTTATCTTATCTTATCTTATCTTATCTTATCTTATCTTATCTTATCTTATCTTATCTTATCTTATCTTATCTTATCTTATCTTATCTTGTCTTGTCTTGTCTTGTCTTGTCTTGTCCTGTCCTGTCCTGTCCCGTCCCGTCCCGTCCCGTCCCGTCTCGTCTCGTCTCGTCTCGTCTCGTCTCGCCTCGCCTTGCCTTGTCCTGTCTTATCTTATCTTATCTTATCTTATCTTATCTTATCTTATCTTATCTTATCTTATCTTATCTTATCTTATCTTATCTTATCTTATCTTATCTTATCTTATCTTATCTTATCTTATCTTATCTTATCTTATCTTATCTTATCTTATCTTATCTTATCTTATCTTATCTTATCTTATCTTATCTTATCTTATCTTATCTTATCTTATCTTATCTTATCTTATCTTATCTTATCTTATCTTATCTTATCTTATCTTATCTTATCTTATCTTATCTTAATTGTTTTCTTGCCTTGTGTTGTCTTGTTTTATCTTTTCCTTTCTCGTCTTATCTTATCTTATCTTATCTTATCTTATCTTATCTTATCTTATCTTGTCTTGTCTTGTCTTGTCTTGTCTTATCTTATCTTATCTTGTCTTGTCTTGTCTTGTCTTGTCTTGTCTTGTCTTGTCTTGTCTTGTCTTGTCTTGTCTTGTCTTGTCTTGTCTTGTCTTGTCTTGTCTTGTCTTGTCTTGTCTTGTCTTGTCTTGTTGTCTTGTCTTACCTTATCTTGTCCTGTCTCATCCTATCTTATCTTATCTTATCTTGTCTTGTCTTGTCTTGTCTTGTCTTGTCTTGTCTTGTCTTGTCTTGTCTTGTCTTGTCTTGTCTTGTCTTGTCTTGTCTTGTCTTGTCTTGTCTTGTCTTGTCTTGTCTTGTCTTGTCTTGTCTCGCCTTGTCTTGTCCTTCCTCGTCCTATCTTATCTTATCTTATCTTATCTTATCTTATCTTATCTTGTCTTGTCTTGTCTTGTCTTGTCTTGTCTTGTCTTGTCTCGTCTCGTCTCGTCTCGTCTCGTCTCGTCTCGTCTCGTCTCGTCTCGTCTCGTCTCGTCTCGTCTCGTCTCATCTCATCTTATCTTATCTTATCTTATCTCGCCTTATCATGTCCTTTCTCGTCCTATCTTATCTTATCTTATCTTATCTTATCTTATCTTATCTTATCTTATCTTATCTTATCTTATCTTATCTTATCTTATCTTATCTTATCTTATCTTATCTTATCTTATCTTATCTTATCTTATCTTATCTTATCTTATCTTATCTTATCTTATCTTATCTTATCCTATCCTATCCTATCCTATCCTATCCTATCCTATCCTATCCTATCCTGTCTCGTCTCGTCTCGTCTCGTCTCGTCTCGTCTCGTCTCGTCTCGTCTCGTCTCGCCTTGCCTTGTCCTGTCTTATCTTATCTTATCTTATCTTATCTTATCTTATCTTATCTTATCTTATCTTATCTTATCTTATCTTATCTTATCTTATCTTATCTTATCTTATCTTATCTTATCTTATCTTATCTTATCTTATCTTATCTTATCTTATCTTATCTTATCTTATCTTATCTTATCTTATCTTATCTTATCTTATCTTATCTTATCTTATCTTATCTTATCTTATCTTATCTTGTCTTGTCTTATCTTATCTTATCTTAATTGTTTTCTTGCCTTGTGTTGTCTTGTTTTATCTTTTCCTTTCTCGTCCTATCTTATCTTATCTTATCTTATCTTATCTTGTCTTGTCTTGTCTTGTCTTGTCTTGTCTTGTCTTGTCTTGTCTTGTCTTGTCTTGTCTTGTCTTGTCTTGTCTTGTCTTCTCTTGTCTTGTCTTGTCTTGTCTTGTCTTGTCTTGTCTTGTCTTGTTGTCTTGTCTTACCTTATCTTGTCCTGTCTCATCCTATCTTATCTTGTCTTGTCTTGTCTTGTCTTGTCTTGTCTTGTCTTGTCTTGTCTTGTCTTGTCTTGCCTTGCCTTGCCTTGCCTTGCCTTATCTATCTTATCTTATCTTATCTTGTCTTGTCTTGTCTTGTCTTGTCTTGTCTTGTCTTGTCTTGTCTTGTCTTGTCTTGTCTTGTCTTGTCTTGTCTTGCCTTGCCTTGCCTTGCCTTGCCTTGCCTTGCCTTGCCTTGCCTTGCCTTGCCTTGCCTTGCCTTGCCTTGCCTTGCCTTGCTTTGCCTTGCCTTGCCTTGCCTTGTCCTGTCCTGTCCTGTCCTGTCCTGTCCTGTCCTGTCCTGTCCTGTCCTGTCCTGTCCTGTCCTGTCCTGTCCTGTCCTGTCCTGTCTTGTCCTGTCTTGTCTTGTCTTGTCTTGTCTTGTCTTGTCTTGTCTTGTCTTGTCTTGTCTTGTCTTGTCTTGTCTTGTCTTGTCTTGTCTCGCCTTGTCTTGTCCTTTCTCGTCCTATCTTATCTTATCTTATCTTATCTTATCTTATCTTGTCTTGTCTTGTCTTGTCTTGTCTTGTCTTGTCTTGTCTTGTCTCGTCTCGTCTCGTCTCGTCTCGTCTCGTCTCGTCTCGTCTCGTCTCGTCTCGTCTAATCTCATCTTATCTTATCTTATCTCGCCTTATCATGTCCTTTCTCGTCCTATCTTATCTTATCTTATCTTATCTTATCTTATCTTATCTTATCTTATCTTATCTTATCTTATCTTATCTTATCTTATCTTATCTTATCTTATCTTATCTTATCTTATCTTATCTTGTCTTGTCTTGTCTTGTCTTGTCTTGTCTTGTCTTGTCTTGTCTTGTCTTGTCTTGTCTTGTCTTGTCTTGTCTTGTCTTGTCTTGTCTTGTCTTGTCTTGTCTTGTCTTGTCTTGTCTTGTCTTGTCTTGTCTTGTCTTGTCTTGTCTTGTCTTGTCTTGTCTTGTCCTGTCCTGTCCTGTCCTGTCCTGTCCTGTCCTGTCCTGTCCTGTCCTGTCTTGTCTTGTCTCGTCTCGTCTCGTCTCGTCTCGTCTCGCCTCGCCTTGTCCTGTCTTATCTTATCTTATCTTATCTTATCTTATCTTATCTTATCTTATCTTATCTTATCTTATCTTATCTTATCTTATCTTATCTTGTCTTGTCTTGTCTTGTCTTGTCTTGTCTTGTCTTGTCTTGTCTTGTCTTGTCTTGTCTTGTCTTGTCTTGTCTTGTCTTGTCTTGTCTTGTCTTGTCTTGTCTTGTCTTGTCTTGTCTTGTCTTGTCTTGTTGTCTTGTCTTACCTTATCTTGTCCTGTCTCATCCTATCTTATCTTGTCTTGTCTTGTCTTGTCTTGTCTTGTCTTGTCTTGTCTTGTCTTGTCTTGTCTTGTCTTGTCTTGTCTTGTCTTGCCTTGCCTTGCCTTGCCTTGCCTTATCTATCTTATCTTATCTTATCTTGTCTTGTCTTGTCTTGTCTTGTCTTGTCTTGTCTTGTCTTGTCTTGTCTTGTCTTGTCTTGTCTTGTCTTGTCTTGTCTTGTCTTGTCTTGTCTTGTCTTGTCTTGTCTTGTCTTGTCTTGTCTTGTCTCGCCTTGTCTTGTCCTTTCTCGTCCTATCTTATCTTATCTTATCTTATCTTATCTTATCTTATCTTGTCTTGTCTTGTCTTGTCTTGTCTTGTCTTGTCTTGTCTCGTCTCGTCTCGTCTCGTCTCGTCTCGTCTCGTCTCGTCTCGTCTCGTCTCGTCTCATCTTATCTTATCTTATCTTATCTCGCCTTATCATGTCCTTTCTCGTCCTATCTTATCTTATCTTATCTTATCTTATCTTATCTTATCTTATCTTATCTTATCTTATCTTATCTTATCTTATCTTATCTTATCTTATCTTATCTTATCTTATCTTATCTTATCTTATCTTATCTTATCTTATCTTATCTTATCTTATCTTATCTTATCTTATCTTATCTTATCTTATCTTATCTTATCTTATCTTATCTTATCTTATCTTATCTTATCTTATCTTATCTTATCTTATCTTATCTTATCTTACCTTACCTTACCTTACCTTACCTTACCTTACCTTACCTTACCTTACCTTACCTTATCTTATCTTATCTTATCTTATCTTATCTTATCTTATCTTATCCTATCCTATCCTGTCCTGTCCTGTCCTGTCCTGTCCTGTCCTGTCCTGTCCTGTCCTGTCTTGTCTTGTCTCGTCTCGTCTCGTCTCGTCTCGTCTCGTCTTGCCTTGCCTTGTCCTGTCTTATCTTATCTTATCTTATCTTATCTTATCTTATCTTATCTTATCTTATCTTATCTTATCTTATCTTATCTTATCTTATCTTATCTTATCTTATCTTATCTTATCTTATCTTATCTTATCTTATCTTATCTTATCTTATCTTATCTTATCTTATCTTATCTTATCTTATCTTATCTTATCTTATCTTATCTTATCTTATCTTATCTTATCTTATCTTATCTTATCTTATCTTATGTTATCTTGCCTTATCTTTTCCTTTCTCGTCCTTTTTCGTCCTATCTTATCTTATCTTATCTTATCTTATCTTATCTTATCTTATCTTATCTTATCTTATCTTATCTTATCTTATCTTATCTTATCTTATCTTATCTCATCTCATCTCATCTCATCTCATCTCATCTCATCTCATCTCATCTCATCTCATCTTATCTCATCTTATCTTACCTTACCTTGTCCTCTCTCGTCCTTTCTCGTCCTATCTCGTCCTATCTTATCTTATCTTATCTTATCTTATCTTATCTTATCTTATCTTATCTTATCTTATCTTATCTTATCTTATCTTATCTTGTCTTGTCTCGTCTCGTCTCGTCTCGTCTCGTCTCGTCTCGTCTCGTCTCGTCTTGCCTTGCCTTGCCTTGTCCTGTCTTATCTTATCTTATCTTATCTTATCTTATCTTATCTTATCTTATCTTATCTTATCTTATCTTATCTTATCTTATCTTACCTTACCTTACCTTGCCTTGCCTTGCCTTGCCTTGCCTTGCCTTGCCTTGCCTTGCCTTGCCTTGCCTTGCCTTGCCTTGCCTTGCCTTGCCTTGCCTTGCCTTGCCTTGCCTTGCCTTGCCTTGTCCTGTCCTGTCCTGTCCTGTCCTGTCCTGTCCTGTCCTGTCCTGTCCTGTCCTGTCCTGTCCTGTCCTGTCCTGTCCTGTCCTGTCTTGTCTTGTCTTGTCTTGTCTTGTCTTGTCTTGTCTTGTCTTGTCTTGTCTTGTCTTGTCTTGTCTTGTCTTGTCTTGTCTTGTCTTGTCTTGTCCTGTCCTGTCCTGTCCTGTCCTGTCCTGTCCTGTCCTGTCCTGTCCTGTCTCGTCTCGTCTCGTCTCGTCTCGTCTCGTCTCGTCTCGTCTCGCCTCGCCTCGCCTTGTCCTGTCTTATCTTATCTTATCTTATCTTATCTTATCTTATCTTATCTTATCTTATCTTATCTTATCTTATCTTATCTTATCTTATCTTATCTTATCTTATCTTATCTTATCTTATCTTATCTTATCTTATCTTATCTTATCTTATCTTATCTTATCTTATCTTATCTTATCTTATCTTATCTTATCTTATCTTATCTTATCTTATCTTATCTTATCTTATCTTATCTTATCTTATCTTATCTTATCTTATCTTATCTTATCTTATCTTATCTTATCTTATCTTATCTTATCTTAATTGTTTTCTTGCCTTGTGTTGTCTTGTTTTATCTTTTCCTTTCTCGTCCTATCTTATCTTATCTTATCTTATCTTATCTTATCTTATCTTGTCTTGTCTTGTCTTGTCTTGTCTTGTCTTGTCTTGTCTTGTCTTGTCTTGTCTTGTCTTGTCTTGTCTTGTCTTGTCTTGTCTTGTCTTGTCTTGTCTTGTCTTGTCTTGTCTTGTCTTGTCTTGTCTTGTCTTGTCTTGTCTTGTTGTCTTGTCTTACCTTATCTTGTCCTGTCTCATCCTATCTTATCTTGTCTTGTCTTGTCTTGTCTTGTCTTGTCTTGTCTTGTCTTGTCTTGTCTTGTCTTGTCTTGTCTTGTCTTGCCTTGCCTTGCCTTGCCTTGCCTTATCTATCTTATCTTATCTTATCTTGTCTTGTCTTGTCTTGTCTTGTCTTGTCTTGTCTTGTCTTGTCTTGTCTTGTCTTGTCTTGTCTTGTCTTGTCTTGTCTTGTCTTGTCTTGTCTTGTCTTGTCTTGTCTTGTCTTGTCTCGCCTTGTCTTGTCCTTTCTCGTCCTATCTTATCTTATCTTATCTTATCTTATCTTATCTTATCTTATCTTATCTTGTCTTGTCTTGTCTTGTCTTGTCTTGTCTTGTCTCGTCTCGTCTCGTCTCGTCTCGTCTCGTCTCGTCTCGTCTCGTCTCGTCTCATCTTATCTTATCTTATCTTATCTCGCCTTATCATGTCCTTTCTCGTCCTATCTTATCTTATCTTATCTTATCTTATCTTATCTTATCTTATCTTATCTTATCTTATCTTATCTTATCTTATCTTATCTTATCTTATCTTATCTTATCTTATCTTATCTTATCTTATCTTATCTTATCTTATCTTATCTTATCTTATCTTATCTTATCTTATCTTATCTTATCTTATCTTATCTTATCTTATCTTATCTTATCTTATCTTATCTTATCTTATCTTACCTTACCTTACCTTACCTTACCTTACCTTACCTTACCTTATCTTATCTTATCTTATCTTATCTTATCCTATCCTATCCTGTCCTGTCCTGTCCTGTCCTGTCCTGTCCTGTCCTGTCCTGTCCTGTCCTGTCTTGTCTTGTCTCGTCTCGTCTCGTCTCGTCTCGTCTCGTCTCGTCTTGCCTTGCCTTGTCCTGTCTTATCTTATCTTATCTTATCTTATCTTATCTTATCTTATCTTATCTTATCTTATCTTATCTTATCTTATCTTATCTTATCTTTTCCTTTCTCGTCCTTTTTCGTCCTATCTTATCTTATCTTATCTTATCTTATCTTATCTTATCTTATCTTATCTTATCTTATCTTATCTTATCTTATCTCATCTCATCTCATCTCATCTCATCTCATCTCATCTCATCTCATCTCATCTCATCTCATCTTATCTCATCTTATCTTACCTTACCTTGTCCTCTCTCGTCCTTTCTCGTCCTATCTCGTCCTATCTTATCTTATCTTATCTTATCTTATCTTATCTTATCTTATCTTATCTTATCTTATCTTATCTTATCTTATCTTATCTTGTCTCGTCTCGTCTCGTCTCGTCTCGTCTCGTCTCGTCTCGTCTCGTCTCGTCTTGCCTTGCCTTGCCTTGTCCTGTCTTATCTTATCTTATCTTATCTTATCTTATCTTATCTTATCTTATCTTATCTTATCTTATCTTACCTTACCTTACCTTACCTTACCTTACCTTACCTTACCTTACCTTGCCTTGCCTTGCCTTGCCTTGCCTTGCCTTGCCTTGCCTTGCCTTGCCTTGCCTTGCCTTGCCTTGCCTTGCCTTGCCTTGCCTTGCCTTGCCTTGTCCTGTCCTGTCCTGTCCTGTCCTGTCCTGTCCTGTCCTGTCCTGTCCTGTCCTGTCCTGTCCTGTCCTGTCCTGTCCTGTCCTGTCTTGTCTTGTCTTGTCTTGTCTTGTCTTGTCTTGTCTTGTCTTGTCTTGTCTTGTCTTGTCTTGTCTTGTCTTGTCTTGTCTTGTCTTGTCTTGTCTTGTCTTGTCTTGTCTTGTCCTGTCCTGTCCTGTCCTGTCCTGTCCTGTCCTGTCCTGTCCTGTCCTGTCTTGTCTTGTCTCGTCTCGTCTCGTCTCGTCTCGCCTCGCCTCGCCTCGCCTCGCCTTGTCCTGTCTTATCTTATCTTATCTTATCTTATCTTATCTTATCTTATCTTATCTTATCTTATCTTATCTTATCTTATCTTATCTTATCTTAATTGTTTTCTTGCCTTGTGTTGTCTTGTTTTATCTTTTCCTTTCTCGTCCTATCTTATCTTATCTTATCTTATCTTATCTTATCTTATCTTGTCTTGTCTTGTCTTGTCTTGTCTTGTCTTGTCTTGTCTTGTCTTGTCTTGTCTTGTCTTGTCTTGTCTTGTCTTGTCTTGTCTTGTCTTGTCTTGTCTTGTCTTGTCTTGTCTTGTCTTGTTGTCTTGTCTTACCTTATCTTGTCCTGTCTCATCCTATCTTATCTTGTCTTGTCTTGTCTTGTCTTGTCTTGTCTTGTCTTGTCTTGTCTTGTCTTGTCTTGTCTTGCCTTGTCTTGCCTTGCCTTGCCTTGCCTTGCCTTATCTATCTTATCTTATCTTATCTTGTCTTGTCTTGTCTTGTCTTGTCTTGTCTTGTCTTGTCTTGTCTTGTCTTGTCTTGTCTTGTCTTGTCTTGTCTTGTCTTGTCTTGTCTTGTCTTGTCTTGTCTTGTCTTGTCTTGTCTTGTCTTGTCTTGTCTCGCCTTGTCTTGTCCTTTCTCGTCCTATCTTATCTTATCTTATCTTATCTTATCTTATCTTATCTTATCTTATCTTATCTTATCTTGTCTTGTCTTGTCTTGTCTTGTCTTGTCTTGTCTTGTCTTGTCTCGTCTCGTCTCGTCTCGTCTCGTCTCGTCTCGTCTCGTCTCGTCTCGTCTCGTCTCGTCTCGTCTCGTCTCATCTTATCTTATCTTATCTTATCTCGCCTTATCATGTCCTTTCTCGTCCTATCTTATCTTATCTTATCTTATCTTATCTTATCTTATCTTATCTTATCTTATCTTATCTTATCTTATCTTATCTTATCTTATCTTATCTTATCTTATCTTATCTTATCTTATCTTATCTTATCTTATCTTATCTTATCTTATCTTATCTTATCTTATCTTATCTTATCTTATCTTATCTTATCTTATCTTATCTTATCTTATCTTATCTTACCTTACCTTACCTTACCTTACCTTATCTTATCTTATCTTATCTTATCTTATCTTATCTTATCTTATCTTATCCTATCCTATCCTATCCTATCCTGTCCTGTCCTGTCCTGTCCTGTCCTGTCCTGTCCTGTCTTGTCTCGTCTCGTCTCGTCTCGTCTCGTCTCGTCTTGCCTTGCCTTGTCCTGTCTTATCTTATCTTATCTTATCTTATCTTATCTTATCTTATCTTATCTTATCTTATCTTATCTTATCTTATCTTATCTTATCTTATCTTATCTTATCTTATCTTATCTTATCTTATCTTATCTTATCTTATCTTATCTTATCTTATCTTATCTTATCTTATCTTATCTTATCTTGTCTTGTCTTGTCCTGTCCTGTCCTGTCCTGTCCCGTCCCGTCCCGTCCCGTCTCGTCTCGTCTCGTCTCGTCTCGTCTCGCCTCGCCTTGCCTTGTCCTGTCTTATCTTATCTTATCTTATCTTATCTTATCTTATCTTATCTTATCTTATCTTATCTTATCTTATCTTATCTTATCTTATCTTATCTTATCTTATCTTATCTTATCTTATCTTATCTTATCTTATCTTATCTTATCTTATCTTATCTTATCTTATCTTATCTTATCTTATCTTATCTTATCTTATCTTAATTGTTTTCTTGCCTTGTGTTGTCTTGTTTTATCTTTTCCTTTCTCGTCTTATCTTATCTTATCTTATCTTATCTTATCTTATCTTATCTTGTCTTGTCTTGTCTTGTCTTGTCTTATCTTATCTTATCTTGTCTTGTCTTGTCTTGTCTTGTCTTGTCTTGTCTTGTCTTGTCTTGTCTTGTCTTGTCTTGTCTTGTCTTGTCTTGTCTTGTCTTGTCTTGTCTTGTCTTGTTGTCTTGTCTTACCTTATCTTGTCCTGTCTCATCCTATCTTATCTTATCTTATCTTGTCTTGTCTTGTCTTGTCTTGTCTTGTCTTGTCTTGTCTTGTCTTGTCTTGTCTTGTCTTGTCTTGTCTTGTCTTGTCTTGTCTTGTCTTGTCTTGTCTTGTCTTGTCTTGTCTCGCCTTGTCTTGTCCTTCCTCGTCCTATCTTATCTTATCTTATCTTATCTTATCTTATCTTATCTTGTCTTGTCTTGTCTTGTCTTGTCTTGTCTTGTCTCGTCTCGTCTCGTCTCGTCTCGTCTCGTCTCGTCTCGTCTCGTCTCGTCTCGTCTCGTCTCGTCTCGTCTCGTCTCATCTCATCTTATCTTATCTTATCTTATCTCGCCTTATCATGTCCTTTCTCGTCCTATCTTATCTTATCTTATCTTATCTTATCTTATCTTATCTTATCTTATCTTATCTTATCTTATCTTATCTTATCTTATCTTATCTTATCTTATCTTATCTTATCTTATCTTATCTTATCTTATCTTATCTTATCTTATCTTATCTTATCCTATCCTATCCTATCCTATCCTATCCTATCCTATCCTATCCTATCCTGTCTCGTCTCGTCTCGTCTCGTCTCGTCTCGTCTCGTCTCGTCTCGTCTCGTCTCGCCTTGCCTTGTCCTGTCTTATCTTATCTTATCTTATCTTATCTTATCTTATCTTATCTTATCTTATCTTATCTTATCTTATCTTATCTTATCTTATCTTATCTTATCTTATCTTATCTTATCTTATCTTATCTTATCTTATCTTATCTTATCTTATCTTATCTTATCTTATCTTATCTTATCTTATCTTATCTTATCTTATCTTATCTTATCTTATCTTATCTTATCTTATCTTATCTTGTCTTATCTTATCTTATCTTAATTGTTTTCTTGCCTTGTGTTGTCTTGTTTTATCTTTTCCTTTCTCGTCCTATCTTATCTTATCTTATCTTATCTTATCTTGTCTTGTCTTGTCTTGTCTTGTCTTGTCTTGTCTTGTCTTGTCTTGTCTTGTCTTGTCTTGTCTTGTCTTGTCTTGTCTTCTCTTGTCTTGTCTTGTCTTGTCTTGTCTTGTCTTGTCTTGTCTTGTTGTCTTGTCTTACCTTATCTTGTCCTGTCTCATCCTATCTTATCTTGTCTTGTCTTGTCTTGTCTTGTCTTGTCTTGTCTTGTCTTGTCTTGTCTTGTCTTGCCTTGCCTTGCCTTGCCTTGCCTTATCTATCTTATCTTATCTTATCTTGTCTTGTCTTGTCTTGTCTTGTCTTGTCTTGTCTTGTCTTGTCTTGTCTTGTCTTGTCTTGTCTTGTCTTGTCTTGCCTTGCCTTGCCTTGCCTTGCCTTGCCTTGCCTTGCCTTGCCTTGCCTTGCCTTGCCTTGCCTTGCCTTGCCTTGCCTTGCCTTGCTTTGCCTTGCCTTGCCTTGCCTTGTCCTGTCCTGTCCTGTCCTGTCCTGTCCTGTCCTGTCCTGTCCTGTCCTGTCCTGTCCTGTCCTGTCCTGTCCTGTCCTGTCCTGTCCTGTCTTGTCTTGTCTTGTCTTGTCTTGTCTTGTCTTGTCTTGTCTTGTCTTGTCTTGTCTTGTCTTGTCTTGTCTTGTCTTGTCTTGTCTTGTCTTGTCTTGTCTCGCCTTGTCTTGTCCTTTCTCGTCCTATCTTATCTTATCTTATCTTATCTTATCTTATCTTATCTTGTCTTGTCTTGTCTTGTCTTGTCTTGTCTTGTCTTGTCTCGTCTCGTCTCGTCTCGTCTCGTCTCGTCTCGTCTCGTCTCGTCTCGTCTCGTCTCATCTTATCTTATCTTATCTTATCTCGCCTTATCATGTCCTTTCTCGTCCTATCTTATCTTATCTTATCTTATCTTATCTTATCTTATCTTATCTTATCTTATCTTATCTTATCTTATCTTATCTTATCTTATCTTATCTTATCTTATCTTATCTTATCTTATCTTATCTTATCTTATCTTATCTTATCTTATCTTATCTTATCTTATCTTATCTTATCTTATCTTATCTTATCTTATCTTATCTTATCTTATCTTATCTTATCTTATCTTATCTTATCTTATCTTATCTTATCTTATCTTATCTTACCTTACCTTACCTTACCTTACCTTACCTTACCTTACCTTACCTTACCTTACCTTACCTTACCTTATCTTATCTTATCTTATCTTATCTTATCTTATCCTATCCTATCCTATCCTATCCTATCCTGTCCTGTCCTGTCCTGTCCTGTCCTGTCCTGTCTTGTCTTGTCTCGTCTCGTCTCGTCTCGTCTCGTCTCGTCTTGCCTTGCCTTGTCCTGTCTTATCTTATCTTATCTTATCTTATCTTATCTTATCTTATCTTATCTTATCTTATCTTATCTTATCTTATCTTATCTTATCTTATCTTATCTTATCTTATCTTATCTTATCTTATCTTATCTTATCTTATCTTATCTTATCTTATCTTATCTTATCTTATCTTATCTTATCTTATCTTATCTTATCTTATCTTATCTTATGTTATCTTATCTTATGTTATCTTGCCTTATCTTTTCCTTTCTCGTCCTTTTTCGTCCTATCTTATCTTATCTTATCTTATCTTATCTTATCTTATCTTATCTTATCTTATCTTATCTTATCTTATCTTATCTTATCTCATCTCATCTCATCTCATCTCATCTCATCTCATCTCATCTCATCTCATCTCATCTTATCTCATCTTATCTTACCTTACCTTGTCCTCTCTCGTCCTTTCTCGTCCTATCTCGTCCTATCTTATCTTATCTTATCTTATCTTATCTTATCTTATCTTATCTTATCTTATCTTATCTTATCTTATCTTATCTTATCTTGTCTTGTCTCGTCTCGTCTCGTCTCGTCTCGTCTCGTCTCGTCTCGTCTCGTCTCGTCTTGCCTTGCCTTGCCTTGTCCTGTCTTATCTTATCTTATCTTATCTTATCTTATCTTATCTTATCTTATCTTATCTTATCTTATCTTATCTTATCTTACCTTACCTTACCTTACCTTGCCTTGCCTTGCCTTGCCTTGCCTTGCCTTGCCTTGCCTTGCCTTGCCTTGCCTTGCCTTGCCTTGCCTTGCCTTGCCTTGCCTTGCCTTGCCTTGCCTTGCCTTGCCTTGCCTTGTCCTGTCCTGTCCTGTCCTGTCCTGTCCTGTCCTGTCCTGTCCTGTCCTGTCCTGTCCTGTCCTGTCCTGTCCTGTCCTGTCCTGTCTTGTCTTGTCTTGTCTTGTCTTGTCTTGTCTTGTCTTGTCTTGTCTTGTCTTGTCTTGTCTTGTCTTGTCTTGTCTTGTCTTGTCTTGTCTTGTCTTGTCCTGTCCTGTCCTGTCCTGTCCTGTCCTGTCCTGTCCTGTCCTGTCCTGTCTCGTCTCGTCTCGTCTCGTCTCGTCTCGTCTCGTCTCGTCTCGCCTCGCCTCGCCTTGTCCTGTCTTATCTTATCTTATCTTATCTTATCTTATCTTATCTTATCTTATCTTATCTTATCTTATCTTATCTTATCTTATCTTATCTTATCTTATCTTATCTTATCTTATCTTATCTTATCTTATCTTATCTTATCTTATCTTATCTTATCTTATCTTATCTTATCTTATCTTATCTTATCTTATCTTATCTTATCTTATCTTATCTTATCTTATCTTATCTTATCTTATCTTAATTGTTTTCTTGCCTTGTGTTGTCTTGTTTTATCTTTTCCTTTCTCGTCCTATCTTATCTTATCTTATCTTATCTTATCTTATCTTATCTTGTCTTGTCTTGTCTTGTCTTGTCTTGTCTTGTCTTGTCTTGTCTTGTCTTGTCTTGTCTTGTCTTGTCTTGTCTTGTCTTGTCTTGTCTTGTCTTGTCTTGTCTTGTCTTGTCTTGTCTTGTCTTGTCTTGTTGTCTTGTCTTACCTTATCTTGTCCTGTCTCATCCTATCTTATCTTGTCTTGTCTTGTCTTGTCTTGTCTTGTCTTGTCTTGTCTTGTCTTGTCTTGTCTTGTCTTGTCTTGTCTTGTCTTGCCTTGCCTTGCCTTGCCTTGCCTTATCTATCTTATCTTATCTTATCTTGTCTTGTCTTGTCTTGTCTTGTCTTGTCTTGTCTTGTCTTGTCTTGTCTTGTCTTGTCTTGTCTTGTCTTGTCTTGTCTTGTCTTGTCTTGTCTTGTCTTGTCTTGTCTTGTCTTGTCTCGCCTTGTCTTGTCCTTTCTCGTCCTATCTTATCTTATCTTATCTTATCTTATCTTATCTTATCTTATCTTGTCTTGTCTTGTCTTGTCTTGTCTTGTCTTGTCTTGTCTCGTCTCGTCTCGTCTCGTCTCGTCTCGTCTCGTCTCGTCTCGTCTCATCTTATCTTATCTTATCTTATCTCGCCTTATCATGTCCTTTCTCGTCCTATCTTATCTTATCTTATCTTATCTTATCTTATCTTATCTTATCTTATCTTATCTTATCTTATCTTATCTTATCTTATCTTATCTTATCTTATCTTATCTTATCTTATCTTATCTTATCTTATCTTATCTTATCTTATCTTATCTTATCTTATCTTATCTTACCTTACCTTACCTTACCTTACCTTACCTTACCTTACCTTATCTTATCTTATCTTATCTTATCTTATCTTATCTTATCCTATCCTATCCTATCCTATCCTGTCCTGTCCTGTCCTGTCCTGTCCTGTCCTGTCCTGTCCTGTCTTGTCTTGTCTCGTCTCGTCTCGTCTCGTCTCGTCTCGTCTCGTCTTGCCTTGCCTTGTCCTGTCTTATCTTATCTTATCTTATCTTATCTTATCTTATCTTATCTTATCTTATCTTATCTTATCTTATCTTATCTTATCTTATCTTTTCCTTTCTCGTCCTTTTTCGTCCTATCTTATCTTATCTTATCTTATCTTATCTTATCTTATCTTATCTTATCTTATCTTATCTTATCTTATCTTATCTTATCTTATCTCATCTCATCTCATCTCATCTCATCTCATCTCATCTCATCTCATCTCATCTCATCTCATCTTATCTCATCTTATCTTACCTTACCTTGTCCTCTCTCGTCCTTTCTCGTCCTATCTCGTCCTATCTTATCTTATCTTATCTTATCTTATCTTATCTTATCTTATCTTATCTTATCTTATCTTATCTTATCTTATCTTGTCTTGTCTCGTCTCGTCTCGTCTCGTCTCGTCTCGTCTCGTCTCGTCTCGTCTCGTCTCGTCTCGTCTCGTCTTGCCTTGCCTTGCCTTGTCCTGTCTTATCTTATCTTATCTTATCTTATCTTATCTTATCTTATCTTATCTTATCTTATCTTATCTTACCTTACCTTACCTTACCTTACCTTACCTTACCTTACCTTACCTTGCCTTGCCTTGCCTTGCCTTGCCTTGCCTTGCCTTGCCTTGCCTTGCCTTGCCTTGCCTTGCCTTGCCTTGCCTTGCCTTGCCTTGCCTTGCCTTGCCTTGTCCTGTCCTGTCCTGTCCTGTCCTGTCCTGTCCTGTCCTGTCCTGTCCTGTCCTGTCCTGTCCTGTCCTGTCCTGTCCTGTCCTGTCTTGTCTTGTCTTGTCTTGTCTTGTCTTGTCTTGTCTTGTCTTGTCTTGTCTTGTCTTGTCTTGTCTTGTCTTGTCTTGTCTTGTCTTGTCTTGTCTTGTCTTGTCTTGTCTTGTCTTGTCCTGTCCTGTCCTGTCCTGTCCTGTCCTGTCCTGTCCTGTCCTGTCCTGTCCTGTCTTGTCTTGTCTCGTCTCGTCTCGTCTCGTCTCGCCTCGCCTCGCCTCGCCTTGTCCTGTCTTATCTTATCTTATCTTATCTTATCTTATCTTATCTTATCTTATCTTATCTTATCTTATCTTATCTTATCTTATCTTATCTTATCTTATCTTATCTTATCTTATCTTATCTTATCTTATCTTATCTTATCTTATCTTATCTTATCTTATCTTATCTTATCTTATCTTATCTTATCTTATCTTATCTTATCTTATCTTATCTTATCTTATCTTATCTTATCTTATCTTATCTTATCTTATCTTATCTTATCTTATCTTATCTTATCTTATCTTAATTGTTTTCTTGCCTTGTGTTGTCTTGTTTTATCTTTTCCTTTCTCGTCCTATCTTATCTTATCTTATCTTATCTTATCTTATCTTATCTTATCTTGTCTTGTCTTGTCTTGTCTTGTCTTGTCTTGTCTTGTCTTGTCTTGTCTTGTCTTGTCTTGTCTTGTCTTGTCTTGTCTTGTCTTGTCTTGTCTTGTCTTGTCTTGTTGTCTTGTCTTACCTTATCTTGTCCTGTCTCATCCTATCTTATCTTGTCTTGTCTTGTCTTGTCTTGTCTTGTCTTGTCTTGTCTTGTCTTGTCTTGTCTTGCCTTGTCTTGCCTTGCCTTGCCTTGCCTTGCCTTATCTATCTTATCTTATCTTATCTTGTCTTGTCTTGTCTTGTCTTGTCTTGTCTTGTCTTGTCTTGTCTTGTCTTGTCTTGTCTTGTCTTGTCTTGTCTTGTCTTGTCTTGTCTTGTCTTGTCTTGTCTTGTCTTGTCTTGTCTCGCCTTGTCTTGTCCTTTCTCGTCCTATCTTATCTTATCTTATCTTATCTTATCTTATCTTATCTTATCTTATCTTATCTTATCTTATCTTGTCTTGTCTTGTCTTGTCTTGTCTTGTCTTGTCTCGTCTCGTCTCGTCTCGTCTCGTCTCGTCTCGTCTCGTCTCGTCTCGTCTCGTCTCGTCTCGTCTCATCTTATCTTATCTTATCTTATCTCGCCTTATCATGTCCTTTCTCGTCCTATCTTATCTTATCTTATCTTATCTTATCTTATCTTATCTTATCTTATCTTATCTTATCTTATCTTATCTTATCTTATCTTATCTTATCTTATCTTATCTTATCTTATCTTATCTTATCTTATCTTATCTTATCTTATCTTATCTTATCTTATCTTATCTTATCTTATCTTATCTTATCTTATCTTATCTTATCTTATCTTATCTTATCTTATCTTATCTTACCTTACCTTACCTTACCTTACCTTACCTTATCTTATCTTATCTTATCTTATCTTATCTTATCTTATCTTATCTTATCCTATCCTATCCTATCCTATCCTATCCTGTCCTGTCCTGTCCTGTCCTGTCCTGTCTTGTCTCGTCTCGTCTCGTCTCGTCTCGTCTCGTCTTGCCTTGCCTTGTCCTGTCTTATCTTATCTTATCTTATCTTATCTTATCTTATCTTATCTTATCTTATCTTATCTTATCTTATCTTATCTTATCTTATCTTTTCCTTTCTCGTCCTTTTTCGTCCTATCTTATCTTATCTTATCTTATCTTATCTTATCTTATCTTATCTTATCTTATCTTATCTTATCTTATCTTATCTTATCTTATCTTATCTTATCTCATCTCATCTCATCTCATCTCATCTCATCTCATCTCATCTCATCTCATCTCATCTCATCTTATCTCATCTTATCTTACCTTACCTTGTCCTCTCTCGTCCTTTCTCGTCCTATCTCGTCCTATCTTATCTTATCTTATCTTATCTTATCTTATCTTATCTTATCTTATCTTATCTTATCTTATCTTATCTTATCTTATCTCATCTTATCTTATCTTGTCTCGTCTCGTCTCGTCTCGTCTCGTCTCGTCTCGTCTCGTCTCGTCTTGCCTTGCCTTGCCTTGTCCTGTCTTATCTTATCTTATCTTATCTTATCTTATCTTATCTTATCTTATCTTATCTTACCTTACCTTACCTTACCTTACCTTACCTTACCTTGCCTTGCCTTGCCTTGCCTTGCCTTGCCTTGCCTTGCCTTGCCTTGCCTTGCCTTGCCTTGCCTTGCCTTGCCTTGCCTTGCCTTGCCTTGTCCTGTCCTGTCCTGTCCTGTCCTGTCCTGTCCTGTCCTGTCCTGTCCTGTCCTGTCCTGTCCTGTCTTGTCTTGTCTTGTCTTGTCTTGTCTTGTCTTGTCTTGTCTTGTCTTGTCTTGTCTTGTCTTGTCTTGTCTTGTCTTGTCTTGTCTTGTCTTGTCTTGTCTTGTCCTGTCCTGTCCTGTCCTGTCCTGTCCTGTCCTGTCCTGTCCTGTCTTGTCTTGTCTCGTCTCGTCTCGTCTCGTCTCGTCTCGCCTCGCCTCGCCTTGTCCTGTCTTATCTTATCTTATCTTATCTTATCTTATCTTATCTTATCTTATCTTATCTTATCTTATCTTATCTTATCTTATCTTATCTTATCTTATCTTATCTTATCTTATCTTATCTTATCTTATCT
The DNA here is from genome assembly GCA_034064705.1 of Bothrops alternatus. Taxonomy (NCBI): domain Eukaryota; kingdom Metazoa; phylum Chordata; class Lepidosauria; order Squamata; family Viperidae; genus Bothrops; species Bothrops alternatus. The sequence continues at coordinate 140,043 of JARGCV010000216.1, forward strand.
TATCTTATCTTACCTTACCTTGCCTTGCCTTGCCTTGCCTTGCCTTGCCTTGCCTTGCCTTGCCTTGCCTTGCCTTGCCTTGCCTTGCCTTGCCTTGCCTTGCCTTGCCTTGCCTTGCCTTGCCTTGCCTTGCCTTGCCTTGTCCTGTCCTGTCCTGTCCTGTCCTGTCCTGTCCTGTCCTGTCCTGTCCTGTCCTGTCCTGTCCTGTCCTGTCCTGTCCTGTCTTGTCTTGTCTTGTCTTGTCTTGTCTTGTCTTGTCTTGTCTTGTCTTGTCTTGTCTTGTCTTGTCTTGTCTTGTCTTGTCTTGTCTTGTCTTGTCTTGTCTTGTCCTGTCCTGTCCTGTCCTGTCCTGTCCTGTCCTGTCCTGTCCTGTCCTGTCTCGTCTCGTCTCGTCTCGTCTCGTCTCGTCTCGCCTCGCCTCGCCTTGTCCTGTCTTATCTTATCTTATCTTATCTTATCTTATCTTATCTTATCTTATCTTATCTTATCTTATCTTATCTTATCTTATCTTATCTTATCTTATCTTATCTTATCTTATCTTATCTTATCTTATCTTATCTTATCTTATCTTATCTTATCTTATCTTATCTTATCTTATCTTATCTTATCTTATCTTATCTTATCTTATCTTATCTTATCTTATCTTATCTTATCTTATCTTATCTTATCTTTTCCTTTCTCGTCCTTTTTCGTCCTATCTTATCTTATCTTATCTTATCTTATCTTATCTTATCTTATCTTATCTTATCTTATCTTATCTTATCTTATCTTATCTTATCTTATCTTATCTTATCTTATCTTATCTCATCTCATCTCATCTCATCTCATCTCATCTCATCTCATCTCATCTCATCTCATCTCATCTTATCTCATCTTATCTTACCTTACCTTGTCCTCTCTCGTCCTTTCTCGTCCTATCTCGTCCTATCTTATCTTATCTTATCTTATCTTATCTTATCTTATCTTATCTTATCTTATCTTATCTTATCTTATCTTATCTTATCTTATCTTATCTTATCTTATCTTATCTTATCTTATCTTATCTCATCTCATCTTATCTCGTCTCGTCTCGTCTCGTCTCGTCTCGTCTCGTCTCGTCTCGTCTCGTCTTGCCTTGCCTTGCCTTGTCCTGTCTTATCTTATCTTATCTTATCTTATCTTATCTTATCTTATCTTATCTTACCTTACCTTACCTTACCTTGCCTTACCTTGCCTTGCCTTGCCTTGCCTTGCCTTGCCTTGCCTTGCCTTGCCTTGCCTTGCCTTGCCTTGCCTTGCCTTGCCTTGCCTTGCCTTGCCTTGTCCTGTCCTGTCCTGTCCTGTCCTGTCCTGTCCTGTCCTGTCCTGTCCTGTCCTGTCCTGTCCTGTCTTGTCTTGTCTTGTCTTGTCTTGTCTTGTCTTGTCTTGTCTTGTCTTGTCTTGTCTTGTCTTGTCTTGTCTTGTCTTGTCTTGTCTTGTCTTGTCTTGTCTTGTCTTGTCTTGTCCTGTCCTGTCCTGTCCTGTCCTGTCCTGTCCTGTCCTGTCCTGTCCTGTCTTGTCTTGTCTCGTCTCGTCTCGTCTCGTCTCGCCTCGCCTCGCCTTGTCCTGTCTTATCTTATCTTATCTTATCTTATCTTATCTTATCTTATCTTATCTTATCTTATCTTATCTTATCTTATCTTATCTTATCTTATCTTATCTTATCTTATCTTATCTTATCTTATCTTATCTTATCTTATCTTATCTTATCTTATCTTATCTTATCTTATCTTATCTTATCTTATCTTATCTTATCTTATCTTATCTTATCTTATCTTATCTTATCTTATCTTATCTTATCTTATCTTATCTTATCTTATCTTATCTTATCTTATCTTATCTTATCTTATCTTATCTTATCTTATCTTATCTTATAATTGTTTTCTTGCCTTGTGTTGTCTTGTTTTATCTTTTCCTTTCTCGTCCTATCTTATCTTATCTTATCTTATCTTATCTTATCTTATCTTATCTTGTCTTGTCTTGTCTTGTCTTGTCTTGTCTTGTCTTGTCTTGTCTTGTCTTGTCTTGTCTTGTCTTGTCTTGTCTTGTCTTGTCTTGTCTTGTCTTGTCTTGTCTTGTCTTGTCTTGTCTTGTCTTGTCTTGTCTTGTTGTCTTGTCTTACCTTATCTTGTCCTGTCTCATCCTATCTTATCTTGTCTTGTCTTGTCTTGTCTTGTCTTGTCTTGTCTTGTCTTGTCTTGTCTTGCCTTGCCTTGCCTTGCCTTGCCTTATCTATCTTATCTTATCTTATCTTGTCTTGTCTTGTCTTGTCTTGTCTTGTCTTGTCTTGTCTTGTCTTGTCTTGTCTTGTCTTGTCTTGTCTTGTCTTGTCTTGTCTTGTCTTGTCTTGTCTCGCCTTGTCTTGTCCTTTCTCGTCCTATCTTATCTTATCTTATCTTATCTTATCTTATCTTATCTTGTCTTGTCTTGTCTTGTCTTGTCTTGTCTTGTCTTGTCTTGTCTCGTCTCGTCTCGTCTCGTCTCGTCTCGTCTCGTCTCGTCTCGTCTCGTCTCGTCTCGTCTCGTCTCATCTTATCTTATCTTATCTTATCTCGCCTTATCATGTCCTTTCTCGTCCTATCTTATCTTATCTTATCTTATCTTATCTTATCTTATCTTATCTTATCTTATCTTATCTTATCTTATCTTATCTTATCTTATCTTATCTTATCTTATCTTATCTTATCTTATCTTATCTTATCTTATCTTATCTTATCTTATCTTATCTTATCTTATCTTATCTTATCTTATCTTACCTTACCTTACCTTACCTTACCTTACCTTATCTTATCTTATCTTATCTTATCTTATCTTGTCTTGTCCTGTCCTGTCCTGTCCTGTCCTGTCCTGTCCTGTCCTGTCCTGTCCTGTCTTGTCTCGTCTCGTCTCGTCTCGTCTCGTCTCGTCTCGTCTCGTCTTGCCTTGCCTTGTCCTGTCTTATCTTATCTTATCTTATCTTATCTTATCTTATCTTATCTTATCTTATCTTATCTTATCTTATCTTATCTTATCTTATCTTATCTTATCTTATCTTATCTTATCTTATCTTATCTTATCTTATCTTATCTTATCTTATCTTATCTTATCTTATCTTATCTTATCTTATCTTATCTTATCTTATCTTATCTTATCTTATCTTATCTTATCTTATCTTATCTTATCTTATCTTATCTTATCTTGCCTTATCTTTTCCTTTCTCGTCCTTTTTCGTCCTATCTTATCTTATCTTATCTTATCTTATCTTATCTTATCTTATCTTATCTTATCTTATCTTATCTTATCTTATCTTATCTTATCTTATCTTATCTTATCTTATCTTATCTTATCTCATCTCATCTCATCTCATCTCATCTCATCTCATCTCATCTCATCTCATCTCATCTCATCTCATCTTATCTCATCTTATCTTACCTTACCTTGTCCTCTCTCGTCCTTTCTCGTCCTATCTCGTCCTATCTTATCTTATCTTATCTTATCTTATCTTATCTTATCTTATCTTATCTTATCTTATCTTATCTTATCTTATCTTATCTTATCTTATCTTATCTCGTCTCGTCTCGTCTCGTCTCGTCTCGTCTCGTCTCGTCTCGTCTTGCCTTGCCTTGCCTTGTCCTGTCTTATCTTATCTTATCTTATCTTATCTTATCTTATCTTATCTTATCTTATCTTATCTTATCTTATCTTATCTTGCCTTGCCTTGCCTTGCCTTGCCTTGCCTTGCCTTGCCTTGCCTTGCCTTGCCTTGCCTTGCCTTGCCTTGCCTTGCCTTGCCTTGCCTTGCCTTGCCTTGCCTTGCCTTGCCTTGCCTTGCCTTGCCTTGTCCTGTCCTGTCCTGTCCTGTCCTGTCCTGTCCTGTCCTGTCCTGTCCTGTCCTGTCCTGTCCTGTCCTGTCCTGTCCTGTCCTGTCCTGTCCTGTCCTGTCCTGTCCTGTCTTGTCTTGTCTTGTCTTGTCTTGTCTTGTCTCGTCTCGTCTCGTCTCGTCTCGTCTCGTCTCGTCTCGTCTCGTCTCATCTCATCTTATCTTATCTTATCTCGCCTTATCATGTCCTTTCTCGTCCTATCTTATCTTATCTTATCTTATCTTATCTTATCTTATCTTATCTTATCTTATCTTATCTTATCTTATCTTATCTTATCTTATCTTATCTTATCTTATCTTATCTTATCTTATCTTATCTTATCTTATCTTATCTTATCTTATCTTATCTTATCTTATCTTATCTTATCTTATCTTATCTTATCTTATCTTATCTTATCTTATCTTATCTTATCTTAATTGTTTTCTTGCCTTGTGTTGTCTTGTTTTATCTTTTCCTTTCTCGTCCTATCTTATCTTATCTTATCTTATCTTATCTTATCTTATCTTGTCTTGTCTTGTCTTGTCTTGTCTTGTCTTGTCTTGTCTTGTCTTGTCTTGTCTTGTCTTGTCTTGTCTTGTCTTGTCTTGTCTTGTCTTGTCTTGTCTTGTCTTGTCTTGTCTTGTTGTCTTGTCTTACCTTATCTTGTCCTGTCTCATCCTATCTTATCTTATCTTATCTTGTCTTGTCTTGTCTTGTCTTGTCTTGTCTTGTCTTGTCTTGTCTTGTCTTGTCTTGTCTTGTCTTGCCTTGCCTTGCCTTGCCTTGCCTTGCCTTATCTATCTTATCTTATCTTATCTTGTCTTGTCTTGTCTTGTCTTGTCTTGTCTTGTCTTGTCTTGTCTTGTCTTGTCTTGTCTTGTCTTGTCTTGTCTTGTCTCGCCTTGTCTTGTCCTTTCTCGTCCTATCTTATCTTATCTTATCTTATCTTATCTTATCTTATCTTGTCTTGTCTTGTCTTGTCTTGTCTTGTCTTGTCTTGTCTTGTCTCGTCTCGTCTCGTCTCGTCTCGTCTCGTCTCGTCTCGTCTCGTCTCGTCTCGTCTCATCTCATCTTATCTTATCTTATCTTATCTCGCCTTATCATGTCCTTTCTCGTCCTATCTTATCTTATCTTATCTTATCTTATCTTATCTTATCTTATCTTATCTTATCTTATCTTATCTTATCTTATCTTATCTTATCTTATCTTATCTTATCTTATCTTATCTTATCTTATCTTATCTTATCTTATCTTATCTTATCTTATCTTATCTTATCTTATCTTATCTTATCTTATCTTATCTTATCTTATCTTATCTTATCTTATCTTATCTTATCTTATCTTATCTTATCTTATCTTATCTTATCTTATCTTATCTTATCTTATCTTATCTTAATTGTTTTCTTGCCTTGTGTTGTCTTGTTTTATCTTTTCCTTTCTCGTCCTATCTTATCTTATCTTATCTTATCTTATCTTATCTTATCTTATCTTGTCTTGTCTTGTCTTGTCTTGTCTTGTCTTGTCTTGTCTTGTCTTGTCTTGTCTTGTCTTGTCTTGTCTTGTCTTGTCTTGTCTTGTCTTGTCTTGTCTTGTTGTCTTGTCTTACCTTATCTTGTCCTGTCTCATCCTATCTTATCTTATCTTATCTTGTCTTGTCTTGTCTTGTCTTGTCTTGTCTTGTCTTGTCTTGTCTTGTCTTGTCTTGTCTTGTCTTGTCTTGTCTTGCCTTGCCTTGCCTTGCCTTGCCTTGCCTTATCTATCTTATCTTATCTTATCTTATCTTATCTTGTCTTGTCTTGTCTTGTCTTGTCTTGTCTTGTCTTGTCTCGTCTCGTCTCGTCTCGTCTCGTCTCGTCTCGTCTCGTCTCGTCTCATCTCATCTTATCTTATCTTATCTTATCTCGCCTTATCATGTCCTTTCTCGTCCTATCTTATCTTATCTTATCTTATCTTATCTTATCTTATCTTATCTTATCTTATCTTATCTTATCTTATCTTATCTTATCTTATCTTATCTTATCTTATCTTATCTTATCTTATCTTATCTTATCTTATCTTATCTTATCTTATCTTATCTTATCTTATCTTATCTTATCTTATCCTATCCTATCCTATCCTATCCTATCCTATCCTATCCTATCCTATCCTATCCTGTCTCGTCTCGTCTCGTCTCGTCTCGTCTCGTCTCGTCTCGTCTCGTCTCGTCTCGTCTCGCCTTGCCTTGTCCTGTCTTATCTTATCTTATCTTATCTTATCTTATCTTATCTTATCTTATCTTATCTTATCTTATCTTATCTTATCTTATCTTATCTTATCTTATCTTATCTTATCTTATCTTATCTTATCTTATCTTATCTTATCTTATCTTATCTTATCTTATCTTATCTTATCTTATCTTATCTTATCTTATCTTATCTTATCTTATCTTATCTTATCTTATCTTATCTTATCTTATCTTATCTTATCTTATCTTATCTTATCTTATCTTATCTTATCTTATCTTATCTTATCTTATCTTATCTTAATTGTTTTCTTGCCTTGTGTTGTCTTGTTTTATCTTTTCCTTTCTCGTCCTATCTTATCTTATCTTATCTTATCTTATCTTATCTTGTCTTGTCTTGTCTTGTCTTGTCTTGTCTTGTCTTGTCTTGTCTTGTCTTGTCTTGTCTTGTCTTGTCTTGTCTTGTCTTGTCTTGTCTTGTCTTGTCTTGTCTTGTCTTGTCTTGTTGTCTTGTCTTACCTTATCTTGTCCTGTCTCATCCTATCTTATCTTGTCTTGTCTTGTCTTGTCTTGTCTTGTCTTGTCTTGTCTTGTCTTGTCTTGTCTTGTCTTGTCTTGTCTTGTCTTGCCTTGCCTTGCCTTGCCTTGCCTTATCTATCTTATCTTATCTTATCTTGTCTTGTCTTGTCTTGTCTTGTCTTGTCTTGTCTTGTCTTGTCTTGTCTTGTCTTGTCTTGTCTTGTCTTGTCTTGTCTTGTCTTGTCTTGTCTTGTCTTGTCTTGTCTTGTCTTGTCTTGTCTTGTCTTGTCTTGTCTTGTCTTGTCTTGTCTCGCCTTGTCTTGTCCTTTCTCGTCCTATCTTATCTTATCTTATCTTATCTTATCTTATCTTATCTTATCTTATCTTGTCTTGTCTTGTCTTGTCTTGTCTTGTCTCGTCTCGTCTCGTCTCGTCTCGTCTCGTCTCGTCTCGTCTCGTCTCGTCTCGTCTCGTCTCGTCTCGTCTCATCTTATCTTATCTTATCTTATCTCGCCTTATCATGTCCTTTCTCGTCCTATCTTATCTTATCTTATCTTATCTTATCTTATCTTATCTTATCTTATCTTATCTTATCTTATCTTATCTTATCTTATCTTATCTTATCTTATCTTATCTTATCTTATCTTATCTTATCTTATCTTATCTTATCTTATCTTATCTTATCTTATCTTATCTTATCTTATCTTATGTTATCTTGCCTTATCTTTTCCTTTCTCGTCCTTTTTCGTCCTATCTTATCTTATCTTATCTTATCTTATCTTATCTTATCTTATCTTATCTTATCTTATCTTATCTTATCTTATCTTATCTTATCTTATCTTATCTTATCTTATCTCATCTCATCTCATCTCATCTCATCTCATCTCATCTCATCTCATCTCATCTCATCTCATCTTATCTCATCTTATCTTACCTTACCTTGTCCTCTCTCGTCCTTTCTCGTCCTATCTCGTCCTATCTTATCTTATCTTATCTTATCTTATCTTATCTTATCTTATCTTATCTTATCTTATCTTATCTTATCTTATCTTATCTTATCTTATCTTATCTTGTCTTGTCTTGTCTTGTCTTGTCTTGTCTTGTCTCGTCTCGTCTCGTCTCGTCTCGTCTCGTCTCGTCTCGTCTCGTCTTTCCTTGCCTTGCCTTGTCCTGTCTTATCTTATCTTATCTTATCTTATCTTATCTTATCTTATCTTATCTTATCTTATCTTATCTTATCTTATCTTATCTTATCTTATCTTATCTTATCTTATCTTATCTTACCTTACCTTACCTTGCCTTGCCTTGCCTTGCCTTGCCTTGCCTTGCCTTGCCTTGCCTTGCCTTGCCTTGCCTTGCCTTGCCTTGCCTTGCCTTGCCTTGCCTTGCCTTGCCTTGCCTTGCCTTGCCTTGCCCTGCCCTGTCCTGTCCTGTCCTGTCCTGTCCTGTCCTGTCCTGTCCTGTCCTGTCCTGTCCTGTCCTGTCCTGTCCTGTCCTGTCCTGTCTTGTCTTGTCTTGTCTTGTCTTGTCTTGTCTTGTCTCGTCTCGTCTCGTCTCGTCTCGTCTCGTCTCGTCTCGTCTCGTCTCGTCTCATCTCATCTTATCTTATCTTATCTCGCCTTATCATGTCCTTTCTCGTCCTATCTTATCTTATCTTATCTTATCTTATCTTATCTTATCTTATCTTATCTTATCTTATCTTATCTTATCTTATCTTATCTTATCTTATCTTATCTTATCTTATCTTATCTTATCTTATCTTATCTTATCTTATCTTATCTTATCTTATCTTATCTTATCTTATCTTATCTTATCTTATCTTATCTTATCTTATCTTATCTTATCTTATCTTATCTTATCTTATCTTATCTTATCTTATCTTATCTTATCTTATCTTATCTTATCTTATCTTATCTTATCTTATCTTATCTTATCTTATCTTAATTGTTTTCTTGCCTTGTGTTGTCTTGTTTTATCTTTTCCTTTCTCGTCCTATCTTATCTTATCTTATCTTATCTTATCTTATCTTATCTTATCTTATCTTATCTTGTCTTGTCTTGTCTTGTCTTGTCTTGTCTTGTCTTGTCTTGTCTTGTCTTGTCTTGTCTTGTCTTGTTGTCTTGTCTTACCTTATCTTGTCCTGTCTCATCCTATCTTATCTTATCTTATCTTGTCTTGTCTTGTCTTGTCTTGTCTTGTCTTGTCTTGTCTTGTCTTGTCTTGTCTTGTCTTGTCTTGTCTTGCCTTGCCTTGCCTTGCCTTGCCTTGCCTTGCCTTATCTATCTTATCTTATCTTATCTTGTCTTGTCTTGTCTTGTCTTGTCTTGTCTTGTCTTGTCTTGTCTTGTCTTGTCTTGTCTTGTCTTGTCTTGTCTTGTCTTGTCTTGTCTTGTCTTGTCTTGTCTCGCCTTGTCTTGTCCTTTCTCGTCCTATCTTATCTTATCTTATCTTATCTTATCTTATCTTATCTTGTCTTGTCTTGTCTTGTCTTGTCTTGTCTTGTCTTGTCTCGTCTCGTCTCGTCTCGTCTCGTCTCGTCTCGTCTCATCTCATCTTATCTTATCTTATCTCGCCTTATCATGTCCTTTCTCGTCCTATCTTATCTTATCTTATCTTATCTTATCTTATCTTATCTTATCTTATCTTATCTTATCTTATCTTATCTTATCTTATCTTATCTTATCTTATCTTATCTTATCTTATCTTATCTTATCTTATCTTATCTTATCTTATCTTATCTTATCTTATCTCATCTCATCTCATCTCATCTCATCTCATCTCATCTCATCTCATCTCATCTCATCTCATCTTATCTCATCTTATCTTACCTTACCTTGTCCTCTCTCGTCCTTTCTCGTCCTATCTCGTCCTATCTTATCTTATCTTATCTTATCTTATCTTATCTTATCTTATCTTATCTTATCTTATCTTATCTTATCTTATCTTATCTTATCTTATCTTATCTTATCTTATCTTATCTTGTCTTGTCTTGTCTTGTCTCGTCTCGTCTCGTCTCGTCTCGTCTCGTCTCGTCTCGTCTTGCCTTGCCTTGCCTTGTCCTGTCTTATCTTATCTTATCTTATCTTATCTTATCTTATCTTATCTTATCTTATCTTATCTTATCTTATCTTATCTTATCTTATCTTATCTTACCTTGCCTTGCCTTGCCTTGCCTTGCCTTGCCTTGCCTTGCCTTGCCTTGCCTTGCCTTGCCTTGCCTTGCCTTGCCTTGCCTTGCCTTGCCTTGCCTTGCCTTGTCCTGTCCTGTCCTGTCCTGTCCTGTCCTGTCCTGTCCTGTCCTGTCCTGTCCTGTCCTGTCCTGTCCTGTCCTGTCCTGTCCTGTCTTGTCTTGTCTTGTCTTGTCTTGTCTTGTCTTGTCTTGTCTTGTCTCGTCTCGTCTCGTCTCGTCTCGTCTCGTCTCGTCTCGTCTCGTCTCGTCTCGTCTCGTCTCGTCTCGTCTCGTCTCGTCTCGTCTCATCTCATCTTATCTTATCTTATCTCGCCTTATCATGTCCTTTCTCGTCCTATCTTATCTTATCTTATCTTATCTTATCTTATCTTATCTTATCTTATCTTATCTTATCTTATCTTATCTTATCTTATCTTATCTTATCTTATCTTATCTTATCTTATCTTATCTTATCTTATCTTATCTTATCTTATCTTATCTTATCTTATCTTATCCTATCCTATCCTATCCTATCCTATCCTATCCTATCCTATCCTATCCTGTCTCGTCTCGTCTCGTCTCGTCTCGTCTCGTCTCGTCTCGTCTCGTCTCGTCTCGTCTCGTCTCGCCTTGCCTTGTCCTGTCTTATCTTATCTTATCTTATCTTATCTTATCTTATCTTATCTTATCTTATCTTATCTTATCTTATCTTATCTTATCTTATCTTATCTTATCTTATCTTATCTTATCTTATCTTAATTGTTTTCTTGCCTTGTGTTGTCTTGTTTTATCTTTTCCTTTCTCGTCCTATCTTATCTTATCTTATCTTATCTTATCTTATCTTGTCTTGTCTTGTCTTGTCTTGTCTTGTCTTGTCTTGTCTTGTCTTGTCTTGTCTTGTCTTGTCTTGTCTTGTCTTGTCTTGTCTTGTCTTGTCTTGTCTTGTCTTGTCTTGTCTTGTCTTGTTGTCTTGTCTTACCTTATCTTGTCCTGTCTCATCCTATCTTATCTTGTCTTGTCTTGTCTTGTCTTGTCTTGTCTTGTCTTGTCTTGTCTTGTCTTGTCTTGTCTTGTCTTGTCTTGTCTTGTCTTGTCTTGTCTTGCCTTGCCTTGCCTTGCCTTGCCTTATCTATCTTATCTTATCTTATCTTGTCTTGTCTTGTCTTGTCTTGTCTTGTCTTGTCTTGTCTTGTCTTGTCTTGTCTTGTCTTGTCTTCTCTTGTCTTGTCTTGTCTTGTCTTGTCTTGTCTTGTCTTGTCTTGTCTCGCCTTGTCTTGTCCTTTCTCGTCCTATCTTATCTTATCTTATCTTATCTTATCTTATCTTATCTTATCTTATCTTGTCTTGTCTTGTCTTGTCTTGTCTTGTCTTGTCTCGTCTCGTCTCGTCTCGTCTCGTCTCGTCTCGTCTCGTCTCGTCTCGTCTCGTCTCGTCTCGTCTCGTCTCGTCTCGTCTCATCTTATCTTATCTTATCTTATCTCGCCTTATCATGTCCTTTCTCGTCCTATCTTATCTTATCTTATCTTATCTTATCTTATCTTATCTTATCTTATCTTGTCTTGTCTTGTCTTGTCTTGTCTTGTCTTGTCTTGTCTTGTCTTGTCTTGTCTTGTCTTGTCTTGTCTTGTCTTGTCTTGTCTCGCCTTGTCTTGTCCTTTCTCGTCCTATCTTATCTTATCTTATCTTATCTTGTCTTGTCTTGTCTTGTCTTGTCTTGTCTTGTCTTGTCTCGTCTCGTCTCGTCTCGTCTCGTCTCGTCTCGTCTCGTCTCGTCTCGTCTCATCTCATCTTATCTTATCTTATCTTATCTCGCCTTATCATGTCCTTTCTCGTCCTATCTTATCTTATCTTATCTTATCTTATCTTATCTTATCTTATCTTATCTTATCTTATCTTATCTTATCTTATCTTATCTTATCTTATCTTATCTTATCTTACCTTATCTTATCTTATCTTATCTTATCTTATCTTATCTTATCTTATCTTATCTTATCTTATCTTATCTTATCTTATCTTATCTTATCTTATCTTATCTTATCTTATCTTATCTTATCTTATCCTATCCTATCCTATCCTATCCTATCCTATCCTATCCTGTCCTGTCCTGTCCTGTCTCGTCTCGTCTCGTCTCGTCTCGTCTCGTCTCGTCTCGTCTCGCCTTGCCTTGTCCTGTCTTATCTTATCTTATCTTATCTTATCTTATCTTATCTTATCTTATCTTATCTTATCTTATCTTATCTTATCTTATCTTATCTTATCTTATCTTATCTTATCTTATCTTATCTTATCTTATCTTATCTTATCTTATCTTATCTTATCTTATCTTATCTTATCTTATCTTATCTTATCTTATCTTATCTTATCTTATCTTATCCTATCCTATCCTATCCTATCCTATCCTATCCTATCCTATCCTATCCTGTCTCGTCTCGTCTCGTCTCGTCTCGTCTCGTCTCGTCTCGTCTCGTCTCGTCTCGTCTCGTCTCGCCTTGCCTTGTCCTGTCTTATCTTATCTTATCTTATCTTATCTTATCTTATCTTATCTTATCTTATCTTATCTTATCTTATCTTATCTTATCTTATCTTATCTTATCTTATCTTATCTTATCTTATCTTATCTTATCTTATCTTATCTTAATTGTTTTCTTGCCTTGTGTTGTCTTGTTTTATCTTTTCCTTTCTCGTCCTATCTTATCTTATCTTATCTTATCTTATCTTATCTTGTCTTGTCTTGTCTTGTCTTGTCTTGTCTTGTCTTGTCTTGTCTTGTCTTGTCTTGTCTTGTCTTGTCTTGTCTTGTCTTGTCTTGTCTTGTCTTGTCTTGTCTTGTCTTGTCTTGTCTTGTCTTGTCTTGTTGTCTTGTCTTACCTTATCTTGTCCTGTCTCATCCTATCTTATCTTGTCTTGTCTTGTCTTGTCTTGTCTTGTCTTGTCTTGTCTTGTCTTGTCTTGTCTTGTCTTGTCTTGTCTTGTCTTGCCTTGCCTTGCCTTGCCTTGCCTTATCTATCTTATCTTATCTTATCTTGTCTTGTCTTGTCTTGTCTTGTCTTGTCTTGTCTTGTCTTGTCTTGTCTTGTCTTGTCTTGTCTTGTCTTGTCTTGTCTTGTCTTGTCTTGTCTTCTCTTGTCTTGTCTTGTCTTGTCTTGTCTTGTCTTGTCTTGTCTCGCCTTGTCTTGTCCTTTCTCGTCCTATCTTATCTTATCTTATCTTATCTTATCTTATCTTATCTTATCTTATCTTGTCTTGTCTTGTCTTGTCTTGTCTTGTCTTGTCTCGTCTCGTCTCGTCTCGTCTCGTCTCGTCTCGTCTCGTCTCGTCTCGTCTCGTCTCGTCTCGTCTCGTCTCGTCTCATCTTATCTTATCTTATCTTATCTCGCCTTATCATGTCCTTTCTCGTCCTATCTTATCTTATCTTATCTTATCTTATCTTATCTTATCTTATCTTATCTTATCTTGTCTTGTCTTGTCTTGTCTTGTCTTGTCTTGTCTTGTCTTGTCTTGTCTTGTCTTGTCTTGTCTTGTCTTGTCTTGTCTTGTCTCGCCTTGTCTTGTCCTTTCTCGTCCTATCTTATCTTATCTTATCTTATCTTATCTTGTCTTGTCTTGTCTTGTCTTGTCTTGTCTTGTCTTGTCTCGTCTCGTCTCGTCTCGTCTCGTCTCGTCTCGTCTCGTCTCGTCTCATCTCATCTTATCTTATCTTATCTTATCTCGCCTTATCATGTCCTTTCTCGTCCTATCTTATCTTATCTTATCTTATCTTATCTTATCTTATCTTATCTTATCTTATCTTATCTTATCTTATCTTATCTTATCTTATCTTATCTTATCTTATCTTATCTTACCTTATCTTATCTTATCTTATCTTATCTTATCTTATCTTATCTTATCTTATCTTATCTTATCTTATCTTATCTTATCTTATCTTATCTTATCTTATCTTATCTTATCTTATCTTATCTTATCTTATCTTATCTTATCTTATCTTATCTTATCTTATCTTATCTTATCCTATCCTATCCTATCCTATCCTATCCTATCCTGTCCTGTCCTGTCCTGTCCTGTCTCGTCTCGTCTCGTCTCGTCTCGTCTCGTCTCGTCTCGTCTCGCCTTGCCTTGTCCTGTCTTATCTTATCTTATCTTATCTTATCTTATCTTATCTTATCTTATCTTATCTTATCTTATCTTATCTTATCTTATCTTATCTTATCTTATCTTATCTTATCTTATCTTATCTTATCTTATCTTATCTTATCTTATCTTATCTTATCTTATCTTATCTTATCTTATCTTATCTTATCTTATCTTATCTTATCTTATCTTATCTTATCTTAATTGTTTTCTTGCCTTGTGTTGTCTTGTTTTATCTTTTCCTTTCTCGTCCTATCTTATCTTATCTTATCTTATCTTATCTTATCTTATCTTATCTTATCTTATCTTATCTTATCTTATCTTATCTTATCTTATCTTATCTTATCTTATCTTATCTTATCTTATCTTATCTTATCTTATCTTATCTTATCTTATCTTATCCTATCCTATCCTATCCTATCCTATCCTATCCTATCCTATCCTATCCTATCCTATCCTGTCTCGTCTCGTCTCGTCTCGTCTCGTCTCGTCTCGTCTCGTCTCGTCTCGTCTCGCCTTGCCTTGTCCTGTCTTATCTTATCTTATCTTATCTTATCTTATCTTATCTTATCTTATCTTATCTTATCTTATCTTATCTTATCTTATCTTATCTTATCTTATCTTATCTTATCTTATCTTATCTTATCTTATCTTATCTTATCTTATCTTATCTTATCTTATCTTATCTTATCTTATCTTATCTTATCTTATCTTATCTTATCTTATCTTATCTTATCTTATCTTATCTTAATTGTTTTCTTGCCTTGTGTTGTCTTGTTTTATCTTTTCCTTTCTCGTCCTATCTTATCTTATCTTATCTTATCTTATCTTATCTTGTCTTGTCTTGTCTTGTCTTGTCTTGTCTTGTCTTGTCTTGTCTTGTCTTGTCTTGTCTTGTCTTGTCTTGTCTTGTCTTGTCTTGTCTTGTCTTGTCTTGTCTTGTCTTGTTGTCTTGTCTTACCTTATCTTGTCCTGTCTCATCCTATCTTATCTTGTCTTGTCTTGTCTTGTCTTGTCTTGTCTTGTCTTGTCTTGTCTTGTCTTGTCTTGTCTTGTCTTGTCTTGTCTTGTCTTGTCTTGTCTTGTCTTGTCTTGCCTTGCCTTGCCTTGCCTTGCCTTGCCTTATCTATCTTATCTTATCTTATCTTGTCTTGTCTTGTCTTGTCTTGTCTTGTCTTGTCTTGTCTTGTCTTGTCTTGTCTTGTCTTGTCTCGCCTTGTCTTGTCCTTTCTCGTCCTATCTTATCTTATCTTATCTTATCTTATCTTATCTTATCTTATCTTATCTTATCTTATCTTGTCTTGTCTTGTCTTGTCTTGTCTTGTCTTGTCTTGTCTTGTCTTGCCTTGCCTTGCCTTGCCTTGCCTTATCTATCTTATCTTATCTTATCTTGTCTTGTCTTGTCTTGTCTTGTCTTGTCTTGTCTTGTCTTGTCTTGTCTTGTCTTGTCTTGTCTTGTCTTGTCTTGTCTCGCCTTGTCTTGTCCTTTCTCGTCCTATCTTATCTTATCTTATCTTATCTTATCTTATCTTATCTTATCTTATCTTATCTTATCTTGTCTTGTCTTGTCTTGTCTTGTCTTGTCTTGTCTTGTCTTGTCTTGCCTTGCCTTGCCTTGCCTTGCCTTATCTATCTTATCTTATCTTATCTTGTCTTGTCTTGTCTTGTCTTGTCTTGTCTTGTCTTGTCTTGTCTTGTCTTGTCTTGTCTTGTCTTGTCTTGTCTTGTCTTGTCTTGTCTTCTCTTGTCTTGTCTTGTCTTGTCTTGTCTTGTCTTGTCTTGTCTTGTCTCGCCTTGTCTTGTCCTTTCTCGTCCTATCTTATCTTATCTTATCTTATCTTATCTTATCTTATCTTATCTTATCTTGTCTTGTCTTGTCTTGTCTTGTCTTGTCTTGTCTCGTCTCGTCTCGTCTCGTCTCGTCTCGTCTCGTCTCGTCTCGTCTCGTCTCGTCTCGTCTCGTCTCATCTTATCTTATCTTATCTTATCTCGCCTTATCATGTCCTTTCTCGTCCTATCTTATCTTATCTTATCTTATCTTATCTTATCTTATCTTATCTTATCTTGTCTTGTCTTGTCTTGTCTTGTCTTGTCTTGTCTTGTCTTGTCTTGTCTTGTCTTGTCTTGTCTTGTCTTGTCTTGTCTTGTCTCGCCTTGTCTTGTCCTTTCTCGTCCTATCTTATCTTATCTTATCTTATCTTATCTTATCTTGTCTTGTCTTGTCTTGTCTTGTCTTGTCTTGTCTTGTCTCGTCTCGTCTCGTCTCGTCTCGTCTCGTCTCGTCTCGTCTCGTCTCGTCTCATCTCATCTTATCTTATCTTATCTTATCTCGCCTTATCATGTCCTTTCTCGTCCTATCTTATCTTATCTTATCTTATCTTATCTTATCTTATCTTATCTTATCTTATCTTATCTTATCTTATCTTACCTTACCTTATCTTATCTTATCTTATCTTATCTTATCTTATCTTATCTTATCTTATCTTATCTTATCTTATCTTATCTTATCTTATCTTATCTTATCTTATCTTATCTTATCTTATCTTATCTTATCTTATCTTATCTTATCTTATCTTATCTTATCCTATCCTATCCTATCCTATCCTATCCTATCCTGTCCTGTCCTGTCCTGTCCTGTCTCGTCTCGTCTCGTCTCGTCTCGTCTCGTCTCGTCTCGTCTCGTCTCGCCTTGCCTTGTCCTGTCTTATCTTATCTTATCTTATCTTATCTTATCTTATCTTATCTTATCTTATCTTATCTTATCTTATCTTATCTTATCTTATCTTATCTTATCTTATCTTATCTTATCTTATCTTATCTTATCTTATCTTATCTTATCTTATCTTATCTTATCTTATCTTATCTTATCTTATCTTATCTTATCTTATCTTATCTTATCTTATCTTATCTTATCTTATCTTATCTTATCTTATCTTATCTTATCTTATCTTATCTTATCTTATCTTATCTTATCTTATCTTATCTTATCTTATCTTATCTTATCTTATCTTATCTTATCTTATCTTATCTTAATTGTTTTCTTGCCTTGTGTTGTCTTGTTTTATCTTTTCCTTTCTCGTCCTATCTTATCTTATCTTATCTTATCTTATCTTATCTTATCTTATCTTATCTTATCTTATCTTATCTTATCTTATCTTATCTTATCTTATCTTATCTTATCTTATCTTATCCTATCCTATCCTATCCTATCCTATCCTATCCTATCCTATCCTATCCTATCCTATCCTATCCTGTCTCGTCTCGTCTCGTCTCGTCTCGTCTCGTCTCGTCTCGTCTCGTCTCGTCTCGTCTCGCCTTGCCTTGTCCTGTCTTATCTTATCTTATCTTATCTTATCTTATCTTATCTTATCTTATCTTATCTTATCTTATCTTATCTTATCTTATCTTATCTTATCTTATCTTATCTTATCTTATCTTATCTTATCTTATCTTATCTTATCTTATCTTATCTTATCTTATCTTATCTTATCTTATCTTATCTTATCTTATCTTATCTTATCTTATCTTATCTTATCTTATCTTATCTTATCTTAATTGTTTTCTTGCCTTGTGTTGTCTTGTTTTATCTTTTCCTTTCTCGTCCTATCTTATCTTATCTTATCTTATCTTATCTTATCTTGTCTTGTCTTGTCTTGTCTTGTCTTGTCTTGTCTTGTCTTGTCTTGTCTTGTCTTGTCTTGTCTTGTCTTGTCTTGTCTTGTCTTGTCTTGTCTTGTCTTGTCTTGTCTTGTCTTGTCTTGTTGTCTTGTCTTACCTTATCTTGTCCTGTCTCATCCTATCTTATCTTGTCTTGTCTTGTCTTGTCTTGTCTTGTCTTGTCTTGTCTTGTCTTGTCTTGTCTTGTCTTGTCTTGTCTTGTCTTGCCTTGCCTTGCCTTGCCTTGCCTTGCCTTGCCTTATCTATCTTATCTTATCTTATCTTGTCTTGTCTTGTCTTGTCTTGTCTTGTCTTGTCTTGTCTTGTCTTGTCTTGTCTTGTCTTGTCTTGTCTTGTCTTGTCTTGTCTTGTCTTGTCTTGTCTTGTCTTGTCTTGTCTTGTCTTGTCTTGTCTTGTCTCGCCTTGTCTTGTCCTTTCTCGTCCTATCTTATCTTATCTTATCTTATCTTATCTTATCTTATCTTATCTTATCTTGTCTTGTCTTGTCTTGTCTTGTCTCGTCTCGTCTCGTCTCGTCTCGTCTCGTCTCGTCTCGTCTCGTCTCGTCTCGTCTCGTCTCGTCTCGTCTCGTCTCGTCTCGTCTCGTCTCGTCTCGTCTCATCTTATCTTATCTTATCTTATCTCGCCTTATCATGTCCTTTCTCGTCCTATCTTATCTTATCTTATCTTATCTTATCTTATCTTATCTTATCTTATCTTATCTTATCTTATCTTATCTTATCTTATCTTATCTTATCTTATCTTATCTTATCTTATCTTATCTTATCTTATCTTATCTTATCTTATCTTATCTTATCTTATCTTATCTTATCTTATCTTATCTTATCTTATCTTATCTTATCTTATCTTATCTTATCTTATCTTATCTTATCTTATGTTATCTTGCCTTATCTTTTCCTTTCTCGTCCTTTTTCGTCCTATCTTATCTTATCTTATCTTATCTTATCTTATCTTATCTTATCTTATCTTATCTTATCTTATCTTATCTTATCTTATCTTATCTTATCTCATCTCATCTCATCTCATCTCATCTCATCTCATCTCATCTCATCTCATCTCATCTCATCTCATCTCATCTCATCTTATCTCATCTTATCTTACCTTACCTTGTCCTCTCTCGTCCTTTCTCGTCCTATCTCGTCCTATCTTATCTTATCTTATCTTATCTTATCTTATCTTATCTTATCTTATCTTATCTTATCTTATCTTATCTTATCTTATCTTATCTTATCTTATCTTATCTTATCTTATCTTGTCTCGTCTCGTCTCGTCTCGTCTCGTCTCGTCTCGTCTCGTCTCGTCTCGTCTCGTCTCGCCTTGCCTTGCCTTGTCCTGTCTTATCTTATCTTATCTTATCTTATCTTATCTTATCTTATCTTATCTTATCTTATCTTATCTTATCTTATCTTATCTTATCTTACCTTACCTTACCTTACCTTACCTTGCCTTGCCTTGCCTTGCCTTGCCTTGCCTTGCCTTGCCTTGCCTTGCCTTGCCTTGCCTTGCCTTGCCTTGCCTTGCCTTGCCTTGCCTTGTCCTGTCCTGTCCTGTCCTGTCCTGTCCTGTCCTGTCCTGTCCTGTCCTGTCCTGTCCTGTCTTGTCTTGTCTTGTCTTGTCTTGTCTTGTCTTGTCTTGTCTTGTCTTGTCTCGTCTCGTCTCGTCTCGTCTCGTCTCGTCTCGTCTCGTCTCGTCTCGTCTCGTCTCGTCTCGTCTCGTCTCGTCTCATCTCATCTTATCTTATCTTATCTCGCCTTATCATGTCCTTTCTCGTCCTATCTTATCTTATCTTATCTTATCTTATCTTATCTTATCTTATCTTATCTTATCTTATCTTATCTTATCTTATCTTATCTTATCTTATCTTATCTTATCTTATCTTATCTTATCTTATCTTATCTTATCTTGTCTTGTCTTGTCTTGTCTTGTCTTATCTTATCTTATCTTATCTTATCTTATCTTATCTTATCTTATCTTATCTTATCTTATCTTATCTTATCTTATCTTATCTTATCTTATCTTATCTTATCTTATCTTATCTTATCTTAATTGTTTTCTTGCCTTGTGTTGTCTTGTTTTATCTTTTCCTTTCTCGTCCTATCTTATCTTATCTTATCTTATCTTATCTTATCTTATCTTATCTTATCTTATCTTATCTTGTCTTGTCTTGTCTTGTCTTGTCTTGTCTTGTCTTGTCTTGTCTTGTCTTGTCTTGTCTTGTCTTGTCTTGTCTTGTTGTCTTGTCTTACCTTATCTTGTCCTGTCTCATCCTATCTTATCTTATCTTATCTTGTCTTGTCTTGTCTTGTCTTGTCTTGTCTTGTCTTGTCTTGTCTTGTCTTGTCTTGTCTTGTCTTGTCTTGTCTTGTCTTGCCTTGCCTTGCCTTGCCTTGCCTTGCCTTATCTATCTTATCTTATCTTATCTTGTCTTGTCTTGTCTTGTCTTGTCTTGTCTTGTCTTGTCTTGTCTTGTCTTGTCTTGTCTTGTCTTGTCTTGTCTTGTCTTGTCTTGTCTTGTCTTGTCTTGTCTCGCCTTGTCTTGTCCTTTCTCGTCCTATCTTATCTTATCTTATCTTATCTTATCTTATCTTATCTTGTCTTGTCTTGTCTTGTCTTGTCTTGTCTTGTCTTGTCTCGTCTCGTCTCATCTCGTCTCGTCTCGTCTCGTCTCGTCTCGTCTCGTCTCATCTCATCTTATCTTATCTTATCTTATCTCGCCTTATCATGTCCTTTCTCGTCCTATCTTATCTTATCTTATCTTATCTTATCTTATCTTATCTTATCTTATCTTACCTTATCTTATCTTATCTTATCTTATCTTATCTTATCTTATCTTATCTTATCTTATCTTATCTTATCTTATCTTATCTTATCTTATCTTATCTTATCTTATCTTATCTTATCTTATCTTATCTTATCTTATCTTATCTTATCTTATCTTATCTTATCTTATCCTATCCTATCCTGTCCTATCCTATCCTATCCTATCCTGTCCTGTCCTGTCCTGTCTCGTCTCGTCTCGTCTCGTCTCGTCTCGTCTCGTCTCGTCTCGTCTCGCCTTGCCTTGTCCTGTCTTATCTTATCTTATCTTATCTTATCTTATCTTATCTTATCTTATCTTATCTTATCTTATCTTATCTTATCTTATCTTATCTTATCTTATCTTATCTTATCTTATCTTATCTTATCTTATCTTATCTTATCTTATCTTATCTTATCTTATCTTATCTTATCTTATCTTATCTTATCTTATCTTATCTTATCTTATCTTATCTTATCTTATCTTATCTTATCTTATCTTATCTTATCTTATCTTAATTGTTTTCTTGCCTTGTGTTGTCTTGTTTTATCTTTTCCTTTCTCGTCCTATCTTATCTTATCTTATCTTATCTTATCTTATCTTATCTTATCTTATCTTATCTTATCTTATCTTATCTTATCTTATCTTATCTTATCTTATCTTATCTTATCTTATCTTATCTTATCCTATCCTATCCTATCCTATCCTATCCTATCCTATCCTATCCTATCCTATCCTATCCTATCCTGTCTCGTCTCGTCTCGTCTCGTCTCGTCTCGTCTCGTCTCGTCTCGTCTCGTCTCGTCTCGCCTTGCCTTGTCCTGTCTTATCTTATCTTATCTTATCTTATCTTATCTTATCTTATCTTATCTTATCTTATCTTATCTTATCTTATCTTATCTTATCTTATCTTATCTTATCTTATCTTATCTTATCTTATCTTATCTTATCTTATCTTATCTTATCTTATCTTATCTTATCTTATCTTATCTTATCTTATCTTATCTTATCTTATCTTATCTTATCTTATCTTATCTTATCTTATCTTATCTTATCTTATCTTATCTTAATTGTTTTCTTGCCTTGTGTTGTCTTGTTTTATCTTTTCCTTTCTCGTCCTATCTTATCTTATCTTATCTTATCTTATCTTATCTTGTCTTGTCTTGTCTTGTCTTGTCTTGTCTTGTCTTGTCTTGTCTTGTCTTGTCTTGTCTTGTCTTGTCTTGTCTTGTCTTGTCTTGTCTTGTCTTGTCTTGTCTTGTCTTGTTGTCTTGTCTTACCTTATCTTGTCCTGTCTCATCCTATCTTATCTTGTCTTGTCTTGTCTTGTCTTGTCTTGTCTTGTCTTGTCTTGTCTTGTCTTGTCTTGTCTTGTCTTGTCTTGCCTTGCCTTGCCTTGCCTTGCCTTGCCTTGCCTTATCTATCTTATCTTATCTTATCTTGTCTTGTCTTGTCTTGTCTTGTCTTGTCTTGTCTTGTCTTGTCTTGTCTTGTCTTGTCTTGTCTTGTCTTGTCTTGTCTTGTCTTGTCTTGTCTTGTCTTGTCTTGTCTTGTCTTGTCTTGTCTTGTCTCGCCTTGTCTTGTCCTTTCTCGTCCTATCTTATCTTATCTTATCTTATCTTATCTTATCTTATCTTATCTTATCTTGTCTTGTCTTGTCTTGTCTTGTCTCGTCTCGTCTCGTCTCGTCTCGTCTCGTCTCGTCTCGTCTCGTCTCGTCTCGTCTCGTCTCGTCTCGTCTCGTCTCGTCTCGTCTCGTCTCGTCTCATCTTATCTTATCTTATCTTATCTCGCCTTATCATGTCCTTTCTCGTCCTATCTTATCTTATCTTATCTTATCTTATCTTATCTTATCTTATCTTATCTTATCTTATCTTATCTTATCTTATCTTATCTTATCTTATCTTATCTTATCTTATCTTATCTTATCTTATCTTATCTTATCTTATCTTATCTTATCTTATCTTATCTTATCTTATCTTATCTTATCTTATCTTATCTTATGTTATCTTGCCTTATCTTTTCCTTTCTCGTCCTTTTTCGTCCTATCTTATCTTATCTTATCTTATCTTATCTTATCTTATCTTATCTTATCTTATCTTATCTTATCTTATCTTATCTTATCTTATCTCATCTCATCTCATCTCATCTCATCTCATCTCATCTCATCTCATCTCATCTCATCTCATCTCATCTCATCTCATCTCATCTTATCTCATCTTATCTTACCTTACCTTGTCCTCTCTCGTCCTTTCTCGTCCTATCTCGTCCTATCTTATCTTATCTTATCTTATCTTATCTTATCTTATCTTATCTTATCTTATCTTATCTTATCTTATCTTATCTTATCTTATCTTATCTTATCTTATCTTATCTTATCTTGTCTCGTCTCGTCTCGTCTCGTCTCGTCTCGTCTCGTCTCGTCTCGTCTCGTCTCGTCTCGCCTTGCCTTGCCTTGTCCTGTCTTATCTTATCTTATCTTATCTTATCTTATCTTATCTTATCTTATCTTATCTTATCTTATCTTATCTTATCTTATCTTACCTTACCTTACCTTACCTTGCCTTGCCTTGCCTTGCCTTGCCTTGCCTTGCCTTGCCTTGCCTTGCCTTGCCTTGCCTTGCCTTGCCTTGCCTTGCCTTGCCTTGCCTTGCCTTGCCTTGCCTTGTCCTGTCCTGTCCTGTCCTGTCCTGTCCTGTCCTGTCCTGTCCTGTCCTGTCCTGTCCTGTCCTGTCCTGTCCTGTCCTGTCCTGTCTTGTCTTGTCTTGTCTTGTCTTGTCTTGTCTTGTCTTGTCTTGTCTTGTCTTGTCTCGTCTCGTCTCGTCTCGTCTCGTCTCGTCTCGTCTCGTCTCGTCTCGTCTCGTCTCGTCTCGTCTCGTCTCATCTCATCTTATCTTATCTTATCTCGCCTTATCATGTCCTTTCTCGTCCTATCTTATCTTATCTTATCTTATCTTATCTTATCTTATCTTATCTTATCTTATCTTATCTTATCTTATCTTATCTTATCTTATCTTATCTTATCTTATCTTATCTTATCTTATCTTATCTTGTCTTGTCTTGTCTTGTCTTGTCTTATCTTATCTTATCTTATCTTATCTTATCTTATCTTATCTTATCTTATCTTATCTTATCTTATCTTATCTTATCTTATCTTATCTTATCTTATCTTATCTTATCTTAATTGTTTTCTTGCCTTGTGTTGTCTTGTTTTATCTTTTCCTTTCTCGTCCTATCTTATCTTATCTTATCTTATCTTATCTTATCTTATCTTATCTTATCTTATCTTATCTTGTCTTGTCTTGTCTTGTCTTGTCTTGTCTTGTCTTGTCTTGTCTTGTCTTGTCTTGTCTTGTCTTGTCTTGTCTTGTTGTCTTGTCTTACCTTATCTTGTCCTGTCTCATCCTATCTTATCTTATCTTATCTTGTCTTGTCTTGTCTTGTCTTGTCTTGTCTTGTCTTGTCTTGTCTTGTCTTGTCTTGTCTTGTCTTGTCTTGTCTTGTCTTGCCTTGCCTTGCCTTGCCTTGCCTTGCCTTATCTATCTTATCTTATCTTATCTTATCTTATCTTATCTTATCTTATCTTATCTTATCTTATCTTATCTTATCTTATCTTATCTTATCTTATCTTATCTTATCTTATCTTATCTTATCTTATCTTATCTTATCTTATCTTATCTTGTCCTGTCCTGTCCTGTCCTGTCCTGTCCTGTCCTGTCCTGTCCTGTCCTGTCCTGTCCTGTCTCGTCTCGTCTCGTCTCGTCTCGTCTCGTCTCGTCTCGTCTCGCCTTGCCTTGTCCTGTCTTATCTTATCTTATCTTATCTTATCTTATCTTATCTTATCTTATCTTATCTTATCTTATCTTATCTTATCTTATCTTATCTTATCTTATCTTATCTTATCTTATCTTATCTTATCTTATCTTATCTTATCTTATCTTATCTTATCTTATCTTATCTTATCTTATCTTATCTTATCTTATCTTAATTGTTTTCTTGCCTTGTGTTGTCTTGTTTTATCTTTTCCTTTCTCGTCCTATCTTATCTTATCTTATCTTATCTTATCTTATCTTATCTTATCTTATCTTATCTTGTCTTGTCTTGTCTTGTCTTGTCTTGTCTTGTCTTGTCTTGTCTTGTCTTGTCTTGTCTTGTCTTGTCTTGTCTTGTCTTGTCTTGTTGTCTTGTCTTACCTTATCTTGTCCTGTCTCATCCTATCTTATCTTATCTTATCTTGTCTTGTCTTGTCTTGTCTTGTCTTGTCTTGTCTTGTCTTGTCTTGTCTTGTCTTGTCTTGTCTTGTCTTGCCTTGCCTTGCCTTGCCTTGCCTTGCCTTATCTATCTTATCTTATCTTATCTTGTCTTGTCTTGTCTTGTCTTGTCTTGTCTTGTCTTGTCTTGTCTTGTCTTGTCTTGTCTTGTCTTGTCTTGTCTTGTCTTGTCTTGTCTTGTCTTGTCTCGCCTTGTCTTGTCCTTTCTCGTCCTATCTTATCTTATCTTATCTTATCTTATCTTATCTTATCTTGTCTTGTCTTGTCTTGTCTTGTCTTGTCTTGTCTTGTCTTGTCTCGTCTCGTCTCGTCTCGTCTCGTCTCGTCTCGTCTCGTCTCGTCTCGTCTCGTCTCATCTCATCTTATCTTATCTTATCTTATCTCGCCTTATCATGTCCTTTCTCGTCCTATCTTATCTTATCTTATCTTATCTTATCTTATCTTATCTTATCTTATCTTATCTTATCTTATCTTATCTTATCTTATCTTATCTTATCTTATCTTATCTTATCTTATCTTATCTTATCTTATCTTATCTTATCTTATCTTATCTTATCTTATCTTATCTTATCTTATCTTATCTTATCTTATCTTATCTTATCTTATCTTATCTTGTCTTGTCTTGTCCTGTCCTGTCCTGTCCTGTCCTGTCCTGTCCTGTCCTGTCCTGTCCTGTCCTGTCTCGTCTCGTCTCGTCTCGTCTCGTCTCGTCTCGCCTTGCCTTGTCCTGTCTTATCTTATCTTATCTTATCTTATCTTATCTTATCTTATCTTATCTTATCTTATCTTATCTTATCTTATCTTATCTTATCTTATCTTATCTTATCTTATCTTATCTTATCTTATCTTATCTTATCTTATCTTATCTTATCTTATCTTATCTTATCTTATCTTATCTTATCTTATCTTATCTTATCTTATCTTATCTTATCTTATCTTATCTTATCTTATCTTATCTTAATTGTTTTCTTGCCTTGTGTTGTCTTGTTTTATCTTTTCCTTTCTCGTCCTATCTTATCTTATCTTATCTTATCTTATCTTATCTTATCTTATCTTATCTTATCTTGTCTTGTCTTGTCTTGTCTTGTCTTGTCTTGTCTTGTCTTGTCTTGTCTTGTCTTGTCTTGTCTTGTCTTGTCTTGTCTTGCCTTGCCTTGCCTTGCCTTGCCTTGCCTTATCTATCTTATCTTATCTTATCTTGTCTTGTCTTGTCTTGTCTTGTCTTGTCTTGTCTTGTCTTGTCTTGTCTTGTCTTGTCTTGTCTTGTCTTGTCTTGTCTTGTCTTGTCTTGTCTTGTCTTGTCTCGCCTTGTCTTGTCCTTTCTCGTCCTATCTTATCTTATCTTATCTTATCTTATCTTATCTTATCTTGTCTTGTCTTGTCTTGTCTTGTCTTGTCTTGTCTTGTCTTGTCTTGTCTCGTCTCGTCTCGTCTCGTCTCGTCTCGTCTCGTCTCATCTCATCTTATCTTATCTTATCTTATCTCGCCTTATCATGTCCTTTCTCGTCCTATCTTATCTTATCTTATCTTATCTTATCTTATCTTATCTTATCTTATCTTATCTTATCTTATCTTATCTTATCTTATCTTATCTTATCTTATCTTATCTTATCTTATCTTATCTTATCTTATCTTATCTTATCTTATCTTATCTTATCTTATCTTATCTTATCTTATCTTATCTTATCTTATCTTATCTTATCTTATCTTATCTTATCTTATCTTATCTTATCTTATCCTGTCCTGTCCTGTCCTGTCCTGTCCTGTCCTGTCCTGTCCTGTCCTGTCCTGTCCTGTCCTGTCTCGTCTCGTCTCGTCTCGTCTCGTCTCGTCTCGTCTCGTCTCGCCTTGCCTTGTCCTGTCTTATCTTATCTTATCTTATCTTATCTTATCTTATCTTATCTTATCTTATCTTATCTTATCTTATCTTATCTTATCTTATCTTATCTTATCTTATCTTATCTTATCTTATCTTATCTTATCTTATCTTATCTTATCTTATCTTATCTTATCTTATCTTATCTTATCTTATCTTATCTTATCTTATCTTATCTTATCTTATCTTATCTTATCTTATCTTATCTTATCTTATCTTATCTTATCTTATCTTATCTTATCTTATCTTATCTTAATTGTTTTCTTGCCTTGTGTTGTCTTGTTTTATCTTTTCCTTTCTCGTCCTATCTTATCTTATCTTATCTTATCTTATCTTATCTTATCTTGTCTTGTCTTGTCTTGTCTTGTCTTGTCTTGTCTTGTCTTGTCTTGTCTTGTCTTGTCTTGTCTTGTCTTGTCTTGTCTTGTCTTGTCTTGTCTTGTCTTGTCTTGTCTTGTTGTCTTGTCTTACCTTATCTTGTCCTGTCTCATCCTATCTTATCTTGTCTTGTCTTGTCTTGTCTTGTCTTGTCTTGTCTTGTCTTGTCTTGTCTTGTCTTGTCTTGTCTTGTCTTGCCTTGCCTTGCCTTGCCTTGCCTTGCCTTATCTATCTTATCTTATCTTATCTTGTCTTGTCTTGTCTTGTCTTGTCTTGTCTTGTCTTGTCTTGTCTTGTCTTGTCTTGTCTTGTCTTGTCTTGTCTTGTCTTGTCTTGTCTTGTCTTGTCTTGTCTTGTCTTGTCTCGTCTTGTCTTGTCCTTTCTCGTCCTATCTTATCTTATCTTATCTTATCTTATCTTATCTTATCTTGTCTTGTCTTGTCTTGTCTTGTCTCGTCTCGTCTCGTCTCGTCTCGTCTCGTCTCGTCTCGTCTCGTCTCGTCTCGTCTCGTCTCGTCTCGTCTTATCTTATCTCGCCTTATCATGTCCTTTCTCGTCCTATCTTATCTTATCTTATCTTATCTTATCTTATCTTATCTTATCTTATCTTATCTTATCTTATCTTATCTTATCTTATCTTATCTTATCTTATCTTATCTTATCTTATCTTATCTTATCTTATCTTATCTTATCTTATCTTATCTTATCTTATCTTATCTTATCTTATCTTAATTGTTTTCTTGCCTTGTGTTGTCTTGTTTTATCTTTTCCTTTCTCGTCCTATCTTATCTTATCTTATCTTATCTTATCTTATCTTATCTTGTCTTGTCTTGTCTTGTCTTGTCTTGTCTTGTCTTGTCTTGTCTTGTCTTGTCTTGTCTTGTCTTGTCTTGTCTTGTCTTGTCTTGTCTTGTCTTGTCTTGTCTTGTCTTGTTGTCTTGTCTTACCTTATCTTGTCCTGTCTCATCCTATCTTATCTTGTCTTGTCTTGTCTTGTCTTGTCTTGTCTTGTCTTGTCTTGTCTTGTCTTGTCTTGTCTTGTCTTGTCTTGTCTTGCCTTGCCTTGCCTTGCCTTGCCTTGCCTTATCTATCTTATCTTATCTTATCTTGTCTTGTCTTGTCTTGTCTTGTCTTGTCTTGTCTTGTCTTGTCTTGTCTTGTCTTGTCTTGTCTTGTCTTGTCTTGTCTTGTCTTGTCTTGTCTTGTCTTGTCTTGTCTTGTCTTGTCTTGTCTTGTCTCGTCTTGTCTTGTCCTTTCTCGTCCTATCTTATCTTATCTTATCTTATCTTATCTTATCTTATCTTGTCTTGTCTTGTCTTGTCTTGTCTCGTCTCGTCTCGTCTCGTCTCGTCTCGTCTCGTCTCGTCTCGTCTCGTCTCGTCTCGTCTCGTCTCGTCTCGTCTTATCTTATCTCGCCTTATCATGTCCTTTCTCGTCCTATCTTATCTTATCTTATCTTATCTTATCTTATCTTATCTTATCTTATCTTATCTTATCTTATCTTATCTTATCTTATCTTATCTTATCTTATCTTATCTTATCTTATCTTATCTTATCTTATCTTATCTTATCTTATCTTATCTTATCTTATCTTATCTTATCCTATCCTATCCTGTCCTGTCCTGTCCTGTCCTGTCCTGTCCTGTCCTGTCCTGTCTTGTCTCGTCTCGTCTCGTCTCGTCTCGTCTCGTCTCGTCTCGTCTCGCCTCGCCTTGTCCTGTCTTATCTTATCTTATCTTATCTTATCTTATCTTATCTTATCTTATCTTATCTTATCTTATCTTATCTTATCTTATCTTATCTTATCTTATCTTATCTTATCTTATCTTATCTTATCTTGTCTTGTCTTGTCTTGTCTTGTCTTGTCTTGTCTTGTCTTGTCTTGTCTTGTCTTGTCTTGTCTTGTCTTGTCCTGTCCTGTCCTGTCCTGTCCTGTCCTGTCCTGTCCTGTCTCGTCTCGTCTCGTCTCGTCTCGTCTCGTCTCGCCTCGCCTCGCCTTGTCCTGTCTTATCTTATCTTATCTTATCTTATCTTATCTTATCTTATCTTATCTTATCTTATCTTATCTTATCTTATCTTATCTTATCTTATCTTATCTTATCTTATCTTATCTTATCTTATCTTATCTTATCTTATCTTATCTTATCTTATCTTATCTTATCTTATCTTATCTTATCTTATCTTATCTTATCTTATCTTAATTGTTTTCTTGCCTTGTGTTGTCTTGTTTTATCTTTTCCTTTCTCGTCTTATCTTATCTTATCTTATCTTATCTTATCTTGTCTTGTCTTGTCTTGTCTTGTCTTGTCTTGTCTTGTCTTGTCTTGTCTTGTCTTGTCTTGTCTTGTCTTGTCTTGTCTTGTCTTGTCTTGTCTTGTCTTGTCTTGTCTTGTTGTCTTGTCTTACCTTATCTTGTCCTGTCTCATCCTATCTTATCTTATCTTATCTTGTCTTGTCTTGTCTTGTCTTGTCTTGTCTTGTCTTGTCTTGTCTTGTCTTGCCTTGCCTTGCCTTGCCTTGCCTTGCCTTATCTATCTTATCTTATCTTATCTTGTCTTGTCTTGTCTTGTCTTGTCTTGTCTTGTCTTGTCTTGTCTTGTCTTGTCTTGTCTTGTCTTGTCTTGTCTTGTCTTGTCTTGTCTTGTCTTGTCTCGCCTTGTCTTGTCCTTCCTCGTCCTATCTTATCTTATCTTATCTTATCTTATCTTGTCTTGTCTTGTCTTGTCTTGTCTTGTCTTGTCTCGTCTCGTCTCGTCTCGTCTCGTCTCGTCTCGTCTCGTCTCGTCTCGTCTCGTCTCGTCTCGTCTCATCTTATCTTATCTTATCTTATCTCGCCTTATCATGTCCTTTCTCGTCCTCTTATCTTATCTTATCTTATCTTATCTTATCTTATCTTATCTTATCTTATCTTATCTTATCTTATCTTATCTTATCTTATCTTATCTTATCTTATCTTATCTTATCTTATCTTATCTTATCTTATCTTATCTTATCTTATCTTATCTTATCTTATCTTATCTTATCTTATCTTATCTTATCTTATCTTGTCCTGTCCTGTCCTGTCCTGTCCTGTCCTGTCCTGTCCTGTCCTGTCCTGTCCTGTCTTGTCTCGTCTCGTCTCGTCTCGTCTCGTCTCGTCTCGTCTCGCCTCGCCTTGTCCTGTCTTATCTTATCTTATCTTATCTTATCTTATCTTATCTTATCTTATCTTATCTTATCTTATCTTATCTTATCTTATCTTATCTTATCTTATCTTATCTTGTCTTGTCTTGTCTTGTCTTGTCTTGTCTTGTCTTGTCTTGTCTTGTCTTGTCTTGTCTTGTCTTGTCTTGTCTTGTCTTGTCTTGTCTTGTCTTGTCTTGTCTTGTCTTGTCTTGTCTTGTCTTGTCTTGTCTTGTCTTGTCTTGTCTTGTCTTGTCTTGTCTTGTCTTGTCTTGTCTTGTCTTGTTGTCTTGTCTTACCTTATCTTGTCCTGTCTCATCCTATCTTATCTTATCTTATCTTGTCTTGTCTTGTCTTGTCTTGTCTTGTCTTGTCTTGTCTTGTCTTGTCTTGCCTTGCCTTGCCTTGCCTTGCCTTGCCTTATCTATCTTATCTTGTCTTGTCTTGTCTTGTCTTGTCTTGTCTTGTCTTGTCTTGTCTTGTCTTGTCTTGTCTTGTCTTGTCTTGTCTTGTCTTGTCTTGTCTTGTCTTGTCTTGTCTCGCCTTGTCTTGTCCTTCCTCGTCCTATCTTATCTTATCTTATCTTATCTTATCTTATCTTGTCTTGTCTTGTCTTGTCTTGTCTTGTCTTGTCTTGTCTCGTCTCGTCTCGTCTCGTCTCGTCTCGTCTCGTCTCGTCTCGTCTCATCTTATCTTATCTTATCTTATCTCGCCTTATCATGTCCTTTCTCGTCCTCTTATCTTATCTTATCTTATCTTATCTTATCTTATCTTATCTTATCTTATCTTATCTTATCTTATCTTATCTTATCTTATCTTATCTTATCTTATCTTATCTTATCTTATCTTATCTTATCTTATCTTATCTTATCTTATCTTATCTTATCTTATCTTATCTTATCTTATCTTATCTTATCTTATCTTATCTTATCTTGTCTTGTCTTGTCTTGTCTTGTCTTGTCTTGTCTTGTCTTGTCTTGTCTTGTCTTGTCTTGTCTTGTCTTGTCTTGTCTTGTCCTGTCCTGTCCTGTCCTGTCCTGTCCTGTCCTGTCCTGTCCTGTCCTGTCCTGTCCTGTCTTGTCTTGTCTCGTCTCGTCTCGTCTCGTCTCGTCTCGTCTCGTCTCGTCTCGCCTCGCCTTGTCCTGTCTTATCTTATCTTATCTTATCTTATCTTATCTTATCTTATCTTATCTTATCTTATCTTATCTTATCTTATCTTATCTTATCTTATCTTATCTTATCTTATCTTATCTTATCTTATCTTATCTTATCTTATCTTATCTTATCTTATCTTATCTTATCTTATCTTATCTTATCTTATCTTATCTTATCTTATCTTATCTTATCTTATCTTATCTTATCTTATCTTATCTTAATTGTTTTCTTGCCTTGTGTTGTCTTGTTTTATCTTTTCCTTTCTCGTCCTATCTTATCTTATCTTATCTTATCTTATCTTGTCTTGTCTTGTCTTGTCTTGTCTTGTCTTGTCTTGTCTTGTCTTGTCTTGTCTTGTCTTGTCTTGTCTTGTCTTGTCTTGTCTTGTCTTGTCTTGTCTTGTCTTGTCTTGTCTTGTCTTGTCTTGTCTTGTCTTGTCTTGTTGTCTTGTCTTACCTTATCTTGTCCTGTCTCATCCTATCTTATCTTGTCTTGTCTTGTCTTGTCTTGTCTTGTCTTGTCTTGTCTTGTCTTGTCTTGTCTTGTCTTGTCTTGCCTTGCCTTGCCTTGCCTTGCCTTGCCTTATCTATCTTATCTTATCTTATCTTGCCTTGCCTTGCCTTGCCTTGCCTTGCCTTGCCTTGCCTTGCCTTGCCTTGCCTTGCCTTGCCTTGCCTTGCCCTGTCCTGTCCTGTCCTGTCCTGTCCTGTCCTGTCCTGTCCTGTCCTGTCCTGTCCTGTCCTGTCCTGTCCTGTCCTGTCCTGTCTTGTCTTGTCTTGTCTTGTCTTGTCTTGTCTTGTCTTGTCTCGTCTCGTCTCGTCTCGTCTCGTCTCGTCTCGTCTCGTCTCGTCTCGTCTCGTCTCGTCTCGTCTCGTCTCGTCTCGTCTCGTCTCATCTCATCTTATCTTATCTTATCTCGCCTTATCATGTCCTTTCTCGTCCTATCTTATCTTATCTTATCTTATCTTATCTTATCTTATCTTATCTTATCTTATCTTATCTTATCTTATCTTATCTTATCTTATCTTATCTTATCTTATCTTATCTTATCTTATCTTATCTTATCTTATCTTATCTTATCTTATCTTATCTTATCTTATCTTATCTTATCTTATCTTATCTTATCTTATCTTATCTTATCTTATCTTATCTTATCTTATCTTATCTTATCTTATCTTATCTTATCTTATCTTATCTTATCTTATCTTATCTTAATTGTTTTCTTGCCTTGTGTTGTCTTGTTTTATCTTTTCCTTTCTCGTCCTATCTTATCTTATCTTATCTTATCTTATCTTATCTTATCTTATCTTATCTTATCTTGTCTTGTCTTGTCTTGTCTTGTCTTGTCTTGTCTTGTCTTGTCTTGTCTTGTCTTGTCTTGTCTTGTCTTGTCTTGTCTTGTCTTGTCTTGTCTTGTCTTGTTGTCTTGTCTTACCTTATCTTGTCCTGTCTCATCCTATCTTATCTTATCTTATCTTGTCTTGTCTTGTCTTGTCTTGTCTTGTCTTGTCTTGTCTTGTCTTGTCTTGTCTTGTCTTGTCTTGCCTTGCCTTGCCTTGCCTTGCCTTGCCTTATCTATCTTATCTTATCTTATCTTGTCTTGTCTTGTCTTGTCTTGTCTTGTCTTGTCTTGTCTTGTCTTGTCTTGTCTTGTCTTGTCTTGTCTTGTCTTGTCTCGCCTTGTCTTGTCCTTTCTCGTCCTATCTTATCTTATCTTATCTTATCTTATCTTATCTTGTCTTGTCTTGTCTTGTCTTGTCTTGTCTTGTCTTGTCTCGTCTCGTCTCGTCTCGTCTCGTCTCGTCTCGTCTCGTCTCGTCTCGTCTCATCTCATCTTATCTTATCTTATCTCGCCTTATCATGTCCTTTCTCGTCCTATCTTATCTTATCTTATCTTATCTTATCTTATCTTATCTTATCTTATCTTATCTTATCTTATCTTATCTTATCTTATCTTATCTTATCTTATCTTATCTTATCTTATCTTATCTCATCTCATCTCATCTCATCTCATCTCATCTCATCTCATCTCATCTCATCTCATCTCATCTTATCTCATCTTATCTTACCTTACCTTGTCCTCTCTCGTCCTTTCTCGTCCTATCTCGTCCTATCTTATCTTATCTTATCTTATCTTATCTTATCTTATCTTATCTTATCTTATCTTATCTTATCTTATCTTATCTTATCTTATCTTGTCTTGTCTTGTCTTGTCTTGTCTTGTCTCGTCTCGTCTCGTCTCGTCTCGTCTCGTCTCGTCTCGTCTCGTCTTGCCTTGCCTTGCCTTGTCCTGTCTTATCTTATCTTATCTTATCTTATCTTATCTTATCTTATCTTATCTTATCTTATCTTATCTTATCTTATCTTATCTTATCTTATCTTACCTTGCCTTGCCTTGCCTTGCCTTGCCTTGCCTTGCCTTGCCTTGCCTTGCCTTGCCTTGCCTTGCCTTGCCTTGCCTTGCCTTGCCTTGCCTTGCCTTGCCTTGCCTTGCCTTGCCTTGCCTTGTCCTGTCCTGTCCTGTCCTGTCCTGTCCTGTCCTGTCCTGTCCTGTCCTGTCCTGTCCTATCCTGTCCTGTCCTGTCCTGTCTTGTCTTGTCTTGTCTTGTCTTGTCTTGTCTTGTCTTGTCTCGTCTCGTCTCGTCTCGTCTCGTCTCGTCTCGTCTCGTCTCGTCTCGTCTCGTCTCGTCTCGTCTCGTCTCGTCTCGTCTCGTCTCGTCTCGTCTCATCTCATCTTATCTTATCTTATCTCGCCTTATCATGTCCTTTCTCGTCCTATCTTATCTTATCTTATCTTATCTTATCTTATCTTATCTTATCTTATCTTATCTTATCTTATCTTATCTTATCTTATCTTATCTTATCTTATCTTATCTTATCTTATCTTATCTTATCTTATCTTATCTTATCTTATCTTATCCTATCCTATCCTATCCTATCCTATCCTATCCTATCCTATCCTATCCTATCCTGTCTCGTCTCGTCTCGTCTCGTCTCGTCTCGTCTCGTCTCGTCTCGTCTCGTCTCGTCTCGTCTCGCCTTGCCTTGTCCTGTCTTATCTTATCTTATCTTATCTTATCTTATCTTATCTTATCTTATCTTATCTTATCTTATCTTATCTTATCTTATCTTATCTTATCTTATCTTATCTTATCTTATCTTATCTTATCTTATCTTAATTGTTTTCTTGCCTTGTGTTGTCTTGTTTTATCTTTTCCTTTCTCGTCCTATCTTATCTTATCTTATCTTATCTTATCTTATCTTGTCTTGTCTTGTCTTGTCTTGTCTTGTCTTGTCTTGTCTTGTCTTGTCTTGTCTTGTCTTGTCTTGTTGTCTTGTCTTACCTTATCTTGTCCTGTCTCATCCTATCTTATCTTGTCTTGTCTTGTCTTGTCTTGTCTTGTCTTGTCTTGTCTTGTCTTGTCTTGTCTTGTCTTGTCTTGTCTTGTCTTGTCTTGTCTTGTCTTGTCTTGTCTTGTCTTGCCTTGCCTTGCCTTGCCTTGCCTTATCTATCTTATCTTATCTTATCTTGTCTTGTCTTGTCTTGTCTTGTCTTGTCTTGTCTTGTCTTGTCTTGTCTTGTCTTGTCTTGTCTTGTCTTGTCTTCTCTTGTCTTGTCTTGTCTTGTCTTGTCTTGTCTTGTCTTGTCTTGTCTCGCCTTGTCTTGTCCTTTCTCGTCCTATCTTATCTTATCTTATCTTATCTTATCTTATCTTATCTTATCTTATCTTGTCTTGTCTTGTCTTGTCTTGTCTTGTCTCGTCTCGTCTCGTCTCGTCTCGTCTCGTCTCGTCTCGTCTCGTCTCGTCTCGTCTCGTCTCGTCTCGTCTCGTCTCATCTTATCTTATCTTATCTTATCTCGCCTTATCATGTCCTTTCTCGTCCTATCTTATCTTATCTTATCTTATCTTATCTTATCTTATCTTATCTTATCTTATCTTGTCTTGTCTTGTCTTGTCTTGTCTTGTCTTGTCTTGTCTTGTCTTGTCTTGTCTTGTCTTGTCTTGTCTTGTCTTGTCTTGTCTCGCCTTGTCTTGTCCTTTCTCGTCCTATCTTATCTTATCTTATCTTATCTTATCTTATCTTGTCTTGTCTTGTCTTGTCTTGTCTTGTCTTGTCTTGTCTCGTCTCGTCTCGTCTCGTCTCGTCTCGTCTCGTCTCGTCTCGTCTCGTCTCATCTCATCTTATCTTATCTTATCTTATCTCGCCTTATCATGTCCTTTCTCGTCCTATCTTATCTTATCTTATCTTATCTTATCTTATCTTATCTTATCTTATCTTATCTTATCTTATCTTATCTTATCTTACCTTACCTTACCTTATCTTATCTTATCTTATCTTATCTTATCTTATCTTATCTTATCTTATCTTATCTTATCTTATCTTATCTTATCTTATCTTATCTTATCTTATCTTATCTTATCTTATCTTATCTTATCTTATCTTATCTTATCTTATCTTATCTTATCTTATCTTATCTTATCTTATCCTATCCTATCCTATCCTATCCTATCCTATCCTGTCCTGTCCTGTCCTGTCCTGTCTCGTCTCGTCTCGTCTCGTCTCGTCTCGTCTCGTCTCGTCTCGCCTTGCCTTGTCCTGTCTTATCTTATCTTATCTTATCTTATCTTATCTTATCTTATCTTATCTTATCTTATCTTATCTTATCTTATCTTATCTTATCTTATCTTATCTTATCTTATCTTATCTTATCTTATCTTATCTTATCTTATCTTATCTTATCTTATCTTATCTTATCTTATCTTATCTTATCTTATCTTATCTTAATTGTTTTCTTGCCTTGTGTTGTCTTGTTTTATCTTTTCCTTTCTCGTCCTATCTTATCTTATCTTATCTTATCTTATCTTATCTTATCTTATCTTATCTTATCTTATCTTATCTTATCTTATCTTATCTTATCTTATCTTATCTTATCTTATCTTATCTTATCTTATCTTATCTTATCCTATCCTATCCTATCCTATCCTATCCTATCCTATCCTATCCTATCCTATCCTATCCTGTCTCGTCTCGTCTCGTCTCGTCTCGTCTCGTCTCGTCTCGCCTTGCCTTGTCCTGTCTTATCTTATCTTATCTTATCTTATCTTATCTTATCTTATCTTATCTTATCTTATCTTATCTTATCTTATCTTATCTTATCTTATCTTATCTTATCTTATCTTATCTTATCTTATCTTATCTTATCTTATCTTATCTTATCTTATCTTATCTTATCTTATCTTATCTTATCTTATCTTATCTTATCTTATCTTATCTTATCTTATCTTATCTTATCTTATCTTAATTGTTTTCTTGCCTTGTGTTGTCTTGTTTTATCTTTTCCTTTCTCGTCCTATCTTATCTTATCTTATCTTATCTTATCTTATCTTGTCTTGTCTTGTCTTGTCTTGTCTTGTCTTGTCTTGTCTTGTCTTGTCTTGTCTTGTCTTGTCTTGTCTTGTCTTGTCTTGTCTTGTCTTGTCTTGTCTTGTCTTGTCTTGTCTTGTTGTCTTGTCTTACCTTATCTTGTCCTGTCTCATCCTATCTTATCTTGTCTTGTCTTGTCTTGTCTTGTCTTGTCTTGTCTTGTCTTGTCTTGTCTTGTCTTGTCTTGTCTTGTCTTGCCTTGCCTTGCCTTGCCTTGCCTTGCCTTATCTATCTTATCTTATCTTATCTTGTCTTGTCTTGTCTTGTCTTGTCTTGTCTTGTCTTGTCTTGTCTTGTCTTGTCTTGTCTTGTCTTGTCTTGTCTTGTCTTGTCTTGTCTTGTCTTGTCTTGTCTTGTCTTGTCTTGTCTCGCCTTGTCTTGTCCTTTCTCGTCCTATCTTATCTTATCTTATCTTATCTTATCTTATCTTATCTTATCTTATCTTATCTTATCTTGTCTTGTCTTGTCTTGTCTTGTCTTGTCTTGTCTTGTCTTGTCTTGTCTTGTCTTGTCTTGCCTTGCCTTGCCTTGCCTTGCCTTATCTATCTTATCTTATCTTATCTTGTCTTGTCTTGTCTTGTCTTGTCTTGTCTTGTCTTGTCTTGTCTTGTCTTGTCTTGTCTTGTCTTGTCTTCTCTTGTCTTGTCTTGTCTTGTCTTGTCTTGTCTTGTCTTGTCTTGTCTCGCCTTGTCTTGTCCTTTCTCGTCCTATCTTATCTTATCTTATCTTATCTTATCTTATCTTATCTTATCTTGTCTTGTCTTGTCTTGTCTTGTCTTGTCTCGTCTCGTCTCGTCTCGTCTCGTCTCGTCTCGTCTCGTCTCGTCTCGTCTCGTCTCGTCTCGTCTCGTCTCGTCTCGTCTCGTCTCATCTTATCTTATCTTATCTTATCTCGCCTTATCATGTCCTTTCTCGTCCTATCTTATCTTATCTTATCTTATCTTATCTTATCTTATCTTATCTTATCTTGTCTTGTCTTGTCTTGTCTTGTCTTGTCTTGTCTTGTCTTGTCTTGTCTTGTCTTGTCTTGTCTTGTCTTGTCTTGTCTTGTCTTGTCTTGTCTCGCCTTGTCTTGTCCTTTCTCGTCCTATCTTATCTTATCTTATCTTATCTTATCTTATCTTGTCTTGTCTTGTCTTGTCTTGTCTTGTCTTGTCTTGTCTCGTCTCGTCTCGTCTCGTCTCGTCTCGTCTCGTCTCGTCTCGTCTCGTCTCATCTCATCTTATCTTATCTTATCTTATCTCGCCTTATCATGTCCTTTCTCGTCCTATCTTATCTTATCTTATCTTATCTTATCTTATCTTATCTTATCTTATCTTATCTTATCTTATCTTATCTTATCTTATCTTATCTTACCTTACCTTATCTTATCTTATCTTATCTTATCTTATCTTATCTTATCTTATCTTATCTTATCTTATCTTATCTTATCTTATCTTATCTTATCTTATCTTATCTTATCTTATCTTATCTTATCTTATCTTATCCTATCCTATCCTATCCTATCCTATCCTGTCCTGTCCTGTCCTGTCCTGTCCTGTCTCGTCTCGTCTCGTCTCGTCTCGTCTCGTCTCGTCTCGTCTCGCCTTGCCTTGTCCTGTCTTATCTTATCTTATCTTATCTTATCTTATCTTATCTTATCTTATCTTATCTTATCTTATCTTATCTTATCTTATCTTATCTTATCTTATCTTATCTTATCTTATCTTATCTTATCTTATCTTATCTTATCTTATCTTATCTTATCTTATCTTATCTTATCTTATCTTATCTTATCTTATCTTATCTTATCTTATCTTATCTTATCTTATCTTATCTTATCTTATCTTATCTTATCTTATCTTATCTTATCTT
The DNA here is from genome assembly GCA_034064705.1 of Bothrops alternatus. NCBI lineage: Eukaryota > Metazoa > Chordata > Lepidosauria > Squamata > Viperidae > Bothrops > Bothrops alternatus. The sequence goes on from JARGCV010000216.1 coordinate 178,535, forward strand.
ATCTTAATTGTTTTCTTGCCTTGTGTTGTCTTGTTTTATCTTTTCCTTTCTCGTCCTATCTTATCTTATCTTATCTTATCTTATCTTATCTTATCTTATCTTATCTTATCTTATCTTATCTTATCTTATCTTATCTTATCTTATCTTATCTTATCTTATCTTATCTTATCTTATCTTATCTTATCCTATCCTATCCTATCCTATCCTATCCTATCCTATCCTATCCTATCCTATCCTATCCTATCCTGTCTCGTCTCGTCTCGTCTCGTCTCGTCTCGTCTCGTCTCGTCTCGTCTCGTCTCGTCTCGCCTTGCCTTGTCCTGTCTTATCTTATCTTATCTTATCTTATCTTATCTTATCTTATCTTATCTTATCTTATCTTATCTTATCTTATCTTATCTTATCTTATCTTATCTTATCTTATCTTATCTTATCTTATCTTATCTTATCTTATCTTATCTTATCTTATCTTATCTTATCTTATCTTATCTTATCTTATCTTATCTTATCTTATCTTATCTTATCTTATCTTATCTTATCTTATCTTAATTGTTTTCTTGCCTTGTGTTGTCTTGTTTTATCTTTTCCTTTCTCGTCCTATCTTATCTTATCTTATCTTATCTTATCTTATCTTGTCTTGTCTTGTCTTGTCTTGTCTTGTCTTGTCTTGTCTTGTCTTGTCTTGTCTTGTCTTGTCTTGTCTTGTCTTGTCTTGTCTTGTCTTGTCTTGTCTTGTCTTGTCTTGTCTTGTTGTCTTGTCTTACCTTATCTTGTCCTGTCTCATCCTATCTTATCTTGTCTTGTCTTGTCTTGTCTTGTCTTGTCTTGTCTTGTCTTGTCTTGTCTTGTCTTGTCTTGTCTTGTCTTGTCTTGTCTTGTCTTGTCTTGCCTTGCCTTGCCTTGCCTTGCCTTGCCTTATCTATCTTATCTTATCTTATCTTGTCTTGTCTTGTCTTGTCTTGTCTTGTCTTGTCTTGTCTTGTCTTGTCTTGTCTTGTCTTGTCTTGTCTTGTCTTGTCTTGTCTTGTCTTGTCTTGTCTTGTCTTGTCTTGTCTTGTCTCGCCTTGTCTTGTCCTTTCTCGTCCTATCTTATCTTATCTTATCTTATCTTATCTTATCTTATCTTATCTTATCTTGTCTTGTCTTGTCTTGTCTTGTCTCGTCTCGTCTCGTCTCGTCTCGTCTCGTCTCGTCTCGTCTCGTCTCGTCTCGTCTCGTCTCGTCTCGTCTCGTCTCGTCTCGTCTCGTCTCATCTTATCTTATCTTATCTTATCTCGCCTTATCATGTCCTTTCTCGTCCTATCTTATCTTATCTTATCTTATCTTATCTTATCTTATCTTATCTTATCTTATCTTATCTTATCTTATCTTATCTTATCTTATCTTATCTTATCTTATCTTATCTTATCTTATCTTATCTTATCTTATCTTATCTTATCTTATCTTATCTTATCTTATCTTATCTTATCTTATCTTATCTTATCTTATCTTATGTTATCTTGCCTTATCTTTTCCTTTCTCGTCCTTTTTCGTCCTATCTTATCTTATCTTATCTTATCTTATCTTATCTTATCTTATCTTATCTTATCTTATCTTATCTTATCTTATCTTATCTTATCTTATCTTATCTTATCTCATCTCATCTCATCTCATCTCATCTCATCTCATCTCATCTCATCTCATCTCATCTCATCTCATCTCATCTCATCTTATCTCATCTTATCTTACCTTACCTTGTCCTCTCTCGTCCTTTCTCGTCCTATCTCGTCCTATCTTATCTTATCTTATCTTATCTTATCTTATCTTATCTTATCTTATCTTATCTTATCTTATCTTATCTTATCTTATCTTATCTTATCTTATCTTATCTTATCTTATCTTGTCTTGTCTCGTCTCGTCTCGTCTCGTCTCGTCTCGTCTCGTCTCGTCTCGTCTCGTCTCGTCTCGCCTTGCCTTGCCTTGTCCTGTCTTATCTTATCTTATCTTATCTTATCTTATCTTATCTTATCTTATCTTATCTTATCTTATCTTATCTTATCTTATCTTATCTTACCTTACCTTACCTTACCTTACCTTGCCTTGCCTTGCCTTGCCTTGCCTTGCCTTGCCTTGCCTTGCCTTGCCTTGCCTTGCCTTGCCTTGCCTTGCCTTGCCTTGCCTTGCCTTGCCTTGCCTTGCCTTGCCTTGCCTTGCCTTGTCCTGTCCTGTCCTGTCCTGTCCTGTCCTGTCCTGTCCTGTCCTGTCCTGTCCTGTCCTGTCCTGTCCTGTCCTGTCCTGTCCTGTCCTGTCTTGTCTTGTCTTGTCTTGTCTTGTCTTGTCTTGTCTTGTCTTGTCTTGTCTTGTCTTGTCTTGTCTCGTCTCGTCTCGTCTCGTCTCGTCTCGTCTCGTCTCGTCTCGTCTCGTCTCGTCTCGTCTCGTCTCGTCTCGTCTCGTCTCATCTCATCTTATCTTATCTTATCTCGCCTTATCATGTCCTTTCTCGTCCTATCTTATCTTATCTTATCTTATCTTATCTTATCTTATCTTATCTTATCTTATCTTATCTTATCTTATCTTATCTTATCTTATCTTATCTTATCTTATCTTATCTTATCTTATCTTATCTTATCTTATCTTATCTTATCTTATCTTATCTTATCTTATCTTATCTTATCTTATCTTATCTTATCTTATCTTATCTTATCTTATCTTATCTTATCTTATCTTATCTTATCTTATCTTATCTTATCTTATCTTATCTTATCTTATCTTATCTTAATTGTTTTCTTGCCTTGTGTTGTCTTGTTTTATCTTTTCCTTTCTCGTCCTATCTTATCTTATCTTATCTTATCTTATCTTATCTTATCTTATCTTATCTTATCTTATCTTGTCTTGTCTTGTCTTGTCTTGTCTTGTCTTGTCTTGTCTTGTCTTGTCTTGTCTTGTCTTGTCTTGTCTTGTCTTGTCTTGTTGTCTTGTCTTACCTTATCTTGTCCTGTCTCATCCTATCTTATCTTATCTTATCTTGTCTTGTCTTGTCTTGTCTTGTCTTGTCTTGTCTTGTCTTGTCTTGTCTTGTCTTGTCTTGTCTTGTCTTGCCTTGCCTTGCCTTGCCTTGCCTTGCCTTGCCTTATCTATCTTATCTTATCTTATCTTGTCTTGTCTTGTCTTGTCTTGTCTTGTCTTGTCTTGTCTTGTCTTGTCTTGTCTTGTCTTGTCTTGTCTTGTCTTGTCTTGTCTTGTCTTGTCTTGTCTCGCCTTGTCTTGTCCTTTCTCGTCCTATCTTATCTTATCTTATCTTATCTTATCTTATCTTATCTTGTCTTGTCTTGTCTTGTCTTGTCTTGTCTTGTCTTGTCTTGTCTCGTCTCGTCTCGTCTCGTCTCGTCTCGTCTCGTCTCGTCTCGTCTCGTCTCGTCTCGTCTCATCTCATCTTATCTTATCTTATCTTATCTCGCCTTATCATGTCCTTTCTCGTCCTATCTTATCTTATCTTATCTTATCTTATCTTATCTTATCTTATCTTATCTTATCTTATCTTATCTTATCTTATCTTATCTTATCTTATCTTATCTTATCTTATCTTATCTTATCTTATCTTATCTTATCTTATCTTATCTTATCTTATCTTATCTTGTCTTGTCTTGTCTTGTCTTGTCTTGTCTTGTCTTGTCTTGTCTTGTCCTGTCCTGTCCTGTCCTGTCCTGTCCTGTCCTGTCCTGTCCTGTCCTGTCCTGTCCTGTCCTGTCTCGTCTCGTCTCGTCTCGTCTCGTCTCGTCTCGTCTCGTCTCGCCTTGCCTTGTCCTGTCTTATCTTATCTTATCTTATCTTATCTTATCTTATCTTATCTTATCTTATCTTATCTTATCTTATCTTATCTTATCTTATCTTATCTTATCTTATCTTATCTTATCTTATCTTATCTTATCTTATCTTATCTTATCTTATCTTATCTTATCTTATCTTATCTTATCTTATCTTATCTTATCTTATCTTATCTTATCTTATCTTATCTTATCTTATCTTATCTTATCTTATCTTATCTTATCTTATCTTATCTTATCTTATCTTATCTTAATTGTTTTCTTGCCTTGTGTTGTCTTGTTTTATCTTTTCCTTTCTCGTCCTATCTTATCTTATCTTATCTTATCTTATCTTATCTTATCTTATCTTGTCTTGTCTTGTCTTGTCTTGTCTTGTCTTGTCTTGTCTTGTCTTGTCTTGTCTTGTCTTGTCTTGTCTTGTCTTGTCTTGTCTTGTTGTCTTGTCTTACCTTATCTTGTCCTGTCTCATCCTATCTTATCTTATCTTATCTTGTCTTGTCTTGTCTTGTCTTGTCTTGTCTTGTCTTGTCTTGTCTTGTCTTGTCTTGTCTTGCCTTGCCTTGCCTTGCCTTGCCTTGCCTTATCTATCTTATCTTATCTTATCTTGTCTTGTCTTGTCTTGTCTTGTCTTGTCTTGTCTTGTCTTGTCTTGTCTTGTCTTGTCTTGTCTTGTCTTGTCTTGTCTTGTCTTGTCTTGTCTCGCCTTGTCTTGTCCTTTCTCGTCCTATCTTATCTTATCTTATCTTATCTTATCTTATCTTGTCTTGTCTTGTCTTGTCTTGTCTTGTCTTGTCTTGTCTTGTCTCGTCTCGTCTCGTCTCGTCTCGTCTCGTCTCGTCTCGTCTCGTCTCGTCTCATCTCATCTTATCTTATCTTATCTTATCTCGCCTTATCATGTCCTTTCTCGTCCTATCTTATCTTATCTTATCTTATCTTATCTTATCTTATCTTATCTTATCTTATCTTATCTTATCTTATCTTATCTTATCTTATCTTATCTTATCTTATCTTATCTTATCTTATCTTATCTTATCTTATCTTATCTTATCTTATCTTATCTTATCTTATCTTATCTTATCTTATCTTATCTTATCTTATCTTATCTTGTCTTGTCTTGTCTTGTCTTGTCTTGTCTTGTCCTGTCCTGTCCTGTCCTGTCCTGTCCTGTCCTGTCCTGTCCTGTCCTGTCCTGTCCTGTCTCGTCTCGTCTCGTCTCGTCTCGTCTCGTCTCGTCTCGCCTTGCCTTGTCCTGTCTTATCTTATCTTATCTTATCTTATCTTATCTTATCTTATCTTATCTTATCTTATCTTATCTTATCTTATCTTATCTTATCTTATCTTATCTTATCTTATCTTATCTTATCTTATCTTATCTTATCTTATCTTATCTTATCTTATCTTATCTTATCTTATCTTATCTTATCTTATCTTATCTTATCTTATCTTAATTGTTTTCTTGCCTTGTGTTGTCTTGTTTTATCTTTTCCTTTCTCGTCCTATCTTATCTTATCTTATCTTATCTTATCTTATCTTATCTTATCTTATCTTGTCTTGTCTTGTCTTGTCTTGTCTTGTCTTGTCTTGTCTTGTCTTGTCTTGTCTTGTCTTGTCTTGTCTTGTCTTGTTGTCTTGTCTTACCTTATCTTGTCCTGTCTCATCCTATCTTATCTTATCTTATCTTGTCTTGTCTTGTCTTGTCTTGTCTTGTCTTGTCTTGTCTTGTCTTGTCTTGTCTTGTCTTGTCTTGCCTTGCCTTGCCTTGCCTTGCCTTGCCTTATCTATCTTATCTTATCTTATCTTGTCTTGTCTTGTCTTGTCTTGTCTTGTCTTGTCTTGTCTTGTCTTGTCTTGTCTTGTCTTGTCTTGTCTTGTCTTGTCTTGTCTTGTCTTGTCTTGTCTTGTCTTGTCTCGCCTTGTCTTGTCCTTTCTCGTCCTATCTTATCTTATCTTATCTTATCTTATCTTATCTTGTCTTGTCTTGTCTTGTCTTGTCTTGTCTTGTCTTGTCTCGTCTCGTCTCGTCTCGTCTCGTCTCGTCTCGTCTCGTCTCGTCTCGTCTCATCTCATCTTATCTTATCTTATCTTATCTCGCCTTATCATGTCCTTTCTCGTCCTATCTTATCTTATCTTATCTTATCTTATCTTATCTTATCTTATCTTATCTTATCTTATCTTATCTTATCTTATCTTATCTTATCTTATCTTATCTTATCTTATCTTATCTTATCTTATCTTATCTTATCTTATCTTATCTTATCTTATCTTATCTTATCTTATCTTATCTTATCTTGTCCTGTCCTGTCCTGTCCTGTCCTGTCCTGTCCTGTCCTGTCCTGTCCTGTCCTGTCCTGTCCTGTCCTGTCCTGTCCTGTCTCGTCTCGTCTCGTCTCGTCTCGTCTCGTCTCGTCTCGTCTCGCCTTGCCTTGTCCTGTCTTATCTTATCTTATCTTATCTTATCTTATCTTATCTTATCTTATCTTATCTTATCTTATCTTATCTTATCTTATCTTATCTTATCTTATCTTATCTTATCTTATCTTATCTTATCTTATCTTATCTTATCTTATCTTATCTTATCTTATCTTATCTTATCTTATCTTATCTCATCTTATCTTATCTTATCTTATCTTAATTGTTTTCTTGCCTTGTGTTGTCTTGTTTTATCTTTTCCTTTCTCGTCCTATCTTATCTTATCTTATCTTATCTTATCTTATCTTATCTTGTCTTGTCTTGTCTTGTCTTGTCTTGTCTTGTCTTGTCTTGTCTTGTCTTGTCTTGTCTTGTCTTGTCTTGTCTTGTCTTGTCTTGTCTTGTCTTGTCTTGTCTTGTCTTGTTGTCTTGTCTTACCTTATCTTGTCCTGTCTCATCCTATCTTATCTTGTCTTGTCTTGTCTTGTCTTGTCTTGTCTTGTCTTGTCTTGTCTTGTCTTGTCTTGTCTTGTCTTGTCTTGTCTTGTCTTGTCTTGTCTTGCCTTGCCTTGCCTTGCCTTGCCTTGCCTTATCTATCTTATCTTATCTTATCTTGTCTTGTCTTGTCTTGTCTTGTCTTGTCTTGTCTTGTCTTGTCTTGTCTTGTCTTGTCTTGTCTTGTCTTGTCTTGTCCTGTCCTGTCCTGTCCTGTCCTGTCCTGTCCTGTCCTGTCTCGTCTCGTCTCGTCTCGTCTCGTCTCGTCTCGTCTCGCCTCGCCTTGCCTTGTCCTGTCTTATCTTATCTTATCTTATCTTATCTTATCTTATCTTATCTTATCTTATCTTATCTTATCTTATCTTATCTTATCTTATCTTATCTTATCTTATCTTATCTTATCTTATCTTATCTTATCTTATCTTATCTTATCTTATCTTATCTTATCTTATCTTATCTTATCTTATCTTATCTTATCTTATCTTATCTTATCTTGTCTTGTCCTGTCCTGTCCTGTCCTGTCCTGTCCTGTCCTGTCCTGTCCTGTCCTGTCCTGTCTCGTCTCGTCTCGTCTCGTCTCGTCTCGTCTCGTCTCGCCTCGCCTTGTCCTGTCTTATCTTATCTTATCTTATCTTATCTTATCTTATCTTATCTTATCTTATCTTATCTTATCTTATCTTATCTTATCTTATCTTATCTTATCTTATCTTATCTTATCTTATCTTATCTTGTCTTGTCTTGTCTTGTCTTGTCTTGTCTTGTCTTGTCTTGTCTTGTCTTGTCTTGTCTTGTCTTGTCCTGTCCTGTCCTGTCCTGTCCTGTCCTGTCCTGTCTCGTCTCGTCTCGTCTCGTCTCGTCTCGTCTCGCCTCGCCTTGCCTTGTCCTGTCTTATCTTATCTTATCTTATCTTATCTTATCTTATCTTATCTTATCTTATCTTATCTTATCTTATCTTATCTTATCTTATCTTATCTTATCTTATCTTATCTTATCTTATCTTATCTTATCTTATCTTATCTTATCTTATCTTATCTTATCTTATCTTATCTTATCTTATCTTATCTTATCTTATCTTATCTTATCTTATCTTATCTTATCTTATCTTATCTTATCTTATCTTATCTTATCTTATCTTATCTTAATTGTTTTCTTGCCTTGTGTTGTCTTGTTTTATCTTTTCCTTTCTCGTCTTATCTTATCTTATCTTATCTTATCTTATCTTGTCTTGTCTTGTCTTGTCTTGTCTTGTCTTGTCTTGTCTTGTCTTGTCTTGTCTTGTCTTGTCTTGTCTTGTCTTGTCTTGTCTTGTCTTGTCTTGTCTTGTCTTGTTGTCTTGTCTTACCTTATCTTGTCCTGTCTCATCCTATCTTATCTTATCTTATCTTGTCTTGTCTTGTCTTGTCTTGTCTTGTCTTGTCTTGTCTTGTCTTGTCTTGTCTTGCCTTGCCTTGCCTTGCCTTGCCTTGCCTTATCTATCTTATCTTATCTTATCTTGTCTTGTCTTGTCTTGTCTTGTCTTGTCTTGTCTTGTCTTGTCTTGTCTTGTCTTGTCTTGTCTTGTCTTGTCTTGTCTTGTCTTGTCTTGTCTTGTCTTGTCTTGTCTCGCCTTGTCTTGTCCTTCCTCGTCCTATCTTATCTTATCTTATCTTATCTTATCTTATCTTGTCTTGTCTTGTCTTGTCTTGTCTTGTCTTGTCTTGTCTTGTCTTGTCTTGTCTTGTCTTGTCTTGTTGTCTTGTCTTACCTTATCTTGTCCTGTCTCATCCTATCTTATCTTATCTTATCTTGTCTTGTCTTGTCTTGTCTTGTCTTGTCTTGTCTTGTCTTGTCTTGTCTTGTCTTGCCTTGCCTTGCCTTGCCTTGCCTTGCCTTATCTATCTTATCTTATCTTATCTTGTCTTGTCTTGTCTTGTCTTGTCTTGTCTTGTCTTGTCTTGTCTTGTCTTGTCTTGTCTTGTCTTGTCTTGTCTTGTCTTGTCTTGTCTTGTCTTGTCTTGTCTCGCCTTGTCTTGTCCTTTCTCGTCCTATCTTATCTTATCTTATCTTATCTTATCTTATCTTGTCTTGTCTTGTCTTGTCTTGTCTTGTCTTGTCTTGTCTTGTCTCGTCTCGTCTCGTCTCGTCTCGTCTCGTCTCGTCTCGTCTCGTCTCGTCTCGTCTCATCTCATCTTATCTTATCTTATCTTATCTCGCCTTATCATGTCCTTTCTCGTCCTATCTTATCTTATCTTATCTTATCTTATCTTATCTTATCTTATCTTATCTTATCTTATCTTATCTTATCTTATCTTATCTTATCTTATCTTATCTTATCTTATCTTATCTTATCTTATCTTATCTTATCTTATCTTATCTTATCTTATCTTATCTTATCTTATCTTATCTTATCTTATCTTGTCTTGTCCTGTCCTGTCCTGTCCTGTCCTGTCCTGTCCTGTCCTGTCCTGTCCTGTCTCGTCTCGTCTCGTCTCGTCTCGTCTCGTCTCGCCTTGCCTTGTCCTGTCTTATCTTATCTTATCTTATCTTATCTTATCTTATCTTATCTTATCTTATCTTATCTTATCTTATCTTATCTTATCTTATCTTATCTTATCTTATCTTATCTTATCTTATCTTATCTTATCTTATCTTATCTTATCTTATCTTATCTTATCTTATCTTATCTTATCTTATCTTATCTTATCTTATCTTATCTTATCTTATCTTATCTTATCTTATCTTATCTTATCTTATCTTATCTTAATTGTTTTCTTGCCTTGTGTTGTCTTGTTTTATCTTTTCCTTTCTCGTCCTATCTTATCTTATCTTATCTTATCTTATCTTATCTTATCTTATCTTATCTTGTCTTGTCTTGTCTTGTCTTGTCTTGTCTTGTCTTGTCTTGTCTTGTCTTGTCTTGTCTTGTCTTGTCTTGTCTTGTTGTCTTGTCTTACCTTATCTTGTCCTGTCTCATCCTATCTTATCTTATCTTATCTTGTCTTGTCTTGTCTTGTCTTGTCTTGTCTTGTCTTGTCTTGTCTTGTCTTGTCTTGTCTTGTCTTGTCTTGCCTTGCCTTGCCTTGCCTTGCCTTGCCTTATCTATCTTATCTTATCTTATCTTGTCTTGTCTTGTCTTGTCTTGTCTTGTCTTGTCTTGTCTTGTCTTGTCTTGTCTTGTCTTGTCTTGTCTTGTCTTGTCTTGTCTTGTCTTGTCTTGTCTTGTCTTGTCTTGTCTCGCCTTGTCTTGTCCTTTCTCGTCCTATCTTATCTTATCTTATCTTATCTTATCTTATCTTGTCTTGTCTTGTCTTGTCTTGTCTTGTCTTGTCTTGTCTTGTCTCGTCTCGTCTCGTCTCGTCTCGTCTCGTCTCGTCTCGTCTCGTCTCATCTCATCTTATCTTATCTTATCTTATCTCGCCTTATCATGTCCTTTCTCGTCCTATCTTATCTTATCTTATCTTATCTTATCTTATCTTATCTTATCTTATCTTATCTTATCTTATCTTATCTTATCTTATCTTATCTTATCTTATCTTATCTTATCTTATCTTATCTTATCTTATCTTATCTTATCTTATCTTATCTTATCTTATCTTATCTTATCTTATCTTATCTTATCTTATCTTATCTTATCTTATCTTATCTTATCTTATCTTATCTTATCTTATCTTATCTTATCTTATCTTATCTTATCTTATCTTATCTTATCTTATCTTATCTTATCTTATCTTATCTTATCTTATCTTATCTTAATTGTTTTCTTGCCTTGTGTTGTCTTGTTTTATCTTTTCCTTTCTCGTCTTATCTTATCTTATCTTATCTTATCTTATCTTGTCTTGTCTTGTCTTGTCTTGTCTTGTCTTGTCTTGTCTTGTCTTGTCTTGTCTTGTCTTGTCTTGTCTTGTCTTGTCTTGTCTTGTCTTGTCTTGTTGTCTTGTCTTACCTTATCTTGTCCTGTCTCATCCTATCTTATCTTATCTTATCTTGTCTTGTCTTGTCTTGTCTTGTCTTGTCTTGTCTTGTCTTGTCTTGTCTTGTCTTGCCTTGCCTTGCCTTGCCTTGCCTTGCCTTATCTATCTTATCTTATCTTATCTTGTCTTGTCTTGTCTTGTCTTGTCTTGTCTTGTCTTGTCTTGTCTTGTCTTGTCTTGTCTTGTCTTGTCTTGTCTTGTCTTGTCTTGTCTTGTCTCGCCTTGTCTTGTCCTTCCTCGTCCTATCTTATCTTATCTTATCTTATCTTATCTTATCTTGTCTTGTCTTGTCTTGTCTTGTCTTGTCTTGTCTTGTCTTGTCTTGTCTTGTCTTGTCTTGTTGTCTTGTCTTACCTTATCTTGTCCTGTCTCATCCTATCTTATCTTATCTTATCTTGTCTTGTCTTGTCTTGTCTTGTCTTGTCTTGTCTTGTCTTGTCTTGTCTTGTCTTGTCTTGCCTTGCCTTGCCTTGCCTTGCCTTGCCTTATCTATCTTATCTTATCTTATCTTGTCTTGTCTTGTCTTGTCTTGTCTTGTCTTGTCTTGTCTTGTCTTGTCTTGTCTTGTCTTGTCTTGTCTTGTCTTGTCTTGTCTTGTCTTGTCTTGTCTCGCCTTGTCTTGTCCTTTCTCGTCCTATCTTATCTTATCTTATCTTATCTTATCTTATCTTGTCTTGTCTTGTCTTGTCTTGTCTTGTCTTGTCTTGTCTTGTCTCGTCTCGTCTCGTCTCGTCTCGTCTCGTCTCGTCTCGTCTCGTCTCGTCTCGTCTCATCTCATCTTATCTTATCTTATCTTATCTCGCCTTATCATGTCCTTTCTCGTCCTATCTTATCTTATCTTATCTTATCTTATCTTATCTTATCTTATCTTATCTTATCTTATCTTATCTTATCTTATCTTATCTTATCTTATCTTATCTTATCTTATCTTATCTTATCTTATCTTATCTTATCTTATCTTATCTTATCTTATCTTATCTTATCTTATCTTATCTTATCTTATCTTATCTTATCTTATCTTATCTTATCTTGTCCTGTCCTGTCCTGTCCTGTCCTGTCCTGTCCTGTCCTGTCCTGTCCTGTCCTGTCCTGTCCTGTCTCGTCTCGTCTCGTCTCGTCTCGTCTCGTCTCGTCTCGTCTCGTCTCGTCTCGCCTTGCCTTGTCCTGTCTTATCTTATCTTATCTTATCTTATCTTATCTTATCTTATCTTATCTTATCTTATCTTATCTTATCTTATCTTATCTTATCTTATCTTATCTTATCTTATCTTATCTTATCTTATCTTATCTTATCTTATCTTATCTTATCTTATCTTATCTTATCTTATCTTATCTTATCTTATCTTATCTTATCTTATCTTATCTTATCTTATCTTATCTTAATTGTTTTCTTGCCTTGTGTTGTCTTGTTTTATCTTTTCCTTTCTCGTCCTATCTTATCTTATCTTATCTTATCTTATCTTATCTTATCTTATCTTATCTTGTCTTGTCTTGTCTTGTCTTGTCTTGTCTTGTCTTGTCTTGTCTTGTCTTGTCTTGTCTTGTCTTGTCTTGTCTTGTTGTCTTGTCTTACCTTATCTTGTCCTGTCTCATCCTATCTTATCTTATCTTATCTTGTCTTGTCTTGTCTTGTCTTGTCTTGTCTTGTCTTGTCTTGTCTTGTCTTGTCTTGTCTTGTCTTGTCTTGTCTTGCCTTGCCTTGCCTTGCCTTGCCTTGCCTTATCTATCTTATCTTATCTTATCTTGTCTTGTCTTGTCTTGTCTTGTCTTGTCTTGTCTTGTCTTGTCTTGTCTTGTCTTGTCTTGTCTTGTCTTGTCTTGTCTTGTCTTGTCTTGTCTTGTCTTGTCTTGTCTCGCCTTGTCTTGTCCTTTCTCGTCCTATCTTATCTTATCTTATCTTATCTTATCTTATCTTGTCTTGTCTTGTCTTGTCTTGTCTTGTCTTGTCTTGTCTTGTCTCGTCTCGTCTCGTCTCGTCTCGTCTCGTCTCGTCTCGTCTCGTCTCGTCTCATCTCATCTTATCTTATCTTATCTTATCTCGCCTTATCATGTCCTTTCTCGTCCTATCTTATCTTATCTTATCTTATCTTATCTTATCTTATCTTATCTTATCTTATCTTATCTTATCTTATCTTATCTTATCTTATCTTATCTTATCTTATCTTATCTTATCTTATCTTATCTTATCTTATCTTATCTTATCTTATCTTATCTTATCTTATCTTATCTTATCTTATCTTATCTTATCTTATCTTATCTTGTCTTGTCTTGTCTTGTCCTGTCCTGTCCTGTCCTGTCCTGTCCTGTCCTGTCCTGTCCTGTCCTGTCCTGTCCTGTCTCGTCTCGTCTCGTCTCGTCTCGTCTCGTCTCGTCTCGTCTCGCCTTGCCTTGTCCTGTCTTATCTTATCTTATCTTATCTTATCTTATCTTATCTTATCTTATCTTATCTTATCTTATCTTATCTTATCTTATCTTATCTTATCTTATCTTATCTTATCTTATCTTATCTTATCTTATCTTATCTTATCTTATCTTATCTTATCTTATCTTATCTTATCTTATCTTATCTTATCTTATCTTATCTTATCTTATCTTATCTTATCTTATCTTATCTTATCTTATCTTATCTTAATTGTTTTCTTGCCTTGTGTTGTCTTGTTTTATCTTTTCCTTTCTCGTCCTATCTTATCTTATCTTATCTTATCTTATCTTATCTTATCTTGTCTTGTCTTGTCTTGTCTTGTCTTGTCTTGTCTTGTCTTGTCTTGTCTTGTCTTGTCTTGTCTTGTCTTGTCTTGTCTTGTCTTGTCTTGTCTTGTCTTGTCTTGTCTTGTTGTCTTGTCTTACCTTATCTTGTCCTGTCTCATCCTATCTTATCTTGTCTTGTCTTGTCTTGTCTTGTCTTGTCTTGTCTTGTCTTGTCTTGTCTTGTCTTGTCTTGTCTTGTCTTGTCTTGTCTTGTCTTGTCTTGCCTTGCCTTGCCTTGCCTTGCCTTGCCTTATCTATCTTATCTTATCTTATCTTGTCTTGTCTTGTCTTGTCTTGTCTTGTCTTGTCTTGTCTTGTCTTGTCTTGTCTTGTCTTGTCTTGTCTTGTCCTGTCCTGTCCTGTCCTGTCCTGTCCTGTCCTGTCCTGTCTCGTCTCGTCTCGTCTCGTCTCGTCTCGTCTCGCCTCGCCTTGCCTTGTCCTGTCTTATCTTATCTTATCTTATCTTATCTTATCTTATCTTATCTTATCTTATCTTATCTTATCTTATCTTATCTTATCTTATCTTATCTTATCTTATCTTATCTTATCTTATCTTATCTTATCTTATCTTATCTTATCTTATCTTATCTTATCTTATCTTATCTTATCTTATCTTATCTTATCTTATCTTATCTTATCTTATCTTATCTTATCCTATCCTGTCCTGTCCTGTCCTGTCCTGTCCTGTCCTGTCCTGTCCTGTCCCGTCTCGTCTCGTCTCGTCTCGTCTCGTCTCGTCTCGTCTCGCCTCGCCTTGTCCTGTCTTATCTTATCTTATCTTATCTTATCTTATCTTATCTTATCTTATCTTATCTTATCTTATCTTATCTTATCTTATCTTATCTTATCTTATCTTATCTTATCTTATCTTGTCTTGTCTTGTCTTGTCTTGTCTTGTCTTGTCTTGTCTTGTCTTGTCTTGTCTTGTCTTGTCTTGTCTTGTCCTGTCCTGTCCTGTCCTGTCCTGTCCTGTCCTGTCTCGTCTCGTCTCGTCTCGTCTCGTCTCGCCTCGCCTTGCCTTGTCCTGTCTTATCTTATCTTATCTTATCTTATCTTATCTTATCTTATCTTATCTTATCTTATCTTATCTTATCTTATCTTATCTTATCTTATCTTATCTTATCTTATCTTATCTTATCTTATCTTATCTTATCTTATCTTATCTTATCTTATCTTATCTTATCTTATCTTATCTTATCTTATCTTATCTTATCTTATCTTATCTTATCTTATCTTATCTTATCTTATCTTATCTTATCTTATCTTATCTTATCTTATCTTATCTTATCTTATCTTATCTTATCTTAATTGTTTTCTTGCCTTGTGTTGTCTTGTTTTATCTTTTCCTTTCTCGTCTTATCTTATCTTATCTTATCTTATCTTATCTTGTCTTGTCTTGTCTTGTCTTGTCTTGTCTTGTCTTGTCTTGTCTTGTCTTGTCTTGTCTTGTCTTGTCTTGTCTTGTCTTGTCTTGTCTTGTTGTCTTGTCTTACCTTATCTTGTCCTGTCTCATCCTATCTTATCTTATCTTATCTTGTCTTGTCTTGTCTTGTCTTGTCTTGTCTTGTCTTGTCTTGTCTTGTCTTGTCTTGTCTTGCCTTGCCTTGCCTTGCCTTGCCTTGCCTTATCTATCTTATCTTATCTTATCTTGTCTTGTCTTGTCTTGTCTTGTCTTGTCTTGTCTTGTCTTGTCTTGTCTTGTCTTGTCTTGTCTTGTCTTGTCTTGTCTTGTCTTGTCTTGTCTTGTCTTGTCTTGTCTTGTCTTGTCTCGCCTTGTCTTGTCCTTCCTCGTCCTATCTTATCTTATCTTATCTTATCTTATCTTATCTTATCTTGTCTTGTCTTGTCTTGTCTTGTCTTGTCTTGTCTTGTCTCGTCTCGTCTCGTCTCGTCTCGTCTCGTCTCGTCTCGTCTCGTCTCGTCTCGTCTCATCTTATCTTATCTTATCTTATCTCGCCTTATCATGTCCTTTCTCGTCCTCTTATCTTATCTTATCTTATCTTATCTTATCTTATCTTATCTTATCTTATCTTATCTTATCTTATCTTATCTTATCTTATCTTATCTTATCTTATCTTATCTTATCTTATCTTATCTTATCTTATCTTATCTTATCTTATCTTATCTTATCTTATCTTATCTTATCTTATCTTATCTTATCTTATCTTATCTTATCTTGTCCTGTCCTGTCCTGTCCTGTCCTGTCCTGTCCTGTCCTGTCCTGTCCTGTCCTGTCCTGTCCTGTCCTGTCCTGTCTTGTCTCGTCTCGTCTCGTCTCGTCTCGTCTCGTCTCGTCTCGCCTCGCCTTGTCCTGTCTTATCTTATCTTATCTTATCTTATCTTATCTTATCTTATCTTATCTTATCTTATCTTATCTTATCTTATCTTATCTTATCTTATCTTATCTTATCTTATCTTATCTTATCTTATCTTGTCTTGTCTTGTCTTGTCTTGTCTTGTCTTGTCTTGTCTTGTCTTGTCTTGTCTTGTCTTGTCTTGTCTTGTCTTGTCTTGTCTTGTCTTGTCTTGTCTTGTCTTGTCTTGTCTTGTCTTGTCTTGTCTTGTCTTGTCTTGTCTTGTCTTGTCTTGTCTTGTCTTGTCTTGTCTTGTCTTGTCTTGTCTTGTCTTGTCTTGTCTTGTCTTGTCTTGTCTTGTCTTGTCTTGTTGTCTTGTCTTACCTTATCTTGTCCTGTCTCATCCTATCTTATCTTATCTTATCTTGTCTTGTCTTGTCTTGTCTTGTCTTGTCTTGTCTTGTCTTGTCTTGTCTTGTCTTGTCTTGTCTTGTCTTGTCTTGTCTTGCCTTGCCTTGCCTTGCCTTGCCTTGCCTTATCTATCTTATCTTATCTTATCTTGTCTTGTCTTGTCTTGTCTTGTCTTGTCTTGTCTTGTCTTGTCTTGTCTTGTATTGTCTTGTCTTGTCTTGTCTTGTCTTGTCTTGTCTTGTCTTGTCTTGTCTCGCCTTGTCTTGTCCTTCCTCGTCCTATCTTATCTTATCTTATCTTATCTTATCTTATCTTGTCTTGTCTTGTCTTGTCTTGTCTTGTCTTGTCTCGTCTCGTCTCGTCTCGTCTCGTCTCGTCTCGTCTCGTCTCGTCTCGTCTCATCTCATCTTATCTTATCTTATCTTATCTCGCCTTATCATGTCCTTTCTCGTCCTCTTATCTTATCTTATCTTATCTTATCTTATCTTATCTTATCTTATCTTATCTTATCTTATCTTATCTTATCTTATCTTATCTTATCTTATCTTATCTTATCTTATCTTATCTTATCTTATCTTATCTTATCTTATCTTATCTTATCTTATCTTATCTTATCTTATCTTATCTTATCTTATCTTATCTTATCTTATCTTGTCCTGTCCTGTCCTGTCCTGTCCTGTCCTGTCCTGTCCTGTCCTGTCCTGTCCTGTCTTGTCTTGTCTCGTCTCGTCTCGTCTCGTCTCGTCTCGTCTCGTCTCGCCTCGCCTTGTCCTGTCTTATCTTATCTTATCTTATCTTATCTTATCTTATCTTATCTTATCTTATCTTATCTTATCTTATCTTATCTTATCTTATCTTATCTTATCTTATCTTATCTTATCTTATCTTATCTTATCTTATCTTATCTTATCTTATCTTATCTTATCTTATCTTATCTTATCTTATCTTATCTTATCTTATCTTATCTTATCTTATCTTATCTTATCTTATCTTATCTTATCTTATCTTATCTTATCTTATCTTATCTTATCTTATCTTAATTGTTTTCTTGCCTTGTGTTGTCTTGTTTTATCTTTTCCTTTCTCGTCCTATCTTATCTTATCTTATCTTATCTTATCTTGTCTTGTCTTGTCTTGTCTTGTCTTGTCTTGTCTTGTCTTGTCTTGTCTTGTCTTGTCTTGTCTTGTCTTGTCTTGTCTTGTCTTGTCTTGTCTTGTCTTGTCTTGTCTTGTCTTGTCTTGTTGTCTTGTCTTACCTTATCTTGTCCTGTCTCATCCTATCTTATCTTGTCTTGTCTTGTCTTGTCTTGTCTTGTCTTGTCTTGTCTTGTCTTGTCTTGTCTTGTCTTGCCTTGCCTTGCCTTGCCTTGCCTTGCCTTATCTATCTTATCTTATCTTATCTTGTCTTGTCTTGTCTTGTCTTGTCTTGTCTTGTCTTGTCTTGTCTTGTCTTGTCTTGTCTTGTCTTGTCTTGTCTTGTCTTGTCTTGTCTTGTCTTGTCTTGTCTTGTCTTGTCTTGTCTTGTCTTGTCTTGTCTTGTCTTGTCTTGTCTTGTCTTGTCTTGTCTCGCCTTGTCTTGTCCTTTCTCGTCCTATCTTATCTTATCTTATCTTATCTTATCTTATCTTGTCTTGTCTTGTCTTGTCTTGTCTTGTCTTGTCTCGTCTCGTCTCGTCTCGTCTCGTCTCGTCTCGTCTCGTCTCGTCTTATCTTATCTCGCCTTATCATGTCCTTTCTCGTCCTATCTTATCTTATCTTATCTTATCTTATCTTATCTTATCTTATCTTATCTTATCTTATCTTATCTTATCTTATCTTATCTTATCTTATCTTATCTTATCTTATCTTATCTTATCTTATCTTATCTTATCTTATCTTATCTTATCTTATCTTATCTTATCTTATCTTATCTTATCTTATCTTATCTTATCTTATCTTATCTTATCTTATCTTGTCTTGTCCTGTCCTGTCCTGTCCTGTCCTGTCCTGTCCTGTCCTGTCCTGTCCTGTCCTGTCCTGTCCTGTCTTGTCTTGTCTCGTCTCGTCTCGTCTCGTCTCGTCTCGTCTCGTCTCGCCTCGCCTTGTCCTGTCTTATCTTATCTTATCTTATCTTATCTTATCTTATCTTATCTTATCTTATCTTATCTTATCTTATCTTATCTTATCTTATCTTATCTTATCTTATCTTATCTTATCTTATCTTATCTTATCTTATCTTATCTTATCTTATCTTATCTTATCTTATCTTATCTTATCTTATCTTATCTTATCTTATCTTATCTTATCTTATCTTATCTTATCTTATCTTATCTTATCTTATCTTATCTTATCTTATCTTATCTTATCTTATCTTATCTTATCTTATCTTATCTTATCTTATCTTATCTTATCTTATCTTATCTTATCTTAATTGTTTTCTTGCCTTGTGTTGTCTTGTTTTATCTTTTCCTTTCTCGTCCTATCTTATCTTATCTTATCTTATCTTATCTTGTCTTGTCTTGTCTTGTCTTGTCTTGTCTTGTCTTGTCTTGTCTTGTCTTGTCTTGTCTTGTCTTGTCTTGTCTTGTCTTGTCTTGTCTTGTCTTGTCTTGTCTTGTCTTGTCTTGTCTTGTCTTGTTGTCTTGTCTTACCTTATCTTGTCCTGTCTCATCCTATCTTATCTTATCTTGTCTTGTCTTGTCTTGTCTTGTCTTGTCTTGTCTTGTCTTGTCTTGTCTTGTCTTGTCTTGTCTTGTCTTGTCTTGTCTTGTCTTGCCTTGCCTTGCCTTGCCTTGCCTTGCCTTATCTATCTTATCTTATCTTATCTTGTCTTGTCTTGTCTTGTCTTGTCTTGTCTTGTCTTGTCTTGTCTTGTCTTGTCTTGTCTTGTCTTGTCTTGTCTTGTCTTGTCTTGTCTTGTCTTGTCTTGTCTTGTCTTGTCTTGTCTTGTCTCGCCTTGTCTTGTCCTTTCTCGTCCTATCTTATCTTATCTTATCTTATCTTATCTTATCTTATCTTGTCTTGTCTTGTCTTGTCTTGTCTTGTCTTGTCTCGTCTCGTCTCGTCTCGTCTCGTCTCGTCTCGTCTCGTCTCGTCTCGTCTCGTCTCGTCTCGTCTCATCTTATCTTATCTTATCTTATCTTATCTTATCTTATCTTATCTTATCTTATCTTATCTTATCTTATCTTATCTTATCTTATCTTATCTTATCTTATCTTAATTGTTTTCTTGCCTTGTGTTGTCTTGTTTTATCTTTTCCTTTCTCGTCCTATCTTATCTTATCTTATCTTATCTTATCTTGTCTTGTCTTGTCTTGTCTTGTCTTGTCTTGTCTTGTCTTGTCTTGTCTTGTCTTGTCTTGTCTTGTCTTGTCTTGTCTTGTCTTGTCTTGTCTTGTCTTGTCTTGTTGTCTTGTCTTACCTTATCTTGTCCTGTCTCATCCTATCTTATCTTGTCTTGTCTTGTCTTGTCTTGTCTTGTCTTGTCTTGTCTTGTCTTGTCTTGTCTTGTCTTGTCTTGTCTTGTCTTGTCTTGTCTTGTCTTGCCTTGCCTTGCCTTGCCTTGCCTTGCCTTATCTATCTTATCTTATCTTATCTTGTCTTGTCTTGTCTTGTCTTGTCTTGTCTTGTCTTGTCTTGTCTTGTCTTGTCTTGTCTTGTCTTGTCTTGTCTTGTCTTGTCTTGTCTTGTCTTGTCTTGTCTTGTCTTGTCTTGTCTTGTCTTGTCTTGTCTTGTCTTGTCTTGTCTTGTTGTCTTGTCTTACCTTATCTTGTCCTGTCTCATCCTATCTTATCTTGTCTTGTCTTGTCTTGTCTTGTCTTGTCTTGTCTTGTCTTGCCTTGCCTTGCCTTGCCTTGCCTTGCCTTATCTATCTTATCTTATCTTATCTTGTCTTGTCTTGTCTTGTCTTGTCTTGTCTTGTCTTGTCTTGTCTTGTCTTGTCTTGTCTTGTCTTGTCTTGTCTTGTCTTGTCTTGTCTTGTCTTGTCTTGTCTCGCCTTGTCTTGTCCTTTCTCGTCCTATCTTATCTTATCTTATCTTATCTTATCTTATCTTATCTTATCTTATCTTATCTTATCTTGTCTTGTTTTGTCTTCTCTTGTCTTGTCTTGTCTTGTCTTGTCTTGTCTCGTCTCGTCTCGTCTCGTCTCGTCTCGTCTCGTCTCGTCTCGTCTCGTCTCGTCTCGTCTCGTCTCGTCTCGTCTTATCTTATCTTATCTTATCTCGCCTTATCATGTCCTTTCTCGTCCTATCTTATCTTATCTTATCTTATCTTATCTTATCTTATCTTATCTTATCTTATCTTATCTTATCTTATCTTATCTTATCTTATCTTATCTTATCTTATCTTATCTTATCTTATCTTATCTTATCTTATCTTATCTTATCTTATCTTATCTTATCTTATCTTATCTTATCTTGTCTTGTCTTGTCTTGTCTTGTCTTGTCTTGTCTTGTCTTGTCTTGTCCTGTCCTGTCCCGTCCCGTCCCGTCCCGTCTCGTCTCGTCTCGTCTCGTCTCGTCTCGTCTCGTCTCGTCTTGCCTTGCCTTGTCCTGTCTTATCTTATCTTATCTTATCTTATCTTATCTTATCTTATCTTATCTTATCTTATCTTATCTTATCTTATCTTATCTTATCTTATCTTATCTTATCTTATGTTATCTTGCCTTATCTTTTCCTTTCTCGTCCTTTTTCGTCCTATCTTATCTTATCTTATCTTATCTTATCTTATCTTATCTTATCTTATCTTATCTTATCTTATCTTATCTTATCTTATCTTATCTTATCTTATCTTATCTTATCTTATCTTATCTTATCTTATCTTATCTTATCTTATCTTATCTTATCTTATCTTATCTTATCTTATCTTATCTTATCTTATCCTATCCTGTCCTGTCCTGTCCTGTCCTGTCCTGTCCTGTCCTGTCCTGTCTCGTCTCGTCTCGTCTCGTCTCGTCTCGTCTCGTCTCGCCTCGCCTTGCCTTGTCCTGTCTTATCTTATCTTATCTTATCTTATCTTATCTTATCTTATCTTATCTTATCTTATCTTATCTTATCTTATCTTATCTTATCTTATCTTATCTTATCTTATCTTATCTTATCTTATCTTATCTTATCTTATCTTATCTTATCTTATCTTATCTTATCTTATCTCATGTTATCTTGCCTTATCTTTTCCTTTCTCGTCCTTTTTCGTCCTATCTTATCTTATCTTATCTTATCTTATCTTATCTTATCTTATCTTATCTTATCTTATCTTATCTTATCTTATCTTATCTTATCTTATCTTATCTTATCTTATCTTATCTTATCTTATCTTGTCTTGTCTTGTCTTGTCTTGTCTTGTCTTGTCTTGTCCTGTCCTGTCCCGTCCCGTCCCGTCCCGTCTCGTCTCGTCTCGTCTCGTCTCGTCTCGTCTCGTCTCGTCTTGCCTTGCCTTGTCCTGTCTTATCTTATCTTATCTTATCTTATCTTATCTTATCTTATCTTATCTTATCTTATCTTATCTTATCTTATCTTATCTTATCTTATCTTATCTTATGTTATCTTGCCTTATCTTTTCCTTTCTCGTCCTTTTTCGTCCTATCTTATCTTATCTTATCTTATCTTATCTTATCTTATCTTATCTTATCTTATCTTATCTTATCTTATCTTATCTTATCTTATCTTATCTTATCTTATCTTATCTTATCTTATCTTATCTTATCTTATCTTATCTTATCTTATCTTATCTTATCTTATCTTATCCTATCCTATCCTATCCTATCCTGTCCTGTCCTGTCCTGTCCTGTCCTGTCTCGTCTCGTCTCGTCTCGTCTCGTCTCGTCTCGTCTCGCCTCGCCTTGCCTTGTCCTGTCTTATCTTATCTTATCTTATCTTATCTTATCTTATCTTATCTTATCTTATCTTATCTTATCTTATCTTATCTTATCTTATCTTATCTTATCTTATCTTATCTTATCTTATCTTATCTTATCTTATCTTATCTTATCTTATCTTATCTTATCTTATCTTATCTTATCTCATGTTATCTTGCCTTATCTTTTCCTTTCTCGTCCTTTTTCGTCCTATCTTATCTTATCTTATCTTATCTTATCTTATCTTATCTTATCTTATCTTATCTTATCTTATCTTATCTTATCTTATCTTATCTTATCTTATCTTATCTTATCTTATCTTATCTTATCTTATCTTATCTTATCTTATCTCATCTCCTCTCCTCTCCTCTCCTCTCATCTCATCTCATCTCATCTCATCTCATCTCATCTCATCTCATCTCATCTCATCTCATCTCATCTCATCTCATCTCATCTCATCTTATCTCATCTTATCTTACCTTACCTTGTCCTCTCTCGTCCTTTCTCGTCCTATCTCATCCTATCTTATCTTATCTTATCTTATCTTATCTTATCTTATCTTATCTTATCTTATCTTATCTTATCTTATCTTATCTTATCTTATCTTATCTTATCTTAATTGTTTTCTTGCCTTGTGTTGTCTTGTTTTATCTTTTCCTTTCTCGTCCTGTCTCACCTTATCTTATCTTGTCTTGTCTTGTCTTGTCTTGTCTTGTCTTGTCTTGTCTTGTCTCGCCTTGTCTTGTCCTTTCTCGTCCTATCTTATCTTATCTTACCTTACCTTACCTTACCTTACCTTACCTTACCTTACCTTACCTTACCTTACCTTACCTTACCTTACCTTACCTTACCTTACCTTCCCTTCCCTTCCCTTACCTTGTCCTGTCCTGTCCTGTCCTGTCCTGTCCTGTCCTGTCCTGTCCTGTCCTGTCCTGTCTTGTCTTGTCTAGTCTTGTCTTGTCT
Source organism: Bothrops alternatus (assembly GCA_034064705.1). NCBI lineage: Eukaryota > Metazoa > Chordata > Lepidosauria > Squamata > Viperidae > Bothrops > Bothrops alternatus. The sequence continues at coordinate 201,443 of JARGCV010000216.1, forward strand.
TGTCTTGTCTTGTCTTGTCTTGTCTTGTCTTGTCTCGTCTTGTCTTGTCCTTTCTCGTCCTATCTTATCTTATCTTATCTTATCTTATCTTATCTTATCTTATCTTATCTTGTCTTGTCTTGTCTTGTCTTGTCTTGTCTTGTCTTGTCTTGTCTTGTCTCGTCTCGTCTCGTCTCGTCTCGTCTCGTCTCGTCTCGTCTCGTCTCGTCTCGTCTCGTCTCGTCTCGTCTCGTCTCATCTCATCTTATCTTATCTTATCTTATCTCGCCTTATCATGTCCTTTCTCGTCCTATCTTATCTTATCTTATCTTATCTTATCTTATCTTATCTTATCTTATCTTATCTTATCTTATCTTATCTTATCTTATCTTATCTTATCTTATCTTATCTTATCTTATCTTATCTTATCTTATCTTATCTTATCTTATCTTATCTTATCTTATCTTATCTTATCTTATCTTATCTTATCTTATCTTATCTTATCTTATCTTATCTTATCTTATCTTATCTTATCCTATCCTATCCTATCCTATCCTATCCTATCCTATCCTATCCTATCCTATCCTATCCTATCCTATCCTATCTTATCTTATCTCGTCTCGTCTCGTCTCGTCTCGCCTTGCCTTGCCTTGCCTTGCCTTGTCCTGTCTTATCTTATCTTATCTTATCTTATCTTATCTTATCTTATCTTATCTTATCTTATCTTATCTTATCTTATCTTATCTTATCTTATCTTATCTTATCTTATCTTATCTTATCTTATCTTATCTTATCTTATCTTATCTTATCTTATCTTATCTTATCTTATCTTATCTTATCTTATCTTATCTTATCTTGTCTTGTCTTGTCTTGTCTTGTCTTGTCCTGTCCTGTCCCGTCCCGTCCCGTCCCGTCCCGTCCCGTCCCGTCTCGTCTCGTCTCGTCTCGTCTCGTCTCGTCTCGTCTCGCCTCGCCTCGCCCTGTCCTGTCTTATCTTATCTTATCTTATCTTATCTTATCTTATCTTATCTTATCTTATCTTATCTTATCTTATCTTATCTTATCTTATCTTATCTTATCTTATCTTATCTTATCTTATCTTATCTTATCTTATCTTATCTTATCTTATCTTATCTTATCTTATCTTATCTTATCTTATCTTATCTTATCTTATCTTATCTTATCTTATCTCATGTTATCTTGCCTTATCTTTTCCTTTCTCGTCCTTTTTCGTCCTATCTTATCTTATCTTATCTTATCTTATCTTATCTTATCTTATCTTATCTTATCTTATCTTATCTCATCTCATCTCATCTCATCTCATCTCATCTCATCTCATCTCATCTCATCTCATCTCATCTCATCTCATCTCATCTCATCTCATCTCATCTCATCTTATCTCATCTTATCTTACCTTACCTTGTCCTCTCTCGTCCTTTCTCGTCCTATCTCGTCCTATCTTATCTTATCTTATCTTATCTTATCTTATCTTATCTTATCTTATCTTATCTTATCTTATCTTATCTTATCTTATCTTATCTTATCTTATCTTATCTTATCTTATCTTATCTTATCTTATCTTGTCTTGTCTCGTCTCGTCTCGTCTCGTCTCGTCTCGTCTCGTCTCGTCTCGTCTCGTCTCGTCTCGTCTCGTCTCGTCTTGCCTTGCCTTGTCCTGTCTTATCTTATCTTATCTTATCTTATCTTATCTTATCTTATCTTATCTTATCTTATCTTATCTTATCTTATCTTATCTTATCTTATCTTATCTTATCTTGCCTTGCCTTGCCTTGCCTTGCCTTGCCTTGCCTTGCCTTGCCTTGCCTTGCCTTGCCTTGCCTTGCTTTGCCTTGCCTTGCCTTGCCTTGCCTTGTCTTGTCCTGTCCTGTCCTGTCCTGTCCTGTCCTGTCCTGTCCTGTCCTGTCCTGTCCTGTCCTGTCCTGTCCTGTCCTGTCCTGTCCTGTCTTGTCTTGTCTTGTCTTGTCTTGTCTTGTCTTGTCTTGTCTTGTCTTGTCTTGTCTCGCCTTGTCTTGTCCTTTCTCGTCCTATCTTATCTTATCTTATCTTATCTTATCTTATCTTATCTTGTCTTGTCTTGTCTTGTCTTGTCTTGTCTTGTCTTGTCTTGTCTCGTCTCGTCTCGTCTCGTCTCGTCTCGTCTCGTCTCGTCTCGTCTCGTCTCGTCTCGTCTCGTCTCGTCTCATCTCATCTTATCTTATCTTATCTCGCCTTATCATGTCCTTTCTCGTCCTATCTTATCTTATCTTATCTTATCTTATCTTATCTTATCTTATCTTATCTTATCTTATCTTATCTTATCTTATCTTATCTTATCTTATCTTATCTTATCTTATCTTATCTTATCTTATCTTATCTTATCTTATCTTATCTTATCTTATCTTATCTTATCTTATCTTATCTTATCTTATCTTGTCTTGTCTTGTCTTGTCTTGTCTTGTCTTGTCTTGTCTTGTCCTGTCCTGTCCTGTCCCGTCCCGTCCCGTCCCGTCTCGTCTCGTCTCGTCTCGTCTCGTCTCGTCTCGTCTCGTCTCGCCTCGCCTCGCCTCGCCCTGTCCTGTCTTGTCTTGTCTTATCTTATCTTATCTTATCTTATCTTATCTTATCTTATCTTATCTTATCTTATCTTATCTTATCTTATCTTATCTTATCTTATCTTATCTTATCTTATCTTATCTTATCTTATCTTATCTTATCTTATCTTATCTTATCTTATCTTATCTTATCTTATCTTATCTTATCTTATCTTATCTTATCTTATCTTATCTTATCTTATCTTATCTTATCTCATGTTATCTTGCCTTATCTTTTCCTTTCTCGTCCTTTTTCGTCCTATCTTATCTTATCTTATCTTATCTTATCTTATCTTATCTTATCTTATCTTATCTTATCTTATCTTATCTTATCTTATCTTATCTTATCTTATCTTATCTTATCTTATCTTATCTTATCTTATCTTATCTTATCTTATCTTATCTTATCTTATCTTATCTTATCTTATCTTATCTTATCTTATCTTATCTTATCTTATCTTATCTTATCTCATCTCATCTCATCTCATCTCATCTCATCTCATCTCATCTCATCTCATCTCATCTCATCTCATCTCATCTTATCTCATCTTATCTTACCTTACCTTGTCCTCTCTCGTCCTTTCTCGTCCTTTCTCGTCCTTTCTCGTCCTATCTCGTCCTATCTTATCTTATCTTATCTTATCTTATCTTATCTTATCTTATCTTATCTTATCTTATCTTATCTTATCTTATCTTATCTTGTCTTGTCTCGTCTCGTCTCGTCTCGTCTCGTCTCGTCTCGTCTTGCCTTGCCTTGCCTTGTCCTGTCTTATCTTATCTTATCTTATCTTATCTTATCTTATCTTATCTTATCTTATCTTATCTTACCTTACCTTACCTTACCTTACCTTACCTTACCTTACCTTACCTTACCTTACCTTACCTTACCTTGCCTTGCCTTGCCTTGCCTTGCCTTGCCTTGCCTTGCCTTGCCTTGCCTTGCCTTGTCCTGTCCTGTCCTGTCCTGTCCTGTCCTGTCCTGTCCTGTCCTGTCCTGTCCTGTCCTGTCCTGTCCTGTCCTGTCCTGTCTTGTCTTGTCTTGTCTTGTCTTGTCTTGTCTTGTCTCGTCTCGTCTCGTCTCGTCTCGTCTCGTCTCGTCTCGTCTCGTCTCGTCTCGTCTCGTCTCGTCTCGTCTCGTCTCGTCTCGTCTCATCTCATCTCATCTTATCTTATCTCGCCTTATCATGTCCTTTCTCGTCCTATCTTATCTTATCTTATCTTATCTTATCTTATCTTATCTTATCTTATCTTATCTTATCTTATCTTATCTTATCTTATCTTATCTTATCTTATCTTATCTTATCTTATCTTATCTTATCTTATCTTATCTTATCTTATCTTATCTTATCTTATCTTATCTTATCTTATCTTATCTTATCTTATCTTATCTTATCTTATCTTATCTTAACTTATCTTATCTTATCTTATCTTATCTTATCTTATCTTATCTTATCTTATCTTATCTTATCTTATCTTATCTTATCTTATCTTATCTTATCTTATCTTATCTTATCTTATCTTATCTTATCTTATCTTATCTTAATTGTTTTCTTGCCTTGTGTTGTCTTGTTTTATCTTTTCCTTTCTCGTCCTATCTTATCTTATCTTATCTTATCTTATCTTATCTTATCTTATCTTGTCTTGTCTTGTCTTGTCTTGTCTTGTCTTGTCTTGTCTTGTCTTGTCTTGTCTTGTCTTGTCTTGTCTTGTCTTGTCTTGTCTTGTCTTGTCTTGTCTTGTCTTGTCTTGTTGTCTTGTCTTACCTTATCTTGTCCTGTCTCATCCTATCTTATCTTATCTTATCTTGTCTTGTCTTGTCTTGTCTTGTCTTGTCTTGTCTTGTCTTGTCTTGTCTTGTCTTGTCTTGTCTTGTCTTGTCTTGTCTTGTCTTGTCTTGTCTTGCCTTGCCTTGCCTTGCCTTGCCTTGCCTTATCTATCTTATCTTATCTTATCTTGTCTTGTCTTGTCTTGTCTTGTCTTGTCTTGTCGTGTCTTGTCTTGTCTTGTCTTGTCTTGTCTTGTCTTGTCTTGTCTTGTCTTGTCTTGTCTTGTCTTGTCTTGTCTTGTCTCGCCTTGTCTTGTCCTTTCTCGTCCTATCTTATCTTATCTTATCTTATCTTATCTTATCTTATCTTGTCTTGTCTTGTCTTGTCTTGTCTTGTCTCGTCTCGTCTCGTCTCGTCTCGTCTCGTCTCGTCTCGTCTCGTCTCGTCTCGTCTCGTCTCGTCTCGTCTCGTCTCGTCTCGTCTCGTCTCGTCTCGTCTCATCTCATCTTATCTTATCTTATCTCGCCTTATCATGTCCTTTCTCGTCCTATCTTATCTTATCTTATCTTATCTTATCTTATCTTATCTTATCTTATCTTATCTTATCTTATCTTATCTTATCTTATCTTATCTTATCTTATCTTATCTTATCTTATCTTATCTTATCTTATCTTATCTTATCTTATCTTATCTTATCTTATCTTATCTTATCTTATCCTATCCTATCCTATCCTATCCTATCCTATCCTATCCTATCCTATCCTGTCCTGTCCTGTCTTGTCTTGTCTTGTCTCGTCTCGTCTCGTCTCGTCTCGTCTCGCCTTGCCTTGTCCTGTCTTATCTTATCTTATCTTATCTTATCTTATCTTATCTTATCTTATCTTATCTTATCTTATCTTATCTTATCTTATCTTATCTTATCTTATCTTATCTTATCTTATCTTATCTTATCTTATCTTATCTTATCTTATCTTATCTTATCTTATCTTATCTTATCTTATCTTATCTTATCTTATCTTATCTTATCTTATCTTATCTTATCTTATCTTATCTTATCTTATCTTATCTTATCTTATCTTATCTTATCTTATCTTATCTTATCTTATCTTATCTTAATTGTTTTCTTGCCTTGTGTTGTCTTGTTTTATCTTTTCCTTTCTCGTCCTATCTTATCTTATCTTATCTTATCTTATCTTATCTTGTCTTGTCTTGTCTTGTCTTGTCTTGTCTTGTCTTGTCTTGTCTTGTCTTGTCTTGTCTTGTCTTGTCTTGTCTTGTCTTGTCTTGTCTTGTTGTCTTGTCTTACCTTATCTTGTCCTGTCTCATCCTATCTTATCTTGTCTTCTCTTGTCTTGTCTTGTCTTGTCTTGTCTTGTCTTGTCTTGTCTTGTCTTGTCTTGTCTTGTCTTGTCTTGTCTTGTCTTGCCTTGCCTTGCCTTGCCTTGCCTTATCTATCTTATCTTATCTTGTCTTGTCTTGTCTTGTCTTGTCTTGTCTTGTCTCGTCTCGTCTCGTCTCGTCTCGCCTCGCCTCGCCTTGTCCTGTCTTATCTTATCTTATCTTATCTTATCTTATCTTATCTTATCTTATCTTATCTTATCTTATCTTATCTTATCTTATCTTATCTTATCTTATCTTATCTTATCTTATCTTATCTTATCTTATCTTATCTTATCTTATCTTATCTTATCTTATCTTATCTTATCTTATCTTATCTTATCTTATCTTATCTTAATTGTTTTCTTGCCTTGTGTTGTCTTGTTTTATCTTTTCCTTTCTCGTCCTATCTTATCTTATCTTATCTTATCTTATCTTATCTTATCTTATCTTGTCTTGTCTTGTCTTGTCTTGTCTTGTCTTGTCTTGTCTTGTCTTGTCTTGTCTTGTCTTGTCTTGTCTTGTCTTGTCTTGTCTTGTCTTGTCTTGTCTTGTCTTGTCTTGTCTTGTTGTCTTGTCTTACCTTATCTTGTCCTGTCTCATCCTATCTTATCTTGTCTTGTCTTGTCTTGTCTTGTCTTGTCTTGTCTTGTCTTGTCTTGTCTTGTCTTGTCTTGTCTTGTCTTGCCTTGCCTTGCCTTGCCTTGCCTTATCTATCTTATCTTATCTTATCTTATCTTATCTTGTCTTGTCTTGTCTTGTCTTGTCTTGTCTTGTCTTGTCTTGTCTTGTCTTGTCTTGTCTTGTCTTGTCTTGTCTTGTCTTGTCTTGTCTTGTCTTGTCTTGTCTTGTCTTGTCTTGTCTTGTCTCGCCTTGTCTTGTCCTTTCTCGTCCTATCTTATCTTATCTTATCTTATCTTATCTTATCTTATCTTGTCTTGTCTTGTCTTGTCTTGTCTTGTCTTGTCTCGTCTCGTCTCGTCTCGTCTCGTCTCGTCTCGTCTCATCTCATCTTATCTTATCTTATCTTATCTCGCCTTATCATGTCCTTTCTCGTCCTATCTTATCTTATCTTATCTTATCTTATCTTATCTTATCTTATCTTATCTTATCTTATCTTATCTTATCTTATCTTATCTTATCTTATCTTATCTTATCTTATCTTATCTTATCTTATCTTATCTTATCTTATCTTATCTTATCTTATCTTATCTTATCTTGTCTTGTCTTGTCTTGTCTTGTCTTGTCTTGTCTTGTCTTGTCTTGTCTTGTCTTGTCTTGTCTTGTCTTGTCCTGTCCTGTCCTGTCCTGTCCTGTCCTGTCCTGTCCTGTCCTGTCCTGTCCTGTCTCGTCTCGTCTCGTCTCGTCTCGTCTCGTCTTGCCTTGCCTTGTCCTGTCTTATCTTATCTTATCTTATCTTATCTTATCTTATCTTATCTTATCTTATCTTATCTTATCTTATCTTATCTTATCTTATCTTATCTTATCTTATCTTATCTTATCTTATCTTATCTTATCTTAATTGTTTTCTTGCCTTGTGTTGTCTTGTTTTATCTTTTCCTTTCTCGTCCTGTCTCACCTTATCTTATCTTGTCTTGTCTTGTCTTGTCTTGTCTTGTCTTGTCTTGTCTCGCCTTGTCTTGTCCTTTCTCGTCCTATCTTATCTTATCTTACCTTACCTTACCTTACCTTACCTTACCTTACCTTACCTTACCTTACCTTACCTTACCTTACCTTACCTTACCTTACCTTACCTTACCTTCCCTTCCCTTACCTTGTCCTGTCCTGTCCTGTCCTGTCCTGTCCTGTCCTGTCCTGTCCTGTCCTGTCCTGTCCTGTCCTGTCTTGTCTTGTCTAGTCTTGTCTTGTCTTGTCTTGTCTTGTCTTGTCTTGTCTTGTCTTGTCTTGTCTCGTCTTGTCTTGTCCTTTCTCGTCCTATCTTATCTTATCTTATCTTATCTTATCTTATCTTATCTTATCTTATCTTGTCTTGTCTTGTCTTGTCTTGTCTTGTCTTGTCTTGTCTTGTCTTGTCTTGTCTCGTCTCGTCTCGTCTCGTCTCGTCTCGTCTCGTCTCGTCTCGTCTCGTCTCGTCTCGTCTCGTCTCGTCTCGTCTCGTCTCGTCTCATCTCATCTTATCTTATCTTATCTTATCTCGCCTTATCATGTCCTTTCTCGTCCTATCTTATCTTATCTTATCTTATCTTATCTTATCTTATCTTATCTTATCTTATCTTATCTTATCTTATCTTATCTTATCTTATCTTATCTTATCTTATCTTATCTTATCTTATCTTATCTTATCTTATCTTATCTTATCTTATCTTATCTTATCTTATCTTATCTTATCTTATCTTATCTTATCTTATCTTATCCTATCCTATCCTATCCTATCCTATCCTATCCTATCCTATCCTATCCTATCCTATCCTATCCTATCTTATCTTATCTCGTCTCGTCTCGTCTCGTCTCGCCTTGCCTTGCCTTGCCTTGCCTTGTCCTGTCTTATCTTATCTTATCTTATCTTATCTTATCTTATCTTATCTTATCTTATCTTATCTTATCTTATCTTATCTTATCTTATCTTATCTTATCTTATCTTATCTTATCTTATCTTATCTTATCTTATCTTATCTTATCTTATCTTATCTTATCTTATCTTATCTTATCTTATCTTATCTTATCTTATCTTATCTTATCTTATCTTGTCTTGTCTTGTCTTGTCCTGTCCCGTCCCGTCCCGTCCCGTCCCGTCCCGTCCCGTCCCGTCTCGTCTCGTCTCGTCTCGTCTCGTCTCGTCTCGTCTCGCCTCGCCTCGCCCTGTCCTGTCTTGTCTTATCTTATCTTATCTTATCTTATCTTATCTTATCTTATCTTATCTTATCTTATCTTATCTTATCTTATCTTATCTTATCTTATCTTATCTTATCTTATCTTATCTTATCTTATCTTATCTTATCTTATCTTATCTTATCTTATCTTATCTTATCTTATCTTATCTTATCTTATCTTATCTTATCTTATCTCATGTTATCTTGCCTTATCTTTTCCTTTCTCGTCCTTTTTCGTCCTATCTTATCTTATCTTATCTTATCTTATCTTATCTTATCTTATCTTATCTTATCTTATCTCATCTCATCTCATCTCATCTCATCTCATCTCATCTCATCTCATCTCATCTCATCTCATCTCATCTCATCTCATCTCATCTCATCTTATCTCATCTTATCTTACCTTACCTTGTCCTCTCTCGTCCTTTCTCGTCCTATCTCGTCCTATCTTATCTTATCTTATCTTATCTTATCTTATCTTATCTTATCTTATCTTATCTTATCTTATCTTATCTTATCTTATCTTATCTTATCTTATCTTATCTTATCTTATCTTATCTTATCTTGTCTTGTCTCGTCTCGTCTCGTCTCGTCTCGTCTCGTCTCGTCTCGTCTCGTCTCGTCTCGTCTCGTCTTGCCTTGCCTTGTCCTGTCTTATCTTATCTTATCTTATCTTATCTTATCTTATCTTATCTTATCTTATCTTATCTTATCTTATCTTATCTTATCTTATCTTATCTTATCTTGCCTTGCCTTGCCTTGCCTTGCCTTGCCTTGCCTTGCCTTGCCTTGCCTTGCCTTGCCTTGCCTTGCCTTGCCTTGCCTTGCCTTGCCTTGCCTTGCTTTGCCTTGCCTTGCCTTGCCTTGCCTTGTCTTGTCCTGTCCTGTCCTGTCCTGTCCTGTCCTGTCCTGTCCTGTCCTGTCCTGTCCTGTCCTGTCCTGTCCTGTCCTGTCCTGTCCTGTCTTGTCTTGTCTTGTCTTGTCTTGTCTTGTCTTGTCTTGTCTTGTCTTGTCTTGTCTCGCCTTGTCTTGTCCTTTCTCGTCCTATCTTATCTTATCTTATCTTATCTTATCTTATCTTATCTTGTCTTGTCTTGTCTTGTCTTGTCTTGTCTTGTCTTGTCTTGTCTCGTCTCGTCTCGTCTCGTCTCGTCTCGTCTCGTCTCGTCTCGTCTCGTCTCGTCTCGTCTCGTCTCGTCTCATCTCATCTTATCTTATCTTATCTCGCCTTATCATGTCCTTTCTCGTCCTATCTTATCTTATCTTATCTTATCTTATCTTATCTTATCTTATCTTATCTTATCTTATCTTATCTTATCTTATCTTATCTTATCTTATCTTATCTTATCTTATCTTATCTTATCTTATCTTATCTTATCTTATCTTATCTTATCTTATCTTATCTTATCTTATCTTATCTTATCTTATCTTGTCTTGTCTTGTCTTGTCTTGTCTTGTCTTGTCCTGTCCTGTCCTGTCCTGTCCCGTCCCGTCCCGTCTCGTCTCGTCTCGTCTCGTCTCGTCTCGTCTCGTCTCGTCTCGTCTCGCCTCGCCTCGCCCTGTCCTGTCTTGTCTTGTCTTATCTTATCTTATCTTATCTTATCTTATCTTATCTTATCTTATCTTATCTTATCTTATCTTATCTTATCTTATCTTATCTTATCTTATCTTATCTTATCTTATCTTATCTTATCTTATCTTATCTTATCTTATCTTATCTTATCTTATCTTATCTTATCTTATCTTATCTTATCTTATCTTATCTTATCTTATCTTATCTTATCTTATCTTATCTTATCTCATGTTATCTTGCCTTATCTTTTCCTTTCTCGTCCTTTTTCGTCCTATCTTATCTTATCTTATCTTATCTTATCTTATCTTATCTTATCTTATCTTATCTTATCTTATCTTATCTTATCTTATCTTATCTTATCTTATCTTATCTTATCTTATCTTATCTTATCTTATCTTATCTTATCTTATCTTATCTTATCTTATCTTATCTTATCTTATCTTATCTTATCTTATCTTATCTTATCTTATCTTATCTTATCTTATCTCATCTCATCTCATCTCATCTCATCTCATCTCATCTCATCTCATCTCATCTCATCTCATCTCATCTTATCTCATCTTATCTTACCTTACCTTGTCCTCTCTCGTCCTTTCTCGTCCTTTCTCGTCCTTTCTCGTCCTATCTCGTCCTATCTTATCTTATCTTATCTTATCTTATCTTATCTTATCTTATCTTATCTTATCTTATCTTATCTTATCTTATCTTGTCTTGTCTCGTCTCGTCTCGTCTCGTCTCGTCTCGTCTCGTCTTGCCTTGCCTTGCCTTGTCCTGTCTTATCTTATCTTATCTTATCTTATCTTATCTTATCTTATCTTATCTTATCTTACCTTACCTTACCTTACCTTACCTTACCTTACCTTACCTTACCTTACCTTACCTTACCTTACCTTGCCTTGCCTTGCCTTGCCTTGCCTTGCCTTGCCTTGCCTTGCCTTGCCTTGCCTTGTCCTGTCCTGTCCTGTCCTGTCCTGTCCTGTCCTGTCCTGTCCTGTCCTGTCCTGTCCTGTCCTGTCCTGTCCTGTCCTGTCTTGTCTTGTCTTGTCTTGTCTTGTCTTGTCTTGTCTCGTCTCGTCTCGTCTCGTCTCGTCTCGTCTCGTCTCGTCTCGTCTCGTCTCGTCTCGTCTCGTCTCGTCTCGTCTCGTCTCGTCTCGTCTCGTCTCATCTCATCTCATCTTATCTTATCTCGCCTTATCATGTCCTTTCTCGTCCTATCTTATCTTATCTTATCTTATCTTATCTTATCTTATCTTATCTTATCTTATCTTATCTTATCTTATCTTATCTTATCTTATCTTATCTTATCTTATCTTATCTTATCTTATCTTATCTTATCTTATCTTATCTTATCTTATCTTATCTTATCTTATCTTATCTTATCTTATCTTATCTTATCTTATCTTATCTTATCTTATCTTATCTTATCTTATCTTATCTTATCTTAACTTATCTTATCTTATCTTATCTTATCTTATCTTATCTTATCTTATCTTATCTTATCTTATCTTATCTTATCTTATCTTATCTTATCTTATCTTATCTTATCTTATCTTAATTGTTTTCTTGCCTTGTGTTGTCTTGTTTTATCTTTTCCTTTCTCGTCCTATCTTATCTTATCTTATCTTATCTTATCTTATCTTATCTTGTCTTGTCTTGTCTTGTCTTGTCTTGTCTTGTCTTGTCTTGTCTTGTCTTGTCTTGTCTTGTCTTGTCTTGTCTTGTCTTGTCTTGTCTTGTCTTGTCTTGTCTTGTTGTCTTGTCTTACCTTATCTTGTCCTGTCTCATCCTATCTTATCTTATCTTATCTTGTCTTGTCTTGTCTTGTCTTGTCTTGTCTTGTCTTGTCTTGTCTTGTCTTGTCTTGTCTTGTCTTGTCTTGTCTTGTCTTGCCTTGCCTTGCCTTGCCTTGCCTTGCCTTATCTATCTTATCTTATCTTATCTTGTCTTGTCTTGTCTTGTCTTGTCTTGTCTTGTCGTGTCTTGTCTTGTCTTGTCTTGTCTTGTCTTGTCTTGTCTTGTCTTGTCTTGTCTTGTCTTGTCTTGTCTTGTCTTGTCTCGCCTTGTCTTGTCCTTTCTCGTCCTATCTTATCTTATCTTATCTTATCTTATCTTATCTTATCTTGTCTTGTCTTGTCTTGTCTTGTCTTGTCTTGTCTCGTCTCGTCTCGTCTCGTCTCGTCTCGTCTCGTCTCGTCTCGTCTCGTCTCGTCTCGTCTCGTCTCGTCTCGTCTCGTCTCGTCTCGTCTCGTCTCATCTCATCTTATCTTATCTTATCTTATCTCGCCTTATCATGTCCTTTCTCGTCCTATCTTATCTTATCTTATCTTATCTTATCTTATCTTATCTTATCTTATCTTATCTTATCTTATCTTATCTTATCTTATCTTATCTTATCTTATCTTATCTTATCTTATCTTATCTTATCTTATCTTATCTTATCTTATCTTATCTTATCTTATCTTATCTTATCTTATCTTATCTTATCTTATCCTATCCTATCCTATCCTATCCTATCCTATCCTATCCTATCCTATCCTGTCCTGTCCTGTCTTGTCTTGTCTTGTCTCGTCTCGTCTCGTCTCGTCTCGTCTCGCCTTGCCTTGTCCTGTCTTATCTTATCTTATCTTATCTTATCTTATCTTATCTTATCTTATCTTATCTTATCTTATCTTATCTTATCTTATCTTATCTTATCTTATCTTATCTTATCTTATCTTATCTTATCTTATCTTATCTTATCTTATTTTATCTTATCTTATCTTATCTTATCTTATCTTATCTTATCTTATCTTATCTTATCTTATCTTATCTTATCTTATCTTATCTTATCTTATCTTATCTTATCTTATCTTATCTTATCTTATCTTATCTTATCTTATCTTATCTTATCTTATCTTATCTTATCTTAATTGTTTTCTTGCCTTGTGTTGTCTTGTTTTATCTTTTCCTTTCTCGTCCTATCTTATCTTATCTTATCTTATCTTATCTTATCTTGTCTTGTCTTGTCTTGTCTTGTCTTGTCTTGTCTTGTCTTGTCTTGTCTTGTCTTGTCTTGTCTTGTCTTGTCTTGTCTTGTCTTGTCTTGTTGTCTTGTCTTACCTTATCTTGTCCTGTCTCATCCTATCTTATCTTGTCTTCTCTTGTCTTGTCTTGTCTTGTCTTGTCTTGTCTTGTCTTGTCTTGTCTTGTCTTGTCTTGTCTTGTCTTGTCTTGTCTTGTCTTGCCTTGCCTTGCCTTGCCTTGCCTTATCTATCTTATCTTATCTTGTCTTGTCTTGTCTTGTCTTGTCTTGTCTTGTCTCGTCTCGTCTCGTCTCGTCTCGTCTCGCCTCGCCTCGCCTTGTCCTGTCTTATCTTATCTTATCTTATCTTATCTTATCTTATCTTATCTTATCTTATCTTATCTTATCTTATCTTATCTTATCTTATCTTATCTTATCTTATCTTATCTTATCTTATCTTATCTTATCTTATCTTATCTTATCTTATCTTATCTTATCTTATCTTATCTTATCTTATCTTAATTGTTTTCTTGCCTTGTGTTGTCTTGTTTTATCTTTTCCTTTCTCGTCCTATCTTATCTTATCTTATCTTATCTTATCTTATCTTATCTTATCTTGTCTTGTCTTGTCTTGTCTTGTCTTGTCTTGTCTTGTCTTGTCTTGTCTTGTCTTGTCTTGTCTTGTCTTGTCTTGTCTTGTCTTGTCTTGTCTTGTCTTGTCTTGTCTTGTCTTGTTGTCTTGTCTTACCTTATCTTGTCCTGTCTCATCCTATCTTATCTTGTCTTGTCTTGTCTTGTCTTGTCTTGTCTTGTCTTGTCTTGTCTTGTCTTGTCTTGTCTTGTCTTGCCTTGCCTTGCCTTGCCTTGCCTTATCTATCTTATCTTATCTTATCTTATCTTATCTTGTCTTGTCTTGTCTTGTCTTGTCTTGTCTTGTCTTGTCTTGTCTTGTCTTGTCTTGTCTTGTCTTGTCTTGTCTTGTCTTGTCTTGTCTTGTCTCGCCTTGTCTTGTCCTTTCTCGTCCTATCTTATCTTATCTTATCTTATCTTATCTTATCTTATCTTATCTTGTCTTGTCTTGTCTTGTCTTGTCTTGTCTCGTCTCGTCTCGTCTCGTCTCGTCTCGTCTCGTCTCGTCTCGTCTCGTCTCATCTCATCTTATCTTATCTTATCTTATCTCGCCTTATCATGTCCTTTCTCGTCCTATCTTATCTTATCTTATCTTATCTTATCTTATCTTATCTTATCTTATCTTATCTTATCTTATCTTATCTTATCTTATCTTATCTTATCTTATCTTATCTTATCTTATCTTATCTTATCTTATCTTATCTTATCTTATCTTATCTTATCTTATCTTATCTTATCTTATCTTATCTTATCTTGTCTTGTCTTGTCTTGTCTTGTCTTGTCTTGTCTTGTCTTGTCTTGTCTTGTCTTGTCTTGTCTTGTCTTGTCCTGTCCTGTCCTGTCCTGTCCTGTCCTGTCCTGTCCTGTCCTGTCCTGTCCTGTCCTGTCTCGTCTCGTCTCGTCTCGTCTCGTCTCGTCTTGCCTTGCCTTGTCCTGTCTTATCTTATCTTATCTTATCTTATCTTATCTTATCTTATCTTATCTTATCTTATCTTATCTTATCTTATCTTATCTTATCTTATCTTATCTTATCTTATCTCATCTCATCTCATCTCATCTCATCTCATCTCATCTCATCTCATCTCATCTCATCTTATCTCATCTTATCTTACCTTACCTTGTCCTCTCTCGTCCTTTCTCGTCCTATCTCGTCCTATCTTATCTTATCTTATCTTATCTTATCTTATCTTATCTTATCTTATCTTATCTTATCTTATCTTATCTTATCTTATCTTATCTTATCTTATCTTATCTTATCTTATCTTATCTCGTCTCGTCTCGTCTCGTCTCGTCTCGTCTCGTCTTGCCTTGCCTTGCCTTGTCCTGTCTTATCTTATCTTATCTTATCTTATCTTATCTTATCTTATCTTATCTTATCTTATCTTATCTTATCTTATCTTATCTTATCTTATCTTATCTTATCTTATCCTATCCTATCCTATCCTATCCTATCCTATCCTATCCTATCCTATCCTATCCTATCCTATCCTATCTTATCTTATCTCGTCTCGTCTCGTCTCGTCTCGCCTTGCCTTGTCCTGTCTTGTCTTATCTTATCTTATCTTATCTTATCTTATCTTATCTTATCTTATCTTATCTTATCTTATCTTATCTTATCTTATCTTATCTTATCTTATCTTATCTTATCTTATCTTATCTTATCTTATCTTATCTTATCTTATCTTATCTTATCTTATCTTATCTTATCTTATCTTATCTTATCTTATCTTATCTTATCTTATCTTATCTTATCTTAATTGTTTTCTTGCCTTGTGTTGTCTTGTTTTATCTTTTCCTTTCTCGTCCTATCTTATCTTATCTTATCTTATCTTATCTTATCTTGTCTTGTCTTGTCTTGTCTTGTCTTGTCTTGTCTTGTCTTGTCTTGTCTTGTCTTGTCTTGTTGTCTTGTCTTACCTTATCTTGTCCTGTCTCATCCTATCTTATCTTGTCTTGTCTTGTCTTGTCTTGTCTTGTCTTGTCTTGTCTTGTCTTGTCTTGTCTTGTCTTGTCTTGTCTTGTCTTGCCTTGCCTTGCCTTGCCTTGCCTTATCTATCTTATCTTATCTTGTCTTGTCTTGTCTTGTCTTGTCTTGTCTTGTCTTGTCTTGTCCTGTCCTGTCCTGTCCTGTCCTGTCTTGTCTTGTCTTGTCTCGTCTCGTCTCGCCTCGTCTCGCCTTGTCCTGTCTTATCTTATCTTATCTTATCTTATCTTATCTTATCTTATCTTATCTTATCTTATCTTATCTTATCTTATCTTATCTTATCTTATCTTATCTTATCTTATCTTATCTTATCTTATCTTATCTTATCTTATCTTATCTTATCTTATCTTATCTTATCTTATCTTATCTTATCTTATCTTATCTTATCTTATCTTATCTTATCTTATCTTATCTTATCTTATCTTATCTTATCTTATCTTATCTTATCTTATCTTATCTTATCTTATCTTATCTTATCTTATCTTATCTTATCTTATCTTATCTTATCTTATCTTAATTGTTTTCTTGCCTTGTGTTGTCTTGTTTTATCTTTTCCTTTCTCGTCCTATCTTATCTTATCTTATCTTATCTTATCTTGTCTTGTCTTGTCTTGTCTTGTCTTGTCTTGTCTTGTCTTGTCTTGTCTTGTCTTGTCTTGTCTTGTCTTGTTGTCTTGTCTTACCTTATCTTGTCCTGTCTCATCCTATCTTATCTTGTCTTGTCTTGTCTTGTCTTGTCTTGTCTTGTCTTGTCTTGTCTTGTCTTGTCTTGCCTTGCCTTGCCTTGCCTTGCCTTATCTATCTTATCTTATCTTATCTTGTCTTGTCTTGTCTTGTCTTGTCTTGTCTTGTCTTGTCTTGTCTTGTCTTGTCTTGTCTTGTCTTGTCTTGTCTTGTCTTGTCTTGTCTTGTCTTGTCTTGTCTTGTCTTGTCTTGTCTTGTCTTGTCTTGTCTTGTCTTGTCTCGCCTTGTCTTGTCCTTTCTCGTCCTATCTTATCTTATCTTATCTTATCTTATCTTATCTTATCTTATCTTGTCTTGTCTTGTCTTGTCTTGTCTTGTCTTGTCTTGTCTTGTCTTGTCTCGTCTCGTCTCGTCTCGTCTCGTCTCGTCTCGTCTCGTCTCGTCTCGTCTCGTCTCATCTTATCTTATCTTATCTTATCTCGCCTTATCATGTCCTTTCTCGTCTTATCTTATCTTATCTTATCTTATCTTATCTTATCTTATCTTATCTTATCTTATCTTATCTTATCTTATCTTATCTTATCTTATCTTATCTTATCTTATCTTATCTTATCTTATCTTATCTTATCTTATCTTATCTTATCTTATCTTATCTTGTCTTGTCTTGTCTTGTCTTGTCTTGTCTTGTCTTGTCTTGTCCTGTCCTGTCCTGTCCTGTCCTGTCCTGTCCTGTCCTGTCCTGTCCTGTCCTGTCCTGTCCTGTCCTGTCCTGTCCTGTCCTGTCCTGTCCTGTCTCGTCTCGTCTCGTCTCGTCTCGTCTCGTCTCGTCTCGTCTCGTCTCGTCTTGCCTTGCCTTGTCCTGTCTTATCTTATCTTATCTTATCTTATCTTATCTTATCTTATCTTATCTTATCTTATCTTATCTTATCTTATCTTATCTTATCTTATCTTATCTTATCTTATCTTATCTTATCTTATCTTATCTTATCTTATCTTATCTTATCTTATCTTATCTTATCTTATCTTATCTTATCTTATCTTATCTTATCTTATCTTATCTTATCTTATCTTATCTTATCTTATCTTATCTTATCTTATCTTATCTTGCCTTATCTTTTCCTTTCTCGTCCTTTTTCGTCCTATCTTATCTTATCTTATCTTATCTTATCTTATCTTATCTTATCTTATCTTATCTTATCTTATCTTATCTTATCTTATCTTATCTTATCTTATCTTATCTTATCTTATCTTATCTCATCTCATCTCATCTCATCTCATCTCATCTCATCTCATCTCATCTCATCTCATCTTATCTTATCTCATCTTATCTTACCTTACCTTGTCCTCTCTCGTCCTTTCTCGTCCTATCTCGTCCTATCTTATCTTATCTTATCTTATCTTATCTTATCTTATCTTATCTTATCTTATCTTATCTTATCTTATCTTATCTTATCTTATCTTATCTTATCTTGTCTTGTCTTGTCTTGTCTTGTCTTGTCTTGTCTTGTCTTGTCTTGTCTTGTCTTGTCTTGTCTCGTCTCGTCTCGTCTCGTCTCGTCTCGTCTCGTCTCGTCTCGTCTCGTCTTGCCTTGCCTTGCCTTGTCCTGTCTTATCTTATCTTATCTTATCTTATCTTATCTTATCTTATCTTATCTTATCTTATCTTATCTTATCTTACCTTACCTTACCTTACCTTACCTTACCTTACCTTACCTTACCTTACCTTGCCTTGCCTTGCCTTGCCTTGCCTTGCCTTGCCTTGCCTTGCCTTGCCTTGCCTTGCCTTGCCTTGTCCTGTCCTGTCCTGTCCTGTCCTGTCCTGTCCTGTCCTGTCCTGTCCTGTCCTGTCCTGTCCTGTCCTGTCCTGTCTTGTCTTGTCTTGTCTTGTCTTGTCTTGTCTCGTCTCGTCTCGTCTCGTCTCGTCTCGTCTCGTCTCGTCTCGTCTCGTCTCGTCTCGTCTCGTCTCGTCTCGTCTCGTCTCGTCTCGTCTCGTCTCATCTCATCTTATCTTATCTTATCTCGCCTTATCATGTCCTTTCTCGTCCTATCTTATCTTATCTTATCTTATCTTATCTTATCTTATCTTATCTTATCTTATCTTATCTTATCTTATCTTATCTTATCTTATCTTATCTTATCTTATCTTATCTTATCTTATCTTATCTTATCTTATCTTATCTTGTCTTGTCTTGTCTTGTCCTGTCCTGTCCTGTCCTGTCCTGTCCTGTCCTGTCTTGTCTCGTCTCGTCTCGTCTCGTCTCGTCTCGTCTCGTCTCGCCTCGCCTCGCCTTGTCCTGTCTTATCTTATCTTATCTTATCTTATCTTATCTTATCTTATCTTATCTTATCTTATCTTATCTTATCTTATCTTATCTTATCTTATCTTATCTTATCTTATCTTATCTTATCTTATCTTATCTTATCTTGTCTTGTCTTGTCTTGTCTTGTCTTGTCTTGTCTTGTCTTGTCTTGTCTTGTCTTGTCTTGTCTTGTCTTGTCTTGTCTTGTCTTGTCTTGTCTTGTCCTGTCCTGTCCTGTCCTGTCCTGTCCTGTCCTGTCCTGTCCTGTCCTGTCCTGTCCTGTCCTGTCCTGTCTCGTCTCGTCTCGTCTCGTCTCGTCTCGTCTCGTCTCGTCTCGTCTCGTCTCATCTTGCCTTGCCTTGTCCTGTCTTATCTTATCTTATCTTATCTTATCTTATCTTATCTTATCTTATCTTATCTTATCTTATCTTATCTTATCTTATCTTATCTTATCTTATCTTATCTTATCTTATCTTATCTTATCTTATCTTGCCTTATCTTTTCCTTTCTCGTCCTTTTTCGTCCTATCTTATCTTATCTTATCTTATCTTATCTTATCTTATCTTATCTTATCTTATCTTATCTTATCTTATCTTATCTTATCTTATCTTATCTTATCTTATCTTATCTTATCTTATCTTATCTTATCTTATCTTATCTTATCTTATCTCATCTCATCTCATCTCATCTCATCTCATCTCATCTCATCTTATCTCATCTTATCTTACCTTACCTTGTCCTCTCTCGTCCTTTCTCGTCCTATCTCGTCCTATCTTATCTTATCTTATCTTATCTTATCTTATCTTATCTTATCTTATCTTATCTTATCTTATCTTATCTTATCTTATCTTATCTTATCTTATCTTGTCTTGTCTCGTCTCGTCTCGTCTCGTCTCGTCTCGTCTCGTCTCGTCTCGTCTTGCCTTGCCTTGTCCTGTCTTATCTTATCTTATCTTATCTTATCTTATCTTATCTTATCTTATCTTATCTTATCTTATCTTATCTTATCTTATCTTATCTTATCTTATCTTATCTTATCTTACCTTATCTTATCTTACCTTACCTTACCTTACCTTACCTTACCTTACCTTACCTTACCTTACCTTACCTTACCTTGCCTTGCCTTGCCTTGCCTTGCCTTGCCTTGCCTTGCCTTGCCTTGCCTTGTCCTGTCCTGTCCTGTCCTGTCCTGTCCTGTCCTGTCCTGTCCTGTCCTGTCCTGTCCTGTCCTGTCCTGTCCTGTCCTGTCTTGTCTTGTCCTGTCTTGTCTTGTCTTGTCTTGTCTTGTCTTGTCTCGTCTCGTCTCGTCTCGTCTCGTCTCGTCTCGTCTCGTCTCGTCTCGTCTCGTCTCGTCTCGTCTCATCTCATCTTATCTTATCTTATCTCGCCTTATCATGTCCTTTCTCGTCCTATCTTATCTTATCTTATCTTATCTTATCTTATCTTATCTTATCTTATCTTATCTTATCTTATCTTATCTTATCTTATCTTATCTTATCTTATCTTATCTTATCTTATCTTATCTTATCTTATCTTATCTTATCTTATCTTATCTTATCTTATCTTATCTTATCTTATCTTATCTTATCTTATCTTATCTTATCTTATCTTATCTTATCTTATCTTATCTTATCTTGTCTTGTCTTGTCTTGTCTTGTCCTGTCCTGTCCTGTCCTGTCCTGTCCTGTCTTGTCTCGTCTCGTCTCGTCTCGTCTCGTCTCGCCTCGTCTCGCCTCGCCTCGCCTTGTCCTGTCTTATCTTATCTTATCTTATCTTATCTTATCTTATCTTATCTTATCTTATCTTATCTTATCTTATCTTATCTTATCTTATCTTATCTTATCTTATCTTATCTTATCTTATCTTATCTTATCTTATCTTATCTTATCTTATCTTATCTTATCTTATCTTATCTTATCTTATCTTATCTTATCTTATCTTATCTTATCTTATCTTATCTTATCTTATCTTATCTTATCTTATCTTATCTTAATTGTTTTCTTGCCTTGTGTTGTCTTGTTTTATCTTTTCCTTTCTCGTCCTATCTTATCTTATCTTATCTTATCTTATCTTATCTTATCTTGTCTTGTCTTGTCTTGTCTTGTCTTGTCTTGTCTTGTCTTGTCTTGTCTTGTCTTGTCTTGTCTTGTCTTGTCTTGTCTTTTCTTGTCTTGTCTTGTCTTGTCTTGTTGTCTTGTCTTACCTTATCTTGTCCTGTCTCATCCTATCTTATCTTATCTTATCTTGTCTTGTCTTGTCTTGTCTTGTCTTGTCTTGTCTTGTCTTGTCTTGTCTTGTCTTGTCTTGTCTTGCCTTGCCTTGCCTTGCCTTATCTATCTTATCTTATCTTATCTTGTCTTGTCTTGTCTTGTCTTGTCTTGTCTTGTCTTGTCTTGTCTTGTCTTGTCTTGTCTTGTCTTGTCTTGTCTTGTCTTGTCTTGTCTTGTCTTGTCTTGTCTTGTCTTGTCTTGTCTCGCCTTGTCTTGTCCTTTCTCGTCCTATCTTATCTTATCTTATCTTATCTTATCTTATCTTATCTTGTCTTGTCTTGTCTTGTCTTGTCTTGTCTCGTCTCGTCTCGTCTCGTCTCGTCTCGTCTCGTCTCGTCTCGTCTCGTCTCGTCTCATCTCATCTTATCTTATCTTATCTTATCTCGCCTTATCATGTCCTTTCTCGTCCTATCTTATCTTATCTTATCTTATCTTATCTTATCTTATCTTATCTTATCTTATCTTATCTTATCTTATCTTATCTTATCTTATCTTATCTTATCTTATCTTATCTTATCTTATCTTATCTTATCTTATCTTATCTTATCTTATCTTATCTTATCTTATCTTATCTTATCTTATCTTATCTTATCTTATCTTATCTTATCTTATCTTATCTTATCTTATCTTATCTTATCTTATCTTATCTTATCTTATCTTATCTTATCTTATCCTATCCTATCCTATCCTATCCTATCCTATCCTATCCTATCCTATCCTATCCTATCCTATCCTGTCTCGTCTCGTCTCGTCTCGTCTCGTCTCGTCTCGCCTTGCCTTGTCCTGTCTTATCTTATCTTATCTTATCTTATCTTATCTTATCTTATCTTATCTTATCTTATCTTATCTTATCTTATCTTATCTTATCTTATCTTATCTTATCTTATCTTATCTTATCTTATCTTATCTTATCTTATCTTATCTTATCTTATCTTATCTTATCTTATCTTATCTTATCTTATCTTATCTTATCTTATCTTATCTTAATTGTTTTCTTGCCTTGTGTTGTCTTGTTTTATCTTTTCCTTTCTCGTCCTATCTTATCTTATCTTATCTTATCTTATCTTATCTTGTCTTGTCTTGTCTTGTCTTGTCTTGTCTTGTCTTGTCTTGTCTTGTCTTGTCTTGTCTTGTCTTGTCTTGTCTTGTCTTGTCTTGTCTTGTCTTGTCTTGTCTTGTCTTGTCTTGTCTTGTCTTGTCTTGTCTTGTCTTGTCTTGTTGTCTTGTCTTACCTTATCTTGTCCTGTCTCATCCTATTTTATCTTGTCTTGTCTTGTCTTGTCTTGTCTTGTCTTGTCTTGTCTTGTCTTGTCTTGTCTTGTCTTGTCTTGCCTTGCCTTGCCTTGCCTTGCCTTATCTATCTTATCTTATCTTATCTTATCTTATCTTGTCTTGTCTTGTCTTGTCTTGTCTTGTCTTGTCTTGTCTTGTCCTGTCCTGTCCTGTCCTGTCCTGTCTTGTCTTGTCTTGTCTCGTCTCGTCTCGTCTCGTCTCGTCTCGTCTCGCCTCGCCTCGCCTTGTCCTGTCTTATCTTATCTTATCTTATCTTATCTTATCTTATCTTATCTTATCTTATCTTATCTTATCTTATCTTATCTTATCTTATCTTATCTTATCTTATCTTATCTTATCTTATCTTATCTTATCTTATCTTATCTTATCTTATCTTATCTTCTCTTCTCTTATCTTATCTTATCTTATCTTATCTTATCTTATCTTATCTTATCTTATCTTATCTTATCTTATCTTATCTTATCTTAATTGTTTTCTTGCCTTGTGTTGTCTTGTTTTATCTTTTCCTTTCTCGTCCTATCTTATCTTATCTTATCTTATCTTATCTTATCATATCTTGTCTTGTCTTGTCTTGTCTTGTCTTGTCTTGTCTTGTCTTGTCTTGTCTTGTCTTGTCTTGTCTTGTCTTGTCTTGTCTTGTCTTGTCTTGTCTTGTCTTGTCTTGTCTTGTCTTGTCTTGTCTTGTTGTCTTGTCTTACCTTATCTTGTCCTGTCTCATCCTATCTTATCTTGTCTTGTCTTGTCTTGTCTTGTCTTGTCTTGTCTTGTCTTGTCTTGTCTTGTCTTGCCTTGCCTTATCTATCTTATCTTATCTTATCTTGTCTTGTCTTGTCTTGTCTTGTCTTGTCTTGTCTTGTCTTGTCTTGTCTTGTCTTGTCTTGTCTTGTCTTGTCTTGTCTCGCCTTGTCTTGTCCTTTCTCGTCCTATCTTATCTTATCTTATCTTATCTTATCTTATCTTATCTTGTCTTGTCTTGTCTTGTCTTGTCTTGTCTTGTCTCGTCTCGTCTCGTCTCGTCTCGTCTCGTCTCGTCTCGTCTCGTCTCGTCTCGTCTCATCTTATCTTATCTTATCTTATCTCGCCTTATCATGTCCTTTCTCGTCCTATCTTATCTTATCTTATCTTATCTTATCTTATCTTATCTTATCTTATCTTATCTTATCTTATCTTATCTTATCTTATCTTATCTTGTCTTGTCTCGTCTCGTCTCGTCTCGTCTCGTCTCGTCTCGTCTCGTCTCGTCTCGTCTTGCCTTGCCTTGCCTTGTCCTGTCTTATCTTATCTTATCTTATCTTATCTTATCTTATCTTATCTTATCTTATCTTATCTTATCTTATCTTATCTTATCTTATCTTACCTTACCTTACCTTACCTTACCTTACCTTACCTTACCTTGCCTTGCCTTGCCTTGCCTTGCCTTGCCTTGCCTTGCCTTGCCTTGCCTTGCCTTGTCCTGTCCTGTCCTGTCCTGTCCTGTCCTGTCCTGTCCTGTCCTGTCCTGTCCTGTCCTGTCCTGTCCTGTCTTGTCTTGTCTTGTCTTGTCTTGTCTTGTCTTGTCTTGTCTCGTCTCGTCTCGTCTCGTCTCGTCTCGTCTCGTCTCGTCTCGTCTCGTCTCGTCTCGTCTCGTCTCGTCTCGTCTCATCTCATCTTATCTTATCTTATCTCGCCTTATCATGTCCTTTCTCGTCCTATCTTATCTTATCTTATCTTATCTTATCTTATCTTATCTTATCTTATCTTATCTTATCTTATCTTATCTTATCTTATCTTATCTTATCTTATCTTGTCTTGTCTTGTCTTGTCTTGTCTTGTCTTGTCTTGTCTTGTCTTGTCTTGTCTTGTCTTGTCTTGTCTTGTCTTGTCTTGTCTTGTCTTGTCTTGTCTTGTCTTGTCTTGTCTTGTTGTCTTGTCTTACCTTATCTTGTCCTGTCTCATCCTATTTTATCTTGTCTTGTCTTGTCTTGTCTTGTCTTGTCTTGTCTTGTCTTGTCTTGTCTTGTCTTGCCTTGCCTTGCCTTGCCTTGCCTTATCTATCTTATCTTATCTTATCTTATCTTGTCTTGTCTTGTCTTGTCTTGTCTTGTCTTGTCTTGTCCTGTCCTGTCCTGTCCTGTCCTGTCTTGTCTTGTCTTGTCTCGTCTCGTCTCGTCTCGTCTCGTCTCGTCTCGCCTCGCCTCGCCTTGTCCTGTCTTATCTTATCTTATCTTATCTTATCTTATCTTATCTTATCTTATCTTATCTTATCTTATCTTATCTTATCTTATCTTATCTTATCTTATCTTATCTTATCTTATCTTATCTTATCTTATCTTATCTTATCTTATCTTATCTTATCTTATCTTATCTTATCTTATCTTATCTTATCTTATCTTATCTTATCTTATCTTATCTTATCTTATCTTATCTTATCTTATCTTATCTTATCTTATCTTATCTTATCTTATCTTATCTTATCTTATCTTAATTGTTTTCTTGCCTTGTGTTGTCTTGTCTTGTCTTGTCTTGTCTTGTCTTGTCTTGTCTTGTCTTGTCTTGTCTTGTCTTGTCTTGTCTTGTCTTGTCTTGTTGTCTTGTCTTACCTTATCTTGTCCTGTCTCATCCTATCTTATCTTGTCTTGTCTTGTCTTGTCTTGTCTTGTCTTGTCTTGTCTTGTCTTGTCTTGTCTTGTCTTGTCTTGTCTTGTCTTGTCTTGTCTTGTCTTGTCTTGTCTTGTCTTGTCTTGTCTTGTCTTGTTGTCTTGTCTTACCTTATCTTGTCCTGTCTCATCCTATCTTATCTTGTCTTGTCTTGTCTTGTCTTGTCTTGTCTTGTCTTGTCTTGTCTTGTCTTGTCTTGTCTTGTCTTGTCTTGTCTTGCCTTGCCTTGCCTTGCCTTGCCTTATCTATCTTATCTTATCTTATCTTGTCTTGTCTTGTCTTGTCTTGTCTTGTCTTGTCTTGTCTTGTCTTGTCTTGTCTTGTCTTGTCTTGTCTTGTCTTGTCTTGTCTTGTCTTGTCTTGTCTTGTCTTGTCTTGTCTTGTCTTGTCTTGTCTTGTCTTGTCTCGCCTTGTCTTGTCCTTTCTCGTCCTATCTTATCTTATCTTATCTTATCTTATCTTATCTTATCTTATCTTGTCTTGTCTTGTCTTGTCTTGTCTTGTCTCGTCTCGTCTCGTCTCGTCTCGTCTCGTCTCGTCTCGTCTCGTCTCGTCTCGTCTCATCTTATCTTATCTTATCTTATCTCGCCTTATCATGTCCTTTCTCGTCCTATCTTATCTTATCCTATCTTATCTTATCTTATCTTATCTTATCTTATCTTATCTTATCTTATCTTATCTTATCTTATCTTATCTTATCTTATCTTATCTTATCTTATCTTATCTTATCTCGTCTCGTCTCGTCTCGTCTCGTCTCGTCTCGTCTCGTCTTGCCTTGCCTTGCCTTGTCCTGTCTTATCTTATCTTATCTTATCTTATCTTATCTTATCTTATCTTATCTTATCTTATCTTATCTTATCTTACCTTACCTTACCTTACCTTACCTTACCTTACCTTACCTTACCTTACCTTACCTTACCTTGCCTTGCCTTGCCTTGCCTTGCCTTGCCTTGCCTTGCCTTGCCTTGCCTTGCCTTGCCTTGTCCTGTCCTGTCCTGTCCTGTCCTGTCCTGTCCTGTCCTGTCCTGTCCTGTCCTGTCCTGTCCTGTCCTGTCCTGTCCTGTCCTGTCCTGTCTTGTCTTGTCTTGTCTTGTCTTGTCTTGTCTCGTCTCGTCTCGTCTCGTCTCGTCTCGTCTCGTCTCGTCTCGTCTCGTCTCGTCTCGTCTCGTCTCATCTCATCTTATCTTATCTTATCTCGCCTTATCATGTCCTTTCTCGTCCTATCTTATCTTATCTTATCTTATCTTATCTTATCTTATCTTATCTTATCTTATCTTATCTTATCTTATCTTATCTTATCTTATCTTATCTTATCTTATCTTATCTTATCTTATCTTATCTTATCTTATCTTATCTTATCTTATCTTATCTTATCTTATCTTATCTTATCTTATCTTATCTTATCTTGTCTTGTCTTGTCTTGTCTTGTCTTGTCTTGTCTTGTCTTGTCTTGTCTTGTCTTGTCTTGTCTTGTCTTGTCTTGTCTTGTCCTGTCCTGTCCTGTCCTGTCCTGTCCTGTCCTGTCCTGTCTCGTCTCGTCTCGTCTCGTCTCGTCTCGTCTCGTCTCGCCTTGCCTTGTCCTGTCTTATCTTATCTTATCTTATCTTATCTTATCTTATCTTATCTTATCTTATCTTATCTTATCTTATCTTATCTTATCTTATCTTATCTTATCTTATCTTATCTTATCTTATCTTATCTTATCTTATCTTATCTTATCTTATCTTATCTTATCTTATCTTATCTTATCTTATCTTATCTTATCTTATCTTATCTTATCTTATCTTATCTTATCTTATCTTATCTTATCTTATCTTATCTTATCTTATCTTATCTTATCTTATCTTATCTTATCTTAATTGTTTTCTTGCCTTGTGTTGTCTTGTTTTATCTTTTCCTTTCTCGTCCTATCTTATCTTATCTTATCTTATCTTATCTTATCTTATCTTATCTTGTCTTGTCTTGTCTTGTCTTGTCTTGTCTTGTCTTGTCTTGTCTTGTCTTGTCTTGTCTTGTCTTGTCTTGTCTTGTCTTGTCTTGTCTTGTCTTGTCTTGTCTTGTTGTCTTGTCTTACCTTATCTTGTCCTGTCTCATCCTATCTTATCTTATCTTGTCTTGTCTTGTCTTGTCTTGTCTTGTCTTGTCTTGTCTTGTCTTGTCTTGTCTTGCCTTGCCTTGCCTTGCCTTGCCTTGCCTTATCTATCTTATCTTATCTTATCTTATCTTATCTTATCTTATCTTATCTTATCTTATCTTATCTTATCTTATCTTATCTTATCTTATCTTATCTTATCTTATCTTGTCTTGTCTTGTCTTGTCTTGTCCTGT
Organism: Bothrops alternatus; assembly: GCA_034064705.1. Classification (NCBI taxonomy): domain Eukaryota; kingdom Metazoa; phylum Chordata; class Lepidosauria; order Squamata; family Viperidae; genus Bothrops; species Bothrops alternatus. The sequence continues at coordinate 228,685 of JARGCV010000216.1, forward strand.
CCTGTCCTGTCCTGTCCTGTCCTGTCCTGTCCTGTCTTGTCTCGTCTCGTCTCGTCTCGTCTCGCCTCGCCTTCCCTTGTCCTGTCTTATCTTATCTTATCTTATCTTATCTTATCTTATCTTATCTTATCTTATCTTATCTTATCTTATCTTATCTTATCTTATCTTATCTTATCTTATCTTATCTTATCTTATCTTATCTTATCTTATCTTATCTTATCTTATCTTATCTTATCTTATCTTATCTTATCTTATCTTATCTTATCTTATCTTATCTTATCTTATCTTAATTGTTTTCTTGCCTTGTGTTGTCTTGTTTTATCTTTTCCTTTCTCGTCCTATCTTATCTTATCTTATCTTATCTTATCTTATCTTATCTTATCTTGTCTTGTCTTGTCTTGTCTTGTCTTGTCTTGTCTTGTCTTGTCTTGTCTTGTCTTGTCTTGTCTTGTCTTGTCTTGTCTTGTCTTGTCTTGTCTTGTCTTGTCTTGTCTTGTCTTGTCTTGTTGTCTTGTCTTACCTTATCTTGTCCTGTCTCATCCTATCTTATCTTGTCTTGTCTTGTCTTGTCTTGTCTTGTCTTGTCTTGTCTTGTCTTGTCTTGTCTTGCCTTGCCTTGCCTTGCCTTGCCTTATCTATCTTATCTTATCTTATCTTGTCTTGTCTTGTCTTGTCTTGTCTTGTCTTGTCCTGTCCTGTCCTGTCCTGTCCTGTCTTGTCTTGTCTTGTCTCGTCTCGTCTCGTCTCGTCTCGTCTCGTCTCGTCTCGTCTCGTCTCGCCTCGCCTCGCCTTGTCCTGTCTTATCTTATCTTATCTTATCTTATCTTATCTTATCTTATCTTATCTTATCTTATCTTATCTTATCTTATCTTATCTTATCTTATCTTATCTTATCTTATCTTATCTTATCTTATCTTATCTTATCTTATCTTATCTTATCTTATCTTATCTTATCTTATCTTATCTTATCTTATCTTATCTTATCTTAATTGTTTTCTTGCCTTGTGTTGTCTTGTTTTATCTTTTCCTTTCTCGTCCTATCTTATCTTATCTTATCTTATCTTATCTTATCTTATCTTATCTTATCTTATCTTGTCTTGTCTTGTCTTGTCTTGTCTTATCTTATCTTATCTCATGTTATCTTGCCTTATCTTTTCCTTTCTCGTCCTTTTTCGTCCTATCTTATCTTATCTTATCTTATCTTATCTTATCTTATCTTATCTTATCTTATCTTATCTTATCTTATCTTATCTTATCTTATCTTATCTTATCTCATCTCATCTCATCTCATCTCATCTCATCTCATCTCATCTCATCTCATCTCATCTCATCTCATCTCATCTCATCTCATCTCATCTTATCTCATCTTATCTTACCTTACCTTGTCCTCTCTCGTCCTTTCTCGTCCTATCTCGTCCTATCTTATCTTATCTTATCTTATCTTATCTTATCTTATCTTATCTTATCTTATCTTATCTTATCTTATCTTATCTTATCTTATCTTATCTTATCTTATCTTATCTTATCTTATCTTATCTTATCTTATCTCGTCTCGTCTCGTCTCGTCTCGTCTCGTCTCGTCTCGTCTCGTCTCGTCTCGTCTCGTCTCGTCTTGCCTTGCCTTGTCCTGTCTTATCTTATCTTATCGTATCGTATCTTATCTTATCTTATCTTATCTTATCTTATCTTATCTTATCTTATCTTATCTTATCTTATCTTATCTTATCTTGCCTTGCCTTGCCTTGCCTTGCCTTGCCTTGCCTTGCCTTGCCTTGCCTTGCCTTGCCTTGCCTTGCCTTGCCTTGCCTTGCCTTGCCTTGCCTTGCCTTGCCTTGCCTTGCCCTGCCCTGTCCTGTCCTGTCCTGTCCTGTCCTGTCCTGTCCTGTCCTGTCCTGTCCTGTCCTGTCTTGTCTTGTCTTGTCTTGTCTTGTCTTGTCTTGTCTTCTCTTGTCTTGTCTTGTCTTGTCTTGTCTCGCCTTGTCTTTTCCTTTCTCGTCCTATCTTATCTTATCTTATCTTATCTTATCTTATCTTATCTTATCTTATCTTGTCTTGTCTTGTCTTGTCTTGTCTTGTCTTGTCTCGTCTCGTCTCGTCTCGTCTCGTCTCGTCTCGTCTCGTCTCGTCTCATCTCATCTTATCTTATCTCGCCTTATCATGTCCTTTCTCGTCCTATCTTATCTTATCTTATCTTATCTTATCTTATCTTATCTTATCTTATCTTATCTTATCTTATCTTATCTTATCTTATCTCGTCTCGTCTCGTCTCGTCTCGTCTCGTCTCGTCTCGTCTCGTCTCGTCTCGTCTTGCCTTGCCTTGCCTTGTCCTGTCTTATCTTATCTTATCTTATCTTATCTTATCTTATCTTATCTTATCTTATCTTATCTTACCTTACCTTACCTTACCTTACCTTACCTTACCTTACCTTACCTTACCTTACCTTGCCTTGCCTTGCCTTGCCTTGCCTTGCCTTGCCTTGCCTTGCCTTGCCTTGCCTTGCCTTGCCTTGCCTTGCCTTGTCCTGTCCTGTCCTGTCCTGTCCTGTCCTGTCCTGTCCTGTCCTGTCCTGTCCTGTCTTGTCTTGTCTTGTCTTGTCTTGTCTTGTCTTGTCTTGTCTTGTCTTGTCTCGTCTCGTCTCGTCTCGTCTCGTCTCGTCTCGTCTCGTCTCGTCTCGTCTCGTCTCGTCTCATCTCGTCTCATCTCATCTTATCTTATCTTATCTCGCCTTATCATGTCCTTTCTCGTCCTATCTTATCTTATCTTATCTTATCTTATCTTATCTTATCTTATCTTATCTCATCTCATCTCATCTCATCTCATCTCATCTCATCTCATCTCATCTTATCTCATCTTATCTTACCTTACCTTGTCCTCTCTCGTCCTTTCTCGTCCTATCTCGTCCTATCTTATCTTATCTTATCTTATCTTATCTTATCTTATCTTATCTTATCTTATCTTATCTTATCTTATCTTATCTTATCTTATCTTATCTTATCTTATCTTATCTTATCTTATCTTATCTTATCTCGTCTCGTCTCGTCTCGTCTCGTCTCGTCTCGTCTCGTCTCGTCTCGTCTCGTCTTGCCTTGCCTTGCCTTGTCCTGTCTTATCTTATCTTATCTTATCTTATCTTATCTTATCTTATCTTATCTTATCTTATCTTATCTTATCTTATCTTACCTTACCTTACCTTACCTTACCTTACCTTACCTTGCCTTGCCTTGCCTTGCCTTGCCTTGCCTTGCCTTGCCTTGCCTTGCCTTGCCTTGCCTTGCCTTGCCTTGCCTTGCCTTGCCTTGCCTTGCCTTGCCTTGCCTTGTCCTGTCCTGTCCTGTCCTGTCCTGTCCTGTCCTGTCCTGTCCTGTCCTGTCCTGTCCTGTCCTGTCCTGTCCTGTCCTGTCTTGTCTTGTCTTGTCTTGTCTTGTCTTGTCTTGTCTTGTCTTGTCTTGTCTCGTCTCGTCTCGTCTCGTCTCGTCTCGTCTCGTCTCGTCTCGTCTCGTCTCGTCTCGTCTCGTCTCGTCTCGTCTCGTCTCGTCTCGTCTCATCTCGTCTCATCTCATCTTATCTTATCTTATCTCGCCTTATCATGTCCTTTCTCGTCCTATCTTATCTTATCTTATCTTATCTTATCTTATCTTATCTTATCTTATCTTATCTTATCTTATCTTATCTTATCTTATCTTATCTTATCTTATCTTATCTTATCTTATCTTATCTTATCTTATCTTATCTTATCTTATCTTATCTTATCTTATCTTATCTTATCTTATCTTATCTTATCTTATCTTATCTTATCTTATCTTGTCCTGTCCTGTCCTGTCCTGTCTTGTCTCGTCTCGTCTCGTCTCGTCTCGTCTCGTCTCGTCTCGTCTCGTCTCGTCTCGCCTCGCCTTGTCCTGTCTTATCTTATCTTATCTTATCTTATCTTATCTTATCTTATCTTATCTTATCTTATCTTATCTTATCTTATCTTATCTTATCTTATCTTATCTTATCTTATCTTATCTTGTCTTGTCTTGTCTTGTCTTGTCTTGTCTTGTCTTGTCTTGTCTTGTCTTGTCTTGTCTTGTCTTGTCTTGTCTTGTCTTGTCTTGTCTTGTCTTGTCTTGTCTTGTCTTGTCTTGTCTTGTCTTGTCTTGTCTTGTTGTCTTGTCTTACCTTATCTTGTCCTGTCTCATCCTATCTTATCTTATCTTATCTTATCTTGTCTTGTCTTGTCTTGTCTTGTCTTGTCTTGTCTTGTCTTGTCTTGTCTTGTCTTGTCTTGTCTTGTCTTGTCTTGTCTTGTCTTGTCTTGTCTTGTCTTGTCTTGTCTTGCCTTGCCTTGCCTTGCCTTGCCTTGCCTTATCTATCTTATCTTATCTTATCTTGTCTTGTCTTGTCTTGTCTTGTCTTGTCTTGTCTTGTCTTGTCTTGTCTTGTCTTGTCTTGTCTTGTCTTGTCTTGTCTTGTCTTGTCTTGTCTTGTCTTGTCTTGTCTTGTCTTGTCTTGTCTTGTCTTGTCTCGCCTTGTCTTGTCCTTTCTCGTCCTATCTTATCTTATCTTATCTTATCTTATCTTATCTTATCTTATCTTATCTTATCTTATCTTATCTTATCTTATCTTATCTTATCTTATCTTATCTTATCTTATCTTATCTTATCTTATCTTATCTTATCTTATCTTATCTTATCCTATCCTATCCTATCCTATCCTATCCTATCCTATCCTATCCTATCCTATCCTATCTTATCTTATCTTGTCTCGTCTCGTCTCGTCTCGTCTCGTCTCGTCTCGTCTCGTCTCGCCTTGCCTTGTCCTGTCTTATCTTATCTTATCTTATCTTATCTTATCTTATCTTATCTTATCTTATCTTATCTTATCTTATCTTATCTTATCTTATCTTATCTTATCTTATCTTATCTTATCTTATCTTATCTTATCTTATCTTATCTTATCTTATCTTATCTTATCTTATCTTATCTTATCTTATCTTATCTTATCTTATCTTATCTTATCTTATCTTATCTTATCTTATCTTATCTTATCTTATCTTATCTTATCTTATCTTATCTTATCTTATCTCATGTTATCTTGCCTTATCTTTTCCTTTCTCGTCCTTTTTCGTCCTATCTTATCTTATCTTATCTTATCTTATCTTATCTTATCTTATCTTATCTTATCTTATCTTATCTTATCTTATCTTATCTTATCTTATCTTATCTTATCTTATCTTATCTTATCTTATCTTATCTTATCTCATCTCATCTCATCTCATCTCATCTCATCTCATCTCATCTCATCTCATCTCATCTCATCTCATCTTATCTCATCTTATCTTACCTTACCTTGTCCTCTCTCGTCCTTTCTCGTCCTATCTCGTCCTATCTTATCTTATCTTATCTTATCTTATCTTATCTTATCTTATCTTATCTTATCTTATCTTATCTTATCTTATCTCGTCTCGTCTCGTCTCGTCTCGTCTCGTCTCGTCTCGTCTCGTCTCGTCTCGTCTCGTCTTGCCTTGCCTTGTCCTGTCTTATCTTATCTTATCGTATCGTATCTTATCTTATCTTATCTTATCTTATCTTATCTTATCTTATCTTATCTTATCTTATCTTATCTTATCTTATCTTATCTTATCTTATCTTATCTTGCCTTGCCTTGCCTTGCCTTGCCTTGCCTTGCCTTGCCTTGCCTTGCCTTGCCTTGCCTTGCCTTGCCTTGCCTTGCCTTGCCTTGCCTTGCCTTGCCTTGCCTTGCCTTGCCTTGCCTTGCCTTGCCTTGCCTTGCCTTGCCTTGCCTTGCCTTGCCCTGTCCTGTCCTGTCCTGTCCTGTCCTGTCCTGTCCTGTCCTGTCCTGTCCTGTCCTGTCCTGTCTTGTCTTGTCTTGTCTTGTCTTGTCTTGTCTTGTCTTGTCTTGTCTTGTCTTGTCTTGTCTTGTCTCGCCTTGTCTTTTCCTTTCTCGTCCTATCGTATCTTATCTTATCTTATCTTATCTTATCTTATCTTGTCTTGTCTTGTCTTGTCTTGTCTTGTCTTGTCTTGTCTCGTCTCGTCTCGTCTCGTCTCGTCTCGTCTCGTCTCGTCTCGTCTCATCTTATCTTATCTCGCCTTATCATGTCCTTTCTCGTCCTATCTTATCTTATCTTATCTTATCTTATCTTATCTTATCTTATCTTATCTTATCTTATCTTATCTTATCTTATCTTATCTTATCTTATCTTATCTTATCTTATCTTATCTTATCTTATCTTATCTTATCTTATCTTATCTTATCTTATCTTATCTTATCTTATCTTATCTTATCTTATCTTATCTTATCTTATCTTATCTTATCTTATCTTATCTTATCTTATCTTATCTTATCTTATCTTATCTTATCTTATCTTATCCTATCCTATCCTATCCTATCCTATCCTATCCTATCCTATCTTATCTTATCTTATCTTATCTCGTCTCGTCTCGTCTCGTCTCGCCTTGCCTTGCCTTGTCCTCTCTTATCTTATCTTATCTTATCTTATCTTATCTTATCTTATCTTATCTTATCTTATCTTATCTTATCTTATCTTATCTTATCTTATCTTATCTTATCTTATCTTATCTTATCTTATCTTATCTTATCTTATCTTATCTTATCTTATCTTATCTTATCTTATCTTATCTTATCTTATCTTATCTTATCTTATCTTATCTTATCTTATCTTATCTTATCTTATCTTATCTTATCTCATGTTATCTTGCCTTATCTTTTCCTTCCTCGTCCTTTTTCGTCCTTTTTCGTCCTATCTTATCTTATCTTATCTTATCTTATCTTATCTTATCTTATCTTATCTTATCTTATCTTATCTTATCTTATCTTATCTTATCTTATCTTATCTTATCTTATCTTATCTCATCTCATCTCATCTCATCTCATCTCATCTCATCTCATCTCATCTCATCTCATCTCATCTCATCTCATCTCATCTCATCTCATCTCATCTTATCTCATCTTATCTTACCTTACCTTGTCCTCTCTCGTCATTTCTCGTCCTATCTCGTCCTATCTTATCTTACCTTATCTTATCTTATCTTATCTTATCTTATCTTATCTTATCTTATCTTATCTTATCTTATCTCGTCTCGTCTCGTCTCGTCTCGTCTCGTCTCGTCTCATCTCGTCTCGTCTCGTCTCGTCTTGCCTTGCCTTGTCCTGTCTTATCTTATCTTATCTTATCTTATCTTATCTTATCTTATCTTATCTTATCTTATCTTGCCTTGCCTTGCCTTGCCTTGCCTTGCCTTGCCTTGCCTTGCCTTGCCTTGCCTTGCCTTGCCTTGCCTTGCCTTGCCTTGCCTTGCCTTGCCTTGCCTTGCCTTGCCTTGCCTTGCCTTGCCCTGCCCTGTCCTGTCCTGTCCTGTCCTGTCCTGTCCTGTCCTGTCCTGTCCTGTCCTGTCCTGTCCTGTCCTGTCCTGTCTTGTCTTGTCTTGTCTTGTCTTGTCTTGTCTTGTCTTGTCTTGTCTCGCCTTGTCTTGTCCTTTCTCGTCCTATCTTATCTTATCTTATCTTATCTTATCTTATCTTGTCTTGTCTTGTCTTGTCTTGTCTTGTCTTGTCTTGTCTTGTCTTGTCTTGTCTTGTCTTGTCTCGTCTCGTCTCGTCTCGTCTCGTCTCGTCTCGTCTCGTCTCGTCTCGTCTCGTCTTGTCTCGTCTCATCTCATCTCATCTTATCTTATCTTATCTCGCCTTATCATGTCCTTTCTCGTCTTATCTTATCTTATCTTATCTTATCTTATCTTATCTTATCTTATCTTATCTTATCTTATCTTATCTTATCTTATCTTTATCTTATCTTATCTTATCTTATCTTATCTTATCTTATCTTATCTTATCTTATCTTATCTTATCTTATCTTATCTTATCTTATCTTATCTTATCTTATCTTATCTTATCTCATGTTATCTTACCTTACCTTGTCCTCTCTCGTCCTTTCTCGTCCTATCTCGTCCTATCTTATCTTATCTTATCTTATCTTATCTTATCTTATCTTATCTTATCTTATCTTATCTTATCTTATCTTATCTTATCTTATCTTATCTTATCTTATCTTATCTTATCTTATCTTATCTTATCTTATCTTATCTTATCTTATCTTATCTTATCTTATCTTATCTTATCTTATCTTATCTTATCTTATCTTATCTCATGTTATCTTGCCTTATCTTTTCCTTTCTCGTCCTTTTTCGTCCTATCTTATCTTATCTTATCTTATCTTATCTTATCTTATCTTATCTTATCTTATCTTATCTTATCTTATCTTATCTTATCTTATCTTATCTTATCTTATCTTATCTTATCTTATCTTATCTTATCTCATCTCATCTCATCTCATCTCATCTCATCTCATCTCATCTCATCTCATCTCATCTCATCTCATCTTATCCTCATCTTATCTTACCTTACCTTGTCCTCTTCATCGTCCTTTCTCGTCCTATCTCGTCCTATCTTATCTTATCTTATCTTATCTTATCTTATCTTATCTTATCTTATCTTATCTTATCTTATCTTATCTTATCTTATCTTATCTTATCTCGTCTCGTCTCGTCTCGTCTCGTCTCGTCTCGTCTCGTCTCGTCTCGTCTCGTCTCGTCTCGGTCTCGTCTTGCCTTGCCTTGTCCTGTCTTATCTTATCTTATCGTATCGTATCTTATCTTATCTTATCTTATCTTATCTTATCTTATCTTATCTTATCTTATCTTATCTTATCTTATCTTATCTTATCTTATCTTATCTTATCTTGCCTTGCCTTGCCTTGCCTTGCCTTGCCTTGCCTTGCCTTGCCTTGCTTGCCTTGCCTTGCCTTGCCTTGCCTTGCCTTGCCTTGCCTTGCCTTTGCCTTGCCTTGCCTTGCCTTGCCTTGCCTTGCCTTGCCCTTGCCTTGCCTTTGCCTTGCCCTGTCCTGTCCTGTCCTGTCCTGTCCTGTCCTGTCCTGTCCTGTCCTGTCCTGTCCTGTCCTGTCTTGTCTTGTCTTGTCTTGTCTTGTCTTGTCTTGTCTTGTCTTGTCTTGTCTTGTCTTGTCTTGTCTCGCCTTGTCTTTTCCTTTCCTCGTCCTATCTTATCTTATCTTATCTTATCTTATCTTATCTTATCTGTCTTGTCTTGTCTTGTCTTGTCTTTGTCTTGTCTTGTCTCGTCTCGTCTCGTCTCGTCTCGTCTCGTCTCGTCTCGTCTCGTCTCATCTTATCTTATCTCGCCTTATCATGTCCTTTCTCGTCCCTATCTTATCTTATCTTATCTTATCTTATCTTATCTTATCTTATCTTATCTATCTTATCTTATCTTATCTTATCTTATCTTATCTTATCTTATCTTATCTTATCTTATCTTATCTTATCTTATCTTATCTTATCTTATCTTATCTTATCTTATCTTATCTTATCTTATCTTATCTTATCTTATCTTATCTTATCTTATCTTATCTTATCTTATCTTATCTTATCTTATCTTATCTTATCTTATCCTATCCTATCCTATCCTATCCTATCCTATCCTATCCTATCTTATCTTATCTTATCTCGTCTCGTCTCGTCTCGTCTCGTCTCGCCTTGCCTTGCCTTGTCCTCTCTTATCTTATCTTATCTTATCTTATCTTATCTTATCTTATCTTATCTTATCTTATCTTATCTTATCTTATCTTATCTTATCTTATCTTATCTTATCTATCTTATCTTATCTTATCTTATCTTATCTTATCTTTATCTTATCTTATCTTATCTTATCTTATCTTATCTTATCTTATCTTATCTTATCTTATCTTATCTTATCTTATCTCATGTTATCTTGCCTTATCTTTTCCTTCCTCGTCCTTTTTCGTCCTTTTTCGTCCTATTCTTATCTTATCTTATCTTATCTATCTTATCTTATCTTATCTTATCTTATCTTATCTTATCTTATCTTATCTTATCTTATCTTATCTTATCTTATCTTATCTCATCTCATCTCATCTCATCTCATCTCATCTCATCTCATCTCATCTCATCTCATCTCATCTCATCTCATCTCATCTCATCTCATCTCATCTCATCTCATCTTATCTCATCTTATCTTACCTTACCTTGTCCTCTCTCGTCATTTCTCGTCCTATCTCGTCCTATCTTATCTTACCTTATCTTATCTTATCTTATCTTATCTTATCTTATCTTATCTTATCTTATCTTATCTTATCTCGTCTCGTCTCGTCTCGTCTCGTCTCGTCTCGTCTCATCTCGTCTCGTCTCGTCTCGTCTTGCCTTGCCTTGTCCTGTCTTATCTTATCTTATCTTATCTTATCTTATCTTATCTTATCTTATCTTATCTTATCTTATCTTATCTTATCTTGCCTTGCCTTGCCTTGCCTTGCCTTGCCTTGCCTTGCCTTGCCTTGCCTTGCCTTGCCTTGCCTTGCCTTGCCTTGCCTTGCCTTGCCTTGCCTTGCCTTGCCTTGCCTTGCCTTGCCTTGCCTTGCCCTGCCCTGTCCTGTCCTGTCCTGTCCTGTCCTGTCCTGTCCTGTCCTGTCCTGTCCTGTCCTGTCCTGTCCTGTCTTGTCTTGTCTTGTCTTGTCTTGTCTTGTCTTGTCTTGTCTTGTCTTGTCTTGTCTTGTCTTGTCTCGCCTTGTCTTGTCCTTTCTCGTCCTATCTTATCTTATCTTATCTTATCTTATCTTATCTTGTCTTGTCTTGTCTTGTCTTGTCTTGTCTTGTCTTGTCTTGTCTTGTCTTGTCTTGTCTTGTCTTGTCTCGTCTCGTCTCGTCTCGTCTCGTCTCGTCTCGTCTCGTCTCGTCTCGTCTCGTCTCGTCTTGTCTCGTCTCATCTCATCTCATCTTATCTTATCTTATCTCGCCTTATCATGTCCTTTCTCGTCTTATCTTATCTTATCTTATCTTATCTTATCTTATCTTATCTTATCTTATCTTATCTTATCTTATCTTATCTTATCTTATCTTATCTTATCTTATCTTATCTTATCTTATCTTATCTTATCTTATCTTATCTTATCTTATCTTATCTTATCTTATCTTATCTTATCTTATCTTATCTTATCTTATCTTATCTTATCTTATCTTATCTTATCTCATGTTATCTTACCTTACCTTGTCCTCTCTCGTCCTTTCTCGTCCTATCTCGTCCTATCTTATCTTATCTTATCTTATCTTATCTTATCTTATCTTATCTTATCTTATCTTATCTTATCTTGTCTTGTCTCGTCTCGTCTCGTCTCGTCTCGTCTCGTCTCGTCTCGTCTCGTCTCGTCTCGTCTCGTCTCGTCTTGCCTTGCCTTGTCCTGTCTTATCTTATCTTATCTTATCTTATCTTATCTTATCTTATCTTATCTTATCTTATCTTATCTTATCTTGCCTTGCCTTGCCTTGCCTTGCCTTGCCTTGCCTTGCCTTGCCTTGCCTTGCCTTGCCTTGCCTTGCCTTGCCTTGCCTTGCCTTGCCTTGCCTTGTCCTGTCCTGTCCTGTCCTGTCCTGTCCTGTCCTGTCCTGTCTTGTCTTGTCTTGTCTTGTCTTGTCTTGTCTTGTCTTGTCTTGTCTTGTCTCGCCTTGTCTTTTCCTTTCTCGTCCTATCTTATCTTATCTTATCTTATCTTATCTTATCTTATCTTATCTTATCTTATCTTATCTTATCTTATCTTATCCTATCCTATCCTATCCTATCCTATCCTATCCTATCCTATCCTATCCTATCCTATCCTATCCTATCTTATCTTATCTTATCTCGTCTCGTCTCGTCTCGTCTCGTCTCGTCTCGTCTCGCCTTGCCTTGTCCTGTCTTATCTTATCTTATCTTATCTTATCTTATCTTATCTTATCTTATCTTATCTTATCTTATCTTATCTTATCTTATCTTATCTTATCTTATCTTATCTCATCTCATCTCATCTCATCACATCTCATCTCATCTCATCTCATCTCATCTCATCTCATCTCATCTTATCTCATCTTATCTTACCTTACCTTGTCCTCTCTCGTCCTTTCTCGTCCTATCTCGTCCTATCTTATCTTATCTTATCTTATCTTATCTTATCTTATCTTATCTTATCTTATCTTATCTTATCTTATCTTATCTTATCTTATCTTATCTTATCTCGTCTCGTCTCGTCTCGTCTCGTCTCGTCTCGTCTCGTCTCGTCTCGTCTCGTCTCGTCTCGTCTTGCCTTGCCTTGTCCTGTCTTATCTTATCTTATCGTATCGTATCTTATCTTATCTTATCGTATCGTATCTTATCTTATCTTATCTTATCTTATCTTATCTTATCTTGCCTTGCCTTGCCTTGCCTTGCCTTGCCTTGCCTTGCCTTGCCTTGCCTTGCCTTGCCTTGCCTTGCCTTGCCTTGCCTTGCCTTGCCTTGCCTTGCCTTGCCTTGCCTTGCCTTGCCTTGCCTTGCCTTGCCTTGCCTTGCCTTGCCTTGCCTTGCCCTGTCCTGTCCTGTCCTGTCCTGTCCTGTCCTGTCCTGTCCTGTCCTGTCCTGTCCTGTCCTGTCTTGTCTTGTCTTGTCTTGTCTTGTCTTGTCTTGTCTTGTCTTGTCTTGTCTTGTCTTGTCTTGTCTCGCCTTGTCTTTTCCTTTCTCGTCCTATCTTATCTTATCTTATCTTATCTTATCTTATCTTATCTTATCTTGTCTTGTCTTGTCTTGTCTTGTCTTGTCTTGTCTTGTCTCGTCTCGTCTCGTCTCGTCTCGTCTCGTCTCGTCTCGTCTCGTCTCATCTTATCTTATCTCGCCTTATCATGTCCTTTCTCGTCCTATCTTATCTTATCTTATCTTATCTTATCTTATCTTATCTTATCTTATCTTATCTTATCTTATCTTATCTTATCTTATCTTATCTTATCTTATCTTATCTTATCTTATCTTATCTTATCTTATCTTATCTTATCTTATCTTATCTTATCTTATCTTATCTTATCTTATCTTATCTTATCTTATCTTATCTTATCTTATCTTATCTTATCTTATCTTATCTTATCTTATCTTATCCTATCCTATCCTATCCTATCCTATCCTATCCTATCCTATCTTATCTTATCTTATCTTATCTCGTCTCGTCTCGTCTCGTCTCGCCTTGCCTTGCCTTGTCCTCTCTTATCTTATCTTATCTTATCTTATCTTATCTTATCTTATCTTATCTTATCTTATCTTATCTTATCTTATCTTATCTTATCTTATCTTATCTTATCTTATCTTATCTTATCTTATCTTATCTTATCTTATCTTATCTTATCTTATCTTATCTTATCTTATCTTATCTTATCTTATCTTATCTTATCTTATCTTATCTTATCTTATCTTATCTTATCTTATCTTATCTTATCTTATCTTATCTTATCTTATCTCATGTTATCTTGCCTTATCTTTTCCTTCCTCGTCCTTTTTCGTCCTTTTTCGTCCTATCTTATCTTATCTTATCTTATCTTATCTTATCTTATCTTATCTTATCTTATCTTATCTTATCTTATCTTATCTTATCTTATCTTATCTCATCTCATCTCATCTCATCTCATCTCATCTCATCTCATCTCATCTCATCTCATCTCATCTCATCTCATCTCATCTCATCTCATCTCATCTTATCTCATCTTATCTTACCTTACCTTGTCCTCTCTCGTCATTTCTCGTCCTATCTCGTCCTATCTTATCTTACCTTATCTTATCTTATCTTATCTTATCTTATCTTATCTTATCTTATCTTATCTTATCTTATCTTATCTCGTCTCGTCTCGTCTCGTCTCGTCTCGTCTCGTCTCATCTCGTCTCGTCTCGTCTCGTCTTGCCTTGCCTTGTCCTGTCTTATCTTATCTTATCTTATCTTATCTTATCTTATCTTATCTTATCTTATCTTATCTTATCTTGCCTTGCCTTGCCTTGCCTTGCCTTGCCTTGCCTTGCCTTGCCTTGCCTTGCCTTGCCTTGCCTTGCCTTGCCTTGCCTTGCCTTGCCTTGCCTTGCCTTGCCTTGCCTTGCCTTGCCTTGCCCTGCCCTGTCCTGTCCTGTCCTGTCCTGTCCTGTCCTGTCCTGTCCTGTCCTGTCCTGTCCTGTCCTGTCCTGTCCTGTCCTGTCTTGTCTTGTCTTGTCTTGTCTTGTCTTGTCTTGTCTTGTCTTGTCTCGCCTTGTCTTGTCCTTTCTCGTCCTATCTTATCTTATCTTATCTTATCTTATCTTATCTTGTCTTGTCTTGTCTTGTCTTGTCTTGTCTTGTCTTGTCTTGTCTTGTCTTGTCTTGTCTTGTCTCGTCTCGTCTCGTCTCGTCTCGTCTCGTCTCGTCTCGTCTCGTCTCGTCTCGTCTTGTCTCGTCTCATCTCATCTCATCTTATCTTATCTTATCTCGCCTTATCATGTCCTTTCTCGTCTTATCTTATCTTATCTTATCTTATCTTATCTTATCTTATCTTATCTTATCTTATCTTATCTTATCTTATCTTATCTTTATCTTATCTTATCTTATCTTATCTTATCTTATCTTATCTTATCTTATCTTATCTTATCTTATCTTATCTTATCTTATCTTATCTTATCTTATCTTATCTTATCTTATCTCATGTTATCTTACCTTACCTTGTCCTCTCTCGTCCTTTCTCGTCCTATCTCGTCCTATCTTATCTTATCTTATCTTATCTTATCTTATCTTATCTTATCTTATCTTATCTTATCTTATCTTATCTTATCTTATCTTATCTTATCTTATCTTATCTTATCTTATCTTATCTTATCTTATCTTATCTTATCTTATCTTATCTTATCTTATCTTATCTTATCTTATCTTATCTCATGTTATCTTGCCTTATCTTTTCCTTTCTCGTCCTTTTTCGTCCTATCTTATCTTATCTTATCTTATCTTATCTTATCTTATCTTATCTTATCTTATCTTATCTTATCTTATCTTATCTTATCTTATCTTATCTTATCTTATCTTATCTTATCTTATCTTATCTTATCTCATCTCATCTCATCTCATCTCATCTCATCTCATCTCATCTCATCTCATCTCATCTCATCTCATCTTATCTCATCTTATCTTACCTTACCTTGTCCTCTCTCGTCCTTTCTCGTCCTATCTCGTCCTATCTTATCTTATCTTATCTTATCTTATCTTATCTTATCTTATCTTATCTTATCTTATCTTATCTTATCTTATCTTATCTTGTCTCGTCTCGTCTCGTCTCGTCTCGTCTCGTCTCGTCTCGTCTCGTCTCGTCTCGTCTCGTCTCGTCTCGTCTTGCCTTGCCTTGTCCTGTCTTATCTTATCTTATCGTATCGTATCTTATCTTATCTTATCTTATCTTATCTTATCTTATCTTATCTTATCTTATCTTATCTTATCTTATCTTATCTTATCTTATCTTATCTTATCTTATCTTATCTTATCTTATCTTGCCTTGCCTTGCCTTGCCTTGCCTTGCCTTGCCTTGCCTTGCCTTGCCTTGCCTTGCCTTGCCTTGCCTTGCCTTGCCTTGCCTTGCCTTGCCTTGCCTTGCCTTGCCTTGCCTTGCCTTGCCTTGCCTTGCCCTGTCCTGTCCTGTCCTGTCCTGTCCTGTCCTGTCCTGTCCTGTCCTGTCCTGTCCTGTCCTGTCTTGTCTTGTCTTGTCTTGTCTTGTCTTGTCTTGTCTTGTCTTGTCTTGTCTTGTCTTGTCTTGTCTTGTCTCGCCTTGTCTTTTCCTTTCTCGTCCTATCTTATCTTATCTTATCTTATCTTATCTTATCTTATCTTGTCTTGTCTTGTCTTGTCTTGTCTTGTCTTGTCTTGTCTCGTCTCGTCTCGTCTCGTCTCGTCTCGTCTCGTCTCGTCTCGTCTCATCTTATCTTATCTCGCCTTATCATGTCCTTTCTCGTCCTATCTTATCTTATCTTATCTTATCTTATCTTATCTTATCTTATCTTATCTTATCTTATCTTATCTTATCTTATCTTATCTTATCTTATCTTATCTTATCTTATCTTATCTTATCTTATCTTATCTTATCTTATCTTATCTTATCTTATCTTATCTTATCTTATCTTATCTTATCTTATCTTATCTTATCTTATCTTATCTTATCTTATCTTATCTTATCTTATCTTATCTTATCTTATCTTATCTTATCCTATCCTATCCTATCCTATCCTATCCTATCCTATCCTATCTTATCTTATCTTATCTCGTCTCGTCTCGTCTCGTCTCGCCTTGCCTTGCCTTGTCCTCTCTTATCTTATCTTATCTTATCTTATCTTATCTTATCTTATCTTATCTTATCTTATCTTATCTTATCTTATCTTATCTTATCTTATCTTATCTTATCTTATCTTATCTTATCTTATCTTATCTTATCTTATCTTATCTTATCTTATCTTATCTTATCTTATCTTATCTTATCTTATCTTATCTTATCTTATCTTATCTTATCTTATCTTATCTCATGTTATCTTGCCTTATCTTTTCCTTCCTCGTCCTTTTTCGTCCTTTTTCGTCCTATCTTATCTTATCTTATCTTATCTTATCTTATCTTATCTTATCTTATCTTATCTTATCTTATCTTATCTTATCTTATCTTATCTTATCTTATCTTATCTCATCTCATCTCATCTCATCTCATCTCATCTCATCTCATCTCATCTCATCTCATCTCATCTCATCTCATCTCATCTCATCTCATCTCATCTTATCTCATCTTATCTTACCTTACCTTGTCCTCTCTCGTCATTTCTCGTCCTATCTCGTCCTATCTTATCTTACCTTACCTTATCTTATCTTATCTTATCTTATCTTATCTTATCTTATCTTATCTTATCTCGTCTCGTCTCGTCTCGTCTCGTCTCGTCTCGTCTCATCTCGTCTCGTCTCGTCTCGTCTTGCCTTGCCTTGTCCTGTCTTATCTTATCTTATCTTATCTTATCTTATCTTATCTTATCTTATCTTATCTTATCTTATCTTATCTTATCTTGCCTTGCCTTGCCTTGCCTTGCCTTGCCTTGCCTTGCCTTGCCTTGCCTTGCCTTGCCTTGCCTTGCCTTGCCTTGCCTTGCCTTGCCTTGCCTTGCCTTGCCTTGCCTTGCCTTGCCTTGCCTTGCCTTGCCCTGCCCTGTCCTGTCCTGTCCTGTCCTGTCCTGTCCTGTCCTGTCCTGTCCTGTCCTGTCCTGTCCTGTCCTGTCCTGTCCTGTCTTGTCTTGTCTTGTCTTGTCTTGTCTTGTCTTGTCTTGTCTTGTCTTGTCTTGTCTTGTCTTGTCTTGTCTCGCCTTGTCTTGTCCTTTCTCGTCCTATCTTATCTTATCTTATCTTATCTTATCTTATCTTGTCTTGTCTTGTCTTGTCTTGTCTTGTCTTGTCTTGTCTTGTCTTGTCTTGTCTTGTCTTGTCTTGTCTCGTCTCGTCTCGTCTCGTCTCGTCTCGTCTCGTCTCGTCTCGTCTCGTCTCGTCTCGTCTTGTCTCGTCTCATCTCATCTCATCTTATCTTATCTTATCTCGCCTTATCATGTCCTTTCTCGTCTTATCTTATCTTATCTTATCTTATCTTATCTTATCTTATCTTATCTTATCTTATCTTATCTTTATCTTATCTTATCTTATCTTATCTTATCTTATCTTATCTTATCTTATCTTATCTTATCTTATCTTATCTTATCTTATCTTATCTTATCTTATCTTATCTTATCTTATCTTATCTTATCTTATCTTATCTTATCTCATGTTATCTTACCTTACCTTGTCCTCTCTCGTCCTTTCTCGTCCTATCTCGTCCTATCTTATCTTATCTTATCTTATCTTATCTTATCTTATCTTATCTTATCTTATCTTATCTTGTCTTGTCTCGTCTCGTCTCGTCTCGTCTCGTCTCGTCTCGTCTCGTCTCGTCTCGTCTCGTCTCGTCTCGTCTTGCCTTGCCTTGTCCTGTCTTATCTTATCTTATCTTATCTTATCTTATCTTATCTTATCTTATCTTATCTTATCTTATCTTATCTTGTCTTGCCTTGCCTTGCCTTGCCTTGCCTTGCCTTGCCTTGCCTTGCCTTGCCTTGCCTTGCCTTGCCTTGCCTTGCCTTGCCTTGCCTTGTCCTGTCCTGTCCTGTCCTGTCCTGTCCTGTCCTGTCCTGTCTTGTCTTGTCTTGTCTTGTCTTGTCTTGTCTTGTCTTGTCTTGTCTTGTCTCGCCTTGTCTTTTCCTTTCTCGTCCTATCTTATCTTATCTTATCTTATCTTATCTTATCTTATCTTATCTTATCTTATCTTATCTTATCTTATCTTATCTTATCTTATCCTATCCTATCCTATCCTATCCTATCCTATCCTATCCTATCCTATCCTATCCTATCTTATCTTATCTTATCTTGTCTCGTCTCGTCTCGTCTCGTCTCGTCTCGTCTCGTCTCGCCTTGCCTTGTCCTGTCTTATCTTATCTTATCTTATCTTATCTTATCTTATCTTATCTTATCTTATCTTATCTTATCTTATCTTATCTTATCTTATCTTATCTTATCTCATCTCATCTCATCTCATCTCATCTCATCTCATCTCATCTCATCTCATCTCATCTCATCTCATCTTATCTCATCTTATCTTACCTTACCTTGTCCTCTCTCGTCCTTTCTCGTCCTATCTCGTCCTATCTTATCTTATCTTATCTTATCTTATCTTATCTTATCTTATCTTATCTTATCTTATCTTATCTTATCTTATCTTATCTTATCTTATCTCGTCTCGTCTCGTCTCGTCTCGTCTCGTCTCGTCTCGTCTCGTCTCGTCTCGTCTCGTCTTGCCTTGCCTTGTCCTGTCTTATCTTATCTTATCGTATCGTATCTTATCTTATCTTATCTTATCTTATCTTATCTTATCTTATCTTATCTTATCTTATCTTGCCTTGCCTTGCCTTGCCTTGCCTTGCCTTGCCTTGCCTTGCCTTGCCTTGCCTTGCCTTGCCTTGCCTTGCCTTGCCTTGCCTTGCCTTGCCTTGCCTTGCCTTGCCTTGCCTTGCCTTGCCTTGCCTTGCCTTGCCTTGCCTTGCCTTGCCTTGCCTTGCCTTGCCTTGCCTTGCCTTGCCCTGTCCTGTCCTGTCCTGTCCTGTCCTGTCCTGTCCTGTCCTGTCCTGTCCTGTCCTGTCCTGTCTTGTCTTGTCTTGTCTTGTCTTGTCTTGTCTTGTCTTGTCTTGTCTTGTCTTGTCTTGTCTTGTCTTGTCTTGTCTCGCCTTGTCTTTTCCTTTCTCGTCCTATCTTATCTTATCTTATCTTATCTTATCTTATCTTATCTTATCTTGTCTTGTCTTGTCTTGTCTTGTCTTGTCTTGTCTTGTCTCGTCTCGTCTCGTCTCGTCTCGTCTCGTCTCGTCTCGTCTCGTCTCATCTTATCTTATCTCGCCTTATCATGTCCTTTCTCGTCCTATCTTATCTTATCTTATCTTATCTCGTCCTATCTTATCTTATCTTATCTTATCTTATCTTATCTTATCTTATCTTATCTTATCTTATCTTATCTTATCTTATCTTATCTTATCTTATCTTATCTTATCTTATCTTATCTTATCTTATCTTATCTTATCTTATCTTATCTTATCTTATCTTATCTTATCTTATCTTATCTTATCTTATCTTATCTTATCTTATCTTATCTTATCTTATCTTATCTTATCTTATCTTATCTTATCTTATCTTATCTTATCCTATCCTATCCTATCCTATCCTATCCTATCCTATCCTATCTTATCTTATCTTATCTTATCTCGTCTCGTCTCGTCTCGTCTCGCCTTGCCTTGCCTTGTCCTCTCTTATCTTATCTTATCTTATCTTATCTTATCTTATCTTATCTTATCTTATCTTATCTTATCTTATCTTATCTTATCTTATCTTATCTTATCTTATCTTATCTTATCTTATCTTATCTTATCTTATCTTATCTTATCTTATCTTATCTTATCTTATCTTATCTTATCTTGTCTTGCCTTGCCTTGCCTTGCCTTGCCTTGCCTTGCCTTGCCTTGCCTTGCCTTGCCTTGCCTTGCCTTGCCTTGCCTTGCCTTGCCTTGCCTTGCCTTGCCTTGCCTTGCCTTGCCTTGCCTTGCCTTGCCTTGCCTTGCCTTGCCTTGCCTTGCCTTGCCTTGCCTTGCCTTGCCTTGCCTTGCCTTGCCTTGCCTTGCCTTGCCCTGCCCTGTCCTGTCCTGTCCTGTCCTGTCCTGTCCTGTCCTGTCCTGTCCTGTCCTGTCTTGTCTTGTCTTGTCTTGTCTTGTCTTGTCTTGTCTTGTCTTGTCTTGTCTTGTCTTGTCTTGTCTCGCCTTGTCTTTTCCTTTCTCGTCCTATCTTATCTTATCTTATCTTATCTTATCTTATCTTATCTTGTCTTGTCTTGTCTTGTCTTGTCTTGTCTTGTCTTGTCTCGTCTCGTCTCGTCTCGTCTCGTCTCGTCTCGTCTCGTCTCGTCTCATCTTATCTTATCTCGCCTTATCATGTCCTTTCTCGTCCTATCTTATCTTATCTTATCTTATCTTATCTTATCTTATCTTATCTTATCTTATCTTATCTTATCTTATCTTATCTTATCTTATCTTAACTTATCTTATCTTATCTTATCTTATCTTATCTTATCTTATCTTATCTTATCTTATCTTATCTTATCTTATCTTATCTTATCTTATCTTATCTTATCTTATCTTATCTTATCTTATCTTATCTTATCTTATCTTATCTTATCTTATCTTATCTTATCTTATCTTATCTTATCCTATCCTATCCTATCCTATCCTATCCTATCCTATCCTATCTTATCTTATCTTATCTTATCTCGTCTCGTCTCGTCTCGTCTCGCCTTGCCTTGCCTTGTCCTCTCTTATCTTATCTTATCTTATCTTATCTTATCTTATCTTATCTTATCTTATCTTATCTTATCTTATCTTATCTTATCTTATCTTATCTTATCTTATCTTATCTTATCTTATCTTATCTTATCTTATCTTATCTTATCTTATCTTATCTTATCTTATCTTATCTTATCTTATCTTATCTTATCTTATCTTATCTTATCTTATCTTATCTTATCTTATCTTATCTTATCTTATCTTATCTTATCTTATCTTATCTTATCTTATCTCATGTTATCTTGCCTTATCTTTTCCTTCCTCGTCCTTTTTCGTCCTTTTTCGTCCTATCTTATCTTATCTTATCTTATCTTATCTTATCTTATCTTATCTTATCTTATCTTATCTTATCTTATCTTATCTTATCTTATCTTATCTTATCTTATCTCATCTCATCTCATCTCATCTCATCTCATCTCATCTCATCTCATCTCATCTCATCTCATCTCATCTCATCTCATCTCATCTCATCTCATCTCATCTCATCTTATCTCATCTTATCTTACCTTACCTTGTCCTCTCTCGTCATTTCTCGTCCTATCTCGTCCTATCTTATCTTACCTTATCTTATCTTATCTTATCTTATCTTATCTTATCTTATCTTATCTTATCTTATCTTATCTCGTCTCGTCTCGTCTCGTCTCGTCTCGTCTCGTCTCATCTCGTCTCGTCTCGTCTCGTCTTGCCTTGCCTTGTCCTGTCTTATCTTATCTTATCTTATCTTATCTTATCTTATCTTATCTTATCTTATCTTATCTTATCTTATCTTGCCTTGCCTTGCCTTGCCTTGCCTTGCCTTGCCTTGCCTTGCCTTGCCTTGCCTTGCCTTGCCTTGCCTTGCCTTGCCTTGCCTTGCCTTGCCTTGCCTTGCCTTGCCTTGCCTTGCCTTGCCTTGCCCTGCCCTGTCCTGTCCTGTCCTGTCCTGTCCTGTCCTGTCCTGTCCTGTCCTGTCCTGTCCTGTCCTGTCCTGTCCTGTCCTGTCTTGTCTTGTCTTGTCTTGTCTTGTCTTGTCTTGTCTTGTCTTGTCTTGTCTTGTCTTGTCTTGTCTTGTCTTGTCTCGCCTTGTCTTGTCCTTTCTCGTCCTATCTTATCTTATCTTATCTTATCTTATCTTATCTTGTCTTGTCTTGTCTTGTCTTGTCTTGTCTTGTCTTGTCTTGTCTTGTCTTGTCTTGTCTTGTCTTGTCTCGTCTCGTCTCGTCTCGTCTCGTCTCGTCTCGTCTCGTCTCGTCTCGTCTCGTCTCGTCTTGTCTCGTCTCATCTCATCTCATCTTATCTTATCTTATCTCGCCTTATCATGTCCTTTCTCGTCTTATCTTATCTTATCTTATCTTATCTTATCTTATCTTATCTTATCTTATCTTATCTTATCTTTATCTTATCTTATCTTATCTTATCTTATCTTATCTTATCTTATCTTATCTTATCTTATCTTATCTTATCTTATCTTATCTTATCTTATCTTATCTTATCTTATCTTATCTTATCTTATCTTATCTTATCTTATCTCATGTTATCTTACCTTACCTTGTCCTCTCTCGTCCTTTCTCGTCCTATCTCGTCCTATCTTATCTTATCTTATCTTATCTTATCTTATCTTATCTTATCTTATCTTATCTTGTCTTGTCTTGTCTTGTCTCGTCTCGTCTCGTCTCGTCTCGTCTCGTCTCGTCTCGTCTCGTCTCGTCTCGTCTCGTCTCGTCTTGCCTTGCCTTGTCCTGTCTTATCTTATCTTATCTTATCTTATCTTATCTTATCTTATCTTATCTTATCTTATCTTATCTTATCTTGCCTTGCCTTGCCTTGCCTTGCCTTGCCTTGCCTTGCCTTGCCTTGCCTTGCCTTGCCTTGCCTTGCCTTGCCTTGCCTTGCCTTGCCTTGCCTTGTCCTGTCCTGTCCTGTCCTGTCCTGTCCTGTCCTGTCCTGTCCTGTCTTGTCTTGTCTTGTCTTGTCTTGTCTTGTCTTGTCTCGCCTTGTCTTTTCCTTTCTCGTCCTATCTTATCTTATCTTATCTTATCTTATCTTATCTTATCTTATCTTATCTTATCTTATCTTATCTTATCTTATCTTATCTTATCCTATCCTATCCTATCCTATCCTATCCTATCCTATCCTATCCTATCCTATCCTATCCTATCTTATCTTATCTTATCTTGTCTCGTCTCGTCTCGTCTCGTCTCGTCTCGTCTCGTCTCGCCTTGCCTTGTCCTGTCTTATCTTATCTTATCTTATCTTATCTTATCTTATCTTATCTTATCTTATCTTATCTTATCTTATCTTATCTTATCTTATCTTATCTTATCTTATCTTATCTCATCTCATCTCATCTCATCTCATCTCATCTCATCTCATCTCATCTCATCTCATCTCATCTCATCTTATCTCATCTTATCTTACCTTACCTTGTCCTCTCTCGTCCTTTCTCGTCCTATCTCGTCCTATCTTATCTTATCTTATCTTATCTTATCTTATCTTATCTTATCTTATCTTATCTTATCTTATCTTATCTTATCTTATCTTATCTCGTCTCGTCTCGTCTCGTCTCGTCTCGTCTCGTCTCGTCTCGTCTCGTCTCGTCTCGTCTTGCCTTGCCTTGTCCTGTCTTATCTTATCTTATCGTATCGTATCTTATCTTATCTTATCTTATCTTATCTTATCTTATCTTATCTTATCTTATCTTATCTTATCTTGCCTTGCCTTGCCTTGCCTTGCCTTGCCTTGCCTTGCCTTGCCTTGCCTTGCCTTGCCTTGCCTTGCCTTGCCTTGCCTTGCCTTGCCTTGCCTTGCCTTGCCTTGCCTTGCCTTGCCTTGCCTTGCCTTGCCTTGCCTTGCCTTGCCTTGCCTTGCCTTGCCTTGCCCTGTCCTGTCCTGTCCTGTCCTGTCCTGTCCTGTCCTGTCCTGTCCTGTCCTGTCCTGTCCTGTCTTGTCTTGTCTTGTCTTGTCTTGTCTTGTCTTGTCTTGTCTTGTCTTGTCTTGTCTTGTCTTGTCTTGTCTTGTCTCGCCTTGTCTTTTCCTTTCTCGTCCTATCTTATCTTATCTTATCTTATCTTATCTTATCTTATCTTGTCTTGTCTTGTCTTGTCTTGTCTTGTCTTGTCTTGTCTCGTCTCGTCTCGTCTCGTCTCGTCTCGTCTCGTCTCGTCTCGTCTCATCTTATCTTATCTCGCCTTATCATGTCCTTTCTCGTCCTATCTTATCTTATCTTATCTTATCTTATCTTATCTTATCTTATCTTATCTTATCTTATCTTATCTTATCTTATCTTATCTTATCTTATCTTATCTTATCTTATCTTATCTTATCTTATCTTATCTTATCTTATCTTATCTTATCTTATCTTATCTTATCTTATCTTATCTTATCTTATCTTATCTTATCTTATCTTATCTTATCTTATCTTATCTTATCCTATCCTATCCTATCCTATCCTATCCTATCCTATCCTATCTTATCTTATCTTATCTTATCTCGTCTCGTCTCGTCTCGTCTCGCCTTGCCTTGCCTTGTCCTCTCTTATCTTATCTTATCTTATCTTATCTTATCTTATCTTATCTTATCTTATCTTATCTTATCTTATCTTATCTTATCTTATCTTATCTTATCTTATCTTATCTTATCTTATCTTATCTTATCTTATCTTATCTTATCTTATCTTATCTTATCTTATCTTATCTTATCTTATCTTATCTTATCTTATCTTATCTTATCTTATCTTATCTTATCTTATCTTATCTTATCTTATCTTATCTTATCTCATGTTATCTTGCCTTATCTTTTCCTTCCTCGTCCTTTTTCGTCCTTTTTCGTCCTATCTTATCTTATCTTATCTTATCTTATCTTATCTTATCTTATCTTATCTTATCTTATCTTATCTTATCTTATCTTATCTTATCTTATCTTATCTTATCTCATCTCATCTCATCTCATCTCATCTCATCTCATCTCATCTCATCTCATCTCATCTCATCTCATCTCATCTCATCTCATCTCATCTCATCTTATCTCATCTTATCTTACCTTACCTTGTCCTCTCTCGTCATTTCTCGTCCTATCTCGTCCTATCTTATCTTACCTTATCTTATCTTATCTTATCTTATCTTATCTTATCTTATCTTATCTTATCTTATCTTATCTTATCTCGTCTCGTCTCGTCTCGTCTCGTCTCGTCTCGTCTCATCTCGTCTCGTCTCGTCTCGTCTTGCCTTGCCTTGTCCTGTCTTATCTTATCTTATCTTATCTTATCTTATCTTATCTTATCTTATCTTATCTTATCTTATCTTATCTTGCCTTGCCTTGCCTTGCCTTGCCTTGCCTTGCCTTGCCTTGCCTTGCCTTGCCTTGCCTTGCCTTGCCTTGCCTTGCCTTGCCTTGCCTTGCCTTGCCTTGCCTTGCCTTGCCTTGCCTTGCCCTGCCCTGTCCTGTCCTGTCCTGTCCTGTCCTGTCCTGTCCTGTCCTGTCCTGTCCTGTCCTGTCCTGTCCTGTCCTGTCCTGTCCTGTCCTGTCTTGTCTTGTCTTGTCTTGTCTTGTCTTGTCTTGTCTTGTCTTGTCTTGTCTTGTCTTGTCTTGTCTTGTCTCGCCTTGTCTTGTCCTTTCTCGTCCTATCTTATCTTATCTTATCTTATCTTATCTTATCTTGTCTTGTCTTGTCTTGTCTTGTCTTGTCTTGTCTTGTCTTGTCTTGTCTTGTCTTGTCTTGTCTTGTCTCGTCTCGTCTCGTCTCGTCTCGTCTCGTCTCGTCTCGTCTCGTCTCGTCTCGTCTCGTCTTGTCTCGTCTCATCTCATCTCATCTTATCTTATCTTATCTCGCCTTATCATGTCCTTTCTCGTCTTATCTTATCTTATCTTATCTTATCTTATCTTATCTTATCTTATCTTATCTTATCTTATCTTTATCTTATCTTATCTTATCTTATCTTATCTTATCTTATCTTATCTTATCTTATCTTATCTTATCTTATCTTATCTTATCTTATCTTATCTTATCTTATCTTATCTTATCTCATGTTATCTTACCTTACCTTGTCCTCTCTCGTCCTTTCTCGTCCTATCTCGTCCTATCTTATCTTATCTTATCTTATCTTATCTTATCTTATCTTATCTTATCTTATCTTATCTTGTCTTGTCTCGTCTCGTCTCGTCTCGTCTCGTCTCGTCTCGTCTCGTCTCGTCTCGTCTCGTCTCGTCTCGTCTTGCCTTGCCTTGTCCTGTCTTATCTTATCTTATCTTATCTTATCTTATCTTATCTTATCTTATCTTATCTTATCTTATCTTATCTTATCTTATCTTGCCTTGCCTTGCCTTGCCTTGCCTTGCCTTGCCTTGCCTTGCCTTGCCTTGCCTTGCCTTGCCTTGCCTTGCCTTGCCTTGCCTTGCCTTGCCTTGTCCTGTCCTGTCCTGTCCTGTCCTGTCCTGTCCTGTCCTGTCTTGTCTTGTCTTGTCTTGTCTTGTCTTGTCTTGTCTTGTCTTGTCTTGTCTCGCCTTGTCTTTTCCTTTCTCGTCCTATCTTATCTTATCTTATCTTATCTTATCTTATCTTATCTTATCTTATCTTATCTTATCTTATCTTATCCTATCCTATCCTATCCTATCCTATCCTATCCTATCCTATCCTATCCTATCCTATCTTATCTTATCTTGTCTCGTCTCGTCTCGTCTCGTCTCGTCTCGTCTCGTCTCGTCTCGCCTTGCCTTGTCCTGTCTTATCTTATCTTATCTTATCTTATCTTATCTTATCTTATCTTATCTTATCTTATCTTATCTTATCTTATCTTATCTTATCTTATCTTATCTCATCTCATCTCATCTCATCTCATCTCATCTCATCTCATCTCATCTCATCTCATCTCATCTCATCTTATCTCATCTTATCTTACCTTACCTTGTCCTCTCTCGTCCTTTCTCGTCCTATCTCGTCCTATCTTATCTTATCTTATCTTATCTTATCTTATCTTATCTTATCTTATCTTATCTTATCTTATCTTATCTTATCTTATCTTATCTTATCTTATCTTATCTTATCTCGTCTCGTCTCGTCTCGTCTCGTCTCGTCTCGTCTCGTCTCGTCTCGTCTCGTCTCGTCTCGTCTTGCCTTGTCCTGTCTTATCTTATCTTATCGTATCGTATCTTATCTTATCTTATCTTATCTTATCTTATCTTATCTTATCTTATCTTATCTTATCTTATCTTATCTTGCCTTGCCTTGCCTTGCCTTGCCTTGCCTTGCCTTGCCTTGCCTTGCCTTGCCTTGCCTTGCCTTGCCTTGCCTTGCCTTGCCTTGCCTTGCCTTGCCTTGCCTTGCCTTGCCTTGCCTTGCCTTGCCTTGCCTTGCCTTGCCTTGCCTTGCCTTGCCTTGCCTTGCCTTGCCTTGCCTTGCCTTGCCTTGCCCTGTCCTGTCCTGTCCTGTCCTGTCCTGTCCTGTCCTGTCCTGTCCTGTCCTGTCCTGTCCTGTCTTGTCTTGTCTTGTCTTGTCTTGTCTTGTCTTGTCTTGTCTTGTCTTGTCTTGTCTTGTCTCGCCTTGTCTTTTCCTTTCTCGTCCTATCTTATCTTATCTTATCTTATCTTATCTTATCTTATCTTGTCTTGTCTTGTCTTGTCTTGTCTTGTCTTGTCTCGTCTCGTCTCGTCTCGTCTCGTCTCGTCTCGTCTCGTCTCGTCTCATCTTATCTTATCTCGCCTTATCATGTCCTTTCTCGTCCTATCTTATCTTATCTTATCTTATCTTATCTTATCTTATCTTATCTTATCTTATCTTATCTTATCTTATCTTATCTTATCTTATCTTATCTTATCTTATCTTATCTTATCTTATCTTATCTTATCTTATCTTATCTTATCTTATCTTATCTTATCTTATCTTATCTTATCTTATCTTATCTTATCTTATCTTATCTTATCCTATCCTATCCTATCCTATCCTATCCTATCCTATCCTATCCTATCCTATCTTATCTTATCTTATCTCGTCTCGTCTCGTCTCGTCTCGCCTTGCCTTGCCTTGTCCTCTCTTATCTTATCTTATCTTATCTTATCTTATCTTATCTTATCTTATCTTATCTTATCTTATCTTATCTTATCTTATCTTATCTTATCTTATCTTATCTTATCTTATCTTATCTTATCTTATCTTATCTTATCTTATCTTATCTTATCTTATCTTATCTTATCTTATCTTATCTTATCTTATCTTATCTTATCTTATCTTATCTTATCTTATCTTATCTTATCTTATCTTATCTTATCTTATCTCATGTTATCTTGCCTTATCTTTTCCTTCCTCGTCCTTTTTCGTCCTTTTTCGTCCTATCTTATCTTATCTTATCTTATCTTATCTTATCTTATCTTATCTTATCTTATCTTATCTTATCTTATCTTATCTTATCTTATCTTATCTTATCTTATCTCATCTCATCTCATCTCATCTCATCTCATCTCATCTCATCTCATCTCATCTCATCTCATCTCATCTCATCTCATCTCATCTCATCTCATCTCATCTTATCTCATCTTATCTTACCTTACCTTGTCCTCTCTCGTCATTTCTCGTCCTATCTCGTCCTATCTTATCTTACCTTATCTTATCTTATCTTATCTTATCTTATCTTATCTTATCTTATCTTATCTTATCTTATCTTATCTCGTCTCGTCTCGTCTCGTCTCGTCTCGTCTCATCTCGTCTCGTCTCGTCTCGTCTTGCCTTGCCTTGTCCTGTCTTATCTTATCTTATCTTATCTTATCTTATCTTATCTTATCTTATCTTATCTTATCTTATCTTGCCTTGCCTTGCCTTGCCTTGCCTTGCCTTGCCTTGCCTTGCCTTGCCTTGCCTTGCCTTGCCTTGCCTTGCCTTGCCTTGCCTTGCCTTGCCTTGCCTTGCCTTGCCTTGCCTTGCCTTGCCTTGCCCTGCCCTGTCCTGTCCTGTCCTGTCCTGTCCTGTCCTGTCCTGTCCTGTCCTGTCCTGTCCTGTCCTGTCCTGTCCTGTCTTGTCTTGTCTTGTCTTGTCTTGTCTTGTCTTGTCTTGTCTTGTCTTGTCTTGTCTTGTCTTGTCTTGTCTTGTCTCGCCTTGTCTTGTCCTTTCTCGTCCTATCTTATCTTATCTTATCTTATCTTATCTTATCTTGTCTTGTCTTGTCTTGTCTTGTCTTGTCTTGTCTTGTCTTGTCTTGTCTTGTCTTGTCTTGTCTTGTCTCGTCTCGTCTCGTCTCGTCTCGTCTCGTCTCGTCTCGTCTCGTCTCGTCTCGTCTTGTCTCGTCTCATCTCATCTCATCTTATCTTATCTTATCTCGCCTTATCATGTCCTTTCTCGTCTTATCTTATCTTATCTTATCTTATCTTATCTTATCTTATCTTATCTTATCTTATCTTATCTTTATCTTATCTTATCTTATCTTATCTTATCTTATCTTATCTTATCTTATCTTATCTTATCTTATCTTATCTTATCTTATCTTATCTTATCTTATCTTATCTTATCTTATCTCATGTTATCTTACCTTACCTTGTCCTCTCTCGTCCTTTCTCGTCCTATCTCGTCCTATCTTATCTTATCTTATCTTATCTTATCTTATCTTATCTTATCTTATCTTATCTTATCTTATCTTGTCTCGTCTCGTCTCGTCTCGTCTCGTCTCGTCTCGTCTCGTCTCGTCTCGTCTCGTCTCGTCTCGTCTTGCCTTGCCTTGTCCTGTCTTATCTTATCTTATCTTATCTTATCTTATCTTATCTTATCTTATCTTATCTTATCTTATCTTATCTTGCCTTGCCTTGCCTTGCCTTGCCTTGCCTTGCCTTGCCTTGCCTTGCCTTGCCTTGCCTTGCCTTGCCTTGCCTTGCCTTGCCTTGCCTTGCCTTGTCCTGTCCTGTCCTGTCCTGTCCTGTCCTGTCCTGTCCTGTCTTGTCTTGTCTTGTCTTGTCTTGTCTTGTCTTGTCTTGTCTTGTCTTGTCTTGTCTCGCCTTGTCTTTTCCTTTCTCGTCCTATCTTATCTTATCTTATCTTATCTTATCTTATCTTATCTTATCTTATCTTATCTTATCTTATCCTATCCTATCCTATCCTATCCTATCCTATCCTATCCTATCCTATCCTATCCTATCCTATCTTATCTTATCTTATCTTGTCTCGTCTCGTCTCGTCTCGTCTCGTCTCGTCTCGTCTCGCCTTGCCTTGTCCTGTCTTATCTTATCTTATCTTATCTTATCTTATCTTATCTTATCTTATCTTATCTTATCTTATCTTATCTTATCTTATCTTATCTTATCTTATCTCATCTCATCTCATCTCATCTCATCTCATCTCATCTCATCTCATCTCATCTCATCTCATCTTATCTCATCTTATCTTACCTTACCTTGTCCTCTCTCGTCCTTTCTCGTCCTATCTCGTCCTATCTTATCTTATCTTATCTTATCTTATCTTATCTTATCTTATCTTATCTTATCTTATCTTATCTTATCTTATCTTATCTCGTCTCGTCTCGTCTCGTCTCGTCTCGTCTCGTCTCGTCTCGTCTCGTCTCGTCTCGTCTCGTCTTGCCTTGCCTTGTCCTGTCTTATCTTATCTTATCGTATCGTATCGTATCTTATCTTATCTTATCTTATCTTATCTTATCTTATCTTATCTTATCTTATCTTATCTTATCTTGCCTTGCCTTGCCTTGCCTTGCCTTGCCTTGCCTTGCCTTGCCTTGCCTTGCCTTGCCTTGCCTTGCCTTGCCTTGCCTTGCCTTGCCTTGCCTTGCCTTGCCTTGCCTTGCCTTGCCTTGCCTTGCCTTGCCTTGCCTTGCCTTGCCTTGCCTTGCCTTGCCTTGCCTTGCCTTGCCCTGTCCTGTCCTGTCCTGTCCTGTCCTGTCCTGTCCTGTCCTGTCCTGTCCTGTCCTGTCCTGTCTTGTCTTGTCTTGTCTTGTCTTGTCTTGTCTTGTCTTGTCTTGTCTTGTCTTGTCTTGTCTCGCCTTGTCTTTTCCTTTCTCGTCCTATCTTATCTTATCTTATCTTATCTTATCTTATCTTATCTTGTCTTGTCTTGTCTTGTCTTGTCTTGTCTTGTCTTGTCTCGTCTCGTCTCGTCTCGTCTCGTCTCGTCTCGTCTCGTCTCGTCTCATCTTATCTTATCTCGCCTTATCATGTCCTTTCTCGTCCTATCTTATCTTATCTTATCTTATCTTATCTTATCTTATCTTATCTTATCTTATCTTATCTTATCTTATCTTATCTTATCTTATCTTATCTTATCTTATCTTATCTTATCTTATCTTATCTTATCTTATCTTATCTTATCTTATCTTATCTTATCTTATCTTATCTTATCTTATCTTATCTTATCTTATCTTATCCTATCCTATCCTATCCTATCCTATCCTATCCTATCCTATCCTATCCTATCTTATCTTATCTTATCTTATCTCGTCTCGTCTCGTCTCGTCTCGCCTTGCCTTGCCTTGTCCTCTCTTATCTTATCTTATCTTATCTTATCTTATCTTATCTTATCTTATCTTATCTTATCTTATCTTATCTTATCTTATCTTATCTTATCTTATCTTATCTTATCTTACCTTATCTTATCTTATCTTATCTTATCTTATCTTATCTTATCTTATCTTATCTTATCTTATCTTATCTTATCTTATCTCATGTTATCTTATCTCATGTTATCTTGCCTTATCTTTTCCTTCCTCGTCCTTTTTCGTCCTTTTTCGTCCTATCTTATCTTATCTTATCTTATCTTATCTTATCTTATCTTATCTTATCTTATCTTATCTTATCTTATCTTATCTTATCTTATCTTATCTTATCTTATCTTATCTTATCTTATCTCATCTCATCTCATCTCATCTCATCTCATCTCATCTCATCTCATCTCATCTCATCTCATCTCATCTCATCTCATCTCATCTCATCTCATCTCATCTTATCTCATCTTATCTTACCTTACCTTGTCCTCTCTCGTCATTTCTCGTCCTATCTCGTCCTATCTTATCTTACCTTATCTTATCTTATCTTATCTTATCTTATCTTATCTTATCTTATCTTATCTCATCTCGTCTCGTCTCGTCTCGTCTCGTCTCGTCTCGTCTCATCTCGTCTCGTCTCGTCTCGTCTTGCCTTGCCTTGTCCTGTCTTATCTTATCTTATCTTATCTTATCTTATCTTATCTTATCTTATCTTATCTTATCTTGCCTTGCCTTGCCTTGCCTTGCCTTGCCTTGCCTTGCCTTGCCTTGCCTTGCCTTGCCTTGCCTTGCCTTGCCTTGCCTTGCCTTGCCTTGCCTTGCCTTGCCTTGCCTTGCCTTGCCTTGCCTTGCCTTGCCCTGCCCTGTCCTGTCCTGTCCTGTCCTGTCCTGTCCTGTCCTGTCCTGTCCTGTCCTGTCCTGTCCTGTCTTGTCTTGTCTTGTCTTGTCTTGTCTTGTCTTGTCTTGTCTTGTCTTGTCTTGTCTTGTCTTGTCTTGTCTCGCCTTGTCTTGTCCTTTCTCGTCCTATCTTATCTTATCTTATCTTATCTTATCTTATCTTGTCTTGTCTTGTCTTGTCTTGTCTTGTCTTGTCTTGTCTTGTCTTGTCTTGTCTTGTCTTGTCTCGTCTCGTCTCGTCTCGTCTCGTCTCGTCTCGTCTCGTCTCGTCTCGTCTCGTCTCGTCTCGTCTTGTCTCGTCTCATCTCATCTCATCTTATCTTATCTTATCTCGCCTTATCATGTCCTTTCTCGTCTTATCTTATCTTATCTTATCTTATCTTATCTTATCTTATCTTATCTTATCTTATCTTATCTTATCTTTATCTTATCTTATCTTATCTTATCTTATCTTATCTTATCTTATCTTATCTTATCTTATCTTATCTTATCTTATCTTATCTTATCTTATCTTATCTTATCTTATCTCATGTTATCTTACCTTACCTTGTCCTCTCTCGTCCTTTCTCGTCCTATCTCGTCCTATCTTATCTTATCTTATCTTATCTTATCTTATCTTATCTTATCTTATCTTATCTTATCTTGTCTCGTCTCGTCTCGTCTCGTCTCGTCTCGTCTCGTCTCGTCTCGTCTCGTCTCGTCTCGTCTTGCCTTGCCTTGTCCTGTCTTATCTTATCTTATCTTATCTTATCTTATCTTATCTTATCTTATCTTATCTTATCTTATCTTATCTTATCTTATCTTGCCTTGCCTTGCCTTGCCTTGCCTTGCCTTGCCTTGCCTTGCCTTGCCTTGCCTTGCCTTGCCTTGCCTTGCCTTGTCCTGTCCTGTCCTGTCCTGTCCTGTCCTGTCCTGTCCTGTCCTGTCCTGTCTTGTCTTGTCTTGTCTTGTCTTGTCTTGTCTTGTCTTGTCTTGTCTTGTCTTGTCTCGCCTTGTCTTTTCCTTTCTCGTCCTATCTTATCTTATCTTATCTTATCTTATCTTATCTTATCTTATCTTATCTTATCTTATCTTATCTTATCTTATCCTATCCTATCCTATCCTATCCTATCCTATCCTATCCTATCCTATCCTATCCTATCCTATCCTATCTTATCTTGTCTTGTCTTGTCTCGTCTCGTCTCGTCTCGTCTCGTCTCGTCTCGTCTCGCCTTGCCTTGTCCTGTCTTATCTTATCTTATCTTATCTTATCTTATCTTATCTTATCTTATCTTATCTTATCTTATCTTATCTTATCTTATCTTATCTTATCTTATCTTATCTTATCTTGTCTTGTCTTGTCTTGTCTTGTCTTGTCTTGTCTTGTCTTGTCTTGTCTTGTCTTGTCTTGTCTTGTCTTGTCTTGTCTTGTCTTGTCTTGTCTTGTCTTGTCTTGTCTTGTCTTGTCTTGTCTTGTCTTGTCTTGTCTTGTCTTGTCTTGTCTTGTTGTCTTGTCTTACCTTATCTTGTCCTGTCTCATCCTATCTTATCTTATCTTATCTTGTCTTGTCTTGTCTTGTCTTGTCTTGTCTTGTCTTGTCTTGTCTTGTCTTGTCTTGTCTTGTCTTGTCTTGTCTTGTCTTGTCTTGTCTTGCCTTGCCTTGCCTTGCCTTGCCTTGCCTTATCTATCTTATCTTATCTTATCTTGTCTTGTCTTGTCTTGTCTTGTCTTGTCTTGTCTTGTCTTGTCTTGTCTTGTCTTGTCTTGTCTTGTCTTGTCTTGTCTTGTCTTGTCTTGTCTTGTCTTGTCTTGTCTTGTCTTGTCTTGTCTTGTCTTGTCTCGCCTTGTCTTGTCCTTTCTCGTCCTATCTTATCTTATCTTATCTTATCTTATCTTATCTTATCTTATCTTATCTTATCTTATCTTATCTTATCTTATCTTATCTTATCTTATCTTATCTTATCTTATCTTATCTTATCTTATCTTATCTTATCTTATCTTATCTTATCTTATCTTATCTTATCTTATCTTATCCTATCCTATCCTATCCTATCCTATCCTATCCTATCCTATCCTATCCTATCCTATCTTATCTTATCTTATCTTGTCTCGTCTCGTCTCGTCTCGTCTCGTCTCGTCTCGTCTCGCCTCGCCTTGTCCTGTCTTATCTTATCTTATCTTATCTTATCTTATCTTATCTTATCTTATCTTATCTTATCTTATCTTATCTTATCTTATCTTATCTTATCTTATCTTATCTTATCTTATCTTATCTTATCTTATCTTATCTTATCTTATCTTATCTTATCTTATCTTATCTTATCTTATCTTATCTTATCTTATCTTATCTCATGTTATCTTGCCTTATCTTATCTTATCTTATCTTATCTTATCTTATCTTATCTCATCTCATCTCATCTCATCTCATCTCATCTCATCTCATCTCATCTCATCTCATCTCATCTCATCTCATCTTATCTCATCTTATCTTACCTTACCTTGTCCTCTCTCGTCCTTTCTCGTCCTATCTCGTCCTATCTTATCTTATCTTATCTTATCTTATCTTATCTTATCTTATCTTATCTTATCTTATCTTATCTTATCTTATCTTATCTTATCTTATCTTGTCTCGTCTCGTCTCGTCTCGTCTCGTCTCGTCTCGTCTCGTCTCGTCTCGTCTCGTCTCGTCTCGTCTCGTCTTGCCTTGCCTTGTCCTGTCTTATCTTATCTTATCGTATCGTATCTTATCTTATCTTATCTTATCTTATCTTATCTTATCTTATCTTATCTTATCTTATCTTATCTTATCTTATCTTATCTTGCCTTGCCTTGCCTTGCCTTGCCTTGCCTTGCCTTGCCTTGCCTTGCCTTGCCTTGCCTTGCCTTGCCTTGCCTTGCCTTGCCTTGCCTTGCCTTGCCTTGCCTTGCCTTGCCTTGCCTTGCCTTGCCTTGCCTTGCCTTGCCTTGCCTTGCCCTGTCCTGTCCTGTCCTGTCCTGTCCTGTCCTGTCCTGTCCTGTCCTGTCCTGTCCTGTCCTGTCTTGTCTTGTCTTGTCTTGTCTTGTCTTGTCTTGTCTTGTCTTGTCTTGTCTTGTCTTGTCTTGTCTTGTCTTGTCTTGTCTTGTCTCGCCTTGTCTTTTCCTTTCTCGTCCTATCTTATCTTATCTTATCTTATCTTATCTTATCTTATCTTATCTTGTCTTGTCTTGTCTTGTCTTGTCTTGTCTTGTCTCGTCTCGTCTCGTCTCGTCTCGTCTCGTCTCGTCTCGTCTCGTCTCATCTTATCTTATCTCGCCTTATCATGTCCTTTCTCGTCCTATCTTATCTTATCTTATCTTATCTTATCTTATCTTATCTTATCTTATCTTATCTTATCTTATCTTATCTTATCTTATCTTATCTTATCTTATCTTATCTTATCTTATCTTATCTTATCTTATCTTATCTTATCTTATCTTATCTTATCTTATCTTATCTTATCTTATCTTATCTTATCTTATCTTATCTTATCTTATCTTATCTTATCTTATCTTATCTTATCTTATCTTATCCTATCCTATCCTATCCTATCCTATCCTATCCTATCTTATCTTATCTTATCTTATCTCGTCTCGTCTCGTCTCGTCTCGCCTTGCCTTGCCTTGTCCTCTCTTATCTTATCTTATCTTATCTTATCTTATCTTATCTTATCTTATCTTATCTTATCTTATCTTATCTTATCTTATCTTATCTTATCTTATCTTATCTTATCTTATCTTATCTTATCTTATCTTATCTTATCTTATCTTATCTTATCTTATCTTATCTTATCTTATCTTATCTTATCTTATCTTATCTTATCTTATCTTATCTCATGTTATCTTGCCTTATCTTTTCCTTCCTCGTCCTTTTTCGTCCTATCTTATCTTATCTTATCTTATCTTATCTTATCTTATCTTATCTTATCTTATCTTATCTTATCTTATCTTATCTTATCTTATCTTATCTTATCTTATCTCATCTCATCTCATCTCATCTCATCTCATCTCATCTCATCTCATCTCATCTCATCTCATCTCATCTCATCTCATCTCATCTTATCTCATCTTATCTTACCTTACCTTGTCCTCTCTCGTCATTTCTCGTCCTATCTCGTCCTATCTTATCTTACCTTATCTTATCTTATCTTATCTTATCTTATCTTATCTTATCTTATCTCATCTCATCTCGTCTCGTCTCGTCTCGTCTCGTCTCGTCTCATCTCGTCTCGTCTCGTCTTGCCTTGCCTTGTCCTGTCTTATCTTATCTTATCTTATCTTATCTTATCTTATCTTATCTTATCTTATCTTATCTTATCTTATCTTGCCTTGCCTTGCCTTGCCTTGCCTTGCCTTGCCTTGCCTTGCCTTGCCTTGCCTTGCCTTGCCTTGCCTTGCCTTGCCTTGCCTTGCCTTGCCTTGCCTTGCCTTGCCTTGCCTTGCCTTGCCTTGCCTTGCCCTGCCTTGCCCTGCCCTGTCCTGTCCTGTCCTGTCCTGTCCTGTCCTGTCCTGTCCTGTCCTGTCCTGTCCTGTCCTGTCCTGTCCTGTCCTGTCTTGTCTTGTCTTGTCTTGTCTTGTCTTGTCTTGTCTTGTCTTGTCTTGTCTTGTCTTGTCTTGTCTTGTCTCGCCTTGTCTTGTCCTTTCTCGTCCTATCTTATCTTATCTTATCTTATCTTATCTTATCTTGTCTTGTCTTGTCTTGTCTTGTCTTGTCTTGTCTTGTCTTGTCTTGTCTTGTCTTGTCTTGTCTTGTCTTGTCTCGTCTCGTCTCGTCTCGTCTCGTCTCGTCTCGTCTCGTCTCGTCTCGTCTCGTCTCGTCTCGTCTTGTCTCGTCTCATCTCATCTCATCTTATCTTATCTTATCTCGCCTTATCATGTCCTTTCTCGTCTTATCTTATCTTATCTTATCTTATCTTATCTTATCTTATCTTTATCTTATCTTATCTTATCTTATCTTATCTTATCTTATCTTATCTTATCTTATCTTATCTTATCTTATCTTATCTTATCTTATCTTATCTTATCTTATCTCATGTTATCTTACCTTACCTTGTCCTCTCTCGTCCTTTCTCGTCCTATCTCGTCCTATCTTATCTTATCTTATCTTATCTTATCTTATCTTATCTTATCTTATCTTATCTTATCTTATCTTATCTTATCTTATCTTGTCTTGTCTCGTCTCGTCTCGTCTCGTCTCGTCTCGTCTCGTCTCGTCTCGTCTCGTCTCGTCTTGCCTTGCCTTGTCCTGTCTTATCTTATCTTATCTTATCTTATCTTATCTTATCTTATCTTATCTTATCTTATCTTATCTTATCTTATCTTATCTTATCTTATCTTGCCTTGCCTTGCCTTGCCTTGCCTTGCCTTGCCTTGCCTTGCCTTGCCTTGCCTTGCCTTGCCTTGCCTTGCCTTGCCTTGCCTTGTCCTGTCCTGTCCTGTCCTGTCCTGTCCTGTCCTGTCCTGTCCTGTCCTGTCCTGTCTTGTCTTGTCTTGTCTTGTCTTGTCTTGTCTTGTCTTGTCTTGTCTTGTCTTGTCTTGTCTCGCCTTGTCTTTTCCTTTCTCGTCCTATCTTATCTTATCTTATCTTATCTTATCTTATCTTGTCTTGTCTTGTCTTGTCTTGTCTTGTCTTGTCTTGTCTTGTCTTGTCTTGTCTCGTCTCGTCTCGTCTCGTCTCGTCTCGTCTCGTCTCGTCTCGTCTCGTCTCGTCTCGTCTCGTCTCGTCTCATCTCATCTTATCTTATCTTATCTCGCCTTATCATGTCCTTTCTCGTCCTATCTTATCTTATCTTATCTTATCTTATCTTATCTTATCTTATCTTATCTTATCTTATCTTATCTTATCTTATCTTATCTTATCTTATCTTATCTTATCTTATCTTATCTTATCTTATCTTATCTTATCTTATCTTATCTTATCTTATCTTATCTTATCTTATCTTATCTTATCTTATCTTATCTTATCTTATCTTATCTTATCTTATCTTGTCTTGTCTTGTCTTGTCTTGTCTTGTCTTGTCTTGTCTTGTCCTGTCCTGTCCTGTCCTGTCCTGTCCTGTCCTGTCCTGTCCTGTCCTGTCCTGTCCTGTCTCGTCTCGTCTCGTCTCGTCTCGTCTCGTCTCGCCTTGCCTTGCCTTGTCCTCTCTTATCTTATCTTATCTTATCTTATCTTATCTTATCTTATCTTATCTTATCTTATCTTATCTTATCTTATCTTATCTTATCTTATCTTATCTTATCTTATCTTATCTTATCTTATCTTATCTTATCTTATCTTATCTTATCTTATCTTATCTTATCTTATCTTATCTTATCTTATCTTATCTTATCTTATCTTATCTTATCTTATCTTATCTTATCTTATCTTATCTTATCTTATCTTATCTCATGTTATCTTGCCTTATCTTTTCCTTCCTCGTCCTTTTTCGTCCTTTTTCGTCCTATCTTATCTTATCTTATCTTATCTTATCTTATCTTATCTTATCTTATCTTATCTTATCTTATCTTATCTTATCTTATCTTATCTTATCTTATCTTATCTTATCTCATCTCATCTCATCTCATCTCATCTCATCTCATCTCATCTCATCTCATCTCATCTCATCTCATCTCATCTCATCTCATCTCATCTCATCTCATCTCATCTCATCTCATCTCATCTCATCTCATCTCATCTCATCTCATCTTATCTTACCTTACCTTGTCCTCTCTCGTCATTTCTCGTCCTATCTCGTCCTATCTTATCTTATCTTATCTTATCTTATCTTATCTTATCTTATCTTATCTTATCTTATCTTATCTCATCTCATCTCATCTCGTCTCGTCTCGTCTCGTCTCGTCTCGTCTCGTCTCGTCTCGCCTTGCCTTGCCTTGTCCTGTCTTATCTTATCTTATCTTATCTTATCTTATCTTATCTTATCTTATCTTATCTTATCTTATCTTATCTTATCTTATCTTATCTTATCTTATCTTATCTTATCTTGCCTTGCCTTGCCTTGCCTTGCCTTGCCTTGCCTTGCCTTGCCTTGCCTTGCCTTGCCTTGCCTTGCCTTGCCTTGCCTTGCCTTGCCTTGCCTTGCCTTGCCTTGCCTTGCCTTGCCTTGCCTTGCCTTGCCTTGCCTTGCCTTGCCTTGCCTTGCCTTGCCTTGCCCTGCCCTGTCCTGTCCTGTCCTGTCCTGTCCTGTCCTGTCCTGTCCTGTCCTGTCCTGTCCTGTCCTGTCCTGTCCTGTCCTGTCCTGTCCTGTCCTGTCCTGTCCTGTCCTGTCCTGTCTTGTCTTGTCTTGTCTTGTCTTGTCTTGTCTTGTCTTGTCTTGTCTTGTCTTGTCTTGTCTTGTCTTGTCTCGCCTTGTCTTGTCCTTTCTCGTCCTATCTTATCTTATCTTATCTTATCTTATCTTATCTTATCTTATCTTATCTTATCTTATCTTATCTTATCTTATCTTATCTTATCTTATCTTATCTTATCTTATCTTATCTTATCTTATCTTATCTTATCTTATCTTGCCTTGCCTTGCCTTGCCTTGCCTTGCCTTGCCTTGCATTGCCTTGCCTTGCCTTGCCTTGCCTTGCCTTGCCTTGCCTTGCCTTGCCTTGCCTTGCCTTGCCTTGCCTTGCCTTGTCCTGTCCTGTCCTGTCCTGTCCTGTCCTGTCCTGTCCTGTCCTGTCCTGTCCTGTCCTGTCCTGTCCTGTCTTGTCTTGTCTTGTCTTGTCTTGTCTTGTCTTGTCTTGTCTTGTCTTGTCTTGTCTTGTCTTGTCTTGTCTTGTCTCGCCTTGTCTTTTCCTTTCTCGTCCTATCTTATCTTATCTTATCTTATCTTATCTTGTCTTGTCTTGTCTTGTCTTGTCTTGTCTTGTCTTGTCTTGTCTTGTCTCGTCTCGTCTCGTCTCGTCTCGTCTCGTCTCGTCTCGTCTCGTCTCGTCTCGTCTCATCTCATCTTATCTTATCTCGCCTTATCATGTCCTTTCTCGTCCTATCTTATCTTATCTTATCTTATCTTATCTTATCTTATCTTATCTTATCTTATCTTATCTTATCTTATCTTATCTTATCTTATCTTATCTTATCTTATCTTATCTTATCTTATCTTATCTTATCTTATCTTATCTTATCTTATCTTATCTTATCTTATCTTATCTTATCTTATCCTATCCTATCCTATCCTATCCTATCCTATCCTATCCTATCCTATCCTATCTTATCTTATCTTGTCTTGTCTTGTCTCGTCTCGTCTCGTCTCGTCTCGCCTTGCCTTGCCTTGTCCTCTCTTATCTTATCTTATCTTATCTTATCTTATCTTATCTTATCTTATCTTATCTTATCTTATCTTATCTTATCTTATCTTATCTTATCTTATCTTATCTTATCTTATCTTATCTTATCTTATCTTATCTTATCTTATCTTATCTTATCTTATCTTATCTTATCTTATCTCATGTTATCTTGCCTTATCTTTTCCTTCCTCGTCCTTTTTCGTCCTTTTTCGTCCTATCTTATCTTATCTTATCTTATCTTATCTTATCTTATCTTATCTTATCTTATCTTATCTTATCTTATCTTATCTTATCTCATCTCATCTCATCTCATCTCATCTCATCTCATCTCATCTCATCTCATCTCATCTCATCTCATCTCATCTCATCTCATCTTATCTCATCTTATCTTACCTTACCTTGTCCTCTCTCGTCATTTCTCGTCCTATCTCGTCCTATCTTATCTTATCTTATCTTATCTTATCTTATCTTATCTTATCTTATCTTATCTCATCTCATCTCATCTCGTCTCGTCTCGTCTCGTCTCGTCTCGTCTCGTCTCGTCTCGTCTCGTCTCGCCTTGCCTTGTCCTGTCTTATCTTATCTTATCTTATCTTATCTTATCTTATCTTATCTTATCTTATCTTATCTTATCTTATCTTGTCTTGTCTTGTCTTGTCTTGTCTTGCCTTGCCTTGCCTTGCCTTGCCTTGCCTTGCCTTGCCTTGCCTTGCCTTGCCTTGCCTTGCCTTGCCTTGCCTTGCCTTGCCTTGCCTTGCCTTGCCTTGCCTTGCCTTGCCTTGCCTTGCCTTGCCTTGCCTTGCCTTGTCCTGTCCTGTCCTGTCCTGTCCTGTCCTGTCCTGTCCTGTCCTGTCCTGTCCTGTCCTGTCCTGTCCTGTCCTGTCCTGTCCTGTCTTGTCTTGTCTTGTCTTGTCTTGTCTTGTCTTGTCTTGTCTTGTCTTGTCTTGTCTTGTCTTGTCTTGTCTTGTCTTGTCTTGTCTTGTCTTGTCTTGTCTTGTCTTGTCTTGTCTTGTCTTGTCTCGCCTTGTCTTGTCCTTTCTCGTCCTATCTTATCTTATCTTATCTTATCTTATCTTATCTTGTCTTGTCTTGTCTTGTCTTGTCTTGTCTTGTCTTGTCTTGTCTTGTCTTGTCTTGTCTTGTCTTGTCTTGTCTTGTCTCGTCTCGTCTCGTCTCGTCTCGTCTCGTCTCGTCTCGTCTCGTCTCGTCTCGTCTCGTCTCGTCTCGTCTCATCTCATCTCATCTTATCTTATCTTATCTCGCCTTATCATGTCCTTTCTCGTCTTATCTTATCTTATCTTATCTTATCTTATCTTATCTTATCTTATCTTATCTTATCTTATCTTATCTTATCTTATCTTATCTTATCTTATCTTATCTTATCTTATCTTATCTTATC
Source organism: Bothrops alternatus (assembly GCA_034064705.1). NCBI lineage: Eukaryota > Metazoa > Chordata > Lepidosauria > Squamata > Viperidae > Bothrops > Bothrops alternatus. The sequence continues at coordinate 270,501 of JARGCV010000216.1, forward strand.
TTATCTTATCTTATCTTATCTTATCTTATCTTATCTTATCTTATCTTATCTTATCTTATCTTATCTTATCTTATCTTATCTTATCTTATCTTATCTTATCTTATCTTATCTTATCTTATCTTATCTTATCTTATCTTATCTTATCTTATCTTATCTTATCTTATCTCATGTTATCTTGCCTTATCTTTTCCTTTCTCGTCCTTTTTCGTCCTATCTTATCTTATCTTATCTTATCTTATCTTATCTTATCTTATCTTATCTTATCTTATCTTATCTTATCTTATCTTATCTTATCTTATCTTATCTTATCTTATCTTATCTTATCTTATCTTATCTTATCTTATCTTATCTTATCTTATCTTATCTCATCTCATCTCATCTCATCTCATCTCATCTCATCTCATCTCATCTCATCTCATCTCATCTCATCTCATCTCATCTTATCTCATCTTATCTTACCTTACCTTGTCCTCTCTCGTCCGTTCTCGTCCTATCTCGTCCTATCTTATCTTATCTTATCTTATCTTATCTTATCTTATCTTATCTTATCTTATCTTATCTTATCTCATCTCATCTCGTCTCGTCTCGTCTCGTCTCGTCTCGTCTCGTCTCGTCTCGTCTCGTCTCGTCTCGTCTTGCCTTGCCTTGTCCTGTCTTATCTTATCTTATCTTATCTTATCTTATCTTATCTTATCTTATCTTATCTTATCTTATCTTATCTTATCTTATCTTATCTTATCTTATCTTATCTTATCTTATCTTATCTTGTCTTGTCTTGCCTTGCCTTGCCTTGCCTTGCCTTGCCTTGCCTTGCCTTGCCTTGCCTTGCCTTGCCTTGCCTTGCCTTGCCTTGCCTTGCCTTGCCTTGCCTTCTCCTGTCCTGTCCTGTCCTGTCCTGTCCTGTCCTGTCCTGTCCTGTCCTGTCCTGTCCTGTCCTGTCCTGTCCTGTCCTGTCCTGTCCTGTCCTGTCTTGTCTTGTCTTGTCTTGTCTTGTCTTGTCTTGTCTTGTCTTGTCTTGTCTCGCCTTGTCTTTTCCTTTCTCGTCCTATCTTATCTTATCTTATCTTATCTTATCTTGTCTTGTCTTGTCTTGTCTTGTCTTGTCTTGTCTTGTCTTGTCTCGTCTCGTCTCGTCTCGTCTCGTCTCGTCTCGTCTCGTCTCGTCTCGTCTCGTCTCGTCTCGTCTCGTCTCATCTCATCTTATCTTATCTTATCTCGCCTTATCATGTCCTTTCTCGTCCTATCTTATCTTATCTTATCTTATCTTATCTTATCTTATCTTATCTTATCTTATCTTATCTTATCTTATCTTATCTTATCTTATCTTATCTTATCTTATCTTATCTTATCTTATCTTATCTTATCTTATCTTATCTTATCTTATCTTATCTTATCTTATCTTATCTTATCTTATCCTATCCTATCCTATCCTATCCTATCCTATCCTATCCTATCCTGTCTTGTCTTGTCTTGTCTTGTCTCGTCTCGTCTCGTCTCGTCTCGTCTCGTCTCGTCTCGCCTTGCCTTGCCTTGTCCTCTCTTATCTTATCTTATCTTATCTTATCTTATCTTATCTTATCTTATCTTATCCTATCCTATCCTATCCTATCCTATCCTATCCTGTCCTGTCCTGTCTTGTCTTGTCTTGTCTTGTCTCGTCTCGTCTCGTCTCGTCTCGTCTCGCCTTGCCTTGCCTTGTCCTATCTTATCTTATCTTATCTTATCTTATCTTATCTTATCTTATCTTATCTTATCTTATCTTATCTTATCTTATCTTATCTTATCTTATCTTATCTTATCTTATCTTATCTTATCTTATCTTATCTTATCTTATCTTATCTTATCTTATCTTATCTTATCTTATCTTATCTTATCTTATCTTATCTTATCTTATCTTATCTTATCTTATCTTATCTTATCTTATCTCATGTTATCTTGCCTTATCTTTTCCTTCCTCGTCCTTTTTCGTCCTTTTTCGTCCTATCTTATCTTATCTTATCTTATCTTATCTTATCTTATCTTATCTTATCTTATCTTATCTTATCTTATCTTATCTTATCTCATCTCATCTCATCTCATCTCATCTCATCTCATCTCATCTCATCTCATCTCATCTCATCTCATCTCATCTCATCTCATCTCATCTCATCTCATCTCATCTCATCTTATCTCATCTTATCTTACCTTACCTTGTCCTCTCTCGTCATTTCTCGTCCTATCTCGTCCTATCTTATCTTATCTTATCTTATCTTATCTTATCTTATCTTATCTTATCTTATCTTATCTTATCTTATCTTATCTTATCTTATCTTATCTTATCTTATCTTATCTTATCTCGTCTCGTCTCGTCTCGTCTCGTCTCGTCTCGTCTCGTCTCGTCTTGCCTTGCCTTGTCCTGTCTTATCTTATCTTATCTTATCTTATCTTATCTTATCTTATCTTATCTTATCTTATCTTATCTTATCTTATCTTATCTTATCTTATCTTATCTTATCTTATCTTATCTTATCTTATCTTATCTTATCTTATCTTATCTTATCTTATCTCATCTCATCTCATCTCATCTCATCTCATCTCATCTCATCTCATCTCATCTCATCTCATCTCATCTCATCTTATCTCATCTTATCTTACCTTACCTTGTCCTCTCTCGTCCGTTCTCGTCCTATCTCGTCCTATCTTATCTTATCTTATCTTATCTTATCTTATCTTATCTTATCTTATCTTATCTTATCTTATCTTATCTTATCTTATCTCGTCTCGTCTCGTCTCGTCTCGTCTCGTCTCGTCTTGCCTTGCCTTGTCCTGTCTTATCTTATCTTATCTTATCTTATCTTATCTTATCTTATCTTATCTTATCTTATCTTATCTTATCTTATCTTATCTTATCTTATCTTATCTTATCTTGCCTTGCCTTGCCTTGCCTTGCCTTGCCTTGCCTTGCCTTGCCTTGCCTTGCCTTGCCTTGCCTTGCCTTGCCTTGCCTTGCCTTGCCTTGCCTTGCCTTGCCTTGCCTTGCCTTGCCTTGCCTTGCCTTCTCCTGTCCTGTCCTGTCCTGTCCTGTCCTGTCCTGTCCTGTCCTGTCCTGTCCTGTCCTGTCCTGTCCTGTCCTGTCCTGTCCTGTCCTGTCCTGTCTTGTCTTGTCTTGTCTTGTCTTGTCTTGTCTTGTCTTGTCTTGTCTTGTCTCGCCTTGTCTTTTCCTTTCTCGTCCTATCTTATCTTATCTTATCTTATCTTATCTTGTCTTGTCTTGTCTTGTCTTGTCTTGTCTTGTCTTGTCTCGTCTCGTCTCGTCTCGTCTCGTCTCGTCTCGTCTCGTCTCGTCTCGTCTCGTCTCGTCTCGTCTCATCTCATCTTATCTTATCTTATCTCGCCTTATCATGTCCTTTCTCGTCCTATCTTATCTTATCTTATCTTATCTTATCTTATCTTATCTTATCTTATCTTATCTTATCTTATCTTATCTTATCTTATCTTATCTTATCTTATCTTATCTTATCTTATCTTATCTTATCTTATCTTATCTTATCTTATCTTATCTTATCTTATCTTATCTTATCTTATCTTATCCTATCCTATCCTATCCTATCCTATCCTATCCTATCCTATCCTGTCTTGTCTTGTCTTGTCTTGTCTCGTCTCGTCTCGTCTCGCCTTGCCTTGCCTTGTCCTCTCTTATCTTATCTTATCTTATCTTATCTTATCTTATCTTATCTTATCTTATCTTATCCTATCCTATCCTATCCTATCCTATCCTATCCTATCCTGTCCTGTCCTGTCTTGTCTTGTCTTGTCTTGTCTCGTCTCGTCTCGTCTCGTCTCGTCTCGCCTTGCCTTGCCTTGTCCTATCTTATCTTATCTTATCTTATCTTATCTTATCTTATCTTATCTTATCTTATCTTATCTTATCTTATCTTATCTTATCTTATCTTATCTTATCTTATCTTATCTTATCTTATCTTATCTTATCTTATCTTATCTTATCTTATCTTATCTTATCTTATCTTATCTTATCTTATCTTATCTTATCTTATCTTATCTTATCTTATCTTATCTTATCTTATCTTATCTTATCTTATCTCATGTTATCTTGCCTTATCTTTTCCTTCCTCGTCCTTTTTCGTCCTTTTTCGTCCTATCTTATCTTATCTTATCTTATCTTATCTTATCTTATCTTATCTTATCTTATCTTATCTTATCTTATCTTATCTTATCTTATCTCATCTCATCTCATCTCATCTCATCTCATCTCATCTCATCTCATCTCATCTCATCTCATCTCATCTCATCTCATCTCATCTCATCTCATCTTATCTCATCTTATCTTACCTTACCTTGTCCTCTCTCGTCATTTCTCGTCCTATCTCGTCCTATCTTATCTTATCTTATCTTATCTTATCTTATCTTATCTTATCTTATCTTATCTTATCTTATCTTATCTCGTCTCGTCTCGTCTCGTCTCGTCTCGTCTCGTCTCGTCTCGTCTCGTCTCGTCTCGCCTTGCCTTGTCCTGTCTTATCTTATCTTATCTTATCTTATCTTATCTTATCTTATCTTATCTTATCTTATCTTATCTTATCTTATCTTATCTTATCTTATCTTATCTTATCTTATCTTATCTTATCTTATCTTATCTTATCTTATCTTATCTTATCTTATCTTATCTTATCTTATCTTATCTTATCTTATCTTATCTTAATTGTTTTCTTGCCTTGTGTTGTCTTGTTTTATCTTTTCCTTTCTCGTCCTGTCTCACCTTATCTTATCTTATCTTGTCTTGTCTTGTCTTGTCTTGTCTTGTCTTGTCTTGTCTTGTCTTGTCTTGTCTTGTCTTGTCTTGTCTTGTCTTGTCTTGTCTTGTCTTGTCTTGTCTTGTCTTGTCTTGTCTTGTCTTGTCTTGTCTTGTTGTCTTGTCTTACCTTATCTTGTCCTGTCTCATCCTATCTTATCTTATCTTATCTTGTCTTGTCTTGTCTTGTCTTGTCTTGTCTTGTCTTGTCTTGTCTTGTCTTGTCTTGCCTTGCCTTGCCTTGCCTTGCCTTGCCTTGCCTTATCTATCTTATCTTATCTTGTCTTGTCTTGTCTTGTCTTGTCTTGTCTTGTCTTGTCTTGTCTTGTCTTGTCTTGTCTTGTCTCGCCTTGTCTTGTCCTTTCTCGTCCTATCTTATCTTATCTTATCTTACCTTACCTTACCTTACCTTACCTTACCTTACCTTACCTTACCTTACCTTACCTTCCCTTACCTTCCCTTACCTTACCTTACCTTGTCTTGTCTTGTCCTGTCCTGTCCTGTCCTGTCCTGTCCTGTCCTGTCCTGTCCTGTCCTGTCCTGTCCTGTCTTGTCTTGTCTTGTCTTGTCTTGTCTTGTCTTGTCTTGTCTTGTCTTGTCTTGTCTTGTCTTGTCTTGTCTCGTCTTGTCTTGTCCTTTCTCGTCCTATCTTATCTTATCTTATCTTATCTTATCTTATCTTATCTTATCTTATCTTATCTTATCTTGTCTTGTCTTGTCTTGTCTTGTCTTGTCTTGTCTTGTCTTGTCTCGTCTCGTCTCGTCTCGTCTCGTCTCGTCTCGTCTCGTCTCGTCTCGTCTCGTCTCGTCTCGTCTCGTCTCGTCTCGTCTCGTCTCGTCTCATCTTATCTTATCTTATCTTATCTTGCCTTATCATGTCCTTTCTCGTCCTATCTTATCTTATCTTATCTTATCTTATCTTATCTTATCTTATCTTATCTTATCTTATCTTATCTTATCTTATCTTATCTTATCTTATCTTATCTTATCTTATCTTATCTTATCTTATCTTATCCTATCCTATCCTATCCTATCCTATCCTATCCTGTCTTGTCTCGTCTCGTCTCGCCTTGCCTTGCCTTGTCCTGTCTTATCTTATCTTATCTTATCTTATCTTATCTTATCTTATCTTATCTTATCTTATCTTATCTTATCTTATCTTATCTTATCTTATCTTATCTTATCTTATCTTATCTTATCTTATCTTATCTTATCTTATCTTATCTTATCTTATCTTATCTTATCTTATCTTATCTTATCTTATCTTATCTTATCTTATCTTATCTTATCTTATCTTATCTTATCTTATCTTATCTTATCTTATCTTATCTTATCTTATCTTATCTTATCTTATCTTAATTGTTTTCTTGCCTTGTGTTGTCTTGTTTTATCTTTTCCTTTCTCGTCCTGTCTCACCTTATCTTATCTTATCTTGTCTTGTCTTGTCTTGTCTTGTCTTGTCTTGTCTTGTCTTGTCTTGTCTTGTCTTGTCTTGTCTTGTCTTGTCTTGTCTTGTCTTGTCTTGTCTTGTTGTCTTGTCTTACCTTATCTTGTCCTGTCTCATCCTATCTTATCTTATCTTGTCTTGTCTTGTCTTGTCTTGTCTTGTCTTGTCTTGTCTTGTCTTGTCTTGTCTTGTCTTGTCTTGTCTTGTCTTGTCTTGTCTTGTCTTGCCTTGCCTTGCCTTGCCTTGCCTTATCTATCTTATCTTATCTTATCTTGTCTTGTCTTGTCTTGTCTTGTCTTGTCTTGTCTTGTCTTGTCTTGTCTTGTCTTGTCTTGTCTTGTCTTGTCTTGTCTTGTCTTGTCTTGTCTTGTCTTGTCTTGTCTTGTCTTGTCTTGTCTTGTCTTGTCTCGCCTTGTCTTGTCCTTTCTCGTCCTATCTTATCTTATCTTATCTTACCTTACCTTACCTTACCTTACCTTACCTTACCTTACCTTACCTTCCCTTACCTTCCCTTACCTTACCTTACCTTGTCTTGTCTTGTCCTGTCCTGTCCTGTCCTGTCCTGTCCTGTCCTGTCCTGTCCTGTCCTGTCCTGTCTTGTCTTGTCTTGTCTTGTCTTGTCTTGTCTTGTCTTGTCTTGTCTTGTCTTGTCTTGTCTTGTCTTGTCTCGTCTTGTCTTGTCCTTTCTCGTCCTATCTTATCTTATCTTATCTTATCTTATCTTATCTTATCTTATCTTATCTTATCTTGTCTTGTCTTGTCTTGTCTTGTCTTGTCTTGTCTTGTCTCGTCTCGTCTCGTCTCGTCTCGTCTCGTCTCGTCTCGTCTCGTCTCGTCTCGTCTCGTCTCGTCTCGTCTTATCTTATCTTATCTTATCTTGCCTTATCATGTCCTTTCTCGTCCTATCTTATCTTATCTTATCTTATCTTATCTTATCTTATCTTATCTTATCTTATCTTATCTTATCTTATCTTATCTTATCTTATCTTATCTTATCTTATCCTATCCTATCCTATCCTATCCTATCCTATCCTATCCTATCCTGTCTTGTCTCGTCTCGTCTCGCCTTGCCTTGCCTTGTCCTGTCTTATCTTATCTTATCTTATCTTATCTTATCTTATCTTATCTTATCTTATCTTATCTTATCTTATCTTATCTTATCTTATCTTATCTTATCTTATCTTATCTTATCTTATCTTATCTTATCTTATCTTATCTTATCTTATCTTATCTTATCTTATCTTATCTTATCTTATCTTATCTTATCTTATCTTATCTTATCTTATCTTATCTTATCTTATCTTATCTTATCTTATCTTATCTTATCTTATCTTATCTTATCTTATCTTATCTTATCTTATCTTATCTTATCTTATCTTATCTTATCTTATCTTATCTTATCTTATCTTATCTTATCTTAATTGTTTTCTTGCCTTGTGTTGTCTTGTTTTATCTTTTCCTTTCTCGTCCTGTCTCACCTTATCTTATCTTATCTTGTCTTGTCTTGTCTTGTCTTGTCTTGTCTTGTCTTGTCTTGTCTTGTCTTGTCTTGTCTTGTCTTGTCTTGTCTTGTCTTGTCTTGTCTTGTTGTCTTGTCTTACCTTATCTTGTCCTGTCTCATCCTATCTTATCTTATCTTGTCTTGTCTTGTCTTGTCTTGTCTTGTCTTGTCTTGTCTTGTCTTGTCTTGTCTTGTCTTGTCTTGTCTTGTCTTGTCTTGTCTTGTCTTGTCTTGCCTTGCCTTGCCTTATCTATCTTATCTTATCTTATCTTATCTTGTCTTGTCTTGTCTTGTCTTGTCTTGTCTTGTCTTGTCTTGTCTTGTCTTGTCTTGTCTTGTCTTGTCTTGTCTTGTCTTGTCTTGTTGTCTTGTCTTACCTTATCTTGTCCTGTCTCATCCTATCTTATCTTATCTTGTCTTGTCTTGTCTTGTCTTGTCTTGTCTTGTCTTGTCTTGTCTTGTCTTGTCTTGTCTTGTCTTGTCTTGTCTTGTCTTGTCTTGTCTTGTCTTGCCTTGCCTTGCCTTGCCTTGCCTTATCTATCTTATCTTATCTTATCTTGTCTTGTCTTGTCTTGTCTTGTCTTGTCTTGTCTTGTCTTGTCTTGTCTTGTCTTGTCTTGTCTTGTCTTGTCTTGTCTTGTCTTGTCTTGTCTTGTCTTGTCTTGTCTTGTCTTGTCTTGTCTTGTCTTGTCTCGCCTTGTCTTGTCCTTTCTCGTCCTATCTTATCTTATCTTATCTTATCTTACCTTACCTTACCTTACCTTACCTTACCTTACCTTACCTTACCTTCCCTTACCTTCCCTTACCTTACCTTACCTTGTCTTGTCTTGTCCTGTCCTGTCCTGTCCTGTCCTGTCCTGTCCTGTCCTGTCCTGTCCTGTCCTGTCTTGTCTTGTCTTGTCTTGTCTTGTCTTGTCTTGTCTTGTCTTGTCTTGTCTTGTCTTGTCTTGTCTTGTCTTGTCTTGTCTCGTCTTGTCTTGTCCTTTCTCGTCCTATCTTATCTTATCTTATCTTATCTTATCTTATCTTATCTTATCTTATCTTATCTTGTCTTGTCTTGTCTTGTCTTGTCTTGTCTTGTCTTGTCTCGTCTCGTCTCGTCTCGTCTCGTCTCGTCTCGTCTCGTCTCGTCTCGTCTCGTCTCGTCTCGTCTCGTCTCGTCTCGTCTCGTCTCATCTTATCTTATCTTATCTTATCTTGCCTTATCATGTCCTTTCTCGTCCTATCTTATCTTATCTTATCTTATCTTATCTTATCTTATCTTATCTTATCTTATCTTATCTTATCTTATCTTATCTTATCTTATCTTATCTTATCTTATCTTATCTTATCTTATCTTATCCTATCCTATCCTATCCTATCCTATCCTATCCTGTCCTGTCCTGTCTTGTCTCGTCTCGTCTCGCCTTGCCTTGCCTTGTCCTGTCTTATCTTATCTTATCTTATCTTATCTTATCTTATCTTATCTTATCTTATCTTATCTTATCTTATCTTATCTTATCTTATCTTATCTTATCTTATCTTATCTTATCTTATCTTATCTTATCTTATCTTATCTTATCTTATCTTATCTTATCTTATCTTATCTTATCTTATCTTATCTTATCTTATCTTATCTTATCTTATCTTATCTTATCTTATCTTATCTTATCTTATCTTATCTTATCTTAATTGTTTTCTTGCCTTGTGTTGTCTTGTTTTATCTTTTCCTTTCTCGTCCTGTCTCACCTTATCTTATCTTATCTTGTCTTGTCTTGTCTTGTCTTGTCTTGTCTTGTCTTGTCTTGTCTTGTCTTGTCTTGTCTTGTCTTGTCTTGTCTTGTCTTGTCTTGTCTTGTCTTGTCTTGTCTTGTCTTGTCTTGTTGTCTTGTCTTACCTTATCTTGTCCTGTCTCATCCTATCTTATCTTATCTTGTCTTGTCTTGTCTTGTCTTGTCTTGTCTTGTCTTGTCTTGTCTTGTCTTGTCTTGTCTTGTCTTGTCTTGTCTTGTCTTGTCTTGTCTTGCCTTGCCTTGCCTTGCCTTGCCTTATCTATCTTATCTTATCTTATCTTGTCTTGTCTTGTCTTGTCTTGTCTTGTCTTGTCTTGTCTTGTCTTGTCTTGTCTTGTCTTGTCTTGTCTTGTCTTGTCTTGTCTTGTCTTGTCTTGTCTTGTCTTGTCTTGTCTTGTCTTGTCTTGTCTCGCCTTGTCTTGTCCTTTCTCGTCCTATCTTATCTTATCTTATCTTACCTTACCTTACCTTACCTTACCTTACCTTACCTTACCTTACCTTACCTTACCTTACCTTACCTTACCTTACCTTACCTTACCTTACCTTACCTTGTCTTGTCTTGTCCTGTCCTGTCCTTTCCTGTCCTGTCCTGTCCTGTCCTGTCCTGTCCTGTCCTGTCTTGTCTTGTCTTGTCTTGTCTTGTCTTGTCTTGTCTTGTCTTGTCTTGTCTTGTCTTGTCTTGTCTTGTCTTGTCTTGTCTCGTCTTGTCTTGTCCTTTCTCGTCCTATCTTATCTTATCTTATCTTATCTTATCTTATCTTATCTTATCTTGTCTTGTCTTGTCTTGTCTTGTCTTGTCTTGTCTTGTCTCGTCTCGTCTCGTCTCGTCTCGTCTCGTCTCGTCTCGTCTCGTCTCGTCTCGTCTCGTCTCGTCTCGTCTCGTCTCGTCTCGTCTCATCTCATCTTATCTTATCTTATCTTATCTTATCTTGCCTTATCATGTCCTTTCTCGTCCTATCTTATCTTATCTTATCTTATCTTATCTTATCTTATCTTATCTTATCTTATCTTATCTTATCTTATCTTATCTTATCTTATCTTATCTTATCTTATCTTATCTTATCTTATCTTATCTTATCTTATCTTATCTTATCTTATCCTATCCTATCCTATCCTATCCTATCCTATCCTATCCTATCCTATCCTATCCTATCCTATCCTGTCTTGTCTCGTCTCGTCTCGCCTTGCCTTGCCTTGTCCTGTCTTATCTTATCTTATCTTATCTTATCTTATCTTATCTTATCTTATCTTATCTTATCTTATCTTATCTTATCTTATCTTATCTTATCTTATCTTATCTTATCTTATCTTATCTTATCTTATCTTATCTTATCTTATCTTATCTTATCTTATCTTATCTTATCTTATCTTATCTTATCTTATCTTATCTTATCTTATCTTATCTTAATTGTTTTCTTGCCTTGTGTTGTCTTGTTTTATCTTTTCCTTTCTCGTCCTGTCTCACCTTATCTTATCTTATCTTGTCTTGTCTTGTCTTGTCTTGTCTTGTCTTGTCTTGTCTTGTCTTGTCTTGTCTTGTCTTGTCTTGTCTTGTCTTGTCTTGTTGTCTTGTCTTACCTTATCTTGTCCTGTCTCATCCTATCTTATCTTATCTTGTCTTGTCTTGTCTTGTCTTGTCTTGTCTTGTCTTGTCTTGTCTTGTCTTGTCTTGTCTTGTCTTGTCTTGTCTTGTCTTGTCTTGTCTTGTCTTGCCTTGCCTTGCCTTGCCTTGCCTTATCTATCTTATCTTATCTTATCTTGTCTTGTCTTGTCTTGTCTTGTCTTGTCTTGTCTTGTCTTGTCTTGTCTTGTCTTGTCTTGTCTTGTCTTGTCTTGTCTTGTCTTGTCTTGTCTTGTCTTGTCTTGTCTTGTCTTGTCTTGTCTTGTCTTGTCTTGTCTTGTCTTGTCTTGTCTTGTCTTGTCTTGTCTCGCCTTGTCTTGTCCTTTCTCGTCCTATCTTATCTTATCTTATCTTACCTTACCTTACCTTACCTTACCTTACCTTACCTTACCTTACCTTACCTTACCTTGTCTTGTCTTGTCCTGTCCTGTCCTTTCCTTTCCTGTCCTGTCCTGTCCTGTCCTGTCCTGTCCTGTCTTGTCTTGTCTTGTCTTGTCTTGTCTTGTCTTGTCTTGTCTTGTCTTGTCTTGTCTTGTCTTGTCTTGTCTTGTCTTGTCTCGTCTTGTCTTGTCCTTTCTCGTCCTATCTTATCTTATCTTATCTTATCTTATCTTATCTTATCTTATCTTGTCTTGTCTTGTCTTGTCTTGTCTTGTCTTGTCTTGTCTTGTCTTGTCTTGTCTCGTCTCGTCTCGTCTCGTCTCGTCTCGTCTCGTCTCGTCTCGTCTCGTCTCGTCTCGTCTCGTCTCGTCTCGTCTCATCTTATCTTATCTTACCTTATCTTGCCTTATCATGTCCTTTCTCGTCCTATCTTATCTTATCTTATCTTATCTTATCTTATCTTATCTTATCTTATCTTATCTTATCTTATCTTATCTTATCTCATCTCATCTCATCTCATCTCATCTCATCTCATCTCATCTCATCTCATCTCATCTCATCTCATCTCATCTTATCTCATCTTATCTTACCTTACCTTGTCCTCTCTCGTCCTTTCTCGTCCTATCTTATCTTATCTTATCTTATCTTATCTTATCTTATCTTATCTTATCTTATCTTATCTTATCTTATCTTATCTTATCTTATCTTATCTTATCTTATCTTATCTTATCTTGTCTCGTCTCGTCTCGTCTCGTCTCGTCTCGTCTCGTCTCGTCTCGTCTCGTCTCGTCTCGTCTTGCCTTGCCTTGTCCTGTCTTATCTTATCTTATCTTATCTTATCTTATCTTATCTTATCTTATCTTATCTTATCTTATCTTATCTTATCTTATCTTGTCTTGCCTTGCCTTGCCTTGCCTTGCCTTGCCTTGCCTTGCCTTGCCTTGCCTTGCCTTGCCTTGCCTTGCCTTGCCTTGCCTTGCCTTGCCTTGCCTTGCCTTGCCTTGCCTTGCCTTGCCTTGCCTTGCCTTGCCTTGCCTTGCCTTGTCCTGTCCTGTCCTGTCCTGTCCTGTCCTGTCCTGTCCTGTCCTGTCCTGTCCTGTCCTGTCCTGTCCTGTCCTGTCCTGTCCTGTCTTGTCTTGTCTTGTCTTGTCTTGTCTTGTCTTGTCTTGTCTTGTCTTGTCTTGTCTTGTCTTGTCTTGTCTTGTCTTGTCTCGCCTTGTCTTGTCCTTTCTCGTCCTATCTTATCTTATCTTATCTTATCTTATCTTATCTTATCTTATCTTATCTTGTCTTGTCTTGTCTTGTCTTGTCTTGTCTTGTCTTGTCTTGTCTTGTCTCGTCTCGTCTCGTCTCGTCTCGTCTCGTCTCGTCTCGTCTCGTCTCGTCTCGTCTCGTCTCGTCTCGTCTCGTCTCGTCTCGTCTCGTCTTATCTTATCTCGCCTTATCATGTCCTTTCTCGTCCTATCTTATCTTATCTTATCTTATCTTATCTTATCTTATCTTATCTTATCTTATCTTATCTTATCTTATCTTATCTTATCTTATCTTACCTTACCTTACCTTACCTTACCTTACCTTACCTTACCTTACCTTACCTTACCTTACCTTACCTTACCTTACCTTACCTTACCTTACCTTACCTTACCTTACCTTACCTTGTCCTGTCCTGTCCTGTCCTGTCCTGTCCTGTCCTGTCCTGTCCTGTCCTGTCCTGTCCTGTCCTGTCCTGTCCTGTCCTGTCTTGTCTTGTCTTGTCTTGTCTTGTCTTGTCTTGTCTTGTCTTGTCTTGTCTTGTCTTGTCTTGTCTTGTCTTGTCTCGTCTTGTCTTGTCCTTTCTCGTCCTATCTTATCTTATCTTATCTTATCTTATCTTATCTTATCTTATCTTGTCTTGTCTTGTCTTGTCTTGTCTTGTCTTGTCTTGTCTTGTCTCGTCTCGTCTCGTCTCGTCTCGTCTCGTCTCGTCTCGTCTCGTCTCGTCTCGTCTCGTCTCGTCTCGTCTCGTCTCGTCTCGTCTCGTCTCATCTTATCTTATCTTATCTTGCCTTATCATGTCCTTTCTCGTCCTATCTTATCTTATCTTATCTTATCTTATCTTATCTTATCTTATCTTATCTTATCTTATCTTATCTTATCTTATCTTATCTTATCTTGTCTTGTCTCGTCTCGTCTCGTCTCGTCTCGTCTCGTCTTGCCTTGCCTTGTCCTGTCTTATCTTATCTTATCTTATCTTATCTTATCTTATCTTATCTTATCTTATCTTATCTTATCTTATCTTATCTTATCTTATCTTATCTTATCTTGCCTTGCCTTGCCTTGCCTTGCCTTGCCTTGCCTTGCCTTGCCTTGCCTTGCCTTGCCTTGCCTTGCCTTGCCTTGCCTTGCCTTGCCTTGCCTTGCCTTGCCTTGCCTTGCCTTGCCTTGCCTTGCCTTGTCCTGTCCTGTCCTGTCCTGTCCTGTCCTGTCCTGTCCTGTCCTGTCCTGTCCTGTCCTGTCCTGTCCTGTCCTGTCCTGTCCTGTCCTGTCCTGTCCTGTCCTGTCTTGTCTTGTCTTGTCTTGTCTTGTCTTGTCTTGTCTTGTCTTGTCTTGTCTTGTCTTGCCTTGTCTTGTCTTGTCTTGTCTTGTCTTGTCTTGTCTTGTCTTGTCTTGTCTCGTCTCGTCTCGTCTCGTCTCGTCTCGTCTCGTCTCGTCTCGTCTCGTCTCGTCTCGTCTCGTCTCGTCTCGTCTCGTCTCGTCTCGTCTTATCTTATCTCGCCTTATCATGTCCTTTCTCGTCCTATCTTATCTTATCTTATCTTATCTTATCTTATCTTATCTTATCTTATCTTATCTTATCTTATCTTATCTTATCTTATCTTATCTTATCTTACCTTACCTTACCTTACCTTACCTTACCTTACCTTACCTTACCTTACCTTACCTTACCTTACCTTACCTTACCTTACCTTACCTTACCTTACCTTACCTTACCTTACCTTATCCTGTCCTGTCCTGTCCTGTCCTGTCCTGTCCTGTCCTGTCCTGTCCTGTCCTGTCCTGTCCTGTCCTGTCCTGTCCTGTCTTGTCTTGTCTTGTCTTGTCTTGTCTTGTCTTGTCTTGTCTTGTCTTGTCTTGCCTTGTCTTGTCTTGCCTTGTTGTCTTGTCTTACCTCATCTTGTCCTGTCTCATCCTATCTTATCTTATCTTATCTTATCTTATCTTGTCTTGTCTTGTCTTGTCTTGTCTTGTCTTGTCTTGTCTTGTCTTGCCTTGCCTTGCCTTGCCTTGCCTTATCTATCTTATCTTATCTTGTCTTGTCTTGTCTTGTCTTGTCTTGTCTTGTCTTGTCTCGCCTTGTCTTGTCCTTTCTCGTCCTATCTTATCTTATCTTATCTTATCTTATCTTATCTTATCTTATCTTATCTTATCTTATCTTACCTTACCTTACCTTACCTTACCTTACCTTACCTTACCTTACCTTACCTTACCTTACCTTACCTTCCCTTCCCTTACCTTACCTTACCTTGTCTTGTCTTGTCCTGTCCTGTCCTGTCCTGTCCTGTCCTGTCCTGTCCTGTCCTGTCCTGTCTTGTCTTGTCTTGTCTTGTCTTGTCTTGTCTTGTCTTGTCTTGTCTTGTCTTGTCTTGTCTTGTCTCGTCTTGTCTTGTCCTTTCTCGTCCTATCTTATCTTATCTTATCTTATCTTATCTTATCTTATCTTATCTTGTCTTGTCTTGTCTTGTCTTGTCTTGTCTTGTCTTGTCTTGTCTTGTCTTGTCTCGTCTCGTCTCGTCTCGTCTCGTCTCGTCTCGTCTCGTCTCGTCTCGTCTCGTCTCGTCTCGTCTCGTCTCGTCTCGTCTCGTCTCATCTTATCTTATCTTATCTTGCCTTATCATGTCCTTTCTCGTCCTATCTTATCTTATCTTATCTTATCTTATCTTATCTTATCTTATCTTATCTTATCTTATCTTATCTTATCTTATCTTATCTTATCTTATCTCATCTCATCTCATCTCATCTCATCTCATCTCATCTCATCTCATCTCATCTCATCTCATCTTATCTCATCTTATCTTACCTTACCTTGTCCTCTCTCGTCCTTTCTCGTCCTATCTTATCTTATCTTATCTTATCTTATCTTATCTTATCTTATCTTATCTTATCTTATCTTATCTTATCTTATCTTATCTTATCTCGTCTCGTCTCGTCTCGTCTCGTCTCGTCTCGTCTCGTCTCGTCTCGTCTCGTCTTGCCTTGCCTTGTCCTGTCTTATCTTATCTTATCTTATCTTATCTTATCTTATCTTATCTTATCTTATCTTATCTTATCTTGCCTTGCCTTGCCTTGCCTTGCCTTGCCTTGCCTTGCCTTGCCTTGCCTTGCCTTGCCTTGCCTTGCCTTGCCTTGCCTTGCCTTGCCTTGCCTTGCCTTGCCTTGTCCTGTCCTGTCCTGTCCTGTCCTGTCCTGTCCTGTCCTGTCCTGTCCTGTCCTGTCCTGTCCTGTCCTGTCCTGTCCTGTCCTGTCCTGTCCTGTCCTGTCCTGTCTTGTCTTGTCTTGTCTTGTCTTGTCTTGTCTTGTCTTGTCTTGTCTTGTCTTGTCTTGTCTTGTCTTGTCTTGTCTTGTCTTGTCTTGTCTCGCCTTGTCTTGTCCTTTCTCGTCCTATCTTATCTTATCTTATCTTATCTTATCTTATCTTATCTTATCTTATCTTGTCTTGTCTTGTCTTGTCTTGTCTTGTCTTGTCTCGTCTCGTCTCGTCTCGTCTCGTCTCGTCTCGTCTCGTCTCGTCTCGTCTCGTCTCGTCTCGTCTCGTCTTATCTTATCTCGCCTTATCATGTCCTTTCTCGTCCTATCTTATCTTATCTTATCTTATCTTATCTTATCTTATCTTATCTTACCTTACCTTACCTTACCTTACCTTACCTTACCTTACCTTACCTTACCTTACCTTACCTTACCTTACCTTACCTTACCTTACCTTACCTTACCTTACCTTACCTTACCTTACCTTACCTTACCTTGTCCTGTCCTGTCCTGTCCTGTCCTGTCCTGTCCTGTCCTGTCCTGTCCTGTCCTGTCCTGTCCTGTCCTGTCCTGTCCTGTCCTGTCCTGTCTTGTCTTGTCTTGTCTTGTCTTGTCTTGTCTTGTCTTGTCTTGTCTTGTCTTGTCTTGCCTTGTCTTGTCTTGCCTTGTTGTCTTGTCTTACCTCATCTTGTCCTGTCTCATCCTATCTTATCTTATCTTATCTTATCTTGTCTTGTCTTGTCTTGTCTTGTTTTGTCTTGTCTTGTCTTGTCTTGTCTTGTCTTGTCTTGTCTTGCCTTGTCTTGCCTTGCCTTGCCTTGCCTTGCCTTATCTATCTTATCTTATCTTGTCTTGTCTTGTCTTGTCTTGTCTTGTCTTGTCTTGTCTTGTCTTGTCTCGCCTTGTCTTGTCCTTTCTCGTCCTATCTTATCTTATCTTATCTTATCTTATCTTATCTTATCTTATCTTATCTTATCTTATCTTATCTTATCTTATCTTACCTTACCTTACCTTACCTTACCTTACCTTACCTTACCTTACCTTACCTTACCTTACCTTACCTTACCTTACCTTACCTTACCTTGTCTTGTCTTGTCCTGTCCTGTCCTGTCCTGTCCTGTCCTGTCCTGTCCTGTCCTGTCCTGTCCTGTCCTGTCTTGTCTTGTCTTGTCTTGTCTTGTCTTGTCTTGTCTTGTCTTGTCTTGTCTTGTCTTGTCTTGTCTTGTCTTGTCTTGTCTCGTCTTGTCTTGTCCTTTCTCGTCCTATCTTATCTTATCTTATCTTATCTTATCTTATCTTATCTTATCTTATCTTATCTTGTCTTGTCTTGTCTTGTCTTGTCTTGTCTTGTCTTGTCTTGTCTTGTCTCGTCTCGTCTCGTCTCGTCTCGTCTCGTCTCGTCTCGTCTCGTCTCGTCTCATCTCATCTTATCTTATCTTATCTTATCTTGCCTTATCATGTCCTTTCTCGTCCTATCTTATCTTATCTTATCTTATCTTATCTTATCTTATCTTATCTTATCTTATCTTATCTTATCTTATCTTATCTTATCTTATCTTATCTTATCTTATCTTATCTTATCTTATCTTATCTTATCTTATCTTATCTTATCTTATCTTATCTTATCTTATCTTATCTTATCTTATCTTATCTTATCTTATCTTATCTTATCTTATCTTGTCTTGTCTTGTCTTGTCCTGTCCTGTCCTGTCCTGTCCTGTCCTGTCCTGTCCTGTCCTGTCTCGTCTCGTCTCGTCTCGTCTCGTCTCGCCTTGCCTTGCCTTGTCCTGTCTTATCTTATCTTATCTTATCTTATCTTATCTTATCTTATCTTATCTTATCTTATCTTATCTTATCTTATCTTATCTTATCTTATCTTATCTTATCTTATCTTATCTTATCTTATCTTATCTTATCTTATCTTATCTTATCTTATCTTATCTTATCTTATCTTATCTTATCTTATCTTATCTTATCTTATCTTATCTTATCTTATCTTATCTTATCTTATCTTATCTTATCTTATCTTATCTTATCTTATCTTATCTTAATTGTTTTCTTGCCTTGTGTTGTCTTGTTTTATGTTTTCCTTTCTCGTCCTGTCTCACCTTATCTTATCTTATCTTGTCTTGTCTTGTCTTGTCTTGTCTTGTCTTGTCTTGTCTTGTCTTGTCTTGTCTTGTCTTGTCTTGTCTTGTCTTGTCTTGTCTTGTCTTGTCTTGTCTTGTCTTGTTGTCTTGTCTTACCTTATCTTGTCCTGTCTCATCCTATCTTATCTTATCTTGTCTTGTCTTGTCTTGTCTTGTCTTGTCTTGTCTTGTCTTGTCTTGTCTTGTCTTGTCTTGTCTTGTCTTGTCTTGTCTTGTCTTGCCTTGCCTTGCCTTGCCTTGCCTTATCTATCTTATCTTATCTTGTCTTGTCTTGTCTTGTCTTGTCTTGTCTTGTCTTGTCTTGTCTTGTCTTGTCTTGTCTTGTCTTGTCTTGTCTTGTCTTGTCTTGTCTTGTCTTGTCTTGTCTTGTCTCGCCTTGTCTTGTCCTTTCTCGTCCTATCTTATCTTATCTTATCTTACCTTACCTTACCTTACCTTACCTTACCTTACCTTACCTTACCTTACCTTACCTTACCTTACCTTACCTTCCCTTACCTTACCTTACCTTGTCTTGTCTTGTCCTGTCCTGTCCTGTCCTGTCCTGTCCTGTCCTGTCCTGTCCTGTCCTGTCCTGTCCTGTCTTGTCTTGTCTTGTCTTGTCTTGTCTTGTCTTGTCTTGTCTTGTCTTGTCTTGTCTTGTCTTGTCTTGTCTTGTCTTGTCTTGTCTTGTCTCGTCTTGTCTTGTCCTTTCTCGTCCTATCTTATCTTATCTTATCTTATCTTATCTTATCTTATCTTATCTTATCTTGTCTTGTCTTGTCTTGTCTTGTCTTGTCTTGTCTTGTCTTGTCTTGTCTTGTCTCGTCTCGTCTCGTCTCGTCTCGTCTCGTCTCGTCTCGTCTCGTCTCATCTCATCTTATCTTATCTTATCTTATCTTGCCTTATCATGTCCTTTCTCGTCCTATCTTATCTTATCTTATCTTATCTTATCTTATCTTATCTTATCTTATCTTATCTTATCTTATCTTATCTTATCTTATCTTATCTTATCTTATCTTATCTTATCTTATCTTATCTTATCTTATCTTATCTTATCTTATCTTATCTTATCTTATCTTATCTTATCTTATCTTATCTTATCTTATCTTGTCTTGTCCTGTCCTGTCCTGTCCTGTCCTGTCCTGTCCTGTCCTGTCCTGTCTCGTCTCGTCTCGTCTCGTCTCGTCTCGCCTTGCCTTGCCTTGTCCTGTCTTATCTTATCTTATCTTATCTTATCTTATCTTATCTTATCTTATCTTATCTTATCTTATCTTATCTTATCTTATCTTATCTTATCTTATCTTATCTTATCTTATCTTATCTTATCTTATCTTATCTTATCTTATCTTATCTTATCTTATCTTATCTTATCTTATCTTATCTTATCTTATCTTATCTTATCTTATCTTATCTTATCTTATCTTAATTGTTTTCTTGCCTTGTGTTGTCTTGTTTTATGTTTTCCTTTCTCGTCCTGTCTCACCTTATCTTATCTTATCTTGTCTTGTCTTGTCTTGTCTTGTCTTGTCTTGTCTTGTCTTGTCTTGTCTTGTCTTGTCTTGTCTTGTCTTGTCTTGTCTTGTCTTGTCTTGTCTTGTCTTGTCTTGTTGTCTTGTCTTACCTTATCTTGTCCTGTCTCATCCTATCTTATCTTATCTTGTCTTGTCTTGTCTTGTCTTGTCTTGTCTTGTCTTGTCTTGTCTTGTCTTGTCTTGTCTTGTCTTGTCTTGTCTTGTCTTGCCTTGCCTTGCCTTGCCTTGCCTTATCTATCTTATCTTATCTTGTCTTGTCTTGTCTTGTCTTGTCTTGTCTTGTCTTGTCTTGTCTTGTCTTGTCTTGTCTTGTCTTGTCTTGTCTTGTCTTGTCTTGTCTTGTCTTGTCTTGTCTTGTCTTGTCTTGTCTTGTCTTGTCTCGCCTTGTCTTGTCCTTTCTCGTCCTATCTTATCTTATCTTATCTTACCTTACCTTACCTTACCTTACCTTACCTTACCTTACCTTACCTTACCTTACCTTACCTTACCTTACCTTACCTTACCTTACCTTACCTTGTCTTGTCTTGTCCTGTCCTGTCCTGTCCTGTCCTGTCCTGTCCTGTCCTGTCCTGTCCTGTCCTGTCCTGTCTTGTCTTGTCTTGTCTTGTCTTGTCTTGTCTTGTCTTGTCTTGTCTTGTCTTGTCTTGTCTTGTCTTGTCTTGTCTTGTCTTGTCTCGTCTTGTCTTGTCCTTTCTCGTCCTATCTTATCTTATCTTATCTTATCTTATCTTATCTTATCTTATCTTATCTTATCTTGTCTTGTCTTGTCTTGTCTTGTCTTGTCTTGTCTTGTCTTGTCTCGTCTCGTCTCGTCTCGTCTCGTCTCGTCTCGTCTCGTCTCGTCTCGTCTCGTCTCGTCTCATCTTATCTTATCTTATCTTATCTTGCCTTATCATGTCCTTTCTCGTCCTATCTTATCTTATCTTATCTTATCTTATCTTATCTTATCTTATCTTATCTTATCTTATCTTATCTTATCTTATCTTATCTTATCTTATCTCATCTCATCTCATCTCATCTCATCTCATCTCATCTCATCTCATCTCATCTCATCTTATCTCATCTTATCTTACCTTACCTTGTCCTCTCTCGTCCTTTCTCGTCCTATCTCGTCCTATCTTATCTTATCTTATCTTATCTTATCTTATCTTATCTTATCTTATCTTATCTTATCTTATCTTATCTTATCTTATCTTATCTTATCTTATCTTATCTTATCTTATCTTATCTTATCTTGTCTTGTCTTGTCTCGTCTCGTCTCGTCTCGTCTCGTCTCGTCTCGTCTCGTCTCGTCTCGTCTCGTCTTGCCTTGCCTTGTCCTGTCTTATCTTATCTTATCTTATCTTATCTTATCTTATCTTATCTTATCTTATCTTATCTTGCCTTGCCTTGCCTTGCCTTGCCTTGCCTTGCCTTGCCTTGCCTTGCCTTGCCTTGCCTTGCCTTGCCTTGCCTTGCCTTGCCTTGCCTTGCCTTGCCTTGCCTTGCCTTGCCTTGCCTTGCCTTGCCTTGCCTTGTCCTGTCCTGTCCTGTCCTGTCCTGTCCTGTCCTGTCCTGTCCTGTCCTGTCCTGTCCTGTCCTGTCCTGTCCTGTCCTGTCCTGTCCTGTCTTGTCTTGTCTTGTCTTGTCTTGTCTTGTCTTGTCTTGTCTTGTCTTGTCTTGTCTCGTCTCGTCTCGTCTCGTCTCGTCTCGTCTCGTCTCGTCTCGTCTCGTCTCGTCTCGTCTCGTCTCGTCTCGTCTCGTCTCGTCTCATCTTATCTTATCTTATCTTGCCTTATCATGTCCTTTCTCGTCCTATCTTATCTTATCTTATCTTATCTTATCTTATCTTATCTTATCTTATCTTATCTTATCTTATCTTATCTTATCTTATCTTATCTCATCTCATCTCATCTCATCTCATCTCATCTCATCTCATCTCATCTCATCTCATCTCATCTTATCTCATCTTATCTTACCTTACCTTGTCCTCTCTCGTCCTTTCTCGTCCTATCTTATCTTATCTTATCTTATCTTATCTTATCTTATCTTATCTTATCTTATCTTATCTTATCTTATCTTATCTTATCTCGTCTCGTCTCGTCTCGTCTCGTCTCGTCTCGTCTCGTCTCGTCTCGTCTCGTCTCGTCTCGTCTTGCCTTGCCTTGTCCTGTCTTATCTTATCTTATCTTATCTTATCTTATCTTATCTTATCTTATCTTATCTTATCTTATCTTGCCTTGCCTTGCCTTGCCTTGCCTTGCCTTGCCTTGCCTTGCCTTGCCTTGCCTTGCCTTGCCTTGCCTTGCCTTGCCTTGCCTTGCCTTGCCTTGCCTTGCCTTGCCTTGCCTTGCCTTGCCTTGTCCTGTCCTGTCCTCTCCTGTCCTGTCCTGTCCTGTCCTGTCCTGTCCTGTCCTGTCCTGTCCTGTCCTGTCCTGTCCTGTCCTGTCCTGTCCTGTCCTGTCTTGTCTTGTCTTGTCTTGTCTTGTCTTGTCTTGTCTTGTCTTGTCTTGTCTTGTCTTGTCTTGTCTTGTCTTGTCTTGTCTTGTCTCGCCTTGTCTTGTCCTTTCTCGTCCTATCTTATCTTATCTTATCTTATCTTATCTTATCTTATCTTATCTTATCTTGTCTTGTCTTGTCTTGTCTTGTCTTGTCTTGTCTCGTCTCGTCTCGTCTCGTCTCGTCTCGTCTCGTCTCGTCTCGTCTCGTCTCGTCTCGTCTCGTCTCGTCTTATCTTATCTCGCCTTATCATGTCCTTTCTCGTCCTATCTTATCTTATCTTATCTTATCTTATCTTATCTTATCTTATCTTACCTTACCTTACCTTACCTTACCTTACCTTACCTTACCTTACCTTACCTTACCTTACCTTACCTTACCTTACCTTACCTTACCTTACCTTACCTTACCTTACCTTACCTTACCTTACCTTACCTTACCTTACCTTACCTTACCTTACCTTGTCCTGTCCTGTCCTGTCCTGTCCTGTCCTGTCCTGTCCTGTCCTGTCCTGTCCTGTCCTGTCCTGTCCTGTCTTGTCTTGTCTTGTCTTGTCTTGTCTTGTCTTGTCTTGTCTTGTCTTGTCTTGTCTTGCCTTGTCTTGTCTTGCCTTGTTGTCTTGTCTTACCTCATCTTGTCCTGTCTCATCCTATCTTATCTTATCTTATCTTATCTTGTCTTGTCTTGTCTTGTCTTGTCTTGTCTTGTCTTGTCTTGTCTTGTCTTGTCTTGTCTTGCCTTGTCTTGCCTTGCCTTGCCTTGCCTTGCCTTATCTATCTTATCTTATCTTGTCTTGTCTTGTCTTGTCTTGTCTTGTCTTGTCTTGTCTTGTCTTGTCTCGCCTTGTCTTGTCCTTTCTCGTCCTATCTTATCTTATCTTATCTTATCTTATCTTATCTTATCTTATCTTATCTTATCTTATCTTATCTTATCTTATCTTATCTTATCTTACCTTACCTTACCTTACCTTACCTTACCTTACCTTACCTTACCTTACCTTACCTTACCTTACCTTCCCTTACCTTACCTTACCTTACCTTGTCTTGTCTTGTCCTGTCCTGTCCTGTCCTGTCCTGTCCTGTCCTGTCCTGTCCTGTCCTGTCCTGTCCTGTCTTGTCTTGTCTTGTCTTGTCTTGTCTTGTCTTGTCTTGTCTTGTCTTGTCTTGTCTTGTCTTGTCTTGTCTTGTCTTGTCTTGTCTTGTCTTGTCTTGTCTTGTCTCGTCTTGTCTTGTCCTTTCTCGTCCTATCTTATCTTATCTTATCTTATCTTATCTTATCTTATCTTATCTTATCTTGTCTTGTCTTGTCTTGTCTTGTCTTGTCTTGTCTTGTCTTGTCTTGTCTCGTCTCGTCTCGTCTCGTCTCGTCTCGTCTCGTCTCGTCTCGTCTCGTCTCATCTCATCTTATCTTATCTTATCTTATCTTGCCTTATCATGTCCTTTCTCGTCCTATCTTATCTTATCTTATCTTATCTTATCTTATCTTATCTTATCTTATCTTATCTTATCTTATCTTATCTTATCTTATCTTATCTTATCTTATCTTATCTTATCTTATCTTATCTTATCTTATCTTATCTTATCTTATCTTATCTTATCTTATCTTATCTTATCTTATCTTATCTTGTCCTGTCCTGTCCTGTCCTGTCCTGTCCTGTCCTGTCCTGTCCTGTCTCGTCTCGTCTCGTCTCGTCTCGTCTCGCCTTGCCTTGCCTTGTCCTGTCTTATCTTATCTTATCTTATCTTATCTTATCTTATCTTATCTTAATTGTTTTCTTGCCTTGTGTTGTCTTGTTTTATGTTTTCCTTTCTCGTCCTGTCTCACCTTATCTTATCTTATCTTGTCTTGTCTTGTCTTGTCTTGTCTTGTCTTGTCTTGTCTTGTCTTGTCTTGTCTTGTCTTGTCTTGTCTTGTCTTGTCTTGTCTTGTCTTGTCTTGTCTTGTCTTGTCTTGTCTTGTCTTGTTGTCTTGTCTTACCTTATCTTGTCCTGTCTCATCCTATCTTATCTTATCTTGTCTTGTCTTGTCTTGTCTTGTCTTGTCTTGTCTTGTCTTGTCTTGTCTTGTCTTGTCTTGTCTTGTCTTGTCTTGTCTTGTCTTGTCTTGCCTTGCCTTGCCTTGCCTTGCCTTATCTATCTTATCTTATCTTGTCTTGTCTTGTCTTGTCTTGTCTTGTCTTGTCTTGTCTTGTCTTGTCTTGTCTTGTCTTGTCTTGTCTTGTCTTGTCTTGTCTTGTCTTGTCTTGTCTTGTCTTGTCTCGCCTTGTCTTGTCCTTTCTCGTCCTATCTTATCTTATCTTATCTTACCTTACCTTACCTTACCTTACCTTACCTTACCTTACCTTACCTTACCTTACCTTACCTTACCTTACCTTACCTTACCTTACCTTACCTTACCTTACCTTACCTTGTCTTGTCTTGTCCTGTCCTGTCCTGTCCTGTCCTGTCCTGTCCTGTCCTGTCCTGTCCTGTCCTGTCTTGTCTTGTCTTGTCTTGTCTTGTCTTGTCTTGTCTTGTCTTGTCTTGTCTTGTCTTGTCTTGTCTTATCTTGTCTTGTCTTGTCTCGTCTTGTCTTGTCCTTTCTCGTCCTATCTTATCTTATCTTATCTTATCTTATCTTATCTTATCTTATCTTATCTTATCTTATCTTGTCTTGTCTTGTCTTGTCTTGTCTTGTCTTGTCTTGTCTTGTCTCGTCTCGTCTCGTCTCGTCTCGTCTCGTCTCGTCTCGTCTCGTCTCGTCTCGTCTCGTCTCGTCTCGTCTCGTCTCATCTTATCTTATCTTATCTTATCTTGCCTTATCATGTCCTTTCTCGTCCTATCTTATCTTATCTTATCTTATCTTATCTTATCTTATCTTATCTTATCTTATCTTATCTTATCTTATCTTATCTTATCTTATCTTATCTTATCTCATCTCATCTCATCTCATCTCATCTCATCTCATCTCATCTCATCTCATCTCATCTTATCTCATCTTATCTTACCTTACCTTGTCCTCTCTCGTCCTTTCTCGTCCTATCTCGTCCTATCTTATCTTATCTTATCTTATCTTATCTTATCTTATCTTATCTTATCTTATCTTATCTTATCTTATCTTATCTTATCTTATCTTATCTTATCTTATCTTATCTTATCTTATCTTATCTTATCTTATCTTATCTTATCTTATCTTGTCTCGTCTCGTCTCGTCTCGTCTCGTCTCGTCTTGTCTCGTCTCGTCTCGTCTCGTCTTGCCTTGCCTTGTCCTGTCTTATCTTATCTTATCTTATCTTATCTTATCTTATCTTATCTTATCTTATCTTATCTTGCCTTGCCTTGCCTTGCCTTGCCTTGCCTTGCCTTGCCTTGCCTTGCCTTGCCTTGCCTTGCCTTGCCTTGCCTTGCCTTGCCTTGCCTTGCCTTGCCTTGCCTTGCCTTGTCCTGTCCTGTCCTGTCCTGTCCTGTCCTGTCCTGTCCTGTCCTGTCCTGTCCTGTCCTGTCCTGTCCTGTCCTGTCCTGTCTTGTCTTGTCTTGTCTTGTCTTGTCTTGTCTTGTCTTGTCTTGTCTTGTCTTGTCTTGTCTTGTCTTGTCTTGTCTTGTCTTGTCTTGTCTTGTCTCGCCTTGTCTTGTCCTTTCTTGTCCTATCTTATCTTATCTTATCTTATCTTGTCTTGTCTTGTCTTGTCTTGTCTTGTCTTGTCTTGTCTTGTCTTGTCTTGTCTTGTCTCGTCTCGTCTCGTCTCGTCTCGTCTCGTCTCGTCTCGTCTCGTCTCGTCTCATCTTACCTTATCTCGCCTTATCATGTCCTTTATCGTCCTATCTTATCTTATCTTATCTTATCTTATCTTATCTTATCTTATCTTATCTTATCTTATCTTATCTTATCTTATCTTATCTTATCTTATCTTATCTTATCTTACCTTACCTTATCTTACCTTACCTTACCTTACCTTACCTTACCTTACCTTACCTTACCTTACCTTACCTTACCTTACCTTACCTTACCTTACCTTACCTTATCCTGTCCTGTCCTGTCCTGTCCTGTCCTGTCCTGTCCTGTCCTGTCCTGTCCTGTCCTGTCCTGTCCTGTCCTGTCCTGTCTTGTCTTGTCTTGTCTTGTCTTGTCTTGTCTTGTCTTGTCTTGTCTTGTCTTGCCTTGTCTTGTCTTGCCTTGTTGTCTTGTCTTACCTCATCTTGTCCTGTCTCATCCTATCTTATCTTATCTTATCTTATCTTGTCTTGTCTTGTCTTGTCTTGTCTTGTCTTGTCTTGTCTTGTCTTGTCTTGTCTTGTCTTGTCTTGTCTTGTCTTGTCTTGCCTTGCCTTGCCTTGCCTTGCCTTATCTATCTTATCTTATCTTGTCTTGTCTTGTCTTGTCTTGTCTTGTCTTGTCTTGTCTTGTCTCGCCTTGTCTTGTCCTTTCTCGTCCTATCTTATCTTATCTTATCTTATCTTATCTTATCTTATCTTATCTTATCTTATCTTATCTTATCTTATCTTATCTTATCTTATCTTATCTTACCTTACCTTACCTTACCTTACCTTACCTTACCTTACCTTACCTTACCTTACCTTACCTTACCTTACCTTACCTTACCTTCCCTTCCCTTACCTTACCTTACCTTGTCTTGTCTTGTCCTGTCCTGTCCTGTCCTGTCCTGTCCTGTCCTGTCCTGTCCTGTCCTGTCCTGTCTTGTCTTGTCTTGTCTTGTCTTGTCTTGTCTTGTCTTGTCTCGTCTCGTCTTGTCTTGTCCTTTCTCGTCCTATCTTATCTTATCTTATCTTATCTTATCTTATCTTATCTTATCTTGTCTTGTCTTGTCTTGTCTTGTCTTGTCTTGTCTTGTCTCGTCTCGTCTCGTCTCGTCTCGTCTCGTCTCGTCTCGTCTCGTCTCGTCTCGTCTCGTCTCGTCTCGTCTCGTCTCATCTCATCTTATCTTATCTTATCTTATCTTGCCTTATCATGTCCTTTCTCGTCCTATCTTATCTTATCTTATCTTATCTTATCTTATCTTATCTTATCTTATCTTATCTTATCTTATCTTATCTTATCTTATCTTATCTTATCTTATCTTATCTTATCTTATCTTATCTTGTCTTGTCTTGTCTTGTCTTGTCTTGTCTTGTCTTGTCTTGTCTTGTCTTGTCTTGTCTCGTCTCGTCTCGTCTCGTCTCGTCTCGTCTCGTCTCGTCTCGTCTCGTCTCGTCTCGTCTCGTCTCGTCTCGTCTCGTCTCGTCTCGTCTCGTCTCGTCTCGTCTCATCTTATCTTATCTTATCTTGCCTTATCATGTCCTTTCTCGTCCTATCTTATCTTATCTTATCTTATCTTATCTTATCTTATCTTATCTTATCTTATCTTATCTTATCTCATCTCATCTCATCTCATCTCATCTCATCTCATCTCATCTCATCTCATCTCATCTCATCTTATCTCATCTTATCTTACCTTACCTTGTCCTCTCTCGTCCTTTCTCGTCCTATCTTATCTTATCTTATCTTATCTTATCTTATCTTATCTTATCTTATCTTATCTTATCTTATCTTATCTTATCTTATCTCGTCTCGTCTCGTCTCGTCTCGTCTCGTCTCGTCTCGTCTCGTCTCGTCTCGTCTCGTCTTGCCTTGCCTTGTCCTGTCTTATCTTATCTTATCTTATCTTATCTTATCTTATCTTATCTTATCTTATCTTATCTTGCCTTGCCTTGCCTTGCCTTGCCTTGCCTTGCCTTGCCTTGCCTTGCCTTGCCTTGCCTTGCCTTGCCTTGCCTTGCCTTGCCTTGCCTTGCCTTGTCCTGTCCTGTCCTCTCCTGTCCTGTCCTGTCCTGTCCTGTCCTGTCCTGTCCTGTCCTGTCCTGTCCTGTCCTGTCCTGTCCTGTCCTGTCCTGTCCTGTCTTGTCTTGTCTTGTCTTGTCTTGTCTTGTCTTGTCTTGTCTTGTCTTGTCTTGTCTTGTCTTGTCTTGTCTTGTCTTGTCTTGTCTCGCCTTGTCTTGTCCTTTCTCGTCCTATCTTATCTTATCTTATCTTATCTTATCTTATCTTATCTTATCTTGTCTTGTCTTGTCTTGTCTTGTCTTGTCTTGTCTTGTCTCGTCTCGTCTCGTCTCGTCTCGTCTCGTCTCGTCTCGTCTCGTCTCGTCTCGTCTCGTCTCGTCTTATCTTATCTCGCCTTATCATGTCCTTTCTCGTCCTATCTTATCTTATCTTATCTTATCTTATCTTATCTTATCTTATCTTATCTTACCTTACCTTACCTTACCTTACCTTACCTTACCTTACCTTACCTTACCTTACCTTACCTTACCTTACCTTACCTTACCTTACCTTACCTTACCTTACCTTACCTTACCTTACCTTACCTTACCTTACCTTGTCCTGTCCTGTCCTGTCCTGTCCTGTCCTGTCCTGTCCTGTCCTGTCCTGTCCTGTCCTGTCCTGTCCTGTCCTGTCCTGTCCTGTCTTGTCTTGTCTTGTCTTGTCTTGTCTTGTCTTGTCTTGTCTTGTCTTGTCTTGCCTTGTCTTGTCTTGCCTTGTTGTCTTGTCTTACCTCATCTTGTCCTGTCTCATCCTATCTTATCTTATCTTATCTTATCTTGTCTTGTCTTGTCTTGTCTTGTCTTGTCTTGTCTTGTCTTGTCTTGTCTTGTCTTGTCTTGTCTTGTCTTGCCTTGTCTTGCCTTGCCTTGCCTTGCCTTGCCTTATCTATCTTATCTTATCTTGTCTTGTCTTGTCTTGTCTTGTCTTGTCTTGTCTTGTCTTGTCTTGTCTCGCCTTGTCTTGTCCTTTCTCGTCCTATCTTATCTTATCTTATCTTATCTTATCTTATCTTATCTTATCTTATCTTATCTTATCTTATCTTACCTTACCTTACCTTACCTTACCTTACCTTACCTTACCTTACCTTACCTTACCTTACCTTACCTTCCCTTCCCTTACCTTACCTTGTCTTGTCTTGTCCTGTCCTGTCCTGTCCTGTCCTGTCCTGTCCTGTCCTGTCCTGTCCTGTCCTGTCCTGTCTTGTCTTGTCTTGTCTTGTCTTGTCTTGTCTTGTCTTGTCTTGTCTTGTCTTGTCTTGTCTTGTCTTGTCTTGTCTCGTCTTGTCTTGTCCTTTCTCGTCCTATCTTATCTTATCTTATCTTATCTTATCTTATCTTATCTTATCTTATCTTATCTTGTCTTGTCTTGTCTTGTCTTGTCTTGTCTTGTCTTGTCTTGTCTTGTCTCGTCTCGTCTCGTCTCGTCTCGTCTCGTCTCGTCTCGTCTCGTCTCGTCTCGTCTCGTCTCGTCTCGTCTCGTCTCATCTCATCTTATCTTATCTTATCTTATCTTGCCTTATCATGTCCTTTCTCGTCCTATCTTATCTTATCTTATCTTATCTTATCTTATCTTATCTTATCTTATCTTATCTTATCTTATCTTATCTTATCTTATCTTATCTTATCTTATCTTATCTTATCTTATCTTATCTTATCTTATCTTATCTTATCTTATCTTATCTTATCTTATCTTATCTTATCTTATCTTATCTTATCTTATCTTATCTTATCTTATCTTATCTTATCTTATCTTATCTTATCTTATCTTATCTTGTCTTGTCTTGTCTTGTCCTGTCCTGTCCTGTCCTGTCCTGTCCTGTCTCGTCTCGTCTCGTCTCGTCTCGCCTTGCCTTGCCTTGTCCTGTCTTATCTTATCTTATCTTATCTTATCTTATCTTATCTTATCTTATCTTATCTTATCTTATCTTATCTTATCTTATCTTATCTTATCTTATCTTATCTTATCTTATCTTATCTTATCTTATCTTATCTTATCTTATCTTATCTTATCTTATCTTATCTTATCTTATCTTATCTTATCTTAATTGTTTTCTTGCCTTGTGTTGTCTTGTTTTATGTTTTCCTTTCTCGTCCTGTCTCACCTTATCTTATCTTATCTTGTCTTGTCTTGTCTTGTCTTGTCTTGTCTTGTCTTGTCTTGTCTTGTCTTGTCTTGTCTTGTCTTGTCTTGTCTTGT
This sequence comes from Bothrops alternatus, assembly GCA_034064705.1. Classification (NCBI taxonomy): domain Eukaryota; kingdom Metazoa; phylum Chordata; class Lepidosauria; order Squamata; family Viperidae; genus Bothrops; species Bothrops alternatus. Next base: position 300,646 of record JARGCV010000216.1, read on the forward strand.
CTTGTCTTGTCTTGTCTTGTCTTGTCTTGTTGTCTTGTCTTACCTTATCTTGTCCTGTCTCATCCTATCTTATCTTATCTTGTCTTGTCTTGTCTTGTCTTGTCTTGTCTTGTCTTGTCTTGTCTTGTCTTGTCTTGTCTTGTCTTGTCTTGTCTTGTCTTGCCTTGCCTTGCCTTGCCTTGCCTTATCTATCTTATCTTATCTTGTCTTGTCTTGTCTTGTCTTGTCTTGTCTTGTCTTGTCTTGTCTTGTCTTGTCTTGTCTTGTCTTGTCTTGTCTTGTCTTGTCTTGTCTTGTCTTGTCTTGTCTTGTCTTGTCTTGTCTCGCCTTGTCTTGTCCTTTCTCGTCCTATCTTATCTTATCTTATCTTACCTTACCTTACCTTACCTTACCTTACCTTACCTTACCTTACCTTACCTTACCTTACCTTACCTTACCTTACCTTACCTTACCTTGTCTTGTCTTGTCCTGTCCTGTCCTGTCCTGTCCTGTCCTGTCCTGTCCTGTCCTGTCCTGTCCTGTCCTGTCCTGTCTTGTCTTGTCTTGTCTTGTCTTGTCTTGTCTTGTCTTGTCTTGTCTTGTCTTGTCTTGTCTTGTCTTGTCTTGTCTCGTCTTGTCTTGTCCTTTCTCGTCCTATCTTATCTTATCTTATCTTATCTTATCTTATCTTATCTTATCTTGTCTTGTCTTGTCTTGTCTTGTCTTGTCTTGTCTTGTCTTGTCTCGTCTCGTCTCGTCTCGTCTCGTCTCGTCTCGTCTCGTCTCGTCTCGTCTCGTCTCGTCTCGTCTCGTCTCATCTTATCTTATCTTATCTTATCTTGCCTTATCATGTCCTTTCTCGTCCTATCTTATCTTATCTTATCTTATCTTATCTTATCTTATCTTATCTTATCTTATCTTATCTTATCTTATCTTATCTTATCTCATCTCATCTCATCTCATCTCATCTCATCTCATCTCATCTCATCTCATCTCATCTTATCTCATCTTATCTTACCTTACCTTGTCCTCTCTCGTCCTTTCTCGTCCTATCTCGTCCTATCTTATCTTATCTTATCTTATCTTATCTTATCTTATCTTATCTTATCTTATCTTATCTTATCTTATCTTATCTTATCTTATCTTATCTTATCTTATCTTATCTTATCTTATCTTATCTCGTCTCGTCTCGTCTCGTCTCGTCTCGTCTCGTCTCGTCTTGTCTCGTCTCGTCTCGTCTCGTCTTGCCTTGCCTTGTCCTGTCTTATCTTATCTTATCTTATCTTATCTTATCTTATCTTATCTTATCTTATCTTATCTTATCTTGCCTTGCCTTGCCTTGCCTTGCCTTGCCTTGCCTTGCCTTGCCTTGCCTTGCCTTGCCTTGCCTTGCCTTGCCTTGCCTTGCCTTGCCTTGCCTTGCCTTGCCTTGCCTTGCCTTGCCTTGTCCTGTCCTGTCCTGTCCTGTCCTGTCCTGTCCTGTCCTGTCCTGTCCTGTCCTGTCCTGTCCTGTCCTGTCTTGTCTTGTCTTGTCTTGTCTTGTCTTGTCTTGTCTTGTCTTGTCTTGTCTTGTCTTGTCTTGTCTTGTCTTGTCTTGTCTCGCCTTGTCTTGTCCTTTCTTGTCCTATCTTATCTTATCTTATCTTATCTTGTCTTGTCTTGTCTTGTCTTGTCTTGTCTTGTCTTGTCTTGTCTTGTCTTGTCTTGTCTTGTCTCGTCTCGTCTCGTCTCGTCTCGTCTCGTCTCGTCTCGTCTCGTCTCGTCTCGTCTCGTCTCATCTTACCTTATCTCGCCTTATCATGTCCTTTCTCGTCCTATCTTATCTTATCTTATCTTATCTTATCTTATCTTATCTTATCTTATCTTATCTTATCTTATCTTATCTTATCTTATCTTATCTTATCTTACCTTATCTTACCTTACCTTACCTTACCTTACCTTACCTTACCTTACCTTACCTTACCTTACCTTACCTTACCTTACCTTACCTTACCTTATCCTGTCCTGTCCTGTCCTGTCCTGTCCTGTCCTGTCCTGTCCTGTCCTGTCCTGTCCTGTCCTGTCCTGTCCTGTCCTGTCTTGTCTTGTCTTGTCTTGTCTTGTCTTGTCTTGTCTTGTCTTGTCTTGCCTTGTCTTGTCTTGCCTTGTTGTCTTGTCTTACCTCATCTTGTCCTGTCTCATCCTATCTTATCTTATCTTATCTTATCTTGTCTTGTCTTGTCTTGTCTTGTCTTGTCTTGTCTTGTCTTGTCTTGTCTTGTCTTGTCTTGTCTTGTCTTGTCTTGTCTTGTCTTGCCTTGCCTTGCCTTGCCTTGCCTTATCTATCTTATCTTATCTTGTCTTGTCTTGTCTTGTCTTGTCTTGTCTTGTCTTGTCTCGCCTTGTCTTGTCCTTTCTCGTCCTATCTTATCTTATCTTATCTTATCTTATCTTATCTTATCTTATCTTATCTTATCTTATCTTATCTTATCTTATCTTATCTTATCTTATCTTATCTTACCTTACCTTACCTTACCTTACCTTACCTTACCTTACCTTACCTTACCTTACCTTACCTTACCTTACCTTACCTTACCTTCCCTTACCTTACCTTACCTTGTCTTGTCTTGTCCTGTCCTGTCCTGTCCTGTCCTGTCCTGTCCTGTCCTGTCCTGTCCTGTCTTGTCTTGTCTTGTCTTGTCTTGTCTTGTCTTGTCTTGTCTTGTCTTGTCTTGTCTCGTCTTGTCTTGTCCTTTCTCGTCCTATCTTATCTTATCTTATCTTATCTTATCTTATCTTATCTTATCTTGTCTTGTCTTGTCTTGTCTTGTCTTGTCTTGTCTTGTCTCGTCTCGTCTCGTCTCGTCTCGTCTCGTCTCGTCTCGTCTCGTCTCGTCTCGTCTCGTCTCGTCTCGTCTCGTCTCGTCTCGTCTCGTCTCATCTCATCTTATCTTATCTTATCTTATCTTGCCTTATCATGTCCTTTCTCGTCCTATCTTATCTTATCTTATCTTATCTTATCTTATCTTATCTTATCTTATCTTATCTTATCTTATCTTATCTTATCTTATCTTATCTTATCTTATCTTATCTTATCTTATCTTATCTTATCTTATCTTATCTTATCTTATCTTATCTTATCTTATCTTATCTTATCTTATCTTGTCTTGTCTTGTCTTGTCTTGTCCTGTCCTGTCCTGTCCTGTCCTGTCCTGTCCTGTCTTGTCTCGTCTCGTCTCGTCTCGTCTCGTCTCGTCTCGCCTCGCCTCGCCTTGTCCTGTCTTATCTTATCTTATCTTATCTTATCTTATCTTATCTTATCTTATCTTATCTTATCTTATCTTATCTTATCTTATCTTATCTTATCTTATCTTATCTTATCTTATCTTATCTTATCTTATCTTATCTTATCTTATCTTATCTTATCTTATCTTATCTTATCTTATCTTATCTTATCTTATCTTATCTTATCTTATCTTATCTTATCTTATCTTATCTTATCTTATCTTATCTTATCTTATCTTATCTTATCTTATCTTAATTGTTTTCTTGCCTTGTGTTGTCTTGTTTTATCTTTTCCTTTCTCGTCCTGTCTCACCTTATCTTATCTTATCTTGTCTTGTCTTGTCTTGTCTTGTCTTGTCTTGTCTTGTCTTGTCTTGTCTTGTCTTGTCTTGTCTTGTCTTGTCTTGTCTTGTCTTGTCTTGTCTTGTCTTGTCTTGTCTTGTCTTGTCTTGTTGTCTTGTCTTACCTTATCTTGTCCTGTCTCATCCTATCTTATCTTATCTTATCTTGTCTTGTCTTGTCTTGTCTTGTCTTGTCTTGTCTTGTCTTGTCTTGCCTTGCCTTGCCTTGCCTTGCCTTGCCTTATCTATCTTATCTTATCTTATCTTGTCTTGTCTTGTCTTGTCTTGTCTTGTCTTGTCTTGTCTTGTCTTGTCTTGTCTTGTCTTGTCTTGTCTTGTCTTGTCTTGTCTTGTCTTGTCTTGTCTTGTCTCGCCTTGTCTTGTCCTTTCTCGTCCTATCTTATCTTACCTTACCTTACCTTACCTTACCTTACCTTACCTTACCTTACCTTACCTTACCTTACCTTACCTTACCTTACCTTACCTTACCTTACCTTACCTTACCTTGTCTTGTCTTGTCCTGTCCTGTCCTGTCCTGTCCTGTCCTGTCCTGTCCTGTCCTGTCCTGTCCTGTCTTGTCTTGTCTTGTCTTGTCTTGTCTTGTCTTGTCTTGTCTTGTCTTGTCTTGTCTTGTCTTGTCTTGTCTTGTCTTGTCTTGTCTTGTCTTGTCTTGTCTTGTCTTGTCTTGTCTTGTCTTGTCTTGTCTCGTCTTGTCTTGTCCTTTCTCGTCCTATCTTATCTTATCTTATCTTATCTTATCTTATCTTATCTTGTCTTGTCTTGTCTTGTCTTGTCTTGTCTTGTCTTGTCTCGTCTCGTCTCGTCTCGTCTCGTCTCGTCTCGTCTCGTCTCGTCTCGTCTCGTCTCGTCTCGTCTCGTCTCGTCTCATCTTATCTTATCTTATCTTATCTTGCCTTGTCTTGTCCTTTCTCGTCCTATCTTATCTTATCTTACCTTACCTTACCTTACCTTACCTTACCTTACCTTACCTTACCTTACCTTACCTTACCTTACCTTACCTTACCTTACCTTACCTTACCTTACCTTACCTTGTCTTGTCTTGTCCTGTCCTGTCCTGTCCTGTCCTGTCCTGTCCTGTCCTGTCCTGTCCTGTCCTGTCTTGTCTTGTCTTGTCTTGTCTTGTCTTGTCTTGTCTTGTCTTGTCTTGTCTTGTCTTGTCTTGTCTTGTCTTGTCTTGTCTTGTCTTGTCTTGTCTTGTCTTGTCTTGTCTCGTCTTGTCTTGTCCTTTCTCGTCCTATCTTATCTTATCTTATCTTATCTTATCTTATCTTATCTTATCTTGTCTTGTCTTGTCTTGTCTTGTCTTGTCTTGTCTTGTCTTGTCTCGTCTCGTCTCGTCTCGTCTCGTCTCGTCTCGTCTCGTATCGTCTCGTCTCGTCTCGTCTCGTCTCGTCTCGTCTCATCTTATCTTATCTTATCTTATCTTGCCTTATCATGTCCTTTCTCGTCCTATCTTATCTTATCTTATCTTATCTTATCTTATCTTATCTTATCTTATCTTATCTTATCTTATCTTATCTTATCTCATCTCATCTCATCTCATCTCATCTCATCTCATCTCATCTCATCTCATCTCATCTTATCTCATCTTATCTTACCTTACCTTGTCCTCTCTCGTCCTTTCTCGTCCTATCTCGTCTTATCTTATCTTATCTTATCTTATCTTATCTTATCTTATCTTATCTTATCTTATCTTATCTTATCTTATCTTATCTTATCTTATCTTATCTTATCTTATCTTATCTTATCTTATCTTATCTTATCTTATCTTACCTCATCTCGTCTCGTCTCGTCTCGTCTCGTCTCGTCTCGTCTCGTCTCGTCTCGTCTCGTCTCGTCTCGTCTTGCCTTGCCTTGTCCTGTCTTATCTTATCTTATCTTATCTTATCTTATCTTATCTTATCTTACCTTGCCTTGCCTTGCCTTGCCTTGCCTTGCCTTGCCTTGCCTTGCCTTGCCTTGCCTTGCCTTGCCTTGCCTTGCCTTGCCTTGCCTTGCCTTGCCTTGCCTTGCCTTGCCTTGCCTTGCCTTGCCTTGCCTTGCCTTGCCTTGTCCTGTCCTGTCCTGTCCTGTCCTCTCCTGTCCTGTCCTGTCCTGTCCTGTCCTGTCCTGTCCTGTCCTGTCCTGTCTTGTCTTGTCTTGTCTTGTCTTGTCTTCTCTTGTCTTGTCTTGTCTTGTCTTGTCTTATCTTGTCTTGTCTTGTCTTGTCTTGTCTTGTCTCGTCTTGTCTTGTCCTTTCTCGTCCTATCTTATCTTATCTTATCTTATCTTATCTTATCTTATCTTATCTTATCTTATCTTATCTTATCTTGTCTTGTCTTGTCTTGTCTTGTCTCGTCTCGTCTCGTCTCGTCTCGTCTCGTCTCGTCTCGTCTCGTCTCGTCTCGTCTCGTCTCGTCTCGTCTCGTCTCATCTTATCTTATCTTATCTTATCTTGCCTTATCATGTCCTTTCTCGTCCTATCTTATCTTATCTTATCTTATCTTATCTTATCTTATCTTATCTTATCTTATCTTATCTTATCTCATCTCATCTCATCTCATCTCATCTCATCTCATCTCATCTCATCTCATCTCATCTCATCTCATCTTATCTCATCTTATCTTACCTTACCTTGTCCTCTCTCGTCCTTTCTCGTCCTATCTCGTCCTATCTTATCTTATCTTATCTTATCTTATCTTATCTTATCTTATCTTATCTTATCTTATCTTATCTCATCTCATCTCATCTCATCTCGTCTCGTCTCGTCTCGTCTCGTCTCGTCTTGCCTTGCCTTGTCCTGTCTTATCTTATCTTATCTTATCTTATCTTATCTTATCTTATCTTATCTTATCTTATCTTATCTTATCTTATCTTACCTTGCCTTGCCTTGCCTTGCCTTGCCTTGCCTTGCCTTGCCTTGCCTTGCCTTGCCTTGCCTTGCCTTGCCTTGCCTTGCCTTGCCTTGCCTTGCCTTGCCTTGTCTTGTCCTGTCCTGTCCTGTCCTGTCCTGTCCTGTCCTGTCCTGTCCTGTCCTGTCCTGTCCTGTCCTGTCCTGTCCTGTCCTGTCCTGTCCTGTCTTGTCTTGTCTTGTCTTGTCTTGTCTTGTCTTGTCTTGTCTTGTCTTGTCTTGTCTTGTCTTGTCTTGTCTTGTCTTGTCTTGTCTTGTCTTGTCTTGTCTTGTCTTGTCTTGTCTTGTCTTGTCTCGCCTTGTCTTGTCCTTTCTCGTCCTATCTTATCTTATCTTATCTTATCTTATCTTATCTTATCTTATCTTATCTTATCTTGTCTTGTCTTGTCTTGTCTTGTCTTGTCTTGTCTTGTCTTGTCTTGTCTTGTCTTGTCTTGTCTTGTCTCGTCTCGTCTCGTCTCGTCTCGTCTCGTCTCGTCTCGTCTCGTCTCGTCTCGTCTCGTCTCGTCTCGTCTCGTCTCGTCTCATCTTATCTTATCTCGCCTTATCATGTCCTTTCTCGTCCTATCTTATCTTATCTTATCTTATCTTATCTTATCTTATCTTATCTTATCTTATCTTATCTTATCTTATCTTATCTTATCTTATCTTACCTTACCTTACCTTACCTTACCTTACCTTACCTTACCTTACCTTACCTTACCTTACCTTACCTTACCTTACCTTACCTTACCTTACCTTACCTTACCTTACCTTACCTTACCTTACCTTACCTTACCTTACCTTACCTTACCTTACCTTACCTTACCTTACCTTACCTTGTCCTGTCCTGTCCTGTCCTGTCCTGTCCTGTCCTGTCCTGTCCTGTCCTGTCCTGTCCTGTCCTGTCCTGTCCTGTCTTGTCTTGTCTTGTCTTGTCTTGTCTTGTCTTGTCTTGTCTTGTCTTGTCTTGCCTTGTTGTCTTGTCTTACCTCATCTTGTCCTGTCTCATCCTATCTTATCTTATCTTATCTTATCTTATCTTGTCTTGTCTTGTCTTGTCTTGTCTTGTCTTGTCTTGTCTTGTCTTGCCTTGCCTTGCCTTGCCTTGCCTTATCTATCTTATCTTATCTTGTCTTGTCTTGTCTTGTCTTGTCTTGTCTTGTCTTGTCTTGTCTTGTCTTGTCTTGTCTTGTCTCGCCTTGTCTTGTCCTTTCTCGTCCTATCTTATCTTATCTTATCTTATCTTATCTTATCTTATCTTATCTTATCTTATCTTATCTTATCTTATCTTATCTTATCTTATCTTATCTTATCTTATCTTATCTTATCTTATCTTATCTTATCTTATCTTATCTTATCTTGTCTTGTCTTGTCTTGTCTTGTCTTGTCTTGTCTTGTCTTGTCTTGTCTTGTCTTGTCTTGTCCTGTCCTGTCCTGTCCTGTCCTGTCTTGTCTTGTCTCGTCTCGTCTCGTCTCGTCTCGTCTCGTCTCGTCTCGTCTCGTCTCGCCTCGTCTCGTCTCGCCTTGCCTTGCCTTGTCCTGTCTTATCTTATCTTATCTTATCTTATCTTATCTTATCTTATCTTATCTTATCTTATCTTATCTTATCTTATCTTATCTTATCTTATCTTATCTTATCTTATCTTATCTTATCTTGTCTTGTCTTGTCTTGTCTTGTCTTGTCTTGTCTTGTCTTGTCTTGTCTTGTCTTGTCTTGTCTTGTCTTGTCTTGTCCTGTCCTGTCCTGTCCTGTCCTGTCCTGTCCTGTCCTGTCTTGTCTTGTCTCGTCTCGTCTCGTCTCGTCTCGTCTCGTCTCGTCTCGTCTCGTCTCGCCTTGCCTTGCCTTGTCCTGTCTTATCTTATCTTATCTTATCTTATCTTATCTTATCTTATCTTATCTTATCTTATCTTATCTTATCTTATCTTATCTTATCTTATCTTATCTTATCTTATCTTATCTTATCTTATCTTATCTTATCTTATCTTATCTTATCTTATCTTATCTTATCTTATCTTATCTTATCTTATCTTATCTTATCTTATCTTATCTTATCTTATCTTATCTTATCTTATCTTATCTTATCTTATCTTATCTTATCTTATCTTATCTTATCTTATCTTATCTTAATTGTTTTCTTGCCTTGTGTTGTCTTGTTTTATCTTTTCCTTTCTCGTCCTATCTTATCTTATCTTATCTTATCTTATCTTGTCTTGTCTTGTCTTGTCTTGTCTTGTCTTGTCTTGTCTTGTCTTGTCTTGTCTTGTCTTGTCTTGTCTTGTCTTGTCTTGTCTTGTCTTGTCTTGTCTTGTCTTGTCTTGTCTTGTCTTGTCTTGTTGTCTTGTCTTACCTTATCTTGTCCTGTCTCATCCTATCTTATCTTATCTTATCTTATCTTGTCTTGTCTTGTCTTGTCTTGTCTTGTCTTGTCTTGTCTTGTCTTGTCTTGTCTTGTCTTGTCTTGTCTTGTCTTGTCTTGTCTTGTCTTGTCTTGTCTTGTCTTGCCTTGCCTTGCCTTGCCTTGCCTTGCCTTATCTATCTTATCTTATCTTATCTTGTCTTGTCTTGTCTTGTCTTGTCTTGTCTTGTCTTGTCTTGTCTTGTCTTGTCTTGTCTTGTCTTGTCTTGTCTTGTCTTGTCTTGTCTTGTCTTGTCTTGTCTTGTCTTGTCTTGTCTTGTCTTGTCTTGTCTTGTCTTGTCTTGTCTCGCCTTGTCTTGTCCTTTCTCGTCCTATCTTATCTTATCTTATCTTATCTTATCTTATCTTATCTTATCTTATCTTATCTTATCTTATCTTATCTTATCTTATCTTATCTTATCTTATCTTATCTTAATTGTTTTCTTGCCTTGTGTTGTCTTGTTTTATCTTTTCCTTTCTCGTCCTATCTTATCTTATCTTATCTTATCTTATCTTGTCTTGTCTTGTCTTGTCTTGTCTTGTCTTGTCTTGTCTTGTCTTGTCTTGTCTTGTCTTGTCTTGTCTTGTCTTGTCTTGTCTTGTCTTGTCTTGTCTTGTCTTGTCTTGTCTTGTCTTGTCTTGTTGTCTTGTCTTACCTTATCTTGTCCTGTCTCATCCTATCTTATCTTATCTTATCTTATCTTGTCTTGTCTTGTCTTGTCTTGTCTTGTCTTGTCTTGTCTTGTCTTGTCTTGTCTTGTCTTGTCTTGTCTTGTCTTGTCTTGTCTTGTCTTGTCTTGTCTTGTCTTGTCTTGTCTTGCCTTGCCTTGCCTTGCCTTGCCTTGCCTTATCTATCTTATCTTATCTTATCTTGTCTTGTCTTGTCTTGTCTTGTCTTGTCTTGTCTTGTCTTGCCTTGCCTTGCCTTGCCTTGCCTTGCCTTGCCTTGCCTTGCCTTGCCTTGCCTTGCCTTGCCTTGCCTTGCCTTGCCTTGCCTTGCCTTGCCTTGCCTTGCCTTGCCTTGCCTTGCCTTGCCTTGTCCTGTCCTGTCCTGTCCTGTCCTGTCCTGTCCTGTCCTGTCCTGTCCTGTCCTGTCCTGTCCTGTCCTGTCCTGTCCTGTCCTGTCCTGTCCTGTCCTGTCCTGTCCTGTCCTGTCCTGTCCTGTCTTGTCTTGTCTTGTCTTGTCTTGTCTTGTCTTGTCTTGTCTTGTCTTGTCTTGTCTTGTCTTGTCTTGCCTTGCCTTGCCTTGCCTTGCCTTGCCTTATCTATCTTATCTTATCTTATCTTATCTTGTCTTGTCTTGTCTTGTCTCGTCTCGTCTCGTCTCGTCTCGTCTCGTCTCGTCTCGTCTCGTCTCGTCTCGTCTCGTCTCGTCTCGTCTCGCCTCGCCTTGTCCTGTCTTATCTTATCTTATCTTATCTTATCTTATCTTATCTTATCTTATCTTATCTTATCTTATCTTATCTTATCTTATCTTATCTTATCTTATCTTATCTTATCTTATCTTATCTTATCTTATCTTATCTTATCTTATCTTATCTTATCTTATCTTATCTTATCTTATCTTATCTTATCTTATCTTATCTTATCTTATCTTATCTTATCTTATCTTATCTTATCTTATCTTATCTTATCTTATCTTATCTTATCTTATCTTATCTCATGTTATCTTGCCTTATCTTTTCCTTTCTCGTCCTTTTTCGTCCTATCTTATCTTATCTTATCTTATCTTATCTTATCTTATCTTATCTTATCTTATCTTATCTTATCTTATCTTATCTTATCTTATCTTATCTTATCTTATCTTATCTTATCTTATCTCATCTCATCTCATCTCATCTCATCTCATCTCATCTCATCTCATCTCATCTCATCTCATCTCATCTCATCTCATCTCATCTCATCTCATCTCATCTCATCTCATCTCATCTCATCTTATCTCATCTTATCTTACCTTACCTTGTCCTCTCTCGTCCTTTCTCGTCCTATCTCGTCCTATCTTATCTTATCTTATCTTATCTTATCTTATCTTATCTTATCTTATCTTATCTTATCTTATCTTATCTTATCTTATCTTATCTCGTCTCGTCTCGTCTCGTCTCGTCTCGTCTCGTCTCGTCTCGTCTCGTCTCGTCTCGTCTCGTCTTGCCTTGCCTTGTCCTGTCTTATCTTATCTTATCTTATCTTATCTTATCTTATCTTATCTTATCTTATCTTATCTTATCTTATCTTATCTTGCCTTGCCTTGCCTTGCCTTGCCTTGCCTTGCCTTGCCTTGCCTTGCCTTGCCTTGCCTTGCCTTGCCTTGCCTTGCCTTGCCTTGCCTTGCCTTGCCTTGCCTTGCCTTGCCTTGCCTTGCCTTGTCCTGTCCTGTCCTGTCCTGTCCTGTCCTGTCCTGTCCTGTCCTGTCCTGTCCTGTCCTGTCCTGTCCTGTCCTGTCTTGTCTTGTCTTGTCTTGTCTTGTCTTGTCTTGTCTTGTCTTGTCTTGTCTTGCCTTGCCTTGCCTTGCCTTGCCTTATCTATCTTATCTTATCTTGTCTTGTCTTGTCTTGTCTTGTCTTGTCTTGTCTTGTCTCGCCTTGTCTTGTCCTTTCTCGTCCTATCTTATCTTATCTTATCTTATCTTATCTTATCTTATCTTATCTTATCTTATCTTATCTTATCTTATCTTATCTTACCTTACCTTACCTTACCTTACCTTACCTTACCTTACCTTACCTTACCTTACCTTACCTTCCCTTACCTTACCTTACCTTGTCTTGTCTTGTCCTGTCCTGTCCTGTCCTGTCCTGTCCTGTCCTGTCCTGTCCTGTCTTGTCTTGTCTTGTCTTGTCTTGTCTTGTCCTTTCTCGTCCTATCTTATCTTATCTTATCTTATCTTATCTTATCTTATCTTATCTTGTCTTGTCTTGTCTTGTCTTGTCTTGTCTTGTCTTGTCTTGTCTCGTCTCGTCTCGTCTCGTCTCGTCTCGTCTCGTCTCGTCTCGTCTCGTCTCGTCTCGTCTCGTCTCGTCTCATCTCATCTTATCTTATCTTATCTTATCTTGCCTTATCATGTCCTTTCTCGTCCTATCTTATCTTATCTTATCTTATCTTATCTTATCTTATCTTATCTTATCTTATCTTATCTTATCTTATCTTATCTTATCTTATCTTATCTTATCTTATCTTATCTTATCTTATCTTATCTTATCTTATCTTATCTTATCTTATCTTATCTTATCTTATCTTATCTTATCTTATCTTATCTTGTCTTGTCCTGTCCTGTCCTGTCCTGTCCTGTCCTGTCCTGTCCTGTCCTGTCCTGTCCTGTCTCGTCTCGTCTCGTCTCGTCTCGCCTTGCCTTGTCCTGTCTTATCTTATCTTATCTTATCTTATCTTATCTTATCTTATCTTATCTTATCTTATCTTATCTTATCTTATCTTATCTTATCTTATCTTATCTTATCTTATCTTATCTTATCTTATCTTATCTTATCTTATCTTATCTTATCTTATCTTATCTTATCTTATCTTATCTTATCTTATCTTATCTTATCTTATCTTATCTTAATTGTTTTCTTGCCTTGTGTTGTCTTGTTTTATCTTTTCCTTTCTCGTCCTGTCTCACCTTATCTTATCTTATCTTGTCTTGTCTTGTCTTGTCTTGTCTTGTCTTGTCTTGTCTTGTCTTGTCTTGTCTTGTCTTGTCTTGTCTTGTCTTGTCTTGTCTTGTCTTGTCTTGTCTTGTCTTGTTGTCTTGTCTTACCTTATCTTGTCCTGTCTCATCCTATCTTATCTTATCTTGTCTTGTCTTGTCTTGTCTTGTCTTGTCTTGTCTTGTCTTGTCTTGTCTTGTCTTGTCTTGTCTTGTCTTGTCTTGTCTTGTCTTGTCTTGTCTTGCCTTGCCTTGCCTTGCCTTATCTATCTTATCTTATCTTATCTTGTCTTGTCTTGTCTTGTCTTGTCTTGTCTTGTCTTGTCTTGTCTTGTCTTGTCTTGTCTTGTCTTGTCTTGTCTTGTCTTGTCTTGTCTTGTCTTGTCTTGTCTTGTCTTGTCTTGTCTTGTCTTGTCTCGCCTTGTCTTGTCCTTTCTCGTCCTATCTTATCTTATCTTATCTTACCTTACCTTACCTTACCTTACCTTACCTTACCTTACCTTACCTTACCTTACCTTACCTTACCTTACCTTGTCTTGTCTTGTCCTGTCCTGTCCTGTCCTGTCCTGTCCTGTCCTGTCTTGTCTTGTCTTGTCTTGTCTTGTCTTGTCTTGTCTTGTCTTGTCTTGTCTTGTCTTGTCTTGTCTTGTCTTGTCTTGTCTTGTCTTGTCTCGCCTTGTCTTTTCCTTTCTCGTCCTATCTTATCTTATCTTATCTTATCTTATCTTATCTTATCTTGTCTTGTCTTGTCTTGTCTTGTCTTGTCTTGTCTCGTCTCGTCTCGTCTCGTCTCGTCTCGTCTCGTCTCGTCTCGTCTCGTCTCGTCTTATCTTATCTTATCTTATCTCGCCTTATCATGTCCTTTCTCGTCCTATCTTATCTTATCTTATCTTATCTTATCTTATCTTATCTTATCTTATCTTATCTTATCTTATCTTATCTTATCTTATCTTATCTTATCTTATCTTATCTTATCTTATCTTATCTTATCTCATCTCATCTCATCTCATCTCATCTCATCTCATCTCATCTCATCTCATCTCATCTCATCTCATCTCATCTCATCTCATCTCATCTCATCTTATCTCATCTTATCTTACCTTACCTTGTCCTCTCTCGTCCTTTCTCGTCCTATCTCGTCCTATCTTATCTTATCTTATCTTATCTTATCTTATCTTATCTTATCTTATCTTATCTTATCTTATCTTATCTTATCTTATCTTATCTTATCTTATCTTATCTTATCTTATCTTGTCTCGTCTCGTCTCGTCTCGTCTCGTCTCGTCTCGTCTCGTCTCGTCTCGTCTCGTCTTGCCTTGCCTTGTCCTGTCTTATCTTATCTTATCTTATCTTATCTTATCTTATCTTATCTTATCTTATCTTATCTTATCTTATCTTATCTTATCTTATCTTATCTCATCTCATCTCATCTCATCTCATCTCATCTCATCTCATCTCATCTCATCTCATCTCATCTCATCTCATCTCATCTCATCTCATCTCATCTTATCTCATCTTATCTTACCTTACCTTGTCCTCTCTCGTCCTTTCTCGTCCTATCTCGTCCTATCTTATCTTATCTTATCTTATCTTATCTTATCTTATCTTATCTTATCTTATCTTATCTTATCTTATCTTATCTTATCTTATCTTATCTTATCTCGTCTCGTCTCGTCTCGTCTCGTCTCGTCTCGTCTCGTCTCGTCTCGTCTCGTCTTGCCTTGCCTTGTCCTGTCTTATCTTATCTTATCTTATCTTATCTTATCTTATCTTATCTTATCTTATCTTATCTTGCCTTGCCTTGCCTTGCCTTGCCTTGCCTTGCCTTGCCTTGCCTTGCCTTGCCTTGCCTTGCCTTGCCTTGCCTTGCCTTGCCTTGCCTTGCCTTGCCTTGCCTTGCCTTGCCTTGCCTTGCCTTGCCTTGCCTTGCCTTGCCTTGTCCTGTCCTGTCCTGTCCTGTCCTGTCCTGTCCTGTCCTGTCCTGTCCTGTCCTGTCCTGTCCTGTCCTGTCTTGTCTTGTCTTGTCTTGTCTTGTCTTGTCTTGTCTTGTCTTGTCTTGTCTTGTCTTGTCTTGTCTTGTCTCGCCTTGTCTTTTCCTTTCTCGTCCTATCTTATCTTATCTTATCTTATCTTATCTTATCTTATCTTGTCTTGTCTTGTCTTGTCTTGTCTTGTCTTGTCTTGTCTCGTCTCGTCTCGTCTCGTCTCGTCTCGTCTCGTCTCGTCTCGTCTCGTCTCGTCTCGTCTCGTCTCGTCTCGTCTCGTCTCGTCTCGTCTCATCTTATCTTATCTTATCTCGCCTTATCATGTCCTTTCTCGTCCTATCTTATCTTATCTTATCTTATCTTATCTTATCTTATCTTATCTTATCTTATCTTATCTTATCTTATCTTATCTTATCTTATCTTATCTTATCTTATCTTATCTTATCTTATCTTATCTTATCTTATCTTATCTTATCTTATCTTATCCTATCCTATCCTATCCTATCCTATCCTATCCTATCCTATCCTATCCTATCCTATCTTATCTTATCTCGTCTCGTCTCGTCTCGTCTCGTCTCGTCTCGTCTCGTCTCGTCTCGCCTTGCCTTGTCCTGTCTTATCTTATCTTATCTTATCTTATCTTATCTTATCTTATCTTATCTTATCTTATCTTATCTTATCTTATCTTATCTTATCTTATCTTATCTTATCTTATCTTATCTTATCTTATCTTATCTTATCTTATCTTATCTTATCTTATCTTATCTTATCTTATCTTATCTTATCTTATCTTATCTTATCTTATCTTATCTTATCTTATCTTATCTTATCTTATCTTATCTTATCTTATCTTATCTTATCTTATCTTATCTTATCTTATCTTATCTCATGTTATCTTGCCTTATCTTTTCCTTTCTCGTCCTTTCTCGTCCTATCTTATCTTATCTTATCTTATCTTATCTTATCTTATCTTATCTTATCTTATCTTATCTTATCTTATCTTATCTCATCTCATCTTATCTCATCTCATCTCATCTCATCTCATCTTATCTCATCTCATCTCATCTCATCTCATCTCATCTCATCTCATCTCATCTCATCTCATCTCATCTTATCTCATCTTATCTTACCTTACCTTGTCCTCTCTCGTCCTTTCTCGTCCTATCTCGTCCTATCTTATCTTATCTTATCTTATCTTATCTTATCTTATCTTATCTTATCTTATCTTATCTTATCTTATCTTATCTTATCTTATCTTATCTTATCTTATCTTGTCTCGTCTCGTCTCGTCTCGTCTCGTCTCGTCTCGTCTCGTCTCGTCTCGTCTTGCCTTGCCTTGTCCTGTCTTATCTTATCTTATCTTATCTTATCTTATCTTATCTTATCTTATCTTATCTTATCTTATCTTATCTTATCTTATCTTGCCTTGCCTTGCCTTGCCTTGCCTTGCCTTGCCTTGCCTTGCCTTGCCTTGCCTTGCCTTGCCTTGCCTTGCCTTGCCTTGCCTTGCCTTGCCTTGCCTTGTCCTGTCCTGTCCTGTCCTGTCCTGTCCTGTCCTGTCCTGTCCTGTCCTGTCCTGTCCTGTCCTGTCCTGTCCTGTCTTGTCTTGTCTTGTCTTGTCTTGTCTTGTCTTGTCTTGTCTTGTCTTGTCTTGTCTTGCCTTGCCTTGCCTTGCCTTGCCTTATCTATCTTATCTTATCTTGTCTTGTCTTGTCTTGTCTTGTCTTGTCTTGTCTTGTCTCGCCTTGTCTTGTCCTTTCTCGTCCTATCTTATCTTATCTTATCTTATCTTATCTTATCTTATCTTATCTTATCTTATCTTATCTTATCTTACCTTACCTTACCTTACCTTACCTTACCTTACCTTACCTTACCTTACCTTACCTTCCCTTACCTTACCTTACCTTGTCTTGTCTTGTCCTGTCCTGTCCTGTCCTGTCCTGTCCTGTCCTGTCCTGTCTTGTCTTGTCTTGTCTTGTCTTGTCTTGTCTTGTCTTGTCTTGTCTTGTCTTGTCTTGTCCTTTCTCGTCCTATCTTATCTTATCTTATCTTATCTTATCTTATCTTATCTTGTCTTGTCTTGTCTTGTCTTGTCTTGTCTTGTCTTGTCTCGTCTCGTCTCGTCTCGTCTCGTCTCGTCTCGTCTCGTCTCGTCTCGTCTCGTCTCATCTCATCTTATCTTATCTTATCTTATCTTGCCTTATCATGTCCTTTCTCGTCCTATCTTATCTTATCTTATCTTATCTTATCTTATCTTATCTTATCTTATCTTATCTTATCTTATCTTATCTTATCTTATCTTATCTTATCTTATCTTATCTTATCTTATCTTATCTTATCTTATCTTATCTTATCTTATCTTATCTTATCTTATCTTATCTTATCTTATCTTATCTTATCTTATCTTGTCTTGTCTTGTCTTGTCTTGTCCTGTCCTGTCCTGTCCTGTCCTGTCCTGTCCTGTCCTGTCCTGTCCTGTCTCGTCTCGTCTCGTCTCGTCTCGTCTCGTCTCGTCTCGTCTCGTCTCGCCTCGCCTTGTCCTGTCTTATCTTATCTTATCTTATCTTATCTTATCTTATCTTATCTTATCTTATCTTATCTTATCTTATCTTATCTTATCTTATCTTATCTTATCTTATCTTATCTTATCTTATCTTATCTTATCTTATCTTATCTTATCTTATCTTATCTTATCTTATCTTATCTTATCTTATCTTATCTTATCTTATCTTATCTTATCTTATCTTATCTTATCTTATCTTATCTTAATTGTTTTCTTGCCTTGTGTTGTCTTGTCTTGTCTTGTCTTGTCTTGTCTTGTCTTGTCTTGTCTTGTCTTGTCTCGTCTCGTCTCGTCTCGTCTCGTCTCGTCTCGTCTCGTCTCGTCTCGTCTCGTCTCGTCTCGTCTCGTCTCGTCTCGTCTCGTCTCGTCTTATCTTATCTCGCCTTATCATGTCCTTTCTCGTCCTATCTTATCTTATCTTATCTTATCTTATCTTATCTTATCTTATCTTATCTTATCTTATCTTATCTTATCTTATCTTATCTTATCTTATCTTATCTTATCTTATCTTATCTTATCTTATCTTATCTTATCTTATCTTATCTTATCTTATCCTATCCTATCCTATCCTATCCTATCCTATCCTGTCCTGTCTTGTCTTGTCTTGTCTTGTCTCGTCTCGTCTCGTCTCGTCTCGTCTCGTCTCGCCTCGCCTCGCCTTGCCTTGTCCTATCTTATCTTATCTTATCTTATCTTATCTTATCTTATCTTATCTTATCTTATCTTATCTTATCTTATCTTATCTTATCTTATCTTATCTTATCTTATCTTATCTTATCTTATCTTATCTTATCTTATCTTATCTTATCTTATCTTATCTTATCTTATCTTATCTTATCTTATCTTATCTTATCTCATGTTATCTTGCCTTATCTTTTCCTTCCTCGTCCTTTTTCGTCCTTTTTCGTCCTATCTTATCTTATCTTATCTTATCTTATCTTATCTTATCTTATCTTATCTTATCTTATCTTATCTTATCTTATCTTATCTTATCTTATCTTATCTTATCTTATCTTATCTTATCTTATCTCATCTCATCTCATCTCATCTCATCTCATCTCATCTCATCTCATCTCATCTCATCTCATCTCATCTCATCTCATCTCATCTCATCTCATCTCATCTCATCTCATCTCATCTCATCTTATCTCATCTTATCTTACCTTACCTTGTCCTCTCTCGTCATTTCTCGTCCTATCTCGTCCTATCTTATCTTATCTTATCTTATCTTATCTTATCTTATCTTATCTTATCTTATCTTATCTTATCTTATCTTGTCTTGTCTTGTCTTGTCTCGTCTCGTCTCGTCTCGTCTCGTCTCGTCTCGTCTCGTCTCGTCTCGTCTCGTCTCGTCTTGCCTTGCCTTGTCCTGTCTTATCTTATCTTATCTTATCTTATCTTATCTTATCTTATCTTATCTTATCTTATCTTATCTTATCTTATCTTATCTTATCTTGTCTTGTCTTGTCTTGTCTTGCCTTGCCTTGCCTTGCCTTGCCTTGCCTTGCCTTGCCTTGCCTTGCCTTGCCTTGCCTTGCCTTGCCTTGCCTTGCCTTGCCTTGCCTTGCCTTGCCTTGCCTTGCCTTGCCTTGCCTTGCCTTGCCTTGCCTTGCCTTGCCTTGCCTTGCCTTGTCCTGTCCTGTCCTGTCCTGTCCTGTCCTGTCCTGTCCTGTCCTGTCCTGTCTTGTCTTGTCTTGTCTTGTCTTGTCTTGTCTTGTCTTGTCTTGTCTTGTCTTGTCTTGTCTTGTCTTGTCTCGCCTTGTCTTGTCCTTTCTCGTCCTATCTTATCTTATCTTATCTTATCTTATCTTATCTTGTCTTGTCTTGTCTTGTCTTGTCTTGTCTTGTCTTGTCTTGTCTTGTCTCGTCTCGTCTCGTCTCGTCTCGTCTCGTCTCGTCTCGTCTCGTCTCGTCTCGTCTCGTCTCGTCTCGTCTCGTCTCGTCTCGTCTCGTCTCATCTCATCTTATCTTATCTTATCTCGCCTTATCATGTCCTTTCTCGTCCTATCTTATCTTATCTTATCTTATCTTATCTTATCTTATCTTATCTTATCTTATCTTATCTTATCTTATCTTATCTTATCTTATCTTATCTTATCTTATCTTATCTTATCTTATCTTATCTTATCTTATCTTATCTTATCTTATCTTATCTTATCTTATCTTATCTTATCTTATCTTATCTTATCTTATCTTATCTTATCTTATCTTATCTTATCTTATCTTATCTTATCTTATCTTATCTTATCTTATCTTAATTGTTTTCTTGCCTTGTGTTGTCTTGTTTTATCTTTTCCTTTCTCGTCCTGTCTCACCTTATCTTATCTTATCTTGTCTTGTCTTGTCTTGTCTTGTCTTGTCTTGTCTTGTCTTGTCTTGTCTTGTCTTGTCTTGTCTTGTCTTGTCTTGTCTTGTCTTGTCTTGTCTTGTCTTGTCTTGTCTTGTCTTGTCTTGTCTTGTCTTGTTGTCTTGTCTTACCTTATCTTGTCCTGTCTCATCCTATCTTATCTTATCTTGTCTTGTCTTGTCTTGTCTTGTCTTGTCTTGTCTTGTCTTGTCTTGTCTTGTCTTGTCTTGTCTTGTCTTGTCTTGTCTTGTCTTGTCTTGTCTTGTCTTGTCTTGTCTTGCCTTGCCTTGCCTTGCCTTGCCTTATCTATCTTATCTTATCTTATCTTGTCTTGTCTTGTCTTGTCTTGTCTTGTCTTGTCTTGTCTTGTCTTGTCTTGTCTTGTCTTGTCTTGTCTTGTCTTGTCTCGCCTTGTCTTGTCCTTTCTCGTCCTATCTTATCTTATCTTATCTTATCTTACCTTACCTTACCTTACCTTACCTTACCTTACCTTACCTTACCTTACCTTCCCTTACCTTACCTTACCTTGTCTTGTCTTGTCCTGTCCTGTCCTGTCCTGTCCTGTCCTGTCCTGTCCTGTCCTGTCCTGTCTTGTCTTGTCTTGTCTTGTCTTGTCTTGTCTTGTCTTGTCTTGTCTTGTCTTGTCTTGTCTTGTCTCGTCTTGTCTTGTCCTTTCTCGTCCTATCTTATCTTATCTTATCTTATCTTATCTTATCTTATCTTATCTTGTCTTGTCTTGTCTTGTCTTGTCTTGTCTTGTCTTGTCTTGTCTTGTCTCGTCTCGTCTCGTCTCGTCTCGTCTCGTCTCGTCTCGTCTCGTCTCGTCTCGTCTCGTCTCGTCTCGTCTCGTCTCGTCTCATCTCATCTTATCTTATCTTATCTTATCTTGCCTTATCATGTCCTTTCTCGTCCTATCTTATCTTATCTTATCTTATCTTATCTTATCTTATCTTATCTTATCTTATCTTATCTTATCTTATCTTATCTTATCTTATCTTATCTTATCTTATCTTATCTTATCTTATCTTATCTTATCTTATCTTATCTTATCTTATCTTATCTTATCTTATCTTATCTTATCTTATCTTATCTTATCTTGTCTTGTCTTGTCTTGTCTTGTCTTGTCTTGTCTTGTCTTGTCTTGTCTTGTCTTGTCTTGTCTTGTCTTGTCCTGTCCTGTCCTGTCCTGTCCTGTCCTGTCCTGTCCTGTCCTGTCCTGTCCTGTCCTGTCCTGTCCTGTCCTGTCCTGTCCTGTCTCGTCTCGTCTCGTCTCGTCTCATCTTATCTTATCTTATCTTATCTTGCCTTATCATGTCCTTTCTCGTCCTATCTTATCTTATCTTATCTTATCTTATCTTATCTTATCTTATCTTATCTTATCTTATCTTATCTTATCTTATCTCATCTCATCTCATCTCATCTCATCTCATCTCATCTCATCTCATCTCATCTCATCTCATCTTATCTTACCTTACCTTGTCCTCTCTCGTCCTTTCTCGTCCTATCTCGTCCTATCTTATCTTATCTTATCTTATCTTATCTTATCTTATCTTATCTTATCTTATCTTATCTTATCTTATCTTATCTTATCTTATCTTGTCTCGTCTCGTCTCGTCTCGTCTCGTCTCGTCTCGTCTCGTCTCGTCTCGTCTTGCCTTGCCTTGTCCTGTCTTATCTTATCTTATCTTATCTTATCTTATCTTATCTTATCTTATCTTGCCTTGCCTTGCCTTGCCTTGCCTTGCCTTGCCTTGCCTTGCCTTGCCTTGCCTTGCCTTGCCTTGCCTTGCCTTGCCTTGCCTTGCCTTGCCTTGCCTTGCCTTGCCTTGCCTTGCCTTGCCTTGCCTTGCCTTGCCTTGCCTTGTCTTGTCCTGTCCTGTCCTGTCCTGTCCTGTCCTGTCCTGTCCTGTCCTGTCCTGTCCTGTCCTGTCCTGTCCTGTCCTGTCCTGTCCTGTCTTGTCTTGTCTTGTCTTGTCTTGTCTTGTCTTGTCTTGTCTTGTCTTGTCTTGTCTTGTCTTGTCTTGTCTTGTCTCGCCTTGTCTTGTCCTTTCTCGTCCTATCTTATCTTATCTTATCTTATCTTATCTTATCTTATCTTATCTTATCTTGTCTTGTCTTGTCTTGTCTTGTCTTGTCTTGTCTTGTCTTGTCTTGTCTTGTCTTGTCTTGTCTTGTCTTGTCTCGTCTCGTCTCGTCTCGTCTCGTCTCGTCTCGTCTCGTCTCGTCTCGTCTCGTCTCGTCTCGTCTCGTCTCATCTTATCTCGCCTTATCATGTCCTTTCTCGTCCTATCTTATCTTATCTTATCTTATCTTATCTTATCTTATCTTATCTTATCTTATCTTATCTTATCTTATCTTACCTTACCTTACCTTACCTTACCTTACCTTACCTTACCTTACCTTACCTTACCTTACCTTACCTTACCTTACCTTACCTTACCTTACCTTACCTTATCCTGTCCTGTCCTGTCCTGTCCTGTCCTGTCCTGTCCTGTCCTGTCCTGTCCTGTCCTGTCCTGTCCTGTCCTGTCCTGTCCTGTCCTGTCCTGTCTTGTCTTGTCTTGTCTTGTCTTGTCTTGTCTTGTCTTGTCTTGTCTTGTCTTGCCTTGTTGTCTTGTCTTACCTCATCTTGTCCTGTCTCATCCTATCTTATCTTATCTTATCTTATCTTATCTTGTCTTGTCTTGTCTTGTCTTGTCTTGTCTTGTCTTGTCTTGCCTTGCCTTGCCTTGCCTTGCCTTATCTATCTTATCTTATCTTGTCTTATCTTAACTTATCTTATCTTATCTTATCTTATCTTATCTTATCTTATCTTATCTTATCTTATCTTATCTTATCTTATCTTATCTTATCTTATCTTATCTTATCTTATCTTATCTTATCTTATCTTATCTTGTCTTGTCTTGTCTTGTCTTGTATTGTCTTGTCCTGTCCTGTCCTGTCCTGTCCTGTCCTGTCTTGTCTTGTCTTGTCTTGTCTCGTCTCGTCTCGTCTCGTCTCGTCTCGCCTCGCCTTGCCTTGTCCTGTCTTATCTTATCTTATCTTATCTTATCTTATCTTATCTTATCTTATCTTATCTTATCTTATCTTATCTTATCTTATCTTATCTTATCTTATCTTATCTTATCTTATCTTATCTTATCTTATCTTATCTTATCTTATCTTATCTTATCTTATCTTATCTTATCTTATCTTATCTTATCTTATCTTATCTTATCTTATCTTATCTTATCTTATCTTATCTTATCTTATCTTATCTTAATTGTTTTCTTGCCTTGTGTTGTCTTGTTTTATCTTTTCCTTTCTCGTCCTATCTTATCTTATCTTATCTTATCTTATCTTATCTTATCTTGTCTTGTCTTGTCTTGTCTTGTCTTGTCTTGTCTTGTCTTGTCTTGTCTTGTCTTGTCTTGTCTTGTCTTGTCTTGTCTTGTCTTGTCTTGTCTTGTCTTGTTGTCTTGTCTTACCTTATCTTGTCCTGTCTCATCCTATCTTATCTTATCTTATCTTATCTTGTCTTGTCTTGTCTTGTCTTGTCTTGTCTTGTCTTGTCTTGTCTTGTCTTGTCTTGTCTTGTCTTGTCTTGTCTTGTCTTGTCTTGTCTTGCCTTGCCTTGCCTTGCCTTGCCTTATCTATCTTATCTTATCTTATCTTGTCTTGTCTTGTCTTGTCTTGTCTTGTCTTGTCTTGTCTTGTCTTGTCTTGTCTTGTCTTGTCTCGTCTCGTCTCGTCTCGTCTCGTCTCGTCTCGTCTCGTCTCGTCTCGTCTCGTCTCGTCTCGTCTCGTCTCGTCTCGTCTCGTCTTATCTTATCTTATCTTATCTCGCCTTATCATGTCCTTTCTCGTCCTATCTTATCTTATCATATCTTATCTTATCTTATCTTATCTTATCTTATCTTATCTTATCTTATCTTATCTTATCTTATCTTATCTTATCTTATCTTATCTTATCTTATCTTATCTTATCTTATCTTATCTTATCTTATCTTATCTTATCTTATCTTATCTTATCTTATCTTATCTTATCTTATCTTATCTTATCTTATCTTATCTTATCTTATCTTATCTTATCTTATCTTATCTTATCTTATCTTATCTTATCTTATCTTATCTTATCTTATCTCATGTTATCTTGCCTTATCTTTTCCTTTCTCGTCCTTTTTCGTCCTATCTTATCTTATCTTATCTTATCTTATCTTATCTTATCTTATCTTATCTTATCTTATCTTATCTTATCTTATCTTATCTTATCTTATCTTATCTTATCTTATCTTATCTTATCTTATCTTATCTTATCTTATCTTATCTCATCTCATCTCATCTCATCTCATCTCATCTCATCTCATCTCATCTCATCTCATCTCATCTCATCTTATCTCATCTTATCTTACCTTACCTTGTCCTCTCTCGTCCTTTCTCGTCCTATCTCGTCCTATCTTATCTTATCTTATCTTATCTTATCTTATCTTATCTTATCTTATCTTGTCTTGTCTCGTCTCGTCTCGTCTCGTCTCGTCTCGTCTCGTCTCGTCTCGTCTCGTCTCGTCTCGTCTCGTCTTGCCTTGCCTTGCCTTGTCCTGTCTTATCTTATCTTATCTTATCTTATCTTATCTTATCTTATCTTATCTTATCTTATCTTATCTTATCTTGCCTTGCCTTGCCTTGCCTTGCCTTGCCTTGCCTTGCCTTGCCTTGCCTTGCCTTGCCTTGCCTTGCCTTGCCTTGCCTTGCCTTGCCTTGCCTTGTCCTGTCCTGTCCTGTCCTGTCCTGTCCTGTCCTGTCCTGTCCTGTCCTGTCCTGTCCTGTCCTGTCCTGTCCTGTCCTGTCCTGTCCTGTCCTGTCCTGTCTTGTCTTGTTTTGTCTTGTCTTGTCTTGTCTTGTCTTGTCTTGTCTTGTCTTGTCTTGTCTTGTCTCGCCTTGTCTTTTCCTTTCTCGTCCTATCTTATCTTATCTTATCTTATCTTATCTTATCTTATCTTGTCTTGTCTTGTCTTGTCTTGTCTTGTCTTGTCTTGTCTCGTCTCGTCTCGTCTCGTCTCGTCTCGTCTCGTCTCGTCTCGTCTCGTCTCGTCTCGTCTCGTCTCATCTTATCTTATCTTATCTTATCTCGCCTTATCATGTCCTTTCTCGTCCTATCTTATCTTATCTTATCTTATCTTATCTTATCTTATCTTATCTTATCTTATCTTATCTTATCTTATCTTATCTTATCTTATCTTATCTTATCTTATCTTATCTTATCTTATCTTATCTTATCTTATCTTATCTTATCTTATCTTATCTTATCTTATCCTATCCTATCCTATCCTATCCTATCCTATCCTATCCTATCCTATCCTATCCTATCCTATCCTATCTTATCTTATCTTGTCTTGTCTTGTCTCGTCTCGTCTCGTCTCGTCTCGTCTCGTCTCGCCTTGCCTTGTCCTGTCTTATCTTATCTTATCTTATCTTATCTTATCTTATCTTATCTTATCTTATCTTATCTTATCTTATCTTATCTTATCTTATCTTATCTTATCTTATCTCATCTCATCTCATCTCATCTCATCTCATCTCATCTCATCTCATCTCATCTCATCTCATCTCATCTCATCTCATCTCATCTCATCTCATCTTATCTCATCTTATCTTACCTTACCTTGTCCTCTCTCGTCCTTTCTCGTCCTATCTCGTCCTATCTTATCTTATCTTATCTTATCTTATCTTATCTTATCTTATCTTATCTTATCTTATCTTATCTTATCTTATCTTATCTTATCTCGTCTCGTCTCGTCTCGTCTCGTCTCGTCTCGTCTCGTCTCGTCTCGCCTTGCCTTGTCCTGTCTTATCTTATCTTATCTTATCTTATCTTATCTTATCTTATCTTATCTTATCTTATCTTATCTTATCTTATCTTATCTTATCTTATCTTATCTTATCTTATCTTATCTTATCTTATCTTATCTTATCTTATCTTGCCTTGCCTTGCCTTGCCTTGCCTTGCCTTGCCTTGCCTTGCCTTGCCTTGCCTTGCCTTGCCTTGCCTTGCCTTGCCTTGCCTTGCCTTGCCTTGCCTTGCCTTGCCTTGTCCTGTCCTGTCCTGTCCTGTCCTGTCCTGTCCTGTCCTGTCCTGTCCTGTCCTGTCCTGTCCTGTCCTGTCCTGTCTTGTCTTGTCTTGTCTTGTCTTGTCTTGTCTTGTCTCGCCTTGTCTTTTCCTTTCTCGTCCTATCTTATCTTATCTTATCTTATCTTATCTTATCTTATCTTGTCTTGTCTTGTCTTGTCTTGTCTTGTCTTGTCTTGTCTTGTCTCGTCTCGTCTCGTCTCGTCTCGTCTCGTCTCGTCTCGTCTCGTCTCGTCTCGTCTCGTCTCGTCTCGTCTCGTCTCATCTTATCTTATCTTATCTCGCCTTATCATGTCCTTTCTCGTCCTATCTTATCTTATCTTATCTTATCTTATCTTATCTTATCTTATCTTATCTTATCTTATCTTATCTTATCTTATCTTATCTTATCTTATCTTATCTTATCTTATCTTATCTTATCTTATCTTATCTTATCTTATCTTATCTTATCTTATCTTATCTTATCTTATCCTATCCTATCCTATCCTATCCTATCCTATCCTATCCTATCCTATCCTATCCTATCTTATCTTATCTTGTCTCGTCTCGTCTCGTCTCGTCTCGTCTCGTCTCGCCTCGCCTTGCCTTGTCCTATCTTATCTTATCTTATCTTATCTTATCTTATCTTATCTTATCTTATCTTATCTTATCTTATCTTATCTTATCTTATCTTATCTTATCTTATCTTATCTTATCTTATCTTATCTTATCTTATCTTATCTTATCTTATCTTATCTTATCTTATCTTATCTTATCTTATCTTATCTTATCTTATCTTATCTTATCTTATCTTATCTTATCTTATCTTATCTTGCCTTATCTTTTCCTTCCTCGTCCTTTTTCGTCCTTTTTCGTCCTATCTTATCTTATCTTATCTTATCTTATCTTATCTTATCTTATCTTATCTTATCTTATCTTATCTTATCTTATCTTATCTTATCTTATCTTATCTTATCTTATCTTATCTTATCTTATCTTATCTTATCTTATCTTATCTCATCTCATCTCATCTCATCTCATCTCATCTCATCTCATCTCATCTCATCTCATCTCATCTCATCTCATCTCATCTCATCTCATCTCATCTCATCTCATCTCATCTTATCTCATCTTATCTTACCTTACCTTGTCCTCTCTCGTCATTTCTCGTCCTATCTCGTCCTATCTTATCTTATCTTATCTTATCTTATCTTATCTTATCTTATCTTATCTTATCTTATCTTATCTTATCTCATCTCATCTCATCTCATCTCGTCTCGTCTCGTCTCGTCTCGTCTCGTCTCGTCTCGTCTTGCCTTGCCTTGTCCTGTCTTATCTTATCTTATCTTATCTTATCTTATCTTATCTTATCTTATCTTATCTTATCTTATCTTATCTTATCTTATCTTATCTTATCTTATCTTATCTTATCTTGCCTTGCCTTGCCTTGCCTTGCCTTGCCTTGCCTTGCCTTGCCTTGCCTTGCCTTGCCTTGCCTTGCCTTGCCTTGCCTTGCCTTGCCTTGCCTTGCCTTGCCTTGCCTTGCCTTGCCTTGCCTTGCCTTGCCCTGTCCTGTCCTGTCCTGTCCTGTCCTGTCCTGTCCTGTCCTGTCCTGTCCTGTCTTGTCTTGTCTTGTCTTGTCTTGTCTTGTCTTGTCTTGTCTTGTCTTGTCTTGTCTTGTCTTGTCTTGTCTTGTCTTGTCTTGTCTTGTCTTGTCTTGTCTTGTCTCGCCTTGTCTTGTCCTTTCTCGTCCTATCTTATCTTATCTTATCTTATCTTATCTTAT
Organism: Bothrops alternatus; assembly: GCA_034064705.1. Taxonomy (NCBI): domain Eukaryota; kingdom Metazoa; phylum Chordata; class Lepidosauria; order Squamata; family Viperidae; genus Bothrops; species Bothrops alternatus. Next base: position 327,922 of record JARGCV010000216.1, read on the forward strand.
CTTATTTTGTCTTGTCTTGTCTTGTCTTGTCTTGTCTTGTCTTGTCTCGTCTCGTCTCGTCTCGTCTCGTCTCGTCTCGTCTCGTCTCGTCTCGTCTCGTCTCGTCTCGTCTCGTCTCGTCTCATCTTATCTTATCTTATCTCGCCTTATCATGTCCTTTCTCGTCCTATCTTATCTTATCTTATCTTATCTTATCTTATCTTATCTTATCTTATCTTATCTTATCTTATCTTATCTTATCTTATCTTATCTTATCTTATCTTATCTTATCTTATCTTATCTTATCTTATCTTATCTTATCTTATCTTATCTTATCTTATCTTATCTTATCTTATCTTATCTTATCTTATCTTATCTTATCTTATCTTATCTTATCTTATCTTATCTTATCTCATCTCATCTCATCTCATCTCATCTCATCTCATCTCATCTCATCTCATCTCATCTCATCTCATCTCATCTCATCTCATCTCATCTCATCTCATCTCATCTCATCTTATCTCATCTTATCTTACCTTACCTTGTCCTCTCTCGTCATTTCTCGTCCTATCTCGTCCTATCTTATCTTATCTTATCTTATCTTATCTTATCTTATCTTATCTTATCTTATCTTATCTTATCTTATCTCATCTCATCTCATCTCATCTCGTCTCGTCTCGTCTCGTCTCGTCTCGTCTCGTCTCGTCTTGCCTTGCCTTGTCCTGTCTTATCTTATCTTATCTTATCTTATCTTATCTTATCTTATCTTATCTTATCTTATCTTATCTTATCTTATCTTATCTTATCTTATCTTATCTTATCTTGCCTTGCCTTGCCTTGCCTTGCCTTGCCTTGCCTTGCCTTGCCTTGCCTTGCCTTGCCTTGCCTTGCCTTGCCTTGCCTTGCCTTGCCTTGCCTTGCCTTGCCTTGCCTTGCCTTGCCTTGCCTTGCCTTGCCTTGCCCTGTCCTGTCCTGTCCTGTCCTGTCCTGTCCTGTCCTGTCCTGTCCTGTCCTGTCTTGTCTTGTCTTGTCTTGTCTTGTCTTGTCTTGTCTTGTCTTGTCTTGTCTTGTCTTGTCTTGTCTTGTCTTGTCTTGTCTTGTCTTGTCTTGTCTTGTCTTGTCTCGCCTTGTCTTGTCCTTTCTCGTCCTATCTTATCTTATCTTATCTTATCTTATCTTATCTTATTTTGTCTTGTCTTGTCTTGTCTTGTCTTGTCTTGTCTTGTCTCGTCTCGTCTCGTCTCGTCTCGTCTCGTCTCGTCTCGTCTCGTCTCGTCTCGTCTCGTCTCGTCTCGTCTCGTCTCGTCTCATCTTATCTTATCTTATCTCGCCTTATCATGTCCTTTCTCGTCCTATCTTATCTTATCTTATCTTATCTTATCTTATCTTATCTTATCTTATCTTATCTTATCTTATCTTATCTTATCTTATCTTATCTTATCTTATCTTATCTTATCTTATCTTATCTTATCTTATCTTATCTTATCTTATCTTATCTTATCTTATCTTATCTTATCTTATCTTATCTTATCTTATCTTATCTTATCTTATCTTATCTTATCTTATCTTATCTTATCTTATCTTATCTTATCTTATCTTATCTTATCTTATCTTATCTTATCTTATCTTATCTTAATTGTTTTCTTGCCTTGTGTTGTCTTGTTTTATCTTTTCCTTTCTCGTCCTGTCTCACCTTATCTTATCTTATCTTGTCTTGTCTTGTCTTGTCTTGTCATGTCTTGTCTTGTCTTGTCTTGTCTTGTCTTGTCTTGTCTTGTCTTGTTGTCTTGTCTTACCTTATCTTGTCCTGTCTCATCCTATCTTATCTTATCTTGTCTTGTCTTGTCTTGTCTTGTCTTGTCTTGTCTTGTCTTGTCTTGTCTTGTCTTGTCTTGTCTTGTCTTGTCTTGTCTTGTCTTGTCTTGCCTTGCCTTGCCTTGCCTTGCCTTATCTATCTTATCTTATCTTATCTTGTCTTGTCTTGTCTTGTCTTGTCTTGTCTTGTCTTGTCTTGTCTTGTCTTGTCTTGTCTCGCCTTGTCCTTTCTCGTCCTATCTTATCTTATCTTATCTTACCTTACCTTACCTTACCTTACCTTACCTTACCTTACCTTACCTTACCTTACCTTACCTTACCTTACCTTACCTTACCTTACCTTGTCTTGTCTTGTCTTGTCCTGTCCTGTCCTGTCCTGTCCTGTCCTGTCCTGTCCTGTCCTGTCCTGTCTTGTCTTGTCTTGTCTTGTCTTGTCTTGTCTTGTCTTGTCTTGTCTTGTCTTGTCTTGTCTTGTCTTGTCTTGTCTTGTCTTGTCTTGTCTCGTCTTGTCTTGTCCTTTCTCGTCCTATCTTATCTTATCTTATCTTATCTTATCTTATCTTATCTTATCTTGTCTTGTCTTGTCTTGTCTTGTCTTGTCTTGTCTTGTCTTGTCTCGTCTCGTCTCGTCTCGTCTCGTCTCGTCTCGTCTCGTCTCGTCTCGTCTCGTCTCGTCTCGTCTCGTCTCGTCTCGTCTCGTCTCGTCTCGTCTCATCTCATCTTATCTTATCTTATCTTATCTTGCCTTATCATGTCCTTTCTCGTCCTATCTTATCTTATCTTATCTTATCTTATCTTATCTTATCTTATCTTATCTTATCTTATCTTATCTTATCTTATCTTATCTTATCTTATCTTATCTTATCTTATCTTATCTTATCTTATCTTATCTTATCTTATCTTATCCTATCCTATCCTATCCTATCCTATCCTATCCTATCCTATCCTATCCTATCCTATCCTATCCTGTCTTGTCTCGTCTCGTCTCGTCTCGTCTCGTCTCGCCTCGCCTCATCTTATCTTACCTTATCTTATCTTATCTTATCTTATCTTATCTTATCTTATCTTATCTTATCTTATCTTATCTTATCTTATCTTATCTTATCTTATCTTATCTTATCTTATCTTATCTTATCTTATCTTATCTTATCTTATCTTATCTTATCTTATCTTATCTTATCTTATCTTATCTTATCTTATCTTATCTTATCTTATCTTATCTTATCTTATCTTATCTTATCTTATCTTATCTTATCTTATCTTATCTTATCTTATCTTATCTTATCTTATCTTAATTGTTTTCTTGCCTTGTGTTGTGTTGTCTTGTTTTATCTTTTCCTTTCTCGTCCTATCTTATCTTATCTTATCTTATCTTATCTTATCTTGTCTTGTCTTGTCTTGTCTTGTCTTGTCTTGTCTTGTCTTGTCTTGTCTTGTCTTGTCTTGTCTTGTCTTCTCTTGTCTTGTCTTGTCTTGTCTTGTCTTGTCTTGTCTTGTCTTGTTGTCTTGTCTCATCCTATCTTATCTTATCTTGTCTTGTCTTGTCTTGTCTTGTCTTGTCTTGTCTTGTCTTGTCTTGTCTTGTCTTGTCTTGTCTTGTCTTGTCTTGTCTTGTCTTGTCTTGTCTTGTCTTGTCTTGTCTTGTCTTGCCTTGCCTTGCCTTGCCTTGCCTTGCCTTATCTATCTTATCTTATCTTATCTTGTCTTGTCTTGTCTTGTCTTGTCTTGTCTTGTCTTGTCTTGTCTTGTCTTGTCTTGTCTTGTCTTGTCTTGTCTTGTCTTGTCTTGTCTTGTCTCGCCTTGTCTTGTCCTTTCTCGTCCTATCTTATCTTATCTTATCTTACCTTACCTTACCTTACCTTACCTTATCTTACCTTACCTTACCTTACCTTACCTTACCTTACCTTACCTTACCTTGTCTTGTCTTGTCCTGTCCTGTCCTGTCCTGTCCTGTCCTGTCCTGTCTTGTCTTGTCTTGTCTTGTCTTGTCTTGTCTTGTCTTGTCTTGTCTTGTCTTGTCTTGTCTTGTCTCGTCTTGTCTTGTCCTTTCTCGTCCTATCTTATCTTATCTTATCTTATCTTATCTTATCTTATCTTATCTTATCTTATCTTATCTTATCTTATCTTATCTTATCTTATCTTATCTTATCTCATCTCATCTCATCTCATCTCATCTCATCTCATCTCATCTCATCTCATCTCATCTCATCTCATCTCATCTCATCTCATCTCATCTCATCTCATCTTATCTCATCTTATCTTACCTTACCTTGTCCTCTCTCGTCCTTTCTCGTCCTATCTCGTCCTATCTTATCTTATCTTATCTTATCTTATCTTATCTTATCTTATCTTATCTTATCTTATCTTATCTTGTCTTGTCTTGTCTTGTCTCGTCTCGTCTCGTCTCGTCTCGTCTCGTCTCGTCTCGTCTCGTCTCGTCTCGTCTCGTCTCGTCTCGTCTTGCCTTGCCTTGTCCTGTCTTATCTTATCTTATCTTATCTTATCTTATCTTATCTTATCTTATCTTATCTTATCTTATCTTATCTTATCTTATCTTATCTCATCTCATCTCATCTCATCTCGTCTCGTCTCGTCTCGTCTCGTCTCGTCTCGTCTCGTCTCGTCTCGTCTTGCCTTGCCCTGTCCTGTCTTATCTTATCTTATCTTATCTTATCTTATCTTATCTTATCTTATCTTATCTTATCTTATCTTATCTTATCTTATCTTATCTTGCCTTGCCTTGCCTTGCCTTGCCTTGCCTTGCCTTGCCTTGCCTTGCCTTGCCTTGCCTTGCCTTGCCTTGCCTTGCCTTGCCTTGCCTTGCCTTGCCTTGCCTTGCCTTGCCTTGCCTTGCCTTGCCTTGCCTTGCCCTGCCCTGTCCTGTCCTGTCCTGTCCTGTCCTGCCCTGTCCTGTCCTGTCCTGTCCTGTCCTGTCCTGTCCTGTCCTGTCTTGTCTTGTCTTGTCTTGTCTTGTCTTGTCTTGTCTTGTCTTGTCTTGTCTTGTCTTGTCTTGTCTTGTCTTGTCTTGTCTTGTCTTGTCTTGTCTTGTCTTGTCTTGTCTTGTCTTGTCTTGTCTCGCCTTGTCTTGTCCTTTCTCGTCCTATCTTATCTTATCTTATCTTATCTTATCTTATCTTATCTTGTCTTGTCTTGTCTTGTCTTGTCTTGTCTTGTCTTGTCTTGTCTCGTCTCGTCTCGTCTCGTCTCGTCTCGTCTCGTCTCGTCTCGTCTCGTCTCGTCTCGTCTCGTCTCATCTTATCTTATCTTATCTCGCCTTATCATGTCCTTTCTCGTCCTATCTTATCTTATCTTATCTTATCTTATCTTATCTTATCTTATCTTATCTTATCTTATCTTATCTTATCTTATCTTATCTTATCTTATCTTATCTTATCTTATCTTATCTTATCTTATCTTATCTTATCTTATCTTATCTTATCGTATCTTATCTTATCTTATCTTATCTTATCTTATCTTATCTTATCTTATCTTATCTTATCTTATCTTATCTTATCTTATCTTATCTTATCTTATCTTATCTTATCTTATCTTATCTTATCTTATCTTATCTTATCTTATCTTATCTTATCTTAATTGTTTTCTTGCCTTGTGTTGTCTTGTTTTATCTTTTCCTTTCTCGTCCTGTCTCACCTTATCTTATCTTATCTTGTCTTGTCTTGTCTTGTCTTGTCATGTCTTGTCTTGTCTTGTCTTGTCTTGTCTTGTCTTGTCTTGTCTTGTCTTGTCTTGTTGTCTTGTCTTACCTTATCTTGTCCTGTCTCATCCTATCTTATCTTGTCTTGTCTTGTCTTGTCTTGTCTTGTCTTGTCTTCTCTTGTCTTGTCTTGTCTTGTCTTGTCTTGTCTTGTCTTGTCTTGTCTTGTCTTGCCTTGCCTTGCCTTGCCTTGCCTTATCTATCTTATCTTATCTTATCTTGTCTTGTCTTGTCTTGTCTTGTCTTGTCTTGTCTTGTCTTGTCTTGTCTTGTCTTGTCTTGTCTTGTCTTGTCTTGTCTCGCCTTGTCCTTTCTCGTCCTATCTTATCTTATCTTATCTTACCTTACCTTACCTTACCTTACCTTACCTTACCTTACCTTACCTTACCTTACCTTACCTTCCCTTACCTTACCTTACCTTGTCTTGTCTTGTCTTGTCCTGTCCTGTCCTGTCCTGTCCTGTCCTGTCCTGTCCTGTCCTGTCCTGTCCTGTCCTGTCCTGTCCTGTCCTGTCTTGTCTTGTCTTGTCTTGTCTTGTCTTGTCTTGTCTTGTCTTGTCTTGTCTTGTCTTGTCTTGTCTTGTCTTGTCTTGTCTTGTCTTGTCTCGTCTTGTCTTGTCCTTTCTCGTCCTATCTTATCTTATCTTATCTTATCTTATCTTATCTTATCTTATCTTATCTTGTCTTGTCTTGTCTTGTCTTGTCTTGTCTTGTCTTGTCTCGTCTCGTCTCGTCTCGTCTCGTCTCGTCTCGTCTCGTCTCGTCTCGTCTCGTCTCGTCTCGTCTCGTCTCGTCTCGTCTCGTCTCGTCTCGTCTCATCTCATCTCATCTTATCTTATCTTATCTTATCTTGCCTTATCATGTCCTTTCTCGTCCTATCTTATCCTATCTTATCTTATCTTATCTTATCTTATCTTATCTTATCTTATCTTATCTTATCTTATCTTATCTTATCTTATCTTATCTTATCTTATCTTATCTTATCTTATCTTATCTTATCTTATCTTATCTTATCTTATCTTATCTTATCTTATCTTATCTTATCTTATCTTATCTTATCTTATCTTATCTTATCTTATCCTATCCTATCCTATCCTATCCTATCCTATCCTATCCTATCCTATCTTGTCTCGTCTCGTCTCGTCTCGTCTCGTCTCGTCTCGTCTCGTCTCGTCTCGTCTCGTCTCGTCTCGCCTTATCTTATCTTATCTTATCTTATCTTATCTTATCTTATCTTATCTTATCTTATCTTATCTTATCTTATCTTATCTTATCTTATCTTATCTTATCTTATCTTATCTTATCTTATCTTATCTTATCTTATCTTATCTTATCTTATCTTATCTTATCTTATCTTATCTTATCTTATCTTATCTTATCTTATCTTATCTTATCTTATCTTATCTTATCTTAATTGTTTTCTTGCCTTGTGTTGTCTTGTTTTATCTTTTCCTTTCTCGTCCTATCTTATCTTATCTTATCTTATCTTATCTTATCTTGTCTTGTCTTGTCTTGTCTTGTCTTGTCTTGTCTTGTCTTGTCTTGTCTTGTCTTGTCTTGTCTTGTCTTCTCTTGTCTTGTCTTGTCTTGTCTTGTCTTGTCTTGTCTTGTCTTGTCTTGTTGTCTTGTCTTACCTTATCTTGTCCTGTCTCATCCTATCTTATCTTGTCTTGTCTTGTCTTGTCTTGTCTTGTCTTGTCTTGTCTTGTCTTGTCTTGTCTTGTCTTGTCTTGTCTTGTCTTGTCTTGTCTTGTCTTGTCTTGCCTTGCCTTGCCTTGCCTTGCCTTATCTATCTTATCTTATCTTATCTTGTCTTGTCTTGTCTTGTCTTGTCTTGTCTTGTCTTGTCTTGTCTTGTCTTGTCTTGTCTTGTCTTGTCTTGTCTTGTCTTGTCTTGTCTTGTCTTGTCTTGTCTTGTCTCGCCTTGTCTTGTCCTTTCTCGTCCTATCTTATCTTATCTTATCTTACCTTACCTTACCTTACCTTACCTTACCTTACCTTACCTTACCTTACCTTACCTTACCTTACCTTGTCTTGTCTTGTCCTGTCCTGTCCTGTCCTGTCCTGTCCTGTCCTGTCCTGTCCTGTCCTGTCTTGTCTTGTCTTGTCTTGTCTTGTCTTGTCTTGTCTTGTCTTGTCTTGTCTTGTCTTGTCTTGTCTCGTCTTGTCTTGTCCTTTCTCGTCCTATCTTATCTTATCTTATCTTATCTTATCTTATCTTATCTTATCTTATCTTATCTTATCTTATCTTATCTTATCTCATCTCATCTCATCTCATCTCATCTCATCTCATCTCATCTCATCTCATCTCATCTCATCTCATCTCATCTCATCTCATCTTATCTCATCTTATCTTACCTTACCTTGTCCTCTCTCGTCCTTTCTCGTCCTATCTCGTCCTATCTTATCTTATCTTATCTTATCTTATCTTATCTTATCTTATCTTATCTTATCTTATCTTATCTTGTCTTGTCTTGTCTCGTCTCGTCTCGTCTCGTCTCGTCTCGTCTCGTCTCGTCTCGTCTCGTCTCGTCTCGTCTTGCCTTGCCTTGTCCTGTCTTATCTTATCTTATCTTATCTTATCTTATCTTATCTTATCTTATCTTATCTTATCTTATCTTATCTTATCTTATCTTATCTTATCTTATCTTATCTTATCTTATCTTATCTTATCTTATCTTGCCTTGCCTTGCCTTGCCTTGCCTTGCCTTGCCTTGCCTTGCCTTGCCTTGCCTTGCCTTGCCTTGCCTTGCCTTGCCTTGCCTTGCCCTGTCCTGTCCTGTCCTGTCCTGTCCTGTCCTGTCCTGTCCTGTCCTGTCCTGTCCTGTCCTGTCCTGTCTTGTCTTGTCTTGTCTTGTCTTGTCTTGTCTTGTCTTGTCTTGTCTTGTCTTGTCTTGTCTTGTCTTGTCTTGTCTTGTCTCGCCTTGTCTTTTCCTTTCTCGTCCTATCTTATCTTATCTTATCTTGTCTTGTCTTGTCTTGTCTTGTCTTGTCTTGTCTTGTCTCGTCTCGTCTCGTCTCGTCTCGTCTCGTCTCGTCTCGTCTCGTCTCGTCTCGTCTCGTCTCGTCTCGTCTCGTCTCGTCTCGTCTCGTCTCGTCTCGTCTCGTCTCGTCTTATCTTATCTTATCTTATCTCGCCTTATCATGTCCTTTCTCGTCCTATCTTATCTTATCTTATCTTATCTTATCTTATCTTATCTTATCTTATCTTATCTTATCTTATCTTATCTTATCTTATCTTATCTTATCTTATCTTATCTTATCTTATCTTATCTTATCTTATCTTATCCTATCCTATCCTATCCTATCCTATCCTATCCTATCCTATCCTATCCTATCCTATCCTATCCTATCTTATCTTATCTTGTCTTGTCTTGTCTCGTCTCGTCTCGTCTCGTCTCGTCTCGTCTCGCCTTGCCTTGTCCTGTCTTATCTTATCTTATCTTATCTTATCTTATCTTATCTTATCTTATCTTATCTTATCTTATCTTATCTTATCTTATCTTATCATATCTTATCTTATCTTATCTTATCTTATCTTATCTTATCTTATCTTATCTTATCTTATCTTATCTTATCTTATCTTATCTTATCTTATCTTATCTTATCTTATCTTATCTTATCTTATCTTATCTTATCTTATCTTATCTTATCTTATCTTATCTTATCTTATCTTATCTTATCTTATCTTATCTTATCTCATCTCATCTCATCTCATCTCATCTCATCTCATCTCATCTCATCTCATCTCATCTCATCTCATCTCATCTCATCTCATCTCATCTCATCTCATCTTATCTTACCTTACCTTGTCCTCTCTCGTCCTTTCTCGTCCTATCTCGTCCTATCTTATCTTATCTTATCTTATCTTATCTTATCTTATCTTATCTTATCTTATCTTATCTTATCTTATCTTATCTCGTCTCGTCTCGTCTCGTCTCGTCTCGTCTCGTCTCGCCTTGCCTTGTCCTGTCTTATCTTATCTTATCTTATCTTATCTTATCTTATCTTATCTTATCTTATCTTATCTTATCTTATCTTATCTTATCTTATCTTGCCTTACCTTGCCTTGCCTTGCCTTGCCTTGCCTTGCCTTGCCTTGCCTTGCCTTGCCTTGCCTTGCCTTGCCTTGCCTTGCCTTGCCTTGCCTTGCCTTGCCTTGCCTTGCCTTGCCTTGCCTTGTCCTGTCCTGTCCTGTCCTGTCCTGTCCTGTCCTGTCCTGTCCTGTCTTGTCTTGTCTTGTCTTGTCTTGTCTTGTCTCGTCTCGTCTCGTCTCGTCTCGTCTCGTCTCATCTTATCTTATCTTATCTCGCCTTATCATGTCCTTTCTCGTCCTATCTTATCTTATCTTATCTTATCTTATCTTATCTTATCTTATCTTATCTTATCTTATCTTATCTTATCTTATCTTATCTTATCTTATCTTATCTTATCTTATCTTATCTTATCTTATCTTATCTTATCTTATCTTATCTTATCTTATCCTATCCTATCCTATCCTATCCTATCCTATCCTATCCTATCCTATCCTATCCTATCCTATCCTATCTTATCTTATCTTGTCTTGTCTTGTCTCGTCTCGTCTCGTCTCGTCTCGTCTCGTCTCGCCTTGCCTTGTCCTGTCTTATCTTATCTTATCTTATCTTATCTTATCTTATCTTATCTTATCTTATCTTATCTTATCTTATCTTATCTTATCTTATCATATCTTATCTTATCTTATCTTATCTTATCTTATCTTATCTTATCTTATCTTATCTTATCTTATCTTATCTTATCTTATCTTATCTTATCTTATCTTATCTTATCTTATCTTATCTTATCTTATCTTATCTTATCTTATCTTATCTTATCTTATCTTATCTTATCTTATCTTATCTTATCTTATCTTATCTTATCTCATCTCATCTCATCTCATCTCATCTCATCTCATCTCATCTCATCTCATCTCATCTCATCTCATCTCATCTCATCTCATCTCATCTCATCTCATCTTATCTTACCTTACCTTGTCCTCTCTCGTCCTTTCTCGTCCTATCTCGTCCTATCTTATCTTATCTTATCTTATCTTATCTTATCTTATCTTATCTTATCTTATCTTATCTTATCTTATCTTATCTCGTCTCGTCTCGTCTCGTCTCGTCTCGTCTCGTCTCGCCTTGCCTTGTCCTGTCTTATCTTATCTTATCTTATCTTATCTTATCTTATCTTATCTTATCTTATCTTATCTTATCTTATCTTATCTTATCTTATCTTGCCTTACCTTGCCTTGCCTTGCCTTGCCTTGCCTTGCCTTGCCTTGCCTTGCCTTGCCTTGCCTTGCCTTGCCTTGCCTTGCCTTGCCTTGCCTTGCCTTGCCTTGCCTTGCCTTGCCTTGCCTTGTCCTGTCCTGTCCTGTCCTGTCCTGTCCTGTCCTGTCCTGTCCTGTCTTGTCTTGTCTTGTCTTGTCTTGTCTTGTCTCGTCTCGTCTCGTCTCGTCTCGTCTCGTCTCATCTTATCTTATCTTATCTCGCCTTATCATGTCCTTTCTCGTCCTATCTTATCTTATCTTATCTTATCTTATCTTATCTTATCTTATCTTATCTTATCTTATCTTATCTTATCTTATCTTATCTTATCTTATCTTATCTTATCTTATCTTATCTTATCTTATCTTATCTTATCTTATCTTATCTTATCTTATCTTATCTTATCTTATCTTATCTTATCTTATCCTATCCTATCCTATCCTATCCTATCCTATCCTATCCTATCCTATCTTATCTTATCTTGTCTCGTCTCGTCTCGTCTCGTCTCGTCTCGTCTCGTCTCGCCTCGCCTTGCCTTGTCCTATCTTATCTTATCTTATCTTATCTTATCTTATCTTATCTTATCTTATCTTATCTTATCTTATCTTATCTTATCTTATCTTATCTTATCTTATCTTATCTTATCTTATCTTATCTTATCTTATCTTATCTTATCTTATCTTATCTTATCTTATCTTATCTTATCTTATCTTATCTTATCTTATCTTATCTCATGTTATCTTGCCTTATCTTTTCCTTCCTCGTCCTTTTTCGTCCTTTTTCGTCCTATCTTATCTTATCTTATCTTATCTTATCTTATCTTATCTTATCTTATCTTATCTTATCTTATCTTATCTTATCTTATCTTATCTTATCTTATCTTATCTTATCTTATCTCATCTCATCTCATCTCATCTCATCTCATCTCATCTCATCTCATCTCATCTCATCTCATCTCATCTCATCTCATCTCATCTCATCTCATCTCATCTCATCTTATCTCATCTTATCTTACCTTACCTTGTCCTCTCTCGTCATTTCTCGTCCTATCTCGTCCTATCTTATCTTATCTTATCTTATCTTATCTTATCTTATCTTATCTTATCTTATCTTATCTTATCTTATCTTATCTCGTCTCGTCTCGTCTCGTCTCGTCTCGTCTCGTCTCGTCTCGTCTCGTCTCGTCTCGTCTCGTCTTGCCTTGCCTTGTCCTGTCTTATCTTATCTTATCTTATCTTATCTTATCTTATCTTATCTTATCTTATCTTATCTTATCTTATCTTATCTTATCTTGCCTTGCCTTGCCTTGCCTTGCCTTGCCTTGCCTTGCCTTGCCTTGCCTTGCCTTGCCTTGCCTTGCCTTGCCTTGCCTTGCCTTGCCTTGCCTTGCCTTGCCTTGCCTTGCCTTGCCTTGTCCTGTCCTGTCCTGTCCTGTCCTGTCCTGTCCTGTCCTGTCCTGTCCTGTCCTGTCCTGTCCTGTCCTGTCTTGTCTTGTCTTGTCTTGTCTTGTCTTGTCTTGTCTTGTCTTGTCTTGTCTTGTCTTGTCTTGTCTTGTCTTGTCTCGCCTTGTCTTGTCCTTTCTCGTCCTATCTTATCTTATCTTATCTTATCTTATCTTATCTTATCTTGTCTTGTCTTGTCTTGTCTTGTCTTGTCTTGTCTTGTCTTGTCTTGTCTCGTCTCGTCTCGTCTCGTCTCGTCTCGTCTCGTCTCGTCTCGTCTCGTCTCGTCTCGTCTCGTCTCGTCTCGTCTCGTCTCGTCTCGTCTCATCTCATCTTATCTTATCTTATCTCGCCTTATCATGTCCTTTCTCGTCCTATCTTATCTTATCTTATCTTATCTTATCTTATCTTATCTTATCTTATCTTATCTTATCTTATCTTATCTTATCTTATCTTATCTTATCTTATCTTATCTTATCTTATCTTATCTTATCTTATCTTATCTTATCTTATCTTATCTTATCTTATCTTATCTTATCTTATCTTATCTTATCTTATCTTATCTTATCTTATCTTATCTTATCTTATCTTATCTTATCTTATCTTATCTGATCTTACCTTACCTTACCTTACCTTACCTTACCTTACCTTACCTTATCTTATCTTATCTTATCTTATCTTATCTTATCTTATCTTAATTGTTTTCTTGCCTTGTGTTGTCTTGTTTTATCTTTTCCTTTCTCGTCCTGTCTCACCTTATCTTATCTTATCTTGTCTTGTCTTGTCTTGTCTTGTCTTGTCTTGTCTTGTCTTGTCTTGTCTTGTCTTGTCTTGTCTTGTCTTGTCTTGTCTTGTCTTGTCTTGTCTTGTCTTGTCTTGTCTTGTCTTGTCTTGTCTTGTTGTCTTGTCTTACCTTATCTTGTCCTGTCTCATCCTATCTTATCTTATCTTGTCTTGTCTTGTCTTGTCTTGTCTTGTCTTGTCTTGTCTTGTCTTGTCTTGTCTTGTCTTGTCTTGTCTTGTCTTGTCTTGTCTTGTCTTGTCTTGTCTTGTCTTGCCTTGCCTTGCCTTGCCTTGCCTTATCTATCTTATCTTATCTTATCTTGTCTTGTCTTGTCTTGTCTTGTCTTGTCTTGTCTTGTCTTGTCTTGTCTTGTCTTGTCTTGTCTTGTCTTGTCTTGTCTTGTCTTGTCTTGTCTTGTCTTGTCTTGTCTTGTCTTGTCTTGTCTCGCCTTGTCTTGTCCTTTCTCGTCCTATCTTATCTTATCTTATCTTACCTTACCTTACCTTACCTTACCTTACCTTACCTTACCTTACCTTACCTTCCCTTCCCTTACCTTACCTTGTCTTGTCTTGTCCTGTCCTGTCCTGTCCTGTCCTGTCCTGTCCTGTCCTGTCCTGTCCTGTCTTGTCTTGTCTTGTCTTGTCTTGTCTTGTCTTGTCTTGTCTTGTCTTGTCTTGTCTTGTCTTGTCTTGTCTTGTCTTGTCTTGTCTTGTCTTGTCTTGTCTTGTCTTGTCTTGTCTTGTCTTGTCTTGTCTTGTCTTGTCTTGTCTCGTCTTGTCTTGTCCTTTCTCGTCCTATCTTATCTTATCTTATCTTATCTTATCTTATCTTATCTTATCTTGTCTTGTCTTGTCTTGTCTTGTCTTGTCTTGTCTTGTCTCGTCTCGTCTCGTCTCGTCTCGTCTCGTCTCGTCTCATCTCATCTTATCTTATCTTATCTTATCTTGCCTTATCATGTCCTTTCTCGTCCTATCTTATCTTATCTTATCTTATCTTATCTTATCTTATCTTATCTTATCTTATCTTATCTTATCTTATCTTATCTTATCTTATCTTATCTTATCTTATCTTATCTTATCTTATCTTATCTTATCTTATCTTATCTTATCTTATCTTATCTTATCTTATCTTATCTTATCTTGTCTTGTCTTGTCTTGTCTTGTCTTGTCTTGTCTTGTCTTGTCTTGTCTTGTCTTGTCTTGTCTTGTCTTGTCTTGTCTTGTCTTGTCCTGTCCTGTCCTGTCCTGTCCTGTCCTGTCCTGTCCTGTCCTGTCCTGTCCTGTCCTGTCCTGTCCTGTCCTGTCCTGTCTCGTCTCGTCTCGCCTCGCCTCGCCTTGTCCTGTCTTATCTTATCTTATCTTATCTTATCTTATCTTATCTTATCTTATCTTATCTTATCTTATCTTATCTTATCTTATCTTATCTTATCTTATCTTATCTTATCTTATCTTATCTTATCTTATCTTATCTTATCTTATCTTATCTTATCTTATCTTATCTTATCTTAATTGTTTTCTTGCCTTGTGTTGTCTTGTTTTATCTTTTCCTTTCTCGTCCTGTCTCACCTTATCTTATCTTATCTTGTCTTGTCTTGTCTTGTCTTGTCTTGTCTTGTCTTGTCTTGTCTTGTCTTGTCTTGTCTTGTCTTGTCTTGTCTTGTCTTGTCTTGTCTTGTCTTGTCTTGTCTTGTCTTGTCTTGTCTTGTCTTGTCTTGTCTTGTCTTGTCTTGTCTTGTCTTGTTGTCTTGTCTTACCTTATCTTGTCCTGTCTCATCCTATCTTATCTTGTCTTGTCTTGTCTTGTCTTGTCTTGTCTTGTCTTGTCTTGTCTTGTCTTGTCTTGTCTTGTCTTGTCTTGTCTTGTCTTGTCTTGTCTTGTCTTGTCTTGTCTTGTCTTGTCTTGTCTTGTCTCGCCTTGTCTTGTCCTTTCTCGTCCTATCTTATCTTATCTTATCTTACCTTACCTTACCTTACCTTACCTTACCTTACCTTACCTTACCTTACCTTCCCTTCCCTTACCTTACCTTGTCTTGTCTTGTCCTGTCCTGTCCTGTCCTGTCCTGTCCTGTCCTGTCCTGTCCTGTCCTGTCCTGTCTTGTCTTGTCCTTTCTCGTCCTATCTTATCTTATCTTATCTTATCTTATCTTATCTTATCTTATCTTGTCTTGTCTTGTCTTGTCTTGTCTTGTCTTGTCTTGTCTCGTCTCGTCTCGTCTCGTCTCGTCTCGTCTCGTCTCATCTCATCTTATCTTATCTTATCTTATCTTGCCTTATCATGTCCTTTCTCGTCCTATCTTATCTTATCTTATCTTATCTTATCTTATCTTATCTTATCTTATCTTATCTTATCTTATCTTATCTTATCTTATCTTATCTTATCTTATCTTATCTTATCTTATCTTATCTTATCTTATCTTATCTTATCTTATCTTATCTTATCTTATCTTATCTTATCTTATCTTGTCTTGTCTTGTCTTGTCTTGTCTTGTCTTGTCTTGTCTTGTCTTGTCTTGTCTTGTCTTGTCTTGTCCTGTCCTGTCCTGTCCTGTCCTGTCCTGTCCTGTCCTGTCCTGTCCTGTCCTGTCCTGTCCTGTCCTGTCTCGTCTCGTCTCGCCTCGCCTCGCCTTGTCCTGTCTTATCTTATCTTATCTTATCTTATCTTATCTTATCTTATCTTATCTTATCTTATCTTATCTTATCTTATCTTATCTTATCTTATCTTATCTTATCTTATCTTATCTTATCTTATCTTATCTTATCTTATCTTAATTGTTTTCTTGCCTTGTGTTGTCTTGTTTTATCTTTTCCTTTCTCGTCCTGTCTCACCTTATCTTATCTTATCTTGTCTTGTCTTGTCTTGTCTTGTCTTGTCTTGTCTTGTCTTGTCTTGTCTTGTCTTGTCTTGTCTTGTCTTGTCTTGTCTTGTCTTGTCTTGTCTTGTCTTGTCTTGTCTTGTCTTGTCTTGTCTTGTCTTGTCTTGTCTTGTCTTGTCTTGTTGTCTTGTCTTACCTTATCTTGTCCTGTCTCATCCTATCTTATCTTGTCTTGTCTTGTCTTGTCTTGTCTTGTCTTGTCTTGTCTTGTCTTGTCTTGTCTTGTCTTGTCTTGTCTTGTCTTGTCTTGTCTTGTCTTGTCTTGTCTTGTCTTGTCTTGTCTTGTCTTGTCTTGTCTTGTCTTGTCTTGTCTTGCCTTGCCTTGCCTTGCCTTGCCTTATCTATCTTATCTTATCTTATCTTGTCTTGTCTTGTCTTGTCTTGTCTTGTCTTGTCTTGTCTTGTCTTGTCTTGTCTTGTCTTGTCTTGTCTTGTCTTGTCTTGTCTTGTCTTGTCTTGTCTTGTCTTGTCTTGTCTCGCCTTGTCTTGTCCTTTCTCGTCCTATCTTATCTTATCTTACCTTACCTTACCTTACCTTACCTTACCTTACCTTACCTTACCTTACCTTACCTTACCTTACCTTACCTTACCTTACCTTACCTTGTCTTGTCTTGTCCTGTCCTGTCCTGTCCTGTCCTGTCCTGTCCTGTCCTGTCCTGTCCTGTCCTGTCCTGTCTTGTCTTGTCTTGTCTTGTCTTGTCTTGTCTTGTCTTGTCTTGTCTTGTCTTGTCTTGTCTTGTCTTGTCTTGTCTTGTCTTGTCTCGTCTTGTCTTGTCCTTTCTCGTCCTATCTTATCTTATCTTATCTTATCTTATCTTATCTTATCTTATCTTATCTTGTCTTGTCTTGTCTTGTCTTGTCTTGTCTTGTCTTGTCTCGTCTCGTCTCGTCTCGTCTCGTCTCGTCTCGTCTCGTCTCATCTCGTCTCGTCTCGTCTCGTCTCGTCTCGTCTCGTCTCATCTCATCTTATCTTATCTTATCTTATCTTGCCTTATCATGTCCTTTCTCGTCCTATCTTATCTTATCTTATCTTATCTTATCTTATCTTATCTTATCTTATCTTATCTTATCTTATCTTATCTTATCTTATCTTATCTTATCTTATCTTATCTTATCTTATCTTATCTTGTCTTGTCCTGTCCTGTCCTGTCCTGTCCTGTCCTGTCCTGTCCTGTCCTGTCCTGTCCTGTCTCGTCTCGTCTCGTCTCGTCTCGTCTCGTCTCGCCTCGCCTCGCCTTGTCCTGTCTTATCTTATCTTATCTTATCTTATCTTATCTTATCTTAATTGTTTTCTTGCCTTGTGTTGTCTTGTTTTATCTTTTCCTTTCTCGTCCTGTCTCACCTTATCTTATCTTATCTTGTCTTGTCTTGTCTTGTCTTGTCTTGTCTTGTCTTGTCTTGTCTTGTCTTGTCTTGTCTTGTCTTGTCTTGTCTTGTCTTGTCTTGTCTTGTCTTGTCTTGTCTTGTCTTGTCTTGTCTTGTCTTGTCTTGTCTTGTCTTGTTGTCTTGTCTTACCTTATCTTGTCCTGTCTCATCCTATCTTATCTTATCTTGTCTTGTCTTGTCTTGTCTTGTCTTGTCTTGTCTTGTCTTGTCTTGTCTTGTCTTGTCTTGTCTTGTCTTGTCTTGTCTTGTCTTGTCTTGTCTTGTCTTGTCTTGTCTTGCCTTGCCTTGCCTTGCCTTGCCTTGCCTTATCTATCTTATCTTATCTTATCTTGTCTTGTCTTGTCTTGTCTTGTCTTGTCTTGTCTTGTCTTGTCTTGTCTTGTCTTGTCTTGTCTTGTCTTGTCTTGTCTTGTCTTGTCTTGTCTTGTCTTGTCTCGCCTTGTCTTGTCCTTTCTCGTCCTATCTTATCTTATCTTATCTTACCTTACCTTACCTTACCTTACCTTACCTTACCTTCCCTTACCTTACCTTCCCTTCCCTTACCTTACCTTACCTTGTCTTGTCTTGTCCTGTCCTGTCCTGTCCTGTCCTGTCCTGTCCTGTCCTGTCCTGTCTTGTCTTGTCTTGTCTTGTCTTGTCTTGTCTTGTCTTGTCTTGTCTTGTCTTGTCTTGTCTTGTCTTGTCTTGTCTTGTCTTGTCTTGTCTCGTCTTGTCTTGTCCTTTCTCGTCCTATCTTATCTTATCTTATCTTATCTTATCTTATCTTATCTTATCTTATCTTGTCTTGTCTTGTCTTGTCTTGTCTTGTCTTGTCTTGTCTCGTCTCGTCTCGTCTCGTCTCGTCTCGTCTCGTCTCGTCTCGTCTCGTCTCGTCTCGTCTCGTCTCGTCTCGTCTCATCTCATCTTATCTTATCTTATCTTATCTTGCCTTATCATGTCCTTTCTCGTCCTATCTTATCTTATCTTATCTTATCTTATCTTATCTTATCTTATCTTATCTTATCTTATCTTATCTTATCTTATCTTATCTTATCTTATCTTATCTTATCTTATCTTATCTTATCTTATCTTATCTTATCTTATCTTATCTTATCTTGTCTTGTCTTGTCTTGTCTTGTCCTGTCCTGTCCTGTCCTGTCCTGTCCTGTCCTGTCCTGTCCTGTCCTGTCCTGTCCTGTCCTGTCTCGTCTCGTCTCGTCTCGCCTCGCCTCGCCTTGTCCTGTCTTATCTTATCTTATCTTATCTTATCTTATCTTATCTTATCTTATCTTATCTTATCTTATCTTATCTTATCTTATCTTATCTTATCTTATCTTATCTTATCTTATCTTATCTTATCTTATCTTATCTTATCTTATCTATCTTATCTTATCTTATCTTATCTTATCTTATCTTATCTTATCTTATCTTATCTTATCTTATCTTATCTTATCTTATCTTATCTTATCTTATCTTATCTTATCTTATCTTATCTTATCTTATCTTATCTTATCTTATCTTATCTTATCTTAATTGTTTTCTTGCCTTGTGTTGTCTTGTTTTATCTTTTCCTTTCTCGTCCTGTCTCACCTTATCTTATCTTATCTTGTCTTGTCTTGTCTTGTCTTGTCTTGTCTTGTCTTGTCTTGTCTTGTCTTGTCTTGTCTTGTCTTGTCTTGTCTTGTCTTGTCTTGTCTTGTCTTGTCTTGTTGTCTTGTCTTACCTTATCTTGTCCTGTCTCATCCTATCTTATCTTGTCTTGTCTTGTCTTGTCTTGTCTTGTCTTGTCTTGTCTTGTCTTGTCTTGTCTTGTCTTGTCTTGTCTTGTCTTGTCTTGTCTTGTCTTGTCTTGTCTTGTCTTGTCTTGTCTTGTCTTGTCTTGCCTTGCCTTGCCTTGCCTTGCCTTGCCTTATCTATCTTATCTTATCTTATCTTGTCTTGTCTTGTCTTGTCTTGTCTTGTCTTGTCTTGTCTTGTCTTGTCTTGTCTTGTCTTGTCTTGTCTTGTCTTGTCTTGTCTTGTCTTGTCTTGTCTTGTCTTGTCTTGTCTTGTCTTGTCTTGTCTTGTCTTGTCTTGTCTTGTCTCGCCTTGTCTTGTCCTTTCTCGTCCTATCTTATCTTATCTTATCTTACCTTACCTTACCTTACCTTACCTTACCTTACCTTACCTTACCTTACCTTACCTTACCTTACCTTACCTTACCTTACCTTACCTTACCTTACCTTACCTTACCTTACCTTACCTTACCTTGTCTTGTCTTGTCCTGTCCTGTCCTGTCCTGTCCTGTCCTGTCCTGTCCTGTCCTGTCTTGTCTTGTCTTGTCTTGTCTTGTCTTGTCTTGTCTTGTCTTGTCTTGTCTTGTCTTGTCTTGTCTTGTCTTGTCTTGTCTTGTCTTGTCTTGTCTTGTCTTGTCTCGTCTTGTCTTGTCCTTTCTCGTCCTATCTTATCTTATCTTATCTTATCTTATCTTATCTTATCTTATCTTATCTTATCTTGTCTTGTCTTGTCTTGTCTTGTCTTGTCTTGTCTCATCTCGTCTCGTCTCGTCTCGTCTCGTCTCGTCTCGTCTCGTCTCGTCTCGTCTCATCTCATCTTATCTTATCTTATCTTATCTTGCCTTATCATGTCCTTTCTCGTCCTATCTTATCTTATCTTATCTTATCTTATCTTATCTTATCTTATCTTATCTTATCTTATCTTATCTTATCTTATCTTATCTTATCTTATCTTATCTTATCTTATCTTATCTTATCTTATCTTATCTTATCTTATCTTATCTTATCTTATCTTATCTTATCTTATCTTATCTTATCTTATCTTGTCTTGTCTTGTCTTGTCTTGTCTTGTCCTGTCCTGTCCTGTCCTGTCCTGTCCTGTCCTGTCCTGTCCTGTCCTGTCCTGTCTCGTCTCGTCTCGTCTCGTCTCGTCTCGTCTCGCCTCGCCTCGCCTTGTCCTGTCTTATCTTATCTTATCTTATCTTATCTTATCTTATCTTATCTTATCTTATCTTATCTTATCTTATCTTATCTTATCTTATCTTATCTTATCTTATCTTATCTTATCTTATCTTATCTTATCTTATCTTATCTTATCTTATCTTATCTTATCTTATCTTATCTTATCTTATCTTATCTTATCTTATCTTATCTTATCTTATCTTATCTTATCTTATCTTATCTTATCTTATCTTATCTTATCTTATCTTATCTTATCTTATCTTATCTTATCTTAATTGTTTTCTTGCCTTGTGTTGTCTTGTTTTATCTTTTCCTTTCTCGTCCTGTCTCACCTTATCTTATCTTATCTTGTCTTGTCTTGTCTTGTCTTGTCTTGTCTTGTCTTGTCTTGTCTTGTCTTGTCTTGTCTTGTCTTGTCTTGTCTTGTCTTGTCTTGTCTTGTCTTGTCTTGTTGTCTTGTCTTACCTTATCTTGTCCTGTCTCATCCTATCTTATCTTGTCTTGTCTTGTCTTGTCTTGTCTTGTCTTGTCTTGTCTTGTCTTGTCTTGTCTTGTCTTGTCTTGTCTTGTCTTGTCTTGTCTTGTCTTGTCTTGTCTTGTCTTGTCTTGTCTTGTCTTGTCTTGTCTTGTCTTGTCTCGCCTTGTCTTGTCCTTTCTCGTCCTATCTTATCTTATCTTATCTTACCTTACCTTACCTTACCTTACCTTACCTTACCTTACCTTACCTTACCTTACCTTACCTTACCTTACCTTACCTTACCTTACCTTACCTTACCTTACCTTACCTTACCTTACCTTACCTTGTCTTGTCCTGTCCTGTCCTGTCCTGTCCTGTCCTGTCCTGTCCTGTCCTGTCCTGTCTTGTCTTGTCTTGTCTTGTCTTGTCTTGTCTTGTCTTGTCTTGTCTTGTCTTGTCTTGTCTTGTCTTGTCTTGTCTCGTCTTGTCTTGTCCTTTCTCGTCCTATCTTATCTTATCTTATCTTATCTTATCTTATCTTATCTTATCTTATCTTATCTTATCTTATCTTGTCTTGTCTTGTCTTGTCTTGTCTTGTCTTGTCTCGTCTCGTCTCGTCTCGTCTCGTCTCGTCTCGTCTCATCTCGTCTCGTCTCGTCTCGTCTCGTCTCGTCTCGTCTCATCTTATCTTATCTTATCTTATCTTGCCTTATCATGTCCTTTCTCGTCCTATCTTATCTTATCTTATCTTATCTTATCTTATCTTATCTTATCTTATCTTATCTTATCTTATCTCATCTCATCTCATCTCATCTCATCTCATCTCATCTCATCTCATCTCATCTCATCTCATCTCATCTTATCTCATCTTATCTTACCTTACCTTGTCCTCTCTCGTCCTTTCTCGTCCTATCTCGTCCTATCTTATCTTATCTTATCTTATCTTATCTTATCTTATCTTATCTTATCTTATCTCATCTCATCTCATCTCGTCTCGTCTCGTCTCGTCTCGTCTCGTCTCGTCTTGCCTTGCCTTGTCCTGTCTTATCTTATCTTATCTTATCTTATCTTATCTTATCTTATCTTATCTTATCTTATCTTATCTTATCTTGCCTTGCCTTGCCTTGCCTTGCCTTGCCTTGCCTTGCCTTGCCTTGCCTTGCCTTGCCTTGCCTTGCCTTGCCTTGCCTTGCCTTGCCTTGCCTTGCCTTGCCTTGCCTTGTCTTGTCTTGTCTTGTCCTGTCCTGTCCTGTCCTGTCCTGTCCTGTCCTGTCCTGTCCTGTCCTGTCCTGTCCTGTCTTGTCCTGTCTTGTCTTGTCTCGTCTCGTCTCGTCTCGTCTCGTCTCGTCTCGTCTCGTCTCGTCTCGTCTCGTCTCGTCTCGTCTCGTCTCATCTCATCTCATCTCATCTCATCTCATCTCATCTCATCTCATCTCATCTTATCTTATCTTATCTTATCTTATCTTATCTTATCTTATCTTATCTTATCTTATCTTATCTTATCTTATCTTATCTTATCTTATCTTATCTTATCTTATCTTATCTTGTCTTGTCTTGTCTTGTCTTGTCTTGTCTTGTCTTGTCTTGTCTTGTCTTGTCCTGTCCTGTCCTGTCCTGTCCTGTCCTGTCCTGTCCTGTCCTGTCCTGTCCTGTCTCGTCTCGTCTCGTCTCGTCTCGTCTCGCCTCGCCTCGCCTTGTCCTGTCTTATCTTATCTTATCTTATCTTATCTTATCTTATCTTATCTTATCTTATCTTATCTTATCTTATCTTATCTTATCTTATCTTATCTTATCTTATCTTATCTTATCTTATCTTATCTTATCTTATCTTATCTTATCTTATCTTATCTTATCTATCTTATCTTATCTTATCTTATCTTATCTTATCTTATCTTATCTTATCTTATCTTATCTTATCTTATCTTATCTTATCTTATCTTATCTTATCTTATCTTATCTTATCTTATCTTATCTTATCTTATCTTATCTTATCTTATCTTATCTTATCTTATCTTATCTTATCTTAATTGTTTTCTTGCCTTGTGTTGTCTTGTTTTATCTTTTCCTTTCTCGTCCTGTCTCACCTTATCTTATCTTGTCTTGTCTTGTCTTGTCTTGTCTTGTCTTGTCTTGTCTTGTCTTGTCTTGTCTTGTCTTGTCTTGTCTTGTCTTGTCTTGTCTTGTCTTGTCTTGTCTTGTCTTGTCTTGTCTTGTTGTCTTGTCTTACCTTATCTTGTCCTGTCTCATCCTATCTTATCTTGTCTTGTCTTGTCTTGTCTTGTCTTGTCTTGTCTTGTCTTGTCTTGTCTTGTCTTGTCTTGTCTTGTCTTGTCTTGTCTTGTCTTGTCTTGTCTTGTCTTGTCTTGCCTTGCCTTGCCTTGCCTTGCCTTATCTATCTTATCTTATCTTATCTTGTCTTGTCTTGTGTTGTCTTGTCTTGTCTTGTCTTGTCTTGTCTTGTCTCGCCTTGTCTTGTCCTTTCTCATCCTATCTTATCTTATCTTATCTTACCTTACCTTACCTTACCTTACCTTACCTTACCTTACCTTACCTTACCTTACCTTACCTTACCTTACCTTACCTTACCTTACCTTACCTTGTCTTGTCTTGTCCTGTCCTGTCCTGTCCTGTCCTGTCCTGTCTTGTCTTGTCTTGTCTTGTCTTGTCTTGTCTTGTCTTGTCTTGTCTTGTCTTGTCTTGTCTTGTCTTGTCTTGTCTTGTCTTGTCTCGTCTTGTCTTGTCCTTTCTCGTCCTATCTTATCTTATCTTATCTTATCTTATCTTATCTTATCTTATCTTGTCTTGTCTTGTCTTGTCTTGTCTTGTCTTGTCTTGTCTCGTCTCGTCTCGTCTCGTCTCGTCTCGTCTCGTCTCGTCTCGTCTCGTCTCGTCTCGTCTCGTCTCGTCTCATCTCATCTCATCTTATCTTATCTTATCTTGCCTTATCATGTCCTTTCTCGTCCTATCTTATCTTATCTTATCTTATCTTATCTTATCTTATCTTATCTTATCTTATCTTATCTTATCTT
Source organism: Bothrops alternatus (assembly GCA_034064705.1). Taxonomy (NCBI): domain Eukaryota; kingdom Metazoa; phylum Chordata; class Lepidosauria; order Squamata; family Viperidae; genus Bothrops; species Bothrops alternatus. The sequence goes on from JARGCV010000216.1 coordinate 351,624, forward strand.
ATCTTATCTTATCTTATCTTATCTTATCTTATCTTATCTTATCTTATCTTGTCTTGTCTTGTCTTGTCTTGTCTTGTCTTGTCCTGTCCTGTCCTGTCCTGTCCTGTCCTGTCCTGTCCTGTCCTGTCCTGTCCTGTCCTGTCCTGTCCTGTCCTGTCCTGTCTCGTCTCGTCTCGTCTCGTCTTGTCTCGTCTCGTCTCGTCTCGTCTCGTCTCGTCTCGCCTCGCCTCGCCTCGCCTTGTCCTGTCTTATCTTATCTTATCTTATCTTATCTTATCTTATCTTATCTTATCTTATCTTATCTTATCTTATCTTATCTTATCTTATCTTATCTTATCTTATCTTATCTTATCTTATCTTATCTTATCTTATCTTATCTTATCTTATCTTATCTTATCTTATCTTATCTTATCTTATCTTATCTTATCTTATCTTATCTTATCTTATCTTATCTTATCTTATCTTATCTTATCTTATCTTATCTTATCTTATCTTATCTTATCTTAATTGTTTTCTTGCCTTGTGTTGTCTTGTTTTATCTTTTCCTTTCTCGTCCTGTCTCACCTTATCTTATCTTATCTTGTCTTGTCTTGTCTTGTCTTGTCTTGTCTTGTCTTGTCTTGTCTTGTCTTGTCTTGTCTTGTCTTGTCTTGTCTTGTCTTGTCTTGTCTTGTTGTCTTGTCTTACCTTATCTTGTCCTGTCTCATCCTATCTTATCTTGTCTTGTCTTGTCTTGTCTTGTCTTGTCTTGTCTTGTCTTGTCTTGTCTTGTCTTGTCTTGTCTTGTCTTGTCTTGTCTTGTCTTGTCTTGTCTTGTCTTATCTTGTCTTGCCTTGCCTTGCCTTGCCTTGCCTTATCTATCTTATCTTATCTTATCTTGTCTTGTCTTGTCTTGTCTTGTCTTGTCTTGTCTTGTCTTGTCTTGTCTTGTCTTGTCTTGTCTTGTCTTGTCTTGTCTTGTCTTGTCTCGCCTTGTCTTGTCCTTTCTCGTCCTATCTTATCTTATCTTATCTTACCTTACCTTACCTTACCTTACCTTACCTTACCTTACCTTACCTTACCTTACCTTACCTTACCTTACCTTACCTTACCTTACCTTACCTTACCTTACCTTACCTTGTCTTGTCTTGTCTTGTCCTGTCCTGTCCTGTCCTGTCCTGTCCTGTCCTGTCCTGTCCTGTCCTGTCTTGTCTTGTCTTGTCTTGTCTTGTCTTGTCTTGTCTTGTCTTGTCTTGTCTTGTCTTGTCTTGTCTTGTCTTGTCTTGTCTTGTCTTGTCTTGTCTTGTCTTGTCTTGTCTCGTCTTGTCTTGTCCTTTCTCGTCCTATCTTATCTTATCTTATCTTATCTTATCTTATCTTATCTTATCTTATCTTGTCTTGTCTTGTCTTGTCTTGTCTTGTCTTGTCTTGTCTTGTCTTGTCTTGTCTTGTCTCGTCTCGTCTCGTCTCGTCTCGTCTCGTCTCGTCTCGTCTCGTCTCGTCTCGTCTCGTCTCGTCTCGTCTCGTCTCGTCTCGTCTCGTCTCGTCTCGTCTCGTCTCATCTTATCTTATCTTATCTTATCTTGCCTTATCATGTCCTTTCTCGTCCTATCTTATCTTATCTTATCTTATCTTATCTTATCTTATCTTATCTTATCTTATCTCATCTCATCTCATCTCATCTCATCTCATCTCATCTCATCTCATCTCATCTCATCTCATCTTATCTCATCTTATCTTACCTTACCTTGTCCTCTCTCGTCCTTTCTCGTCCTATCTCGTCCTATCTTATCTTATCTTATCTTATCTTATCTTATCTTATCTTATCTCATCTCATCTCATCTCATCTCATCTCGTCTCGTCTCGTCTCGTCTCGTCTCGTCTCGTCTCGTCTTGCCTTGTCCTGTCTTGTCTTATCTTATCTTATCTTATCTTATCTTATCTTATCTTATCTTATCTTATCTTATCTTACCTTGCCTTGCCTTGCCTTGCCTTGCCTTGCCTTGCCTTGCCTTGCCTTGCCTTGCCTTGCCTTGCCTTGCCTTGCCTTGCCTTGCCTTGCCTTGCCTTGCCTTGCCTTGCCTTGCCTTGTCTTGTCTTGTCTTGTCCTGTCCTGTCCTGTCCTGTCCTGTCCTGTCCTGTCCTGTCCTGTCCTGTCCTGTCTTGTCCTGTCTTGTCTTGTCTTGTCTTGTCTTGTCTTGTCTTGTCTTGTCTTGTCTTGTCTTGTCTCGCCTTGTCTTTTCCTTTCTCGTCCTATCTTATCTTATCTTATCTTATCTTATCTTATCTTATCTTATCTTGTCTTGTCTTGTCTTGTCTTGTCTTGTCTCGTCTCGTCTCGTCTCGTCTCGTCTCGTCTCGTCTCGTCTCGTCTCGTCTCGTCTCGTCTCGTCTCGTCTTATCTTATCTCGCCTTATCATGTCCTTTCTCGTCCTATCTTATCTTATCTTATCTTATCTTATCTTATCTTATCTTATCTTATCTTATCTTATCTTATCTTATCTTATCTTATCTTATCTTATCTTATCTTATCTTATCTTATCTTATCTTATCTTATCTTATCTTATCTTATCTTATCTTATCTTATCTTATCTTATCTTATCTTGTCTTGTCTTGTCTTGTCTTGTCTTGTCCTGTCCTGTCCTGTCCTGTCCTGTCCTGTCCTGTCCTGTCCTGTCCTGTCCTGTCCTGTCCTGTCCTGTCCTGTCCTGTCCTGTCTCGTCTCGTCTCGTCTCGTCTCGTCTCGTCTCGTCTCGTCTCGTCTCGTCTCGTCTCGCCTCGCCTCGCCTTGTCCTGTCTTATCTTATCTTATCTTATCTTATCTTATCTTATCTTATCTTATCTTATCTTATCTTATCTTATCTTATCTTATCTTATCTTATCTTATCTTATCTTATCTTATCTTATCTTATCTTATCTTATCTTATCTTATCTTATCTTATCTTATCTTATCTTATCTTATCTTATCTTATCTTATCTTATCTTATCTTATCTTATCTTATCTTATCTTATCTTATCTTATCTTATCTTATCTTATCTTATCTTATCTTATCTTATCTTATCTTATCTTATCTTATCTTATCTTAATTGTTTTCTTGCCTTGTGTTGTCTTGTTTTATCTTTTCCTTTCTCGTCCTGTCTCACCTTATCTTATCTTATCTTGTCTTGTCTTGTCTTGTCTTGTCTTGTCTTGTCTTGTCTTGTCTTGTCTTGTCTTGTCTTGTCTTGTCTTGTCTTGTTGTCTTGTCTTACCTTATCTTGTCCTGTCTCATCCTATCTTATCTTGTCTTGTCTTGTCTTGTCTTGTCTTGTCTTGTCTTGTCTTGTCTTGTCTTGTCTTGTCTTGTCTTGTCTTGTCTTGTCTTGTCTTGTCTTGTCTTATCTTGTCTTGCCTTGCCTTGCCTTGCCTTGCCTTATCTATCTTATCTTATCTTATCTTGTCTTGTCTTGTCTTGTCTTGTCTTGTCTTGTCTTGTCTTGTCTTGTCTTGTCTTGTCTTGTCTTGTCTTGTCTTGTCTTGTCTTGTCTTGTCTCGCCTTGTCTTGTCCTTTCTCGTCCTATCTTATCTTATCTTATCTTACCTTACCTTACCTTACCTTACCTTACCTTACCTTACCTTACCTTACCTTACCTTACCTTACCTTACCTTACCTTACCTTACCTTACCTTACCTTGTCTTGTCTTGTCTTGTCCTGTCCTGTCCTGTCCTGTCCTGTCCTGTCCTGTCCTGTCCTGTCCTGTCCTGTCTTGTCTTGTCTTGTCTTGTCTTGTCTTGTCTTGTCTTGTCTTGTCTTGTCTTGTCTTGTCTTGTCTTGTCTTGTCTTGTCTTGTCTTGTCTTGTCTTGTCTTGTCTTGTCTCGTCTTGTCTTGTCCTTTCTCGTCCTATCTTATCTTATCTTATCTTATCTTATCTTATCTTATCTTATCTTATCTTATCTTGTCTTGTCTTGTCTTGTCTTGTCTTGTCTTGTCTTGTCTTGTCTTGTCTCGTCTCGTCTCGTCTCGTCTCGTCTCGTCTCGTCTCGTCTCGTCTCGTCTCGTCTCGTCTCGTCTCGTCTCGTCTCGTCTCGTCTCGTCTCATCTTATCTTATCTTATCTTATCTTGCCTTATCATGTCCTTTCTCGTCCTATCTTATCTTATCTTATCTTATCTTATCTTATCTTATCTTATCTTATCTCATCTCATCTCATCTCATCTCATCTCATCTCATCTCATCTCATCTCATCTCATCTCATCTTATCTCATCTTATCTTACCTTACCTTGTCCTCTCTCGTCCTTTCTCGTCCTATCTCGTCCTATCTTATCTTATCTTATCTTATCTTATCTTATCTTATCTTATCTTATCTCATCTCATCTCATCTCATCTCATCTCGTCTCGTCTCGTCTCGTCTCGTCTCGTCTCGTCTCGTCTTGCCTTGTCCTGTCTTGTCTTATCTTATCTTATCTTATCTTATCTTATCTTATCTTATCTTATCTTATCTTATCTTACCTTGCCTTGCCTTGCCTTGCCTTGCCTTGCCTTGCCTTGCCTTGCCTTGCCTTGCCTTGCCTTGCCTTGCCTTGCCTTGCCTTGCCTTGCCTTGCCTTGCCTTGCCTTGCCTTGCCTTGTCTTGTCTTGTCTTGTCCTGTCCTGTCCTGTCCTGTCCTGTCCTGTCCTGTCCTGTCCTGTCCTGTCCTGTCTTGTCCTGTCTTGTCTTGTCTTGTCTTGTCTTGTCTTGTCTTGTCTTGTCTTGTCTTGTCTTGTCTCGCCTTGTCTTTTCCTTTCTCGTCCTATCTTATCTTATCTTATCTTATCTTATCTTATCTTATCTTATCTTGTCTTGTCTTGTCTTGTCTTGTCTTGTCTCGTCTCGTCTCGTCTCGTCTCGTCTCGTCTCGTCTCGTCTCGTCTCGTCTCGTCTCGTCTCGTCTTATCTTATCTCGCCTTATCATGTCCTTTCTCGTCCTATCTTATCTTATCTTATCTTATCTTATCTTATCTTATCTTATCTTATCTTATCTTATCTTATCTTATCTTATCTTATCTTATCTTATCTTATCTTATCTTATCTTATCTTATCTTATCTTATCTTATCTTATCTTATCCTATCCTATCCTATCCTATCCTATCCTATCCTATCCTATCCTATCCTATCTTATCTTATCTCGTCTCGTCTCGTCTCGTCTCGTCTCGTCTCGTCTCGTCTCGTCTCGCCTTGCCTTGTCCTGTCTTATCTTATCTTATCTTATCTTATCTTATCTTATCTTATCTTATCTTATCTTATCTTATCTTATCTTATCTTATCTTATCTTATCTTATCTTATCTTATCTTATCTTATCTTATCTTATCTTATCTTATCTTATCTTATCTTATCTTATCTTATCTTATCTTATCTTATCTTATCTTACCTTACCTTACCTTACCTTACCTTACCTTATCTTATCTTATCTTATCTTATCTTATCTTATCTTATCTTATCTTATCTTATCTTATCTTATCTTATCTTATCTTATCTTATCTTATCTTATCTTATCTTATCTTATCTCATGTTATCTTGCCTTATCTTTTCCTTTCTCGTCCTTTTTCGTCCTATCTTATCTTATCTTATCTTATCTTATCTTATCTTATCTTATCTTATCTTATCTTATCTTATCTTATCTTATCTTATCTTATCTTATCTTATCTTATCTTATCTTATCTCATCTCATCTCATCTCATCTCATCTCATCTCATCTCATCTCATCTCATCTCATCTCATCTCATCTCATCTCATCTCATCTCATCTCATCTTATCTTACCTTACCTTGTCCTCTCTCGTCCTTTCTCGTCCTATCTCGTCCTATCTTATCTTATCTTATCTTATCTTATCTTATCTTATCTTATCTTATCTTATCTTATCTTATCTTATCTTGTCTCGTCTCGTCTCGTCTCGTCTCGTCTCGTCTCGTCTCGTCTCGTCTCGTCTCGTCTTGCCTTGCCTTGTCCTGTCTTATCTTATCTTATCTTATCTTATCTTATCTTATCTTATCTTATCTTATCTTATCTTATCTTATCTTATCTTATCTTATCTTATCTTATCTTATCTTGCCTTGCCTTGCCTTGCCTTGCCTTGCCTTGCCTTGCCTTGCCTTGCCTTGCCTTGCCTTGCCTTGCCTTGCCTTGCCTTGCCTTGCCTTGCCTTGCCTTGCCTTGTCCTGTCCTGTCCTGTCCTGTCCTGTCCTGTCCTGTCCTGTCCTGTCCTGTCTTGTCTTGTCTTGTCTTGTCTTCTCTTGTCTTGTCTTGTCTTGTCTTGTCTTGTCTTGTCTTGTCTTGTCTTGTCTCGCCTTGTCTTGTCCTTTCTCGTCCTATCTTATCTTATCTTATCTTATCTTATCTTGTCTTGTCTTGTCTTGTCTTGTCTTGTCTTGTCTTGTCTTGTCTTGTCTTGTCTTGTCTCGTCTCGTCTCGTCTCGTCTCGTCTCGTCTCGTCTCGTCTCGTCTCGTCTCGTCTCGTCTCATCTCATCTTATCTTACCTTATCTCGCCTTATCATGTCCTTTCTCGTCCTATCTTATCTTATCTTATCTTATCTTATCTTATCTTATCTTATCTTATCTTATCTTATCTTATCTTATCTTATCTTATCTTATCTTATCTTATCTTATCTTATCTTATCTTATCTTATCTTATCTTATCTTATCTTATCTTATCTTATCTTATCTTATCTTATCTTATCTTATCTTATCTTATCTTATCTTATCTTATCTTATCTTATCTTATCTTATCTTATCTTATCTTATCTTATCTTATCTTATCTTATCTTATCTTATCTTAATTGTTTTCTTGCCTTGTGTTGTCTTGTTTTATCTTTTCCTTTCTCGTCCTGTCTCACCTTATCTTATCTTATCTTGTCTTGTCTTGTCTTGTCTTGTCTTGTCTTGTCTTGTCTTGTCTTGTCTTGTCTTGTCTTGTCTTGTCTTGTCTTGTTGTCTTGTCTTACCTTATCTTGTCCTGTCTCATCCTATCTTATCTTATCTTGTCTTGTCTTGTCTTGTCTTGTCTTGTCTTGTCTTGTCTTGTCTTGTCTTGTCTTGTCTTGTCTTGTCTTGTCTTGTCTTGTCTTGTCTTGTCTTGTCTTGTCTTGTCTTGTCTTGTCTTGTCTTGCCTTGCCTTGCCTTGCCTTGCCTTATCTATCTTATCTTATCTTATCTTGTCTTGTCTTGTCTTGTCTTGTCTTGTCTTGTCTTGTCTTGTCTTGTCTTGTCTTGTCTTGTCTTGTCTTGTCTTGTCTTGTCTCGCCTTGTCTTGTCCTTTCTCGTCCTATCTTATCTTATCTTATCTTACCTTACCTTACCTTACCTTACCTTACCTTACCTTACCTTACCTTACCTTACCTTCCCTTCCCTTACCTTACCTTGTCTTGTCTTGTCTTGTCTTGTCCTGTCCTGTCCTGTCCTGTCCTGTCCTGTCCTGTCCTGTCCTGTCCTGTCCTGTCCTGTCCTGTCTTGTCTTGTCTTGTCTTGTCTTGTCTTGTCTTGTCTTGTCTTGTCTTGTCTTGTCTTGTCTTGTCTTGTCTTGTCTTGTCTTGTCTTGTCTTGTCTCGTCTTGTCTTGTCCTTTCTCGTCCTATCTTATCTTATCTTATCTTATCTTATCTTATCTTATCTTATCTTATCTTGTCTTGTCTTGTCTTGTCTTGTCTTGTCTTGTCTCGTCTCGTCTCGTCTCGTCTCGTCTCGTCTCGTCTCGTCTCGTCTCGTCTCGTCTCGTCTCATCTCATCTTATCTTATCTTATCTTATCTTGCCTTATCATGTCCTTTCTCGTCCTATCTTATCTTATCTTATCTTATCTTATCTTATCTTATCTTATCTTATCTTATCTTATCTTATCTTATCTTATCTTATCTTATCTTATCTTATCTTATCTTATCTTATCTTATCTTATCTTATCTTATCTTATCTTGTCCTGTCCTGTCCTGTCCTGTCCTGTCCTGTCCTGTCCTGTCCTGTCCTGTCCTGTCCTGTCCTGTCTCGTCTCGTCTCGTCTCGTCTCGTCTCGCCTCGCCTCGCCTTGTCCTGTCTTATCTTATCTTATCTTATCTTATCTTATCTTATCTTATCTTATCTTATCTTATCTTATCTTATCTTATCTTATCTTATCTTATCTTATCTTATCTTATCTTATCTTATCTTATCTTATCTTATCTTATCTTATCTTATCTTATCTTATCTTATCTTATCTTATCTTATCTTATCTTATCTTATCTTATCTTATCTTATCTTATCTTATCTTATCTTATCTTATCTTATCTTATCTTATCTTATCTTATCTTATCTTATCTTATCTTATCTTATCTTATCTTAATTGTTTTCTTGCCTTGTGTTGTCTTGTTTTATCTTTTCCTTTCTCGTCCTGTCTCACCTTATCTTATCTTATCTTGTCTTGTCTTGTCTTGTCTTGTCTTGTCTTGTCTTGTCTTGTCTTGTCTTGTCTTGTCTTGTCTTGTCTTGTCTTGTCTTGTCTTGTCTTGTCTTGTCTTGTCTTGTCTTGTCTCGTCTTGTCTTGTCCTTTCTCGTCCTATCTTATCTTATCTTATCTTATCTTATCTTATCTTATCTTATCTTATCTTATCTTATCTTATCTTATCTTGTCTTGTCTTGTCTTGTCTTGTCTTGTCTCGTCTCGTCTCGTCTCGTCTCGTCTCGTCTCGTCTCGTCTCGTCTCGTCTCGTCTCGTCTCATCTTATCTTATCTTATCTTATCTTGCCTTATCATGTCCTTTCTCGTCCTATCTTATCTTATCTTATCTTATCTTATCTTATCTTATCTTATCTTATCTTATCTTATCTTATCTTATCTTATCTTATCTTATCTCATCTCATCTCATCTCATCTCATCTCATCTCATCTCATCTCATCTCATCTCATCTCATCTCATCTTATCTCATCTTATCTTACCTTACCTTGTCCTCTCTCGTCCTTTCTCGTCCTATCTCGTCCTATCTTATCTTATCTTATCTTATCTTATCTTATCTTATCTTATCTTATCTTATCTTATCTTATCTCATCTCATCTCATCTCGTCTCGTCTCGTCTCGTCTCGTCTTGCCTTGCCTTGCCTTGTCCTGTCTTATCTTATCTTATCTTATCTTATCTTATCTTATCTTATCTTATCTTATCTTATCTTATCTTATCTTATCTTGCCTTGCCTTGCCTTGCCTTGCCTTGCCTTGCCTTGCCTTGCCTTGCCTTGCCTTGCCTTGCCTTGCCTTGCCTTGCCTTGCCTTGCCTTGCCTTGCCTTGCCTTGCCTTGCCTTGCCTTGCCTTGCCTTGCCTTGCCTTGCCTTGCCTTGCCTTGCCTTGCCTTGCCTTGCCTTGCCTTGCCTTGCCTTGCCTTGCCTTGCCTTGCCTTGTCTTGTCCTGTCCTGTCCTGTCCTGTCCTGTCCTGTCCTGTCCTGTCCTGTCCTGTCCTGTCCTGTCCTGTCCTGTCCTGTCCTGTCCTGTCCTGTCCTGTCTTGTCCTGTCTTGTCTTGTCCTGTCTTGTCTTGTCTTGTCTTGTCTTGTCTTGTCTTGTCTTGTCTTGTCTCGCCTTGTCTTGTCCTTTCTCGTCCTATCTTATCTTATCTTATCTTATCTTATCTTATCTTATCTTATCTTATCTTATCTTATCTTGTCTTGTCTTGTCTTGTCTTGTCTTGTCTTGTCTTGTCTTGTCTTGTCTCGTCTCGTCTCGTCTCGTCTCGTCTCGTCTCGTCTCGTCTCGTCTCGTCTCGTCTCGTCTCGTCTCGTCTCATCTTATCTTATCTTATCTCGCCTTATCATGTCCTTTCTCGTCCTATCTTATCTTATCTTATCTTATCTTATCTTATCTTATCTTATCTTATCTTATCTTATCTTACCTTACCTTACCTTACCTTACCTTACCTTACCTTACCTTACCTTACCTTACCTTACCTTACCTTACCTTACCTTACCTTACCTTACCTTACCTTACCTTACCTTATCCTGTCCTGTCCTGTCCTGTCCTGTCCTGTCCTGTCCTGTCCTGTCCTGTCCTGTCCTGTCCTGTCCTGTCCTGTCTTGTCTTGTCTTGTCTTGTCTTGTCTTGTCTTGTCTTGTCTTGTCTTGCCTTGTCTTGTCTTGCCTTGTTGTCTTGTCTTACCTCATCTTGTCCTGTCTCATCCTATCTTATCTTATCTTATCTTATCTTATCTTATCTTATCTTATCTTGTCTTGTCTTGTCTTGTCTTGTCTTGTCTCGTCTCGTCTCGTCTCGTCTCGTCTCGTCTCGTCTCGTCTCGTCTCGTCTCGTCTCGTCTCGTCTCGTCTCATCTCATCTTATCTTATCTTATCTTATCTTGCCTTATCATGTCCTTTCTCGTCCTATCTTATCTTATCTTATCTTATCTTATCTTATCTTATCTTATCTTATCTTATCTTATCTTATCTTATCTTATCTTATCTTATCTTATCTTATCTTATCTTATCTTATCTTATCTTATCTTATCTTATCTTATCTTATCTTGTCCTGTCCTGTCCTGTCCTGTCCTGTCCTGTCCTGTCCTGTCCTGTCCTGTCCTGTCCTGTCCTGTCTTGTCTCGTCTCGTCTCGTCTCGTCTCGTCTCGTCTCGCCTCGCCTCGCCTTGTCCTGTCTTATCTTATCTTATCTTATCTTATCTTATCTTATCTTATCTTATCTTATCTTATCTTATCTTATCTTATCTTATCTTATCTTATCTTATCTTATCTTATCTTATCTTATCTTATCTTATCTTATCTTATCTTATCTTATCTTATCTTATCTTATCTTATCTTATCTTATCTTATCTTATCTTATCTTATCTTATCTTATCTTATCTTATCTTATCTTATCTTATCTTATCTTATCTTATCTTATCTTATCTTATCTTATCTTATCTTAATTGTTTTCTTGCCTTGTGTTGTCTTGTTTTATCTTTTCCTTTCTCGTCCTGTCTCACCTTATCTTATCTTATCTTGTCTTGTCTTGTCTTGTCTTGTCTTGTCTTGTCTTGTCTTGTCTTGTCTTGTCTTGTCTTGTCTTGTCTTGTCTTGTCTTGTCTTGTCTTGTCTTGTCTTGTCTTGTTGTCTTGTCTTACCTTATCTTGTCCTGTCTCATCCTATCTCATCCTATCTTATCTTGTCTTGTCTTGTCTTGTCTTGTCTTGTCTTGTCTTGTCTTGTCTTGTCTTGTCTTGTCTTGTCTTGTCTTGTCTTGTCTTGTCTTGTCTTGTCTTGTCTTGTCTTGTCTTGCCTTGCCTTGCCTTGCCTTGCCTTGCCTTATCTATCTTATCTTATCTTATCTTGTCTTGTCTTGTCTTGTCTTGTCTTGTCTTGTCTTGTCTTGTCTTGTCTTGTCTCGCCTTGTCTTGTCCTTTCTCGTCCTATCTTATCTTATCTTATCTTATCTTACCTTACCTTACCTTACCTTACCTTACCTTACCTTACCTTACCTTACCTTACCTTACCTTACCTTACCTTACCTTACCTTACCTTACCTTACCTTACCTTGTCTTGTCTTGTCTTGTCCTGTCCTGTCCTGTCCTGTCCTGTCCTGTCCTGTCCTGTCCTGTCCTGTCTTGTCTTGTCTTGTCTTGTCTTGTCTTGTCTTGTCTTGTCTTGTCTTGTCTTGTCTTGTCTTGTCTTGTCTTGTCTTGTCTTGTCTTGTCTTGTCTCGTCTTGTCTTGTCCTTTCTCGTCCTATCTTATCTTATCTTATCTTATCTTATCTTATCTTATCTTATCTTATCTTATCTTATCTTATCTTATCTTATCTTGTCTTGTCTTGTCTTGTCTTGTCTTGTCTCGTCTCGTCTCGTCTCGTCTCGTCTCGTCTCGTCTCGTCTCGTCTCGTCTCGTCTCGTCTCGTCTCGTCTCGTCTCGTCTCGTCTCATCTTATCTTATCTTATCTTATCTTGCCTTATCATGTCCTTTCTCGTCCTATCTTATCTTATCTTATCTTATCTTATCTTATCTTATCTTATCTTATCTCATCTCATCTCATCTCATCTCATCTCATCTCATCTCATCTCATCTCATCTCATCTCATCTCATCTTATCTCATCTTATCTTACCTTACCTTGTCCTCTCTCGTCCTTTCTCGTCCTATCTCGTCCTATCTTATCTTATCTTATCTTATCTTATCTTATCTTATCTTATCTTATCTCATCTCATCTCATCTCATCTCATCTCGTCTCGTCTCGTCTCGTCTCGTCTCGTCTCGTCTCGTCTCGTCTCGTCTTGCCTTGCCTTGTCCTGTCTTATCTTATCTTATCTTATCTTATCTTATCTTATCTTATCTTATCTTATCTTATCTTATCTTATCTTACCTTGCCTTGCCTTGCCTTGCCTTGCCTTGCCTTGCCTTGCCTTGCCTTGCCTTGCCTTGCCTTGCCTTGCCTTGCCTTGCCTTGCCTTGCCTTGCCTTGTCTTGTCTTGTCCTGTCCTGTCCTGTCCTGTCCTGTCCTGTCCTGTCCTGTCCTGTCCTGTCCTGTCCTGTCCTGTCTTGTCCTGTCTTGTCTTGTCTTGTCTTGTCTTGTCTTGTCTTGTCTTGTCTTGTCTTGTCTTGTCTCGCCTTGTCTTTTCCTTTCTCGTCCTATCTTATCTTATCTTATCTTATCTTATCTTATCTTATCTTGTCTTGTCTTGTCTTGTCTTGTCTTGTCTCGTCTCGTCTCGTCTCGTCTCGTCTCGTCTCGTCTCGTCTCGTCTCGTCTCGTCTCGTCTTATCTTATCTCGCCTTATCATGTCCTTTCTCGTCCTATCTTATCTTATCTTATCTTATCTTATCTTATCTTATCTTATCTTATCTTATCTTATCTTATCTTATCTTATCTTATCTTATCTTATCTTATCTTATCTTATCTTATCTTATCTTATCTTATCTTATCTTATCTTATCTTATCTTATCTTATCTTATCTTATCTTATCTTATCTTATCTTATCCTATCCTATCCTATCCTATCCTATCCTATCCTATCCTGTCTTGTCTTGTCTTGTCTCGTCTCGTCTCGTCTCGTCTCGTCTCGTCTCGCCTTGCCTTGTCCTGTCTTATCTTATCTTATCTTATCTTATCTTATCTTATCTTATCTTATCTTATCTTATCTTATCTTATCTTATCTTATCTTATCTTATCTTATCTTATCTTATCTTATCCTATCTTATCTTATCTTATCTTATCTTATCTTATCTTATCTTATCTTATCTTATCTTATCTTATCTCATGTTATCTTGCCTTATCTTTTCCTTTCTCGTCCTTTTTCGTCCTATCTTATCTTATCTTATCTTATCTTATCTTATCTTATCTTATCTTATCTTATCTTATCTTATCTTATCTTATCTTATCTTATCTTATCTTATCTTATCTTATCTTATCTTATCTTATCTTATCTTATCTCATCTCATCTCATCTCATCTCATCTCATCTCATCTCATCTCATCTCATCTCATCTCATCTCATCTCATCTCATCTCATCTCATCTCATCTTATCTTACCTTACCTTGTCCTCTCTCGTCCTTTCTCGTCCTATCTCGTCCTATCTTATCTTATCTTATCTTATCTTATCTTATCTTATCTTATCTTATCTTATCTTATCTTATCTTATCTTGTCTCGTCTCGTCTCGTCTCGTCTCGTCTCGTCTCGTCTCGTCTCGTCTCGTCTCGTCTCGTCTCGTCTCGTCTTGCCTTGCCTTGTCCTGTCTTATCTTATCTTATCTTATCTTATCTTATCTTATCTTATCTTATCTTATCTTATCTTATCTTATCTTATCTTATCTTATCTTATCTTATCTTATCTTATCTTATCTTATCTTGCCTTGCCTTGCCTTGCCTTGCCTTGCCTTGCCTTGCCTTGCCTTGCCTTGCCTTGCCTTGCCTTGCCTTGCCTTGCCTTGCCTTGCCTTGCCTTGCCTTGCCTTGCCTTGCTTTGCCTTGCCTTGCCTTGCCTTGCCTTGCCTTGCCTTGCCTTGTCCTGTCCTGTCCTGTCCTGTCCTGTCCTGTCCTGTCCTGTCCTGTCCTGTCCTGTCCTGTCCTGTCTTGTCTTGTCTTGTCTTGTCTTGTCTTGTCTTGTCTTGTCTTGTCTTGTCTTGTCTCGCCTTGTCTTTTCCTTTCTCGTCCTATCTTATCTTATCTTATCTTATCTTGTCTTGTCTTGTCTTGTCTTGTCTTGTCTTGTCTTGTCTTGTCTTGTCTCGTCTCGTCTCGTCTCGTCTCGTCTCGTCTCGTCTCGTCTCGTCTCGTCTCGTCTCGTCTCGTCTCGTCTCATCTCATCTTATCTTATCTTATCTCGCCTTATCATGTCCTTTCTCGTCCTATCTTATCTTATCTTATCTTATCTTATCTTATCTTATCTTATCTTATCTTATCTTATCTTATCTTATCTTATCTTATCTTATCTTATCTTATCTTATCTTATCTTATCTTATCTTATCTTATCTTATCTTATCTTATCTTATCTTATCTTATCTTATCTTATCTTATCTTATCTTATCTTATCTTATCTTATCTTATCTTATCTTGTCTTGTCTTGTCTTGTCCTGTCCTGTCCTGTCCTGTCCTGTCCTGTCCTGTCCTGTCCTGTCCTGTCCTGTCCTGTCCTGTCCTGTCTCGTCTCGTCTCGTCTCGTCTCGTCTCGTCTCGTCTCGTCTCGTCTCGTCTCGTCTCGCCTTGCCTTGCCTTGTCCTCTCTTATCTTATCTTATCTTATCTTATCTTACCTTATCTTATCTTATCTTATCTTATCTTATCTTATCTTATCTTATCTTATCTTATCTTATCTTATCTTATCTTATCTTATCTTATCTTATCTTATCTTATCTTATCTTATCTTATCTTATCTTATCTTATCTTATCTTATCTTATCTTATCTTATCTTATCTTATCTTATCTTATCTTATCTTATCTTATCTTATCTTATCTTATCTTATCTTATCTTATCTTATCTTATCTTATCTTATCTTATCTTATCTTATCTCATGTTATCTTGCCTTATCTTTTCCTTCCTCGTCCTTTTTCGTCCTTTTTCGTCCTATCTTATCTTATCTTATCTTATCTTATCTTATCTTATCTTATCTTATCTTATCTTATCTTATCTTATCTTATCTTATCTTATCTTATCTTATCTTATCTTATCTTATCTTATCTTATCTTATCTTATCTTATCTTATCTCATCTTATCTTATCTTATCTCATCTCATCTCATCTCATCTCATCTCATCTCATCTCATCTCATCTCATCTCATCTCATCTCATCTCATCTCATCTCATCTCATCTCATCTCATCTCATCTCATCTTATCTCATCTTATCTTACCTTACCTTGTCCTCTCTCGTCATTTCTCGTCCTATCTTATCTTATCTTATCTTATCTTATCTTATCTTATCTTATCTTATCTTATCTTATCTTATCTTATCTTATCTTATCTTATCTTATCTTATCTTATCTTATCTTATCTTGTCTCGTCTCGTCTCGTCTCGTCTCGTCTCGTCTCGTCTCGTCTCGTCTTGCCTTGCCTTGCCTTGTCCTGTCTTATCTTATCTTATCTTATCTTATCTTATCTTATCTTATCTTATCTTATCTTATCTTATCTTATCTTATCTTATCTTATCTTATCTTATCTTATCTTATCTTGCCTTGCCTTGCCTTGCCTTGCCTTGCCTTGCCTTGCCTTGCCTTGCCTTGCCTTGCCTTGCCTTGCCTTGCCTTACCTTGTCTTGTCCTGTCCTGTCCTGTCCTGTCCTGTCCTGTCCTGTCCTGTCCTGTCCTGTCCTGTCCTGTCTTGTCTTGTCTTGTCTTGTCTTGTCTTGTCTTGTCTTGTCTTGTCTTGTCTTGTCTTGTCTTGTCTTGTCTTGTCTTGTCTTGTCTTGTCTCGTCTTGTCTTGTCCTTTCTCGTCCTATCTTATCTTATCTTATCTTATCTTATCTTATCTTATCTTATCTTATCTTATCTTGTCTTGTCTTGTCTTGTCTTGTCTTGTCTTGTCTCGTCTCGTCTCGTCTCGTCTCGTCTCGTCTCGTCTCGTCTCGTCTCATCTCGTCTCGTCTCGTCTCGTCTCGTCTCGTCTCGTCTCGTCTCGTCTCATCTTATCTTATCTTATCTTATCTTGCCTTATCATGTCCTTTCTCGTCCTATCTTATCTTATCTTATCTTATCTTATCTTATCTTATCTTATCTTATCTTATCTTATCTTATCTTATCTCATCTCATCTCATCTCATCTCATCTCATCTCATCTCATCTCATCTCATCTCATCTCATCTCATCTCATCTTATCTCATCTTATCTTACCTTACCTTGTCCTCTCTCGTCCTTTCTCGTCCTATCTCGTCCTATCTTATCTTATCTTATCTTATCTTATCTTATCTCATCTCATCTCATCTCATCTCATCTCATCTCGTCTCGTCTCGTCTCGTCTCGTCTCGTCTCGTCTTGCCTTGCCTTGTCCTGTCTTATCTTATCTTATCTTATCTTATCTTATCTTATCTTATCTTATCTTATCTTATCTTATCTTACCTTGCCTTGCCTTGCCTTGCCTTGCCTTGCCTTGCCTTGCCTTGCCTTGCCTTGCCTTGCCTTGCCTTGCCTTGCCTTGCCTTGCCTTGCCTTGCCTTGCCTTGTCTTGTCTTGTCCTGTCCTGTCCTGTCCTGTCCTGTCCTGTCCTGTCCTGTCCTGTCCTGTCCTGTCCTGTCCTGTCCTGTCTTGTCTTGTCTTGTCTTGTCTTGTCTTGTCTTGTCTTGTCTTGTCTCGCCTTGTCTTTTCCTTTCTCGTCCTATCTTATCTTATCTTATCTTATCTTATCTTATCTTGTCTTGTCTTGTCTTGTCTTGTCTTGTCTTGTCTTGTCTTGTCTCGTCTCGTCTCGTCTCGTCTCGTCTCGTCTCGTCTCGTCTCGTCTCGTCTCGTCTCGTCTCGTCTCGTCTTATCTTATCTCGCCTTATCATGTCCTTTCTCGTCCTATCTTATCTTATCTTATCTTATCTTATCTTATCTTATCTTATCTTATCTTATCTTATCTTATCTTATCTTATCTTATCTTATCTTATCTTATCTTATCTTATCTTATCTTATCTTATCTTATCTTATCTTATCTTATCTTATCTTATCTTATCTTATCCTATCCTATCCTATCCTATCCTATCCTATCCTATCCTATCCTATCCTATCCTATCCTATCTTATCTTGTCTTGTCTTGTCTCGTCTCGTCTCGTCTCGTCTCGCCTTGCCTTGTCCTGTCTTATCTTATCTTATCTTATCTTATCTTATCTTATCTTATCTTATCTTATCTTATCTTATCTTATCTTATCTTATCTTATCTTATCTTATCTTATCTTATCTTATCTTATCTTATCTTATCTTATCTTATCTTATCTTATCTTATCTTATCTTATCTTATCTTATCTTATCTTATCTTATCTTATCTCATGTTATCTTGCCTTATCTTTTCCTTTCTCGTCCTTTTTCGTCCTATCTTATCTTATCTTATCTTATCTTATCTTATCTTATCTTATCTTATCTTATCTTATCTTATCTTATCTTATCTTATCTTATCTCATCTCATCTCATCTCATCTCATCTCATCTCATCTCATCTCATCTCATCTCATCTCATCTCATCTCATCTCATCTCATCTCATCTCATCTCATCTCATCTCATCTTACCTTACCTTGTCCTCTCTCGTCCTTTCTCGTCCTATCTCGTCCTATCTTACCTTATCTTATCTTATCTTATCTTATCTTATCTTATCTTATCTTATCTTATCTTATCTTATCTTATCTCATCTCGTCTCGTCTCGTCTCGTCTCGTCTCGTCTCGTCTCGTCTCGTCTCGTCTCGTCTCGTCTCGTCTCGTCTCGTCTCGTCTCGTCTCGTCTCGTCTCGTCTTGCCTTGCCTTGTCCTGTCTTATCTTATCTTATCTTATCTTATCTTATCTTATCTTATCTTATCTTATCTTATCTTATCTTATCTTATCTTATCTTATCTTATCTTATCTTGCCTTGCCTTGCCTTGCCTTGCCTTGCCTTGCCTTGCCTTGCCTTGCCTTGCCTTGCCTTGCCTTGCCTTGCCTTGCCTTGCCTTGCCTTGCCTTGCCTTGCCTTGCCTTGCCTTGCCTTGCCTTGCCTTGTCCTGTCCTGTCCTGTCCTGTCCTGTCCTGTCCTGTCCTGTCCTGTCCTGTCCTGTCCTGTCCTGTCCTGTCCTGTCTTGTCTTGTCTTGTCTTGTCTTGTCTTGTCTTGTCTTGTCTTGTCTTGTCTTGTCTTGTCTTGTCTT
The DNA here is from genome assembly GCA_034064705.1 of Bothrops alternatus. Taxonomy (NCBI): domain Eukaryota; kingdom Metazoa; phylum Chordata; class Lepidosauria; order Squamata; family Viperidae; genus Bothrops; species Bothrops alternatus. The sequence goes on from JARGCV010000216.1 coordinate 369,840, forward strand.
GTCTTGTCTCGCCTTGTCTTTTCCTTTCTCGTCCTATCTTATCTTATCTTATCTTATCTTATCTTATCTTGTCTTGTCTTGTCTTGTCTTGTCTTGTCTTGTCTTGTCTTGTCTTGTCTTGTCTCGTCTCGTCTCGTCTCGTCTCGTCTCGTCTCGTCTCGTCTCGTCTCGTCTCGTCTCGTCTCATCTCATCTTATCTTATCTTATCTCGCCTTATCATGTCCTTTCTCGTCCTATCTTATCTTATCTTATCTTATCTTATCTTATCTTATCTTATCTTATCTTATCTTATCTTATCTTATCTTATCTTATCTTATCTTATCTTATCTTATCTTATCTTATCTTATCTTATCTTATCTTATCTTATCTTATCTTATCTTATCTTATCTTATCTTATCTTATCTTATCTTATCTTATCTTATCTTATCTTATCTTATCTTATCTTATCTTATCTTATCTTATCTTATCTTATCTTATCTTATCTTATCTTATCTTATCTTATCTTATCTTATCTTATCTTATCTTATCTTATCTTATCTTATGTTATCTCATGTTATCTTGCCTTATCTTTTCCTTCCTCGTCCTTTTTCGTCCTTTTTCGTCCTATCTTATCTTATCTTATCTTATCTTATCTTATCTTATCTTATCTTATCTTATCTTATCTTATCTTATCTTATCTTATCTTATCTTATCTTATCTTATCTCATCTTATCTCATCTCATCTCATCTCATCTCATCTCATCTCATCTCATCTCATCTCATCTCATCTCATCTCATCTCATCTTATCTCATCTTATCTTACCTTACCTTGTCCTCTCTCGTCATTTCTCGTCCTATCTCGTCCTATCTTATCTTATCTTATCTTATCTTATCTTATCTTATCTTATCTTATCTTGTCTTGTCTTGTCTTGTCTTGTCTTGTCTTGTCTTGTCTCGTCTCGTCTCGTCTCGTCTCGTCTCGTCTCGTCTCGTCTCGTCTCGTCTCGTCTCGTCTCGTCTCGTCTCGTCTCATCTCATCTTATCTTATCTTATCTCGCCTTATCATGTCCTTTCTCGTCCTATCTTATCTTATCTTATCTTATCTTATCTTATCTTATCTTATCTTATCTTATCTTATCTTATCTTATCTTATCTTATCTTATCTTATCTTATCTTATCTTATCTTATCTTATCTTATCTTATCTTATCTTATCTTATCTTATCTTATCTTATCTTATCTTATCTTATCTTATCTTATCTTATCTTATCTTATCTTATCTTATCTTATCTTATCTTATCTTATCTTATCTTATCTTATCTTATCTTATCTTATCTTATCTTATCTTATCTTATCTTATCTTATCTTATCTTATCTTATCTTATCTTATCTTATGTTATCTCATGTTATCTTGCCTTATCTTTTCCTTCCTCGTCCTTTTTCGTCCTTTTTCGTCCTATCTTATCTTATCTTATCTTATCTTATCTTATCTTATCTTATCTTATCTTATCTTATCTTATCTTATCTTATCTTATCTTATCTTATCTTATCTTATCTTATCTTATCTTATCTTATCTTATCTTATCTTATGTTATCTCATGTTATCTTGCCTTATCTTTTCCTTCCTCGTCCTTTTTCGTCCTTTTTCGTCCTATCTTATCTTATCTTATCTTATCTTATCTTATCTTATCTTATCTTATCTTATCTTATCTTATCTTATCTTATCTTATCTTATCTTATCTTATCTTATCTTATCTTATCTTATCTTATCTTATCTCATCTCATCTCATCTCATCTCATCTCATCTCATCTCATCTCATCTCATCTCATCTCATCTCATCTCATCTCATCTCATCTCATCTCATCTCATCTCATCTCATCTCATCTTATCTCATCTTATCTTACCTTACCTTGTCCTCTCTCGTCATTTCTCGTCCTATCTCGTCCTATCTTATCTTATCTTATCTTATCTTATCTTATCTTATCTTATCTTATCTTATCTCATCTCATCTCATCTCGTCTCGTCTCGTCTCGTCTCGTCTCGTCTCGTCTCGTCTCGTCTCGTCTTGCCTTGCCTTGCCTTGTCCTGTCTTATCTTATCTTATCTTATCTTATCTTATCTTATCTTATCTTATCTTATCTTATCTTATCTTATCTTATCTTATCTTATCTTATCTTATCTTGCCTTGCCTTGCCTTGCCTTGCCTTGCCTTGCCTTGCCTTGCCTTGCCTTGCCTTGCCTTGCCTTGCCTTGCCTTGCCTTGCCTTGCCTTGCCTTGCCTTGTCCTGTCCTGTCCTGTCCTGTCCTGTCCTGTCCTGTCCTGTCCTGTCCTGTCTTGTCTTTTCTTGTCTTGTCTTGTCTTGTCTTGTCTTGTCTTGTCTTGTCTTGTCTTGTCTTGTCTTGTCTTGTCTTGTCTTGTCTTGTCTTGTCTTGTCTTGTCTTGTCTTGTCTTGTCTTGTCTTGTCTCGCCTTGTCTTGTCCTTTCTCGTCCTATCTTATCTTATCTTATCTTATCTTATCTTGTCTTGTCTTGTCTTGTCTTGTCTTGTCTTGTCTTGTCTTGTCTTGTCTCGTCTCGTCTCGTCTCGTCTCGTCTCGTCTCGTCTCGTCTCGTCTCGTCTCATCTCATCTTATCTTATCTTATCTCGCCTTATCATGTCCTTTCTCGTCCTATCTTATCTTATCTTATCTTATCTTATCTTATCTTATCTTATCTTATCTTATCTTATCTTATCTTATCTTATCTTATCTTATCTTATCTTATCTTATCTTATCTTATCTTATCTTATCTTATCTTATCTTATCTTATCTTATCTTATCTTATCTTATCTTATCTTATCTTATCTTATCTTATCTTATCTTATCTTATCTTATCTTATCTTATCTTATCTTATCTTATCTTATCTTATCTTATCTTAATTGTTTTCTTGCCTTGTGTTGTCTTGTTTTATCTTTTCCTTTCTCGTCCTGTCTCACCTTATCTTATCTTATCTTGTCTTGTCTTGTCTTGTCTTGTCTTGTCTTGTCTTGTCTTGTCTTGTCTTGTCTTGTCTTGTCTTGTCTTGTCTTGTCTTGTTGTCTTGTCTTACCTTATCTTGTCCTGTCTCATCCTATCTTATCTTATCTTGTCTTGTCTTGTCTTGTCTTGTCTTGTCTTGTCTTGTCTTGTCTTGTCTTGTCTTGTCTTGTCTTGTCTTGTCTTGTCTTGTCTTGCCTTGCCTTGCCTTGCCTTGCCTTATCTATCTTATCTTATCTTATCTTGTCTTGTCTTGTCTTGTCTTGTCTTGTCTTGTCTTGTCTTGTCTTGTCTTGTCTTGTCTTGTCTTGTCTTGTCTTGTCTCGCCTTGTCTTGTCCTTTCTCGTCCTATCTTATCTTATCTTATCTTACCTTACCTTACCTTACCTTACCTTACCTTACCTTACCTTACCTTACCTTACCTTACCTTACCTTACCTTACCTTACCTTACCTTACCTTACCTTACCTTACCTTGTCTTGTCTTGTCCTGTCCTGTCCTGTCCTGTCCTGTCCTGTCCTGTCCTGTCCTGTCCTGTCCTGTCCTGTCTTGTCTTGTCTTGTCTTGTCTTGTCTTGTCTTGTCTTGTCTTGTCTTGTCTTGTCTTGTCTTGTCTTGTCTTGTCTCGTCTTGTCTTGTCCTTTCTCGTCCTATCTTATCTTATCTTATCTTATCTTATCTTATCTTATCTTATCTTATCTTGTCTTGTCTTGTCTTGTCTTGTCTTGTCTTGTCTCGTCTCGTCTCGTCTCGTCTCGTCTCGTCTCGTCTCGTCTCGTCTCGTCTCGTCTCGTCTCGTCTCATCTCATCTTATCTTATCTTATCTTATCTTGCCTTATCATGTCCTTTCTCGTCCTATCTTATCTTATCTTATCTTATCTTATCTTATCTTATCTTATCTTATCTTATCTTATCTTATCTTATCTTATCTTATCTTATCTTATCTTATCTTATCTTATCTTATCTTATCTTATCTTATCTTATCTTATCTTATCTTATCTTATCTTATCTTATCTTATCTTATCTTATCTTATCTTATCTTATCTTATCTTATCTTATCTTATCTTATCTTATCTTATCTTATCTTATGTTATCTTATGTTATCTCATGTTATCTTGCCTTATCTTTTCCTTCCTCGTCCTTTTTCGTCCTTTTTCGTCCTATCTTATCTTATCTTATCTTATCTTATCTTATCTTATCTTATCTTATCTTATCTTATCTTATCTTATCTTATCTTATCTTATCTTATCTTATCTTATCTCATCTTATCTCATCTCATCTCATCTCATCTCATCTCATCTCATCTCATCTCATCTCATCTCATCTCATCTCATCTCATCTCATCTCATCTCATCTCATCTCATCTTATCTCATCTTATCTTACCTTACCTTGTCCTCTCTCGTCATTTCTCGTCCTATCTCGTCCTATCTTATCTTATCTTATCTTATCTTATCTTATCTTATCTTATCTTGTCTTGTCTTGTCTTGTCTTGTCTTGTCTTGTCTCGTCTCGTCTCGTCTCGTCTCGTCTCGTCTCGTCTCGTCTCGTCTCGTCTCGTCTCGTCTCGTCTCGTCTCGTCTCGTCTCATCTCATCTTATCTTATCTTATCTCGCCTTATCATGTCCTTTCTCGTCCTATCTTATCTTATCTTATCTTATCTTATCTTATCTTATCTTATCTTATCTTATCTTATCTTATCTTATCTTATCTTATCTTATCTTATCTTATCTTATCTTATCTTATCTTATCTTATCTTATCTTATCTTATCTTATCTTATCTTATCTTATCTTATCTTATCTTATCTTATCTTATCTTATCTTATCTTATCTTATCTTATCTTATCTTATCTTATCTTATCTTATCTTATCTTATCTTATCTTATCTTATCTTATCTTATCTTATCTTATCTTATCTTATCTTATCTTATCTTATCTTATCTTATCTTATCTTATCTTATCTTATCTTATCTTATCTCATGTTATCTTGCCTTATCTTTTCCTTCCTCGTCCTTTTTCGTCCTTTTTCGTCCTATCTTATCTTATCTTATCTTATCTTATCTTATCTTATCTTATCTTATCTTATCTTATCTTATCTTATCTTATCTTATCTTATCTTATCTTATCTTATCTTATCTTATCTTATCTTATCTTATCTTATCTTATCTTATCTTATCTTATCTTATCTTATCTTATGTTATCTCATGTTATCTTGCCTTATCTTTTCCTTCCTCGTCCTTTTTCGTCCTTTTTCGTCCTATCTTATCTTATCTTATCTTATCTTATCTTATCTTATCTTATCTTATCTTATCTTATCTTATCTTATCTTATCTTATCTTATCTTATCTTATCTTATCTTATCTTATCTTATCTCATCTTATCTCATCTCATCTCATCTCATCTCATCTCATCTCATCTCATCTCATCTCATCTCATCTCATCTCATCTCATCTCATCTCATCTCATCTCATCTCATCTCATCTCATCTCATCTTATCTTACCTTACCTTGTCCTCTCTCGTCATTTCTCGTCCTATCTCGTCCTATCTTATCTTATCTTATCTTATCTTATCTTATCTTATCTTATCTTATCTCATCTCATCTCATCTCGTCTCGTCTCGTCTCGTCTCGTCTCGTCTCGTCTCGTCTCGTCTCGTCTCGTCTCGTCTCGTCTCGTCTCGTCTTGCCTTGCCTTGCCTTGTCCTGTCTTATCTTATCTTATCTTATCTTATCTTATCTTATCTTATCTTATCTTATCTTATCTTATCTTATCTTATCTTATCTTGCCTTGCCTTGCCTTGCCTTGCCTTGCCTTGCCTTGCCTTGCCTTGCCTTGCCTTGCCTTGCCTTGCCTTGCCTTGCCTTGCCTTGCCTTGCCTTGCCTTGCCTTGCCTTGCCTTGCCTTGCCTTGCCTTGCCTTGTCCTGTCCTGTCCTGTCCTGTCCTGTCCTGTCCTGTCCTGTCCTGTCCTGTCTTGTCTTTTCTTGTCTTGTCTTGTCTTGTCTTGTCTTGTCTTGTCTTGTCTTGTCTTGTCTTGTCTTGTCTTGTCTTGTCTTGTCTTGTCTTGTCTTGTCTTGTCTTGTCTTGTCTTGTCTTGTCTTGTCTTGTCTTGTCTTGTCTTGTCTCGCCTTGTCTTGTCCTTTCTCGTCCTATCTTATCTTATCTTATCTTATCTTATCTTGTCTTGTCTTGTCTTGTCTTGTCTTGTCTTGTCTTGTCTTGTCTTGTCTCGTCTCGTCTCGTCTCGTCTCGTCTCGTCTCGTCTCGTCTCGTCTCGTCTCGTCTCATCTCATCTTATCTTATCTTATCTCGCCTTATCATGTCCTTTCTCGTCCTATCTTATCTTATCTTATCTTATCTTATCTTATCTTATCTTATCTTATCTTATCTTATCTTATCTTATCTTATCTTATCTTATCTTATCTTATCTTATCTTATCTTATCTTATCTTATCTTATCTTATCTTATCTTATCTTATCTTATCTTATCTTATCTTATCTTATCTTATCTTATCTTATCTTATCTTATCTTATCTTATCTTATCTTATCTTATCTTATCTTATCTTATCTTAATTGTTTTCTTGCCTTGTGTTGTCTTGTTTTATCTTTTCCTTTCTCGTCCTGTCTCACCTTATCTTATCTTATCTTGTCTTGTCTTGTCTTGTCTTGTCTTGTCTTGTCTTGTCTTGTCTTGTCTTGTCTTGTCTTGTCTTGTCTTGTCTTGTTGTCTTGTCTTACCTTATCTTGTCCTGTCTCATCCTATCTTATCTTATCTTGTCTTGTCTTGTCTTGTCTTGTCTTGTCTTGTCTTGTCTTGTCTTGTCTTGTCTTGTCTTGTCTTGTCTTGTCTTGTCTTGTCTTGTCTTGTCTTGCCTTGCCTTGCCTTGCCTTGCCTTATCTATCTTATCTTATCTTATCTTGTCTTGTCTTGTCTTGTCTTGTCTTGTCTTGTCTTGTCTTGTCTTGTCTTGTCTTGTCTTGTCTTGTCTTGTCTTGTCTTGTCTTGTCTCGCCTTGTCTTGTCCTTTCTCGTCCTATCTTATCTTATCTTATCTTACCTTACCTTACCTTACCTTACCTTACCTTACCTTACCTTACCTTACCTTACCTTACCTTACCTTACCTTACCTTACCTTACCTTACCTTACCTTACCTTGTCTTGTCTTGTCCTGTCCTGTCCTGTCCTGTCCTGTCCTGTCCTGTCCTGTCCTGTCCTGTCCTGTCCTGTCTTGTCTTGTCTTGTCTTGTCTTGTCTTGTCTTGTCTTGTCTTGTCTTGTCTTGTCTTGTCTTGTCTTGTCTTGTCTCGTCTTGTCTTGTCCTTTCTCGTCCTATCTTATCTTATCTTATCTTATCTTATCTTATCTTATCTTATCTTATCTTGTCTTGTCTTGTCTTGTCTTGTCTTGTCTTGTCTCGTCTCGTCTCGTCTCGTCTCGTCTCGTCTCGTCTCGTCTCGTCTCGTCTCGTCTCGTCTCGTCTCGTCTCATCTCATCTTATCTTATCTTATCTTATCTTGCCTTATCATGTCCTTTCTCGTCCTATCTTATCTTATCTTATCTTATCTTATCTTATCTTATCTTATCTTATCTTATCTTATCTTATCTTATCTTATCTTATCTTATCTTATCTTATCTTATCTTATCTTATCTTATCTTATCTTATCTTATCTTATCTTATCTTATCTTATCTTATCTTATCTTATCTTATCTTATCTTATCTTGTCTTGTCTTGTCTTGTCTTGTCTTGTCTTGTCTTGTCTTGTCCTGTCCTGTCCTGTCCTGTCCTGTCCTGTCCTGTCCTGTCCTGTCCTGTCCTGTCCTGTCCTGTCCTGTCCTGTCCTGTCTCGTCTCGTCTCGTCTCGTCTCGTCTCGCCTCGCCTTGTCCTGTCTTATCTTATCTTATCTTATCTTATCTTATCTTATCTTATCTTATCTTATCTTATCTTATCTTATCTTATCTTATCTTATCTTATCTTATCTTATCTTATCTTATCTTATCTTATCTTATCTTATCTTATCTTATCTTATCTTATCTTATCTTATCTTATCTTATCTTATCTTATCTTATCTTATCTTATCTTATCTTATCTTATCTTATCTTATCTTATCTTATCTTATCTTATCTTATCTTATCTTATCTTATCTTATCTTATCTTATCTTATCTTATCTTAATTGTTTTCTTGCCTTGTGTTGTCTTGTTTTATCTTTTCCTTTCTCGTCCTGTCTCACCTTATCTTATCTTATCTTGTCTTGTCTTGTCTTGTCTTGTCTTGTCTTGTCTTGTCTTGTCTTGTCTTGTCTTGTCTTGTCTTGTCTTGTCTTGTCTTGTCTTGTCTTCTCTTGTCTTGTCTTGTTGTCTTGTCTTACCTTATCTTGTCCTGTCTCATCCTATCTTATCTTGTCTTGTCTTGTCTTGTCTTGTCTTGTCTTGTCTTGTCTTGTCTTGTCTTGTCTTGTCTTGTCTTGTCTTGTCTTGTCTTGTCTTGTCTTGTCTTGTCTTGTCTTGCCTTGCCTTGCCTTGCCTTGCCTTGCCTTGCCTTATCTATCTTATCTTATCTTATCTTGTCTTGTCTTGTCTTGTCTTGTCTTGTCTTGTCTTGTCTTGTCTTGTCTTGTCTTGTCTTGTCTTGTCTCGCCTTGTCTTGTCCTTTCTCGTCCTATCTTATCTTATCTTATCTTACCTTACCTTACCTTACCTTACCTTACCTTACCTTACCTTACCTTACCTTACCTTACCTTGCCTTGTCTTGTCTTGTCTTGTCCTGTCCTGTCCTGTCCTGTCCTGTCCTGTCCTGTCCTGTCCTGTCTTGTCTTGTCTTGTCTTGTCTTGTCTTGTCTTGTCTTGTCTTGTCTTGTCTTGTCTTGTCTTGTCTTGTCTTGTCTTGTCTTGTCTCGTCTTGTCTTGTCCTTTCTCGTCCTATCTTATCTTATCTTATCTTATCTTATCTTATCTTATCTTATCTTATCTTATCTTGTCTTGTCTTGTCTTGTCTTGTCTTGTCTTGTCTTGTCTTGTCTCGTCTCGTCTCGTCTCGTCTCGTCTCGTCTCGTCTCGCCTCGCCTCGCCTTGTCCTGTCTTATCTTATCTTATCTTATCTTATCTTATCTTATCTTATCTTATCTTATCTTATCTTATCTTATCTTATCTTATCTTATCTTATCTTATCTTATCTTATCTTATCTTATCTTATCTTATCTTATCTTATCTTATCTTATCTTATCTTATCTTATCTTATCTTATCTTATCTTATCTTATCTTATCTTATCTTATCTTATCTTATCTTATCTTATCTTATCTTATCTTATCTTATCTTATCTTAATTGTTTTCTTGCCTTGTGTTGTCTTGTTTTATCTTTTCCTTTCTCGTCCTGTCTCACCTTATCTTATCTTATCTTGTCTTGTCTTGTCTTGTCTTGTCTTGTCTTGTCTTGTCTTGTCTTGTCTTGTCTTGTCTTGTCTTGTCTTGTCTTGTCTTGTCTTGTCTTGTCTTGTCTTGTCTTGTCTTGTCTTGTTGTCTTGTCTTACCTTATCTTGTCCTGTCTCATCCTATCTTATCTTGTCTTGTCTTGTCTTGTCTTGTCTTGTCTTGTCTTGTCTTGTCTTGTCTTGTCTTGTCTTGTCTTGTCTTGTCTTGTCTTGTCTTGTCTTGTCTTGTCTTGTCTTGTCTTGTCTTGTCTTGTCTTGTCTTGCCTTGCCTTGCCTTGCCTTGCCTTGCCTTGCCTTATCTATCTTATCTTATCTTATCTTGTCTTGTCTTGTCTTGTCTTGTCTTGTCTTGTCTTGTCTTGTCTTGTCTTGTCTTGTCTCGCCTTGTCTTGTCCTTTCTCGTCCTATCTTATCTTATCTTATCTTACCTTACCTTACCTTAACTTACCTTACCTTACCTTACCTTACCTTACCTTACCTTACCTTACCTTACCTTACCTTACCTTACCTTACCTTACCTTACCTTACCTTACCTTACCTTACCTTACCTTGTCTTGTCTTGTCTTGTCCTGTCCTGTCCTGTCCTGTCCTGTCCTGTCCTGTCCTGTCCTGTCCTGTCTTGTCTTGTCTTGTCTTGTCTTGTCTTGTCTTGTCTTGTCTTGTCTTGTCTTGTCTTGTCTTGTCTTGTCTTGTCTTGTCTTGTCTTGTCTCGTCTTGTCTTGTCCTTTCTCGTCCTATCTTATCTTATCTTATCTTATCTTATCTTATCTTATCTTATCTTATCTTATCTTGTCTTGTCTTGTCTTGTCTTGTCTTGTCTCGTCTCGTCTCGTCTCGTCTCGTCTCGTCTCGTCTCGTCTCGTCTCGTCTCGTCTCGTCTCGTCTCGTCTCGTCTCGTCTCGTCTCGTCTCGTCTCGTCTCATCTTATCTTATCTTATCTTATCTTGCCTTATCATGTCCTTTCTCGTCCTATCTTATCTTATCTTATCTTATCTTATCTTATCTTATCTTATCTTATCTTATCTTATCTTATCTTATCTTATCTTATCTTATCTCATCTCATCTCATCTCATCTCATCTCATCTCATCTCATCTCATCTCATCTCATCTCATCTTATCTCATCTTATCTTACCTTACCTTGTCCTCTCTCGTCCTTTCTCGTCCTATCTCGTCCTATCTTATCTTATCTTATCTTATCTTATCTTATCTTATCTTATCTTATCTTATCTCATCTCATCTCATCTCGTCTCGTCTCGTCTCGTCTCGTCTCGTCTCGTCTTGCCTTGCCTTGTCCTGTCTTATCTTATCTTATCTTATCTTATCTTATCTTATCTTATCTTATCTTATCTTATCTTGCCTTGCCTTGCCTTGCCTTGCCTTGCCTTGCCTTGCCTTGCCTTGCCTTGCCTTGCCTTGCCTTGCCTTGCCTTGCCTTGCCTTGCCTTGCCTTGCCTTGCCTTGCCTTGCCTTGCCTTGCCTTGCCTTGCCTTGCCTTGCCTTGCCTTGCCTTGCCTTGCCTTGCCTTGCCTTGCCTTGCCTTGCCTTGTCTTGTCTTGTCTTGTCTTGTCTTGTCTTGTCTTGTCTTGTCTTGTCTTGTCTTGTCTTGTCTTGTCTCGCCTTGTCTTGTCCTTTCTCGTCCTATCTTATCTTATCTTATCTTATCTTATCTTATCTTATCTTATCTTGTCTTGTCTTGTCTTGTCTTGTCTTGTCTTGTCTTGTCTTGTCTTGTCTTGTCTCGTCTCGTCTCGTCTCGTCTCGTCTCGTCTCGTCTCGTCTCGTCTCGTCTCGTCTCGTCTCGTCTCATCTTATCTTATCTTATCTCGCCTTATCATGTCCTTTCTCGTCCTATCTTATCTTATCTTATCTTATCTTATCTTATCTTATCTTATCTTATCTTATCTTATCTTATCTTATCTTATCTTACCTTACCTTACCTTACCTTACCTTACCTTACCTTACCTTACCTTACCTTACCTTACCTTACCTTACCTTACCTTACCTTACCTTACCTTACCTTACCTTATCCTGTCCTGTCCTGTCCTGTCCTGTCCTGTCCTGTCCTGTCCTGTCCTGTCCTGTCCTGTCCTGTCCTGTCCTGTCCTGTCCTGTCCTGTCCTGTCCTGTCCTGTCTTGTCTTGTCTTGTCTTGTCTTGTCTTGTCTTGTCTTGTCTTGTCTTGTCTTGTCTTGCCTTGTCTTGTCTTGCCTTGTTGTCTTGTCTTACCTCATCTTGTCCTGTCTCATCCTATCTTATCTTATCTTATCTTATCTTATCTTGTCTTGTCTTGTCTTGTCTTGTCTTGTCTTGTCTTGTCTTGTCTTGTCTTGTCTTGTCTTGCCTTGCCTTGCCTTGCCTTGCCTTATCTATCTTATCTTATCTTGTCTTGTCTTGTCTTGTCTTGTCTTGTCTTGTCTTGTCTTGTCTTGTCTTGTCTTGTCTCGCCTTGTCTTGTCCTTTCTCGTCCTATCTTATCTTATCTTATCTTATCTTATCTTATCTTATCTTATCTTATCTTATCTTATCTTATCTTATCTTATCTTATCTTATCTTATCTCATCTCATCTCATCTCATCTCATCTCATCTCATCTCATCTCATCTCATCTCATCTCATCTCATCTCATCTCATCTCATCTCATCTCATCTCATCTCATCTCATCTCATCTCATCTCATCTCATCTCATCTCATCTCATCTCATCTCATCTCGTCTCGTCTTGCCTTGCCTTGTCCTGTCTTATCTTATCTTATCTTATCTTATCTTATCTTATCTTATCTTATCTTATCTTATCTTATCTTATCTTATCTTATCTTATCTTATCTTATCTTATCTTATCTTATCTTATCTTATCTTATCTTATCTTATCTTATCTTATCTTATCTTATCTTATCTTATCTTATCTTATCTTATCTTATCTTATCTTATCTTATCTTATCTTAATTGTTTTCTTGCCTTGTGTTGTCTTGTTTTATCTTTTCCTTTCTCGTCCTGTCTCGCCTTATCTTATCTTGTCTTGTCTTGTCTTGTCTTGTCTTGTCTTGTCTTGTCTTGTCTTGTCTTGTCTTGTCTTGTCTTGTCTTGTCTTGTCTTGTCTTGTCTTGTCTTGTTGTCTTGTCTTACCTTATCTTGTCCTGTCTCATCCTATCTTATCTTGTCTTGTCTTGTCTTGTCTTGTCTTGTCTTGTCTTGTCTTGTCTTGTCTTGTCTTGTCTTGTCTTGTCTTGTCTTGTCTTGTCTTGTCTTGTCTTGTCTTGTCTTGTCTTGTCTTGTCTTGTCTTGTCTTGTCTTGTCTTGTCTTGTCTTGTCTTGTCTTGTCTTGTCTTGCCTTGCCTTGCCTTGCCTTGCCTTGCCTTGCCTTATCTATCTTATCTTATCTTATCTTGTCTTGTCTTGTCTTGTCTTGTCTTGTCTTGTCTTGTCTTGTCTTGTCTTGTCTTGTCTTGTCTTGTCTTGTCTCGCCTTGTCTTGTCCTTTCTCGTCCTATCTTATCTTATCTTATCTTACCTTACCTTACCTTAACTTACCTTACCTTACCTTACCTTACCTTACCTTACCTTACCTTACCTTACCTTACCTTACCTTACCTTACCTTACCTTACCTTACCTTACCTTACCTTGTCTTGTCTTGTCTTGTCCTGTCCTGTCCTGTCCTGTCCTGTCCTGTCCTGTCCTGTCCTGTCCTGTCTTGTCTTGTCTTGTCTTGTCTTGTCTTGTCTTGTCTTGTCTTGTCTTGTCTTGTCTTGTCTTGTCTTGTCTTGTCTTGTCTTGTCTTGTCTCGTCTTGTCTTGTCCTTTCTCGTCCTATCTTATCTTATCTTATCTTATCTTATCTTATCTTATCTTATCTTATCTTGTCTTGTCTTGTCTTGTCTTGTCTTGTCTCGTCTCGTCTCGTCTCGTCTCGTCTCGTCTCGTCTCGTCTCGTCTCGTCTCGTCTCGTCTCGTCTCGTCTCGTCTCGTCTCGTCTCGTCTCATCTTATCTTATCTTATCTTATCTTATCTTGCCTTATCATGTCCTTTCTCGTCCTATCTTATCTTATCTTATCTTATCTTATCTTATCTTATCTTATCTTATCTTATCTTATCTTATCTTATCTTATCTTATCTCATCTCATCTCATCTCATCTCATCTCATCTCATCTCATCTCATCTCATCTCATCTCATCTTATCTCATCTTATCTTACCTTACCTTGTCCTCTCTCGTCCTTTCTCGTCCTATCTCGTCCTATCTTATCTTATCTTATCTTATCTTATCTTATCTTATCTTATCTTATCTTATCTTATCTTATCTTATCTCATCTCATCTCGTCTCGTCTCGTCTCGTCTCGTCTCGTCTCGTCTCGTCTTGCCTTGCCTTGTCCTGTCTTATCTTATCTTATCTTATCTTATCTTATCTTATCTTATCTTATCTTATCTTATCTTGCCTTGCCTTGCCTTGCCTTGCCTTGCCTTGCCTTGCCTTGCCTTGCCTTGCCTTGCCTTGCCTTGCCTTGCCTTGCCTTGCCTTGCCTTGCCTTGCCTTGCCTTGCCTTGCCTTGCCTTGCCTTGCCTTGCCTTGCCTTGCCTTGCCTTGCCTTGCCTTGCCTTGCCTTGCCTTGTCTTGTCTTGTCTTGTCTTGTCTTGTCTTGTCTTGTCTTGTCTTGTCTTGTCTTGTCTTGTCTTGTCTTGTCTCGCCTTGTCTTGTCCTTTCTCGTCCTATCTTATCTTATCTTATCTTATCTTATCTTATCTTATCTTATCTTATCTTGTCTTGTCTTGTCTTGTCTTGTCTTGTCTTGTCTTGTCTTGTCTTGTCTTGTCTTGTCTTGTCTCGTCTCGTCTCGTCTCGTCTCGTCTCGTCTCGTCTTGTCTTGTCCTTTCTCGTCCTATCTTATCTTATCTTATCTTATCTTATCTTATCTTATCTTATCTTATCTTGTCTTGTCTTGTCTTGCCTTGCCTTGTCTTGTCTTGTCTTGTCTTGTCTTGTCTTGTCTTGTCTTGTCTTGTCTTGTCTTGTCTTGTCTCGCCTTGTCTTGTCCTTTCTCGTCCTATCTTATCTTATCTTATCTTATCTTATCTTATCTTATCTTATCTTATCTTATCTTATCTTATCTTATCTTATCTTATCTTATCTTATCTTATCTTATCTTATCTTATCTTATCTTATCTTATCTTATCTTGTCTTGTCTTGTCTTGTCTTGTCTTGTCTTGTCTTGTCTTGTCTTGTCTTGTCTTGTCCTGTCCTGTCCTGTCCTGTCCTGTCCTGTCCTGTCCTGTCCTGTCCTGTCCTGTCCTGTCCTGTCCTGTCCTGTCCTGTCCTGTCTCGTCTCGTCTCGTCTCGTCTCGTCTCGCCTCGCCTTGTCCTGTCTTATCTTATCTTATCTTATCTTATCTTATCTTATCTTATCTTATCTTATCTTATCTTATCTTATCTTATCTTATCTTATCTTATCTTATCTTATCTTATCTTATCTTATCTTATCTTATCTTATCTTATCTTATCTTATCTTATCTTATCTTATCTTATCTTATCTTATCTTATCTTATCTTATCTTATCTTATCTTATCTTATCTTATCTTATCTTATCTTATCTTATCTTATCTTATCTTAATTGTTTTCTTGCCTTGTGTTGTCTTGTTTTATCTTTTCCTTTCTCGTCCTGTCTCACCTTATCTTATCTTATCTTGTCTTGTCTTGTCTTGTCTTGTCTTGTCTTGTCTTGTCTTGTCTTGTCTTGTCTTGTCTTGTCTTGTCTTGTCTTGTCTTGTCTTCTCTTGTCTTGTCTTGTTGTCTTGTCTTACCTTATCTTGTCCTGTCTCATCCTATCTTATCTTGTCTTGTCTTGTCTTGTCTTGTCTTGTCTTGTCTTGTCTTGTCTTGTCTTGTCTTGTCTTGTCTTGTCTTGTCTTGTCTTGTCTTGTCTTGTCTTGCCTTGCCTTGCCTTGCCTTGCCTTGCCTTATCTATCTTATCTTATCTTATCTTGTCTTGTCTTGTCTTGTCTTGTCTTGTCTTGTCTTGTCTTGTCTTGTCTTGTCTTGTCTTGTCTTGTCTTGTCTCGCCTTGTCTTGTCCTTTCTCGTCCTATCTTATCTTATCTTATCTTACCTTACCTTACCTTACCTTACCTTACCTTACCTTACCTTACCTTACCTTACCTTACCTTGCCTTGTCTTGTCTTGTCTTGTCCTGTCCTGTCCTGTCCTGTCCTGTCCTGTCCTGTCCTGTCCTGTCCTGTCTTGTCTTGTCTTGTCTTGTCTTGTCTTGTCTTGTCTTGTCTTGTCTTGTCTTGTCTTGTCTTGTCTTGTCTTGTCTTGTCTTGTCTTGTCTTGTCTTGTCTTGTCTTGTCTCGTCTTGTCTTGTCCTTTCTCGTCCTATCTTATCTTATCTTATCTTATCTTATCTTATCTTATCTTATCTTATCTTATCTTGTCTTGTCTTGTCTTGTCTTGTCTTGTCTTGTCTTGTCTTGTCTTGTCTCGTCTCGTCTCGTCTCGTCTCGTCTCGTCTCGTCTCGCCTCGCCTCGCCTTGTCCTGTCTTATCTTATCTTATCTTATCTTATCTTATCTTATCTTATCTTATCTTATCTTATCTTATCTTATCTTATCTTATCTTATCTTATCTTATCTTATCTTATCTTATCTTATCTTATCTTATCTTATCTTATCTTATCTTATCTTATCTTATCTTATCTTATCTTATCTTATCTTATCTTATCTTATCTTATCTTATCTTATCTTATCTTATCTTATCTTATCTTATCTTATCTTAATTGTTTTCTTGCCTTGTGTTGTCTTGTTTTATCTTTTCCTTTCTCGTCCTGTCTCACCTTATCTTATCTTATCTTGTCTTGTCTTGTCTTGTCTTGTCTTGTCTTGTCTTGTCTTGTCTTGTCTTGTCTTGTCTTGTCTTGTCTTGTCTTGTCTTGTCTTGTCTTGTCTTGTCTTGTCTTGTCTTGTCTTGTCTTGTCTTGTCTTGTCTTGTCTTGTCTTGTCTTGTTGTCTTGTCTTACCTTATCTTGTCCTGTCTCATCCTATCTTATCTTGTCTTGTCTTGTCTTGTCTTGTCTTGTCTTGTCTTGTCTTGTCTTGTCTTGTCTTGTCTTGTCTTGTCTTGTCTTGTCTTGTCTTGTCTTGTCTTGTCTTGTCTTGTCTTGTCTTGTCTTGTCTTGCCTTGCCTTGCCTTGCCTTGCCTTGCCTTGCCTTATCTATCTTATCTTATCTTATCTTGTCTTGTCTTGTCTTGTCTTGTCTTGTCTTGTCTTGTCTTGTCTTGTCTTGTCTCGCCTTGTCTTGTCCTTTCTCGTCCTATCTTATCTTATCTTATCTTACCTTACCTTACCTTAACTTACCTTACCTTACCTTACCTTACCTTACCTTACCTTACCTTACCTTACCTTACCTTACCTTACCTTACCTTACCTTACCTTACCTTACCTTACCTTACCTTGTCTTGTCTTGTCTTGTCCTGTCCTGTCCTGTCCTGTCCTGTCCTGTCCTGTCCTGTCCTGTCTTGTCTTGTCTTGTCTTGTCTTGTCTTGTCTTGTCTTGTCTTGTCTTGTCTTGTCTTGTCTTGTCTTGTCTTGTCTTGTCTTGTCTCGTCTTGTCTTGTCCTTTCTCGTCCTATCTTATCTTATCTTATCTTATCTTATCTTATCTTATCTTATCTTATCTTATCTTATCTTGTCTTGTCTTGTCTTGTCTTGTCTCGTCTCGTCTCGTCTCGTCTCGTCTCGTCTCGTCTCGTCTCGTCTCGTCTCGTCTCGTCTCGTCTCGTCTCGTCTCGTCTCGTCTCGTCTCATCTTATCTTATCTTATCTTATCTTGCCTTATCATGTCCTTTCTCGTCCTATCTTATCTTATCTTATCTTATCTTATCTTATCTTATCTTATCTTATCTTATCTTATCTTATCTTATCTTATCTTATCTTATCTTATCTTATCTCATCTCATCTCATCTCATCTCATCTCATCTCATCTCATCTCATCTCATCTCATCTCATCTCATCTTATCTCATCTTATCTTACCTTACCTTGTCCTCTCTCGTCCTTTCTCGTCCTATCTCGTCCTATCTTATCTTATCTTATCTTATCTTATCTTATCTTATCTTATCTTATCTTATCTTATCTTATCTCATCTCATCTCGTCTCGTCTCGTCTCGTCTCGTCTCGTCTCGTCTCGTCTCGTCTCGTCTTGCCTTGCCTTGTCCTGTCTTATCTTATCTTATCTTATCTTATCTTATCTTATCTTATCTTATCTTATCTTATCTTGCCTTGCCTTGCCTTGCCTTGCCTTGCCTTGCCTTGCCTTGCCTTGCCTTGCCTTGCCTTGCCTTGCCTTGCCTTGCCTTGCCTTGCCTTGCCTTGCCTTGCCTTGCCTTGCCTTGCCTTGCCTTGCCTTGCCTTGCCTTGCCTTGCCTTGCCTTGCCTTGCCTTGCCTTGCCTTGCCTTGCCTTGCCTTGCCTTGCCTTGTCTTGTCTTGTCTTGTCTTGTCTTGTCTTGTCTTGTCTTGTCTTGTCTTGTCTTGTCTTGTCTTGTCTTGTCTTGTCTTGTCTCGCCTTGTCTTGTCCTTTCTCGTCCTATCTTATCTTATCTTATCTTATCTTATCTTATCTTATCTTATCTTATCTTGTCTTGTCTTGTCTTGTCTTGTCTTGTCTTGTCTTGTCTTGTCTTGTCTTGTCTTGTCTTGTCTCGTCTCGTCTCGTCTCGTCTCGTCTCGTCTCGTCTCGTCTCGTCTCGTCTCGTCTCGTCTCATCTTATCTTATCTTATCTCGCCTTATCATGTCCTTTCTCGTCCTATCTTATCTTATCTTATCTTATCTTATCTTATCTTATCTTATCTTATCTTATCTTATCTTATCTTACCTTACCTTACCTTACCTTACCTTACCTTACCTTACCTTACCTTACCTTACCTTACCTTACCTTACCTTACCTTACCTTACCTTACCTTACCTTACCTTACCTTACCTTACCTTATCCTGTCCTGTCCTGTCCTGTCCTGTCCTGTCCTGTCCTGTCCTGTCCTGTCCTGTCCTGTCCTGTCCTGTCCTGTCCTGTCCTGTCCTGTCCTGTCCTGTCTTGTCTTGTCTTGTCTTGTCTTGTCTTGTCTTGTCTTGTCTTGTCTTGTCTTGTCTTGCCTTGTCTTGTCTTGCCTTGTTGTCTTGTCTTACCTCATCTTGTCCTGTCTCATCCTATCTTATCTTATCTTATCTTATCTTATCTTGTCTTGTCTTGTCTTGTCTTGTCTTGTCTTGTCTTGTCTTGTCTTGTCTTGTCTTGCCTTGCCTTGCCTTGCCTTGCCTTATCTATCTTATCTTATCTTGTCTTGTCTTGTCTTGTCTTGTCTTGTCTTGTCTTGTCTTGTCTTGTCTTGTCTTGTCTCGCCTTGTCTTGTCCTTTCTCGTCCTATCTTATCTTATCTTATCTTATCTTATCTTATCTTATCTTATCTTATCTTATCTTATCTTATCTTATCTTATCTTATCTTATCTTATCTTATCTCATCTCATCTCATCTCATCTCATCTCATCTCATCTCATCTCATCTCATCTCATCTCATCTCATCTCATCTCATCTCATCTCATCTCATCTCATCTCATCTCATCTCATCTCGTCTCGTCTCGTCTCGTCTCGTCTCGTCTTGCCTTGTCCTGTCTTATCTTATCTTATCTTATCTTATCTTATCTTATCTTATCTTATCTTATCTTATCTTATCTTATCTTATCTTATCTTATCTTATCTTATCTTATCTTATCTTATCTTATCTTATCTTATCTTATCTTATCTTATCTTATCTTATCTTATCTTATCTTATCTTATCTTATCTTATCTTATCTTATCTTATCTTATCTTATCTTATCTTATCTTATCTTATCTTATCTTATCTTATCTTAATTGTTTTCTTGCCTTGTGTTGTCTTGTTTTATCTTTTCCTTTCTCGTCCTGTCTCGCCTTATCTTATCTTGTCTTGTCTTGTCTTGTCTTGTCTTGTCTTGTCTTGTCTTGTCTTGTCTTGTCTTGTCTTGTCTTGTCTTGTCTTGTCTTGTCTTGTCTTGTCTTGTCTTGTCTTGTCTTGTTGTCTTGTCTTACCTTATCTTGTCCTGTCTCATCCTATCTTATCTTGTCTTGTCTTGTCTTGTCTTGTCTTGTCTTGTCTTGTCTTGTCTTGTCTTGTCTTGTCTTGTCTTGTCTTGTCTTGTCTTGTCTTGTCTTGTCTTGTCTTGTCTTGTCTTGTCTTGTCTTGTCTTGTCTTGTCTTGTCTTGCCTTGCCTTGCCTTGCCTTGCCTTGCCTTGCCTTATCTATCTTATCTTATCTTATCTTGTCTTGTCTTGTCTTGTCTTGTCTTGTCTTGTCTTGTCTTGTCTTGTCTTGTCTTGTCTTGTCTTGTCTTGTCTTGTCTTGTCTCGCCTTGTCTTGTCCTTTCTCGTCCTATCTTATCTTATCTTATCTTACCTTACCTTACCTTAACTTACCTTACCTTACCTTACCTTACCTTACCTTACCTTACCTTACCTTACCTTACCTTACCTTACCTTACCTTACCTTACCTTACCTTACCTTACCTTACCTTACCTTGTCTTGTCTTGTCTTGTCCTGTCCTGTCCTGTCCTGTCCTGTCCTGTCCTGTCCTGTCCTGTCCTGTCTTGTCTTGTCTTGTCTTGTCTTGTCTTGTCTTGTCTTGTCTTGTCTTGTCTTGTCTTGTCTTGTCTTGTCTTGTCTCGTCTTGTCTTGTCCTTTCTCGTCCTATCTTATCTTATCTTATCTTATCTTATCTTATCTTATCTTATCTTATCTTATCTTGTCTTGTCTTGTCTTGTCTTGTCTTGTCTTGTCTCGTCTCGTCTCGTCTCGTCTCGTCTCGTCTCGTCTCGTCTCGTCTCGTCTCGTCTCGTCTCGTCTCGTCTCGTCTCATCTTATCTTATCTTATCTTATCTTGCCTTATCATGTCCTTTCTCGTCCTATCTTATCTTATCTTATCTTATCTTATCTTATCTTATCTTATCTTATCTTATCTTATCTTATCTTATCTTATCTTATCTTATCTTATCTTATCTTATCTTATCTTATCTTATCTTATCTTATCTCATCTCATCTCATCTCATCTCATCTCATCTCATCTCATCTCATCTCATCTTATCTCATCTTATCTTACCTTACCTTGTCCTCTCTCGTCCTTTCTCGTCCTATCTCGTCCTATCTTATCTTATCTTATCTTATCTTATCTTATCTTATCTTATCTTATCTTATCTTATCTCATCTCATCTCATCTCATCTCATCTCGTCTCGTCTCGTCTCGTCTCGTCTCGTCTTGCCTTGCCTTGTCCTGTCTTATCTTATCTTATCTTATCTTATCTTATCTTATCTTATCTTATCTTATCTTATCTTATCTTATCTTGCCTTGCCTTGCCTTGCCTTGCCTTGCCTTGCCTTGCCTTGCCTTGCCTTGCCTTGCCTTGCCTTGCCTTGCCTTGCCTTGCCTTGCCTTGCCTTGCCTTGCCTTGCCTTGCCTTGCCTTGCCTTGCCTTGCCTTGCCTTGCCTTGCCTTGCCTTGCCTTGCCTTGCCTTGCCTTGTCTTGTCTTGTCTTGTCTTGTCTTGTCTTGTCTTGTCTTGTCTTGTCTTGTCTTGTCTTGTCTTGTCTCGCCTTGTCTTGTCCTTTCTCGTCCTATCTTATCTTATCTTATCTTATCTTATCTTATCTTATCTTATCTTATCTTATCTTGTCTTGTCTTGTCTTGTCTTGTCTTGTCTTGTCTTGTCTTGTCTTGTCTTGTCTTGTCTCGTCTCGTCTCGTCTCGTCTCGTCTCGTCTCGTCTCGTCTCGTCTCGTCTCGTCTCGTCTCATCTTATCTTATCTTATCTCGCCTTATCATGTCCTTTCTCGTCCTATCTTATCTTATCTTATCTTATCTTATCTTATCTTATCTTATCTTATCTTATCTTATCTTACCTTACCTACCTTACCTTACCTTACCTTACCTTACCTTACCTTACCTTACCTTACCTTACCTTACCTTACCTTACCTTACCTTACCTTACCTTACCTTACCTTACCTTACCTTACCTTATCCTGTCCTGTCCTGTCCTGTCCTGTCCTGTCCTGTCCTGTCCTGTCCTTTCCTGTCCTGTCCTGTCCTGTCCTGTCCTGTCCTGTCCTGTCCTGTCCTGTCCTGTCTTGTCTTGTCTTGTCTTGTCTTGTCTTGTCTTGTCTTGTCTTGTCTTGTCTTGTCTTGTCTTGTCTTGTCTTGCCTTGTCTTGTCTTGCCTTGTTGTCTTGTCTTACCTCATCTTGTCCTGTCTCATCCTATCTTATCTTATCTTATCTTATCTTGTCTTGTCTTGTCTTGTCTTGTCTTGTCTTGTCTTGTCTTGTCTTGTCTTGCCTTGCCTTGCCTTGCCTTGCCTTATCTATCTTATCTTATCTTGTCTTGTCTTGTCTTGTCTTGTCTTGTCTTGTCTTGTCTTGTCTTGTCTTGTCTTGTCTTGTCTCGCCTTGTCTTGTCCTTTCTCGTCCTATCTTATCTTATCTTATCTTATCTTATCTTATCTTATCTTATCTTATCTTATCTTATCTTATCTTATCTTATCTTATCTTATCTCATCTCATCTCATCTCATCTCATCTCATCTCATCTCATCTCATCTCATCTCATCTCATCTCATCTCATCTCATCTCATCTCATCTCATCTCATCTCATCTCATCTCATCTTATCTCATCTCATCTCATCTCATCTCATCTCATCTCATCTCATCTCATCTCATCTCATCTCGTCTCGTCTTGCCTTGCCTTGTCCTGTCTTATCTTATCTTATCTTATCTTATCTTATCTTATCTTATCTTATCTTATCTTATCTTATCTTATCTTATCTTATCTTATCTTATCTTATCTTATCTTATCTTATCTTATCTTATCTTATCTTATCTTATCTTATCTTATCTTATCTTATCTTATCTTAATTGTTTTCTTGCCTTGTGTTGTCTTGTTTTATCTTTTCCTTTCTCGTCCTGTCTCGCCTTATCTTATCTTGTCTTGTCTTGTCTTGTCTTGTCTTGTCTTGTCTTGTCTTGTCTTGTCTTGTCTTGTCTTGTCTTGTCTTGTCTTGTCTTGTCTTGTCTTGTCTTGTCTTGTCTTGCCTTGCCTTGCCTTGCCTTGCCTTGCCTTGCCTTATCTATCTTATCTTATCTCGTCTTGTCTTGTCTTGTCTTGTCTTGTCTTGTCTTGTCTTGTCTTGTCTTGTCTTGTCTTGTCTTGTCTTGTCTCGCCTTGTCTTGTCCTTTCTCGTCCTATCTTATCTTATCTTATCTTATCTTATCTTATCTTATCTTATCTTATCTTATCTTATCTTATCTTATCTTATCTTATCTTATCTTATCTTATCTCATCTCATCTCATCTCATCTCATCTCATCTCATCTCATCTCATCTCATCTCGTCTCGTCTCGTCTCGTCTCGTCTCGCCTTGCCTTGTCCTGTCTTATCTTATCTTATCTTATCTTATCTTATCTTATCTTATCTTATCTTATCTTATCTTATCTTATCTTATCTTATCTTATCTTATCTTATCTTATCTTATCTTATCTTACCTTACCTTACCTTACCTTACCTTACCTTACCTTACCTTACCTTACCTTACCTTACCTTACCTTACCTTACCTTACCTTACCTTACCTTACCTTACCTTACCTTACCTTACCTTGTCCTGTCCTGTCCTGTCCTGTCCTGTCCTGTCCTGTCCTGTCCTGTCCTGTCCTGTCCTGTCCTGTCCTGTCTTGTCTTGTCTTGTCTTGTCTTGTCTTGCCTTGTCTTGTCTTGCCTTGTTGTCTTGTCTTACCTCATCTTGTCCTGTCTCATCCTATCTTATCTTATCTTATCTTATCTTGTCTTGTCTTGTCTTGTCTTGTCTTGTCTTGTCTTGTCTTGTCTTGTCTTGTCTTGTCTTGTCTTGCCTTGCCTTGCCTTGCCTTGCCTTATCTATCTTATCTTATCTTGTCTTGTCTTGTCTTGTCTTGTCTTGTCTTGTCTTGTCTTGTCTTGTCTTGTCTTGTCTCGCCTTGTCTTGTCCTTTCTCGTCCTATCTTATCTTATCTTATCTTATCTTATCTTATCTTATCTTATCTTATCTTATCTTATCTTATCTTATCTTATCTTATCTTATCTTATCTTATCTTATCTTATCTTATCTTATCTTATCTCATCTCATCTCATCTCATCTCATCTCATCTCATCTCATCTCATCTCATCTCATCTCATCTCATCTCATCTCATCTCATCTCATCTCATCTCATCTCATCTCATCTTATCTCATCTTATCTTACCTTACCTTGTCCTCTCTCGTCCTTTCTCGTCCTATCTCGTCCTATCTTATCTTATCTTATCTTATCTTATCTTATCTTATCTTATCTTATCTTATCTTATCTTATCTTATCTTATCTTATCTTATCTTATCTTATCTTATCTTATCTTATCTCATCTCATCTCATCTCATCTCATCTCATCTCATCTCATCTCATCTCGTCTTGCCTTGCCTTGTCCTGTCTTATCTTATCTTATCTTATCTTATCTTATCTTATCTTATCTTATCTTATCTTATCTTATCTTATCTTATCTTATCTTATCTTATCTTATCTTATCTTATCTTATCTTATCTTATCTTATCTTATCTTATCTTATCTTATCTTATCTTATCTTATCTTATCTTATCTTATCTTATCTTATCTTATCTTATCTTATCTTATCTTATCTTATCTTATCTTAATTGTTTTCTTGCCTTGTGTTGTCTTGTTTTATCTTTTCCTTTCTCGTCCTGTCTCGCCTTATCTTATCTTGTCTTGTCTTGTCTTGTCTTGTCTTGTCTTGTCTTGTCTTGTCTTGTCTTGTCTTGTCTTGTCTTGTTGTCTTGTCTTACCTTATCTTGTCCTGTCTCATCCTATCTTATCTTATCTTGTCTTGTCTTGTCTTGTCTTGTCTTGTCTTGTCTTGTCTTGTCTTGTCTTGTCTTGTCTTGTCTTGTCTTGTCTTGCCTTGCCTTGCCTTGCCTTGCCTTGCCTTATCTATCTTATCTTGTCTTGTCTTGTCTTGTCTTGTCTTGTCTTGTCTTATCTTATCTTGTCTTGTCTTGTCTTGTCTTGTCTTGTCTTGTCTTGTCTTGTCTTGTCTCGTCTCGTCTCGTCTCGTCTCGTCTCGTCTCGTCTCGTCTCGTCTCGTCTCGTCTCGTCTCGTCTCGTCTCGTCTCATCTCATCTTATCTTATCTTATCTTATCTTGCCTTATCATGTCCTTTCTCGTCCTATCTTATCTTATCTTATCTTATCTTATCTTATCTTATCTTATCTTATCTTATCTTATCTTATCTTATCTTATCTTATCTTATCTTATCTTATCTTATCTTATCTTATCTTATCTTATCTTATCTTATCTTATCTTATCTTATCTTATCTTATCTTATCTTATCTTATCTTATCTTATCTTATCCTATCCTATCCTATCCTATCCTATCCTATCCTATCCTATCCTATCCTATCCTGTCTCGTCTCGTCTCGTCTCGTCTCGTCTCGTCTCGTCTCGCCTCGCCTCGCCTTGTCCTGTCTTATCTTATCTTATCTTATCTTATCTTATCTTATCTTATCTTATCTTATCTTATCTTATCTTATCTTATCTTATCTTATCTTATCTTATCTTATCTTATCTTATCTTATCTTATCTTATCTTATCTTAATTGTTTTCTTGCCTTGTGTTGTCTTGTTTTATCTTTTCCTTTCTCGTCCTGTCTCACCTTATCTTATCTTATCTTGTCTTGTCTTGTCTTGTCTTGTCTTGTCTTGTCTTGTCTTGTCTTGTCTTGTCTTGTCTTGTCTTGTCTTGTCTTGTCTTGTCTTGTCTTGTCTTGTCTTGTTGTCTTGTCTTACCTTATCTTGTCCTGTCTCATCCTATCTTATCTTGTCTTGTCTTGTCTTGTCTTGTCTTGTCTTGTCTTGTCTTGTCTTGTCTTGTCTTGTCTTGTCTTGTCTTGTCTTGTCTTGTCTTGTCTTGTCTTGTCTTGTCTTGTCTTGTCTTGTCTTGCCTTGCCTTGCCTTGCCTTGCCTTATCTATCTTATCTTATCTTGTCTTGTCTTGTCTTGTCTTGTCTTGTCTTGTCTTGTCTTGTCTTGTCTTGTCTTGTCTTGTCTTGTCTTGTCTTGTCTTGTCTTGTCTCGCCTTGTCTTGTCCTTTCTCGTCCTATCTTATCTTATCTTATCTTATCTTATCTTATCTTATCTTATCTTATCTTATCTTATCTTATCTTATCTTATCTTATCTTATCTTATCTTATCTTATCTTATCTTATCTTATCTTATCTTATCTTATCTTATCTTATCTCATCTCATCTCATCTCATCTCATCTCATCTCATCTCATCTCATCTCATCTCATCTCATCTCATCTCATCTCATCTCATCTCATCTCATCTCATCTCATCTTATCTCATCTTATCTTACCTTACCTTGTCCTCTCTCGTCCTTTCTCGTCCTATCTCGTCCTATCTTATCTTATCTTATCTTATCTTATCTTATCTTATCTTATCTTATCTTATCTTATCTTATCTTATCTTATCTTATCTTATCTTATCTTATCTTATCTTATCTTATCTTATCTTATCTTATCTTATCTTATCTTATCTTATCTTATCTTATCTTATCTTATCTTATCTTATCTTAATTGTTTTCTTGCCTTGTGTTGTCTTGTTTTATCTTTTCCTTTCTCGTCCTGTCTCGCCTTATCTTATCTTATCTTATCTTGTCTTGTCTTGTCTTGTCTTGTCTTGTCTTGTCTTGTCTTGTCTTGTCTTGTCTTGTCTTATCTTATCTTATCTTATCTTGTCTTGTCTTGTCTTGTCTTGTCTTTTCTTATCTTATCTTACCTTACCTTACCTTACCTTACCTTACCTTACCTTACCTTACCTTACCTTACCTTACCTTACCTTACGTTACCTTACCTTACCTTACCTTACCTTATCTTATCTTATCTTATCTTATCTTATCTCATGTTATCTTACCTTATCTTTTCCTTTCTCGTCCTTTTTCGCCCTATCTTATCTTACCTTACCTTACCTTACCTTACCTTACCTTACCTTACCTTACCTTACCTTACCTTACCTTACCTTACCTTACCTTACCTTACCTTACCTTACCTTACCTTACCTTATCTTATCTTATCTTATCTTATCTTATCTTATCTTATCTTATCTTATCTTATCTTATCTTATCTTATCTTATCCTATCCTATCCTATCCTATCCTATCCTATCCTATCCTATCCTATCTTATCTTATCTTATCTTATCTTATCTTATCTCAAGTTATCTTGCCTTATCTTTTCCTTTCTCGTCCTTTTTCGTCCTATCTTATCTTATCTTATCTTATCTTATCTTACCTTACCTTACCTTACCTTACCTTACCTTACCTTACCTTACCTTACCTTACCTTACCTTACCTTACCTTACCTTACCTTACCTTACCTTACCTTACCTTACCTTACCTTACCTTACCTTACCTTACCTTACCTTACCTTACCTTATCTTATCTTATCTTATCTTATCTTATCTCATGTTATCTTACCTTATCTTTTCCTTTCTCGTCCTTTTTCGCCCTATCTTATCTTATCTTATCTTATCTTATCTTATCTTATCTTATCTTATCTTATCTTATCTTATCTTATCTTATCTTATCTTATCTTATCTTATCTTATCTTATCTTATCTTATCTTATCTTATCTTATCTTATCTTATCTTATCCTATCCTATCCTATCTTATCTTATCTTATCTTATCTTATCCTATCCTATCCTATCTTATCCTATCTTATCCTATCCTATCCTATCCTATCCTATCCTATCCTATCCTATCCTATCCTATCCTATCCTATCCTATCCTATCCTATCCTATCCTATCCTATCCTATCCTATCCTATCCTATCCTATCTTATCTTATCTTATCTTATCTTATCTTATCTTATCTTATCTTATCTTATCTTATCTTATCTTATCTTATCTTATCTTATCTTATCTTATCTTATCTTATCTTATCTTATCTTATCCCATTTTATCTCATCTCATCTCATCTCATCTCATCTCATCTCATCTCATCTCATCTCATCTCATCTCATCTCATCTCATCTCATCTCATCTCATCTCATCTCATCTCATCTCATCTCATCTCATCTCATCTCATCTCATCTTATCTCATCTTATCTTACCTTACCTTGTCCTCTCTCGTCCTTTCTCGTCCTATCTCGTCCTATCTTATCTTATCTTATCTTATCTTATCTTATCTTATCTTATCTTATCTTATCTTATCTTATCTCATCTCATCTCATCTCATCTCATCTCATCTCATCTCATCTCATCTCATCTCGTCTTGCCTTGCCTTGTCCTGTCTTATCTTATCTTATCTTATCTTATCTTATCTTATCTTATCTTATCTTATCTTATCTTATCTTATCTTATCTTATCTTATCTTATCTTATCTTATCTTATCTTATCTTATCTTATCTTATCTTATCTTATCTTATCTTATCTTATCTTATCTTATCTTATCTTATCTTATCTTAATTGTTTTCTTGCCTTGTGTTGTCTTGTTTTATCTTTTCCTTTCTCGTCCTGTCTCGCCTTATCTTATCTTGTCTTGTCTTGTCTTGTCTTGTCTTGTCTTGTCTTGTCTTGTCTTGTCTTGTCTTGTTGTCTTGTCTTACCTTATCTTGTCCTGTCTCATCCTATCTTATCTTATCTTATCTTATCTTGTCTTGTCTTGTCTTGTCTTGTCTTTTCTTATCTTACCTTACCTTACCTTACCTTACCTTACCTTACCTTACCTTACCTTACCTTACCTTACCTTACCTTACCTTACCTTACCTTACGTTACCTTACCTTACCTTACCTTACCTTATCTTATCTTATCTTATCTTATCTCATGTTATCTTACCTTATCTTTTCCTTTCTCGTCCTTTTTCGCCCTATCTTATCTTACCTTACCTTACCTTACCTTACCTTACCTTACCTTACCTTACCTTACCTTACCTTACCTTACCTTACCTTACCTTACCTTACCTTACCTTACCTTACCTTACCTTACCTTACCTTACCTTACCTTACCTTATCTTATCTTATCTTATCTTATCTTATCTTATCTTATCTTATCTTATCTTATCTTATCTTATCCTATCCTATCCTATCCTATCCTATCCTATCCTATCCTATCCTATCCTATCCTATCCTATCTTATCTTATCTTATCTTATCTTATCTTATCTCAAGTTATCTTGCCTTATCTTTTCCTTTCTCGTCCTTTTTCGTCCTATCTTATCTTATCTTATCTTATCTTATCTTATCTTACCTTACCTTACCTTACCTTACCTTACCTTACCTTACCTTACCTTACCTTACCTTACCTTACCTTACCTTACCTTACCTTACCTTACCTTACCTTACCTTACCTTACCTTACCTTACCTTACCTTACCTTATCTTATCTTATCTCATGTTATCTTACCTTATCTTTTCCTTTCTCGTCCTTTTTCGCCCTATCTTATCTTATCTTATCCTATCTTATCTTATCTTATCTTATCTTATCTTATCTTATCTTATCTTATCTTATCTTATCTTATCTTATCTTATCTTATCTTATCTTATCTTATCTTATCTTATCTTATCTTATCTTATCTTATCTTATCTTATCTTATCTTATCTTAATTGTTTTCTTGCCTTGTGTTGTCTTGTTTTATCTTTTCCTTTCTCGTCCTGTCTCGCCTTATCTTATCTTGTCTTGTCTTGTCTTGTCTTGTCTTGTCTTGTCTTGTCTTGTCTTGTCTTGTCTTGTTGTCTTGTCTTACCTTATCTTGTCCTGTCTCATCCTATCTTATCTTATCTTATCTTGTCTTGTCTTGTCTTGTCTTGTCTTGTCTTGTCTTGTCTTGTCTTGTCTTGTCTTGTCTTGTCTTGCCTTGCCTTGCCTTGCCTTGCCTTGCCTTGCCTTGCCTTATCTATCTTATCTTATCTTATCTCATCTTGTCTTGTCTTGTCTTGTCTTGTCTTGTCTTGTCTTGTCTTGTCTTGTCTTGTCTTGTCTTGTCTCGCCTTGTCTTGTCCTTTCTCGTCCTATCTTATCTTATCTTATCTTATCTTATCTTATCTTATCTTATCTCATCTCATCTCATCTCATCTCATCTCATCTCATCTCATCTCATCTCATCTCATCTTATCTCATCTCGTCTCGTCTCGCCTTGCCTTGTCCTGTCTTATCTTATCTTATCTTATCTTATCTTATCTTATCTTATCTTATCTTATCTTATCTTATCTTATCTTATCTTATCTTATCTTATCTTATCTTATCTTATCTTATCTTATCTTATCTTATCTTACCTTACCTTACCTTACCTTACCTTACCTTACCTTACCTTACCTTACCTTACCTTACCTTACCTTACCTTACCTTATCCTGTCCTGTCCTGTCCTGTCCTGTCCTGTCCTGTCCTGTCCTGTCCTGTCCTGTCCTGTCCTGTCCTGTCCTGTCCTGTCCTGTCTTGTCTTGTCTTGTCTTGTCTTGTCTTGTCTTGCCTTGTCTTGTCTTGCCTTGTTGTCTTGTCTTACCTCATCTTGTCCTGTCTCATCCTATCTTATCTTATCTTATCTTATCTTGTCTTGTCTTGTCTTGTCTTGTCTTGTCTTGTCTTGTCTTGTCTTGTCTTGTCTTGCCTTGCCTTGCCTTGCCTTGCCTTATCTATCTTATCTTATCTTGTCTTATCTTGTCTTGTCTTGTCTTGTCTTGTCTTGTCTTGTCTTGTCTTGTCTTGTCTTGTCTTGTCTTGTCTCGCCTTGTCTTGTCCTTTCTCGTCCTATCTTATCTTATCTTATCTTATCTTATCTTATCTTATCTTATCTTATCTTATCTTATCTTATCTTATCTCATCTCATCTCATCTCATCTCATCTCATCTCATCTCATCTCATCTCATCTCATCTCATCTCATCTCATCTCATCTCATCTCATCTCATCTCATCTCATCTCATCTCATCTCATCTCATCTCATCTCATCTTATCTCATCTTATCTTACCTTACCTTGTCCTCTCTCGTCCTTTCTCGTCCTATCTCGTCCTATCTTATCTTATCTTATCTTATCTTATCTTATCTTATCTTATCTTATCTTATCTTATCTTATCTCATCTCATCTCATCTCATCTCATCTCATCTCATCTCATCTCATCTCATCTCATCTCGTCTTGCCTTGCCTTGTCCTGTCTTATCTTATCTTATCTTATCTTATCTTATCTTATCTTATCTTATCTTATCTTATCTTATCTTATCTTATCTTATCTTATCTTATCTTATCTTATCTTATCTTATCTTATCTTATCTTATCTTATCTTATCTTATCTTACCTTACCTTACCTTACCTTACCTTACCTTACCTTACCTTACCTTACCTTACCTTACCTTACCTTACCTTATCCTGTCCTGTCCTGTCCTGTCCTGTCCTGTCCTGTCCTGTCCTGTCCTGTCCTGTCCTGTCCTGTCCTGTCCTGTCCTGTCCTGTCTTGTCTTGTCTTGTCTTGTCTTGTCTTGTCTTGCCTTGTCTTGTCTTGCCTTGTTGTCTTGTCTTACCTCATCTTGTCCTGTCTCATCCTATCTTATCTTATCTTATCTTATCTTGTCTTGTCTTGTCTTGTCTTGTCTTGTCTTGTCTTGTCTTGTCTTGTCTTGTCTTGTCTTGCCTTGCCTTGCCTTGCCTTGCCTTATCTATCTTATCTTATCTTGTCTTATCTTGTCTTGTCTTGTCTTGTCTTGTCTTGTCTTGTCTTGTCTTGTCTTGTCTTGTCTTGTCTTGTCTTGTCTCGCCTTGTCTTGTCCTTTCTCGTCCTATCTTATCTTATCTTATCTTATCTTATCTTATCTTATCTTATCTTATCTTATCTTATCTTATCTTATCTTATCTTATCTTATCTCATCTCATCTCATCTCATCTCATCTCATCTCATCTCATCTCATCTCATCTCATCTCATCTCATCTCATCTCATCTCATCTCATCTCATCTCATCTCATCTCATCTCATCTCATCTCATCTTATCTCATCTTATCTTACCTTACCTTGTCCTCTCTCGTCCTTTCTCGTCCTATCTCGTCCTATCTTATCTTATCTTATCTTATCTTATCTTATCTTATCTTATCTTATCTCATCTCATCTCATCTCATCTCATCTCATCTCATCTCATCTCATCTCATCTCATCTCGTCTTGCCTTGCCTTGTCCTGTCTTATCTTATCTTATCTTATCTTATCTTATCTTATCTTATCTTATCTTATCTTATCTTATCTTATCTTATCTTATCTTATCTTATCTTATCTTATCTTATCTTATCTTATCTTATCTTATCTTATCTTATCTTATCTTATCTTATCTTATCTTATCTTATCTTATCTTATCTTATCTTATCTTATCTTATCTTAATTGTTTTCTTGCCTTGTGTTGTCTTGTTTTATCTTTTCCTTTCTCGTCCTGTCTCGCCTTATCTTATCTTGTCTTGTCTTGTCTTGTCTTGTCTTGTCTTGTCTTGTCTTGTCTTGTTGTCTTGTCTTACCTTATCTTGTCCTGTCTCATCCTATCTTATCTTATCTTATCTTGTCTTGTCTTGTCTTGTCTTGTCTTGTCTTGTCTTGTCTTGTCTTGTCTTGTCTTGTCTTGTCTTGTCTTGCCTTGCCTTGCCTTGCCTTGCCTTGCCTTGCCTTATCTATCTTATCTTATCTCATCTTGTCTTGTCTTGTCTTGTCTTGTCTTGTCTTGTCTTGTCTTGTCTTGTCTTGTCTTGTCTTGTCTTGTCTTGTCTCGCCTTGTCTTGTCCTTTCTCGTCCTATCTTATCTTATCTTATCTTATCTTATCTTATCTTATCTTATCTTATCTTATCTTATCTTATCTTATCTTATCTTATCTTATCTCATCTCATCTCATCTCATCTCATCTCATCTCATCTCATCTCATCTCATCTCATCTTATCTCGTCTCGTCTCGTCTCGCCTTGCCTTGTCCTGTCTTGTCCTGTCTTATCTTATCTTATCTTATCTTATCTTATCTTTTTTTTTTTTTTTTTTTTAAAAAATTCTTTTATTAAAACAATTAACATTGAACATAAAAACATGTTATGCAGCAATCATCATGACCCCTGGTATACAATACTAAGTATTAGTCTTTGAAAACGTCTGAGTTAGTAAGCCTTTTTCCCCACTCCTCGTGTCTAGCCTCAACTATACTCCTGTTACATTTTATTTTGATTGGTGTTTCCCCTATCCGTTTCAATATTAGTGTGATCAACATTAAACATAAGATCCTATTGCTAAGCAATCATCCTAGAACATAGCATACAACATTAGGTATTAATCTTTGTAAACATCTGTTTTAATCTTTGTAAACATCTGTTTTAGTAAACGTTCTTCCCTCCTCCCTTACATCTTCAAGTATACTCCGAATACATTTTGTTTGATTGGTGTTTCTCCTATGTATGGTCTATCTACTGTATCTAGTCTATCGCATATTGTGCGTTTGCGCTTCTGAGTTGACTTCATCCCATTACTAGTGCAATCTTTTATGGTCCCCAACCCGAGATCCTGAGGTAAAAGTTTCATATCCTGAGGTAGAGATTCAGTCTACTTTAACAATATTAAAGCCAACAACGTTAGTCATAAGGTTATGTTAAGAGGCATTAGTTATAGAACATATACATTCAACATTGGGTGTTAGTTTTGTAAACCTTTGATTTGTTAACCCTTCATCCCTCCTCCCCTCGATCCTTAGCTGAACGCCAGCTGCATTCTGTTTGATTGGTGTCTCTCTTGGATATAGTCTATCCACTGTTTCCAGTCCGTCACAAATTGTTCATTGGAGCGACTTTTCAAATATGCTGATATTTGTGCCATTTCCGCCAGATTTGTTACTTTCACAGTCCATTCTTCAATAGGCGGTATTTCCGGATTCTTCCAGTACTGTCCCACCAATAATCTTGCTGCTGTAATTAAGTTCAAAAATAAAGTTGTCTCTGAGGTAGTGATATCCTTTGTGATCCCTAACAGAAAAGCCTGAGGTAGAAATTCTATACGCTTTTTGAAAATGGTTTGGAGTGTCCACCATATCTTCCTCCAGAATGCTTTGATTTTTCTGCATGTCCACCATATGTGGAAGTAGGTAGCCTCCCCGTCTCCGCACCTCCAGCATTTGGGCTGGGTGCCCGGGTAGATGAGTGATATTTTTTTCGGGTCTAGGTGCCATCTATAGAACATCTTGTAGAAGTTTTCCCTTAAGTGTTGCGATTTCGTGAATTCTACATTCCTCACCCAGATTTTCTCCCACGTGTCTATGGCGATAGGGTGTCCGAAGTCTTGCGCCCACTTTATCATACAGTTCTTGACTAGTTCGGTTTCAGAGTCCATTTCTATCAGAGTGCTGTACACTCGTTTGATGTGCCTAATCCCCTGTTCTCTGATCTGTTTAATTAGGTTCTCGTCGTTCTGGGAGAAGCCCTTCTTCTTGTCTTCACGCCACCTTGACTGTAGTTGTATATATGATAGCCAGTTACTTCCTATTCCTCTGTTTGCTAGCGTTGCTTGAGATTTCAAGAGGAACCTGTTTTCTTCTCCCAGTACAAGTTCACTGTAGGGCACCACTCCTTGCCCTTGGGATGTGTTCATATCCCCTGTTGCGTGTCCAGGGATCGTCCAGATGGGAATCTTGTCGTGTAGGAGGTGCTTGTATTTCTTCCAGACCCATAGCAGTGGGATTCGTAGTGGGTTCTCCTTGAAGTTCCTATCTGCCTTTTTGTCGTATACTAGGTATGCGTGCCAGCCGAATCGTAGACCATGCCCCTCAACATTCAGAACTCTATCGTTTGTCATGTTGATCCAGTCACTAACCGCCACCAACGTTGCTGCATAGTAATATAGCTTTAGATTAGGCATTTTGAGTCCCCCTCTCTCCCTTGCGTCTTGGATGATTTTTAGTTTCACCCTCGGTCTCTTGTCGTCCCAAATAAATCTGTTGATGCCTTTCTGCCAATTGTCTAAGTCCGCATCTTTCTTGAGTATGGGTAGCATTTGAAAGAGAAATAGAAATCTGGGTAATACATTCATCTTTACTGTCGCTATCCTGCCGAGCAGGGACAGACGTAGCGATTTCCACCTTTCCAGGTCTGCTTGTATCTTATTCCACAGAACCTCGTAGTTATTCTTGTATAATTTCGCATTTGTTGATTCTATCTCCACTCCTAAGTATTTGACTTTCTTGACTATTTCACAACCCGTTATTCTTTCCAGGTTCCGTTTTGCTTTGTTGTCTAGGTTTTTGACTAGCATCTTTGTTTTTGATATATTTACTTTGAAGCCTGACACCCTACCATAGTCCTCCATTATCTCCATCAATTTCCTTGCTGACTGTGCTGGTTGTGACATTGTCACCAGCAGGTCATCCGCAAAGGCACATAGTTTGTATTCTTGCTGTTTAATCTGTATGCCCTGTACATCCTCAGCCGCTCTTATTCTGTTCAGTAAAATTTCCAGTGTTAGGATAAATAGCAGGGGGGACAGCGGGCAGCCCTGTCTCGTGCCTCTCTCTATATTAAATGAGTCCGTTAAGTCTCCATTGACAATGATCTGGCCTGTTTGTTTCTGGTAAATTGCCGTTATGGAGTTGAAGAACTGTGTTCCCATTTTCATTTTCAGGACCAAGTTCGTCAGGAACGGCCAATTCAGTCTGTCGAAGGCTTTTTCTGCATCCACAAACATTAGAGCGGCAGGTATCTGGTTGTGCCTTTGCAGGTACTCTATTATGTTCAACAGCTGCCTCACGTTGGTTTTCATCTGGCGTCCTTGTATAAATCCCCTTTGGTCCGGGTGTATTGTTTTTTGTAAAACAGTCATTAGTCTATTGGCCAAAATTTTTGTGAAGATCTTATAATCTGTGTTTAGTAGTGAGATGGGCCTGTAGTTTGCGGGCTGTGTGTCGTCTTTCCCCTCCTTTGGGATTAATGAGATGTAGGCTGTTTTCCAGGATGGTGGGACCTGGCCTCCTTCTTGAATGCTGGCAAATAGCTTTCTGAGGGGTTCTAGCATCTCATCCTGTAGATGCTTGTAGTAGGTCGCTGTTATCCCATCCGTCCCGGGCGATTTTCCTGCTTTCAGTTGTGTGATCGCTGAGTGTATTTCCTCCTTTGTGATTAAGGCATTCAGGGCTTCTCTTTGTGTGTCGGTAATCGCCTGTATCTTTTCGTTTTGTAAGAATTCATCTATCTCTTTGTCTTGTATCTTATCCTCGGCATATAGTTTCGAGTAGAACTCTGTGAAGGCTTTCTTGATGGTTTTTTGTCGGAATTCTAGTTTGCCTTTGTATTCTATCTTTTCAATTATGCGGGATTTCTGTTTCTTTCTTATAGTGTAGGCTAGCCAGCGGCCCGGTTTGTTGGCCTTGCAGAATGTCTTATGTTTTGCATATTGTATATTCCTTGCAACTTGGTCAGCCATTAACATGTCAAATTGCTTTCTTAAGATCTTGAGTCCTTCTTTGGTGACTTTGTCCTCTGGTCTTTTTATTAGTAGCCGCTCCATTTTGCTTATCTCATCTTCTAACTCTTTTCTTTTTTGTTCTTGTTGGCGACGGTGCCAGCTATTCATGGATATGAGGATCCCCCGCATGTACACCTTGCTGCCTTCCCAGATCTGTTCTATCGGCATTCCGTTGTTCATATGTGTGTTGAAGAATTCCTTCATAGCCTTTTTGCACTCCGCCACCTTGTCTTCGTGTCTGAACAGGTTTTCATTGATTCTCCAGGATCTCCTCTGTTTCGGGCCGTGTCTTAATTCCATCCTTACAGGGTTGTGGTCTGTCAATGTCTTGGGTAGGATTTTCACCGTGTTTAGACAAGTTAGCAAGTCACTAGAAGTTAATATAAAGTCAATTCTGGAGAAGGATTGGTGTCTGCCAGAGAAGAAGGTGAATTCTTGTTCTTTGCCGTGCCTTTTCCTCCATACGTCTGTCAGTTCGAGGTCCTCCTTCATATCGAAGAAGGATTTAGGCAACTTAGAGTGTTTTTGTGGGTTCGGTGCAGTTCTTTTTTTGTCTAGAGCAGTCTCTATGACCCCGTTCCAGTCGCCCATAATGATGTAAGATCTGTAATTAAGTTGTGTTACTTTCTTGTGTAGCTTTTTGTAGAATTTGCCTTGTTGCTGGTTTGGTGCATATACGCCCATTACTAGAATCTTCTTGTCCTCTTGTGTTATTTCAATTGCCAGGTATCTACCTTGGGGGTCGGACTCTATTAGCTTGGCCATTACATGTTTCTTTACGTATATAACAATCCCATTCTTTTTTCTTGGCGCCGCTGCCACAAAGTGCGCGCCTAGTTTGTAGTTGAGCAGATATTTCTGGTCTGCTGCTCTGATGTGTGTTTCTTGTAGGCAGATTATATCGCTGTTATCTTGGTTTAGATAGTGGAGAATTTTTCTCCTTTTCTGGGGGGAGTTCAGTCCGTTCACATTCCAAGTCAAATACTTAGTTGCCATCATCTGTTGCAGGATACTTTTGCGAGACCATTTCTGTTATTTCTCCTGTTGTCTTCTTTGGTCCCGTTCCCATGATATCCGGATTGCTGCTCGTATTGGTTTGTGCGGTCTTGCTTTGCTGGTCTGTGTGTTTGGTAGTGGAGCCTGGTAGCCTGTCCTCTGTAGGCTGTCTTGCTGCCTTGTTTTTGTTGCTCTTTGCTCTCTGTGCCCTCGCCTCTCTAGGTATTCCATTCATTTCCTCTGCCTCTGCCCTGATCTGTGCCTCTGCGCTGTTTGCTCGTTGGCCTCGATCCCTCCCGCTTTCCCGTGGTCTATCTGTGTCTTCTCCCGCGGTGGGTTGAGGGCCTCCCGACTTCAGTTCCGTTTCGAGGAAGTCTTTGGCTTTCTGGACCGAGGTCAAGTAGTGTCTCTTGTTTCTATAGGAAAGTGACAGTCCTGTTGGGGTTTCCCACCGGTATCGCAGTGCACGCGATCTCAGTTCTGTGGTCAGGAATTTGTAATCCTTTCTGTCTCTCAGCATCGCCTGAGGGATCTCTTTCAGAACCTTCACCTCCTGTTCCTCTATGTAGAATGCCTTGTTATAGGAAGTGGCAGAGATGTGGTTCCGGAGCCTCTGTGTTGTGAAGTGGATGACCACGTCCCTTGGTTGCTGCCTGTTCACTGCCCTCCAGGCGCCCACTCTGTAGATTTTTTCGATTTGCCACCCAATCTCATTGGCGCTCCTGCCCAGGAATGTTGCCAGTGCCTCTATAAAGGTCCTGAGCAGGCTTTCTTGGGTTTCGTATGTTGTCTCTTTCCACCCTCTGAATCTGATCGCAAATGACATTTGCCAGAATTGCATCATGGTCGACTGGTCCTGAACCTCAGCAGCCTGTCCCTCTATACAGTTTTCCACTTCTTTCATAATCTTTTCCGTATTCTCCCTTGTTTCTTGGAGGTTCTTGTAATGTGTTTGCATTGCCTCCTTCATTTGTTCCAGGTTTGTGGCCACCGCTTTGCGTTGTTCTTCCCACTTTCTCTCCAGGTCTCTCCCTTGGTCCGCCAGCATCCTGCTCATGTCTTTGTATCTTTCCTCCGTCTTCTGTTCTGCTTCTATGCGTCCTTTCTCCGTCTTCGCACTCATTTCTGCCAATTTTCTATCCATGCCATCCATCCTTACCACCATCGTCGCTATCGTCTCATTTAGTGTCTCAATCGTCTCTTTTAGTTCTTGGATCATGCGTGTTGTTGTGGTGTCATGGGTTGGCGTTTGGGTCTGAGGGCATGCAGTTGGATGGGGGTGTGTGTGGTTGGGTGGGGTGTTCCCTGGCAGATTGGAGAGCTGGGTCGGAGATTGTGCAGCTCCCTTCGGGTTTGGCAGTTTGGTGTGTTTCGTCCGTTTGGCTGCCATTTAAATTTAAATTTAAATTTAAATTCAAATTTTTAAATTTCAAATTTCAAATTTCAAATTTCAAATTTCAAATTTCAAATTTCAAACTCCAAATTCCAAATTCCAAATTTCAAATTTTTTTCTTCCTGCCTGTCTGTTTGACCTTAAGGCCACCCTTTGCTTTAGAGAGTTGTATGGGGGTCGTCCCTGTGTAAGGTTTTCAAGCTTGTGAGATGGATTGGTTCAAGTTCCTCTGCCAAAAGTCAGCACATGTACATGCCTCACAGTTCACTTTTCAACAACCATCCCCAAGTCCACCAGGGGGTGCAGTCTGCCTTCAGATAAATTCTGTATTGTGTATTGTTGGCTGGGATGGGCCCAATGCTGGAGGGGGTCTGTGGCTTGGGGCCCGTGTGGATGTCTCCTCTTCTCCCTGGGCCGCACTATCAGTTCTCAGCCACCCACGCCCCTAGACAGATCAGCTTCAGGTGTCTGGCTGGTCTTTCTTGAGTAACGCTCCCCACGTGTCTCTCTTGTCTTGGGGCTTCGTCTCCGCCCGGGGGGGGGTTTAGCCTTCCTCCAAGGCCTATGGTGCTGGCCTCCCCCCTCTTGCTGCCCTCCGTATGGGGGGGAAAGGGGGAGGTAGCGCGTCTGCGGGAGTTCCCCCCCCTCTTTGTTCCCTCACCGCCTCTTTGTCTTAGCCTGCCCGTTCGG
The DNA here is from genome assembly GCA_034064705.1 of Bothrops alternatus. Lineage (NCBI taxonomy): Eukaryota > Metazoa > Chordata > Lepidosauria > Squamata > Viperidae > Bothrops > Bothrops alternatus. The sequence goes on from JARGCV010000216.1 coordinate 408,878, forward strand.
TTCCGTCTTCCTTCACCCACCCGGCTCTTCCTTACCTCCTCTGGTTCTTTCCGGGGGCTGGGAGGGGTTTTATGGGGGTCTTGCCGGGGGTCTTCTGTCCGCTGCTGGCCTCTGCTGATGGGGCCTCTCGGGGTGTTGTTTTCAGGCCCCCTCCGGTCCCGTCGTTGTCCGCAGTCTTCTTCTTTCCCCTGTGTCGGCCGGCTCTCCGGCCTCTTCCTTTTGTCCGGCTGCTCCGGCCCTCCCCGCCTCCGATTCCTGCGTCTGGCTCTCACCTCTGCTCCCTCGGTCTTCCTCGCCCTCTTAGGCTCGTCTGGGGGCCGTCTTCAATCGGTAGGCTCTCCCGGCGGCGGCCTCCGTCTGTCTCCCGGCTGGTCGTCGCTGCCGTATTTCGTCTCCCTCGGCTAGTTCCGCTCTCCGGGCCTGCCGGCCTCTCCAAGCCCGCCGGCCGGCCGCTCCGCCGCCGCCGCCTTCCTCCGCTTCGCTCGCTGTTCGTGGGGGACCCTCGGCGGCGATTTACCCTTCTCCGGACTGCTCTTATCTTATCTTATCTTATCTTATCTTATCTTATCTTATCTTATCTTATCTTATCTTATCTTATCTTATCTTATCTTACCTTACCTTACCTTACCTTACCTTACCTTACCTTACCTTACCTTACCTTACCTTACCTTACCTTACCTTACCTTATCCTGTCCTGTCCTGTCCTGTCCTGTCCTGTCCTGTCCTGTCCTGTCCTGTCCTGTCCTGTCTTGTCTTGTCTTGTCTTGTCTTGCCTTGTCTTGTCTTGCCTTGTTGTCTTGTCTTACCTCATCTTGTCCTGTCTCATCCTATCTTATCTTATCTTATCTTATCTTGTCTTGTCTTGTCTTGTCTTGTCTTGTCTTGTCTTGTCTTGTCTTGTCTTGTCTTGCCTTGCCTTGCCTTGCCTTGCCTTATCTATCTTATCTTATCTTGTCTTGTCTTGTCTTGTCTTGTCTTGTCTTGTCTTGTCTTGTCTTGTCTTGTCTTGTCTTGTCTTGTCTTGTCTCGCCTTGTCTTGTCCTTTCTCGTCCTATCTTATCTTATCTTATCTTATCTTATCTTATCTTATCTTATCTTATCTTATCTTATCTTATCTTATCTCATCTCATCTTATCTCATCTCATCTCATCTCATCTCATCTCATCTCATCTCATCTCGTCTCGTCTCGCCTCGCCTTGTCCTATCCTATCCTATCCTATCCTATCCTATCCTATCCTATCCTATCCTATCCTATCTTATCTTATCTTATCTTATCTTATCTTATCTTATCTTATCTTATCTTATCTTATCTTATCTTATCTTATCTTATCTTATCTTATCTTATCTTATCTTATCTTATCTTATCTTATCTTATCTTATCTTATCTTATCTTATCTTATCTTATCTTGTCTTGTCTTGTCTTGTCTTGTCCTGTCCTGTCCTGTCCTGTCCTGTCCTGTCCTGTCCTGTCCTGTCCTGTCCTGTCCTGTCCTGTCCTGTCCTGTCTCGTCTCGTCTCGTCTCGCCTCGCCTCGCCTTGTCCTGTCTTATCTTATCTTATCTTATCTTATCTTATCTTATCTTATCTTATCTTATCTTATCTTATCTTATCTTATCTTATCTTATCTTATCTTATCTTATCTTATCTTATCTTATCTTATCTTATCTTATCTTATCTTATCTTATCTTATCTTATCTTATCTTATCTTATCTTATCTTATCTTATCTTATCTATCTTATCTTATCTTATCTTATCTTATCTTATCTTATCTTATCTTATCTTATCTTATCTTATCTTATCTTATCTTATCTTATCTTATCTTATCTTATCTTATCTTATCTTATCTTAATTGTTTTCTTGCCTTGTGTTGTCTTGTTTTATCTTTTCCTTTCTCGTCCTGTCTCACCTTATCTTATCTTATCTTGTCTTGTCTTGTCTTGTCTTGTCTTGTCTTGTCTTGTCTTGTCTTGTCTTGTCTTGTCTTGTCTTGTCTTGTCTTGTCTTGTCTTGTCTTGTCTTGTCTTGTCTTGTCTTGTCTTGTCTTGTCTTGTCTTGCCTTGCCTTGCCTTGCCTTGCCTTATCTATCTTATCTTATCTTATCTTGTCTTGTCTTGTCTTGTCTTGTCTTGTCTTGTCTTGTCTTGTCTTGTCTTGTCTTGTCTTGTCTTGTCTTGTCTTGTCTTGTCTTGTCTTGTCTTGTCTTGTCTTGTCTTGTCTTGTCTCGCCTTGTCTTGTCCTTTCTCGTCCTATCTTATCTTATCTTATCTTACCTTACCTTACCTTACCTTACCTTACCTTACCTTACCTTACCTTACCTTACCTTACCTTACCTTACCTTACCTTACCTTACCTTACCTTACCTTACCTTACCTTACCTTACCTTACCTTGTCTTGTCTTGTCCTGTCCTGTCCTGTCCTGTCCTGTCCTGTCCTGTCCTGTCCTGTCTTGTCTTGTCTTGTCTTGTCTTGTCTTGTCTTGTCTTGTCTTGTCTTGTCTTGTCTTGTCTTGTCTTGTCTTGTCTTGTCTTGTCTCGTCTTGTCTTGTCCTTTCTCGTCCTATCTTATCTTATCTTATCTTATCTTATCTTATCTTATCTTATCTTATCTTATCTTATCTTATCTTGTCTTGTCTTGTCTTGTCTTGTCTTGTCTTGTCTCGTCTCGTCTCGTCTCGTCTCGTCTCGTCTCGTCTCGTCTCTTCTCGTCTCGTCTCGTCTCGTCTCGTCTCATCTTATCTTATCTTATCTTATCTTGCCTTATCATGTCCTTTCTCGTCCTATCTTATCTTATCTTATCTTATCTTATCTTATCTTATCTTATCTTATCTTATCTTATCTTATCTTATCTTATCTTATCTTATCTTATCTTATCTTATCTTATCTTATCTTATCTTATCTTATCTTATCTTATCTTATCTTATCTTATCTTATCTTGTCTTGTCTTGTCTTGTCTTGTCCTGTCCTGTCCTGTCCTGTCCTGTCCTGTCCTGTCCTGTCCTGTCCTGTCCTGTCCTGTCCTGTCTCGTCTCGTCTCGTCTCGTCTCGTCTCGTCTCGCCTCGCCTCGCCTTGTCCTGTCTTATCTTATCTTATCTTATCTTATCTTATCTTATCTTATCTTATCTTATCTTATCTTATCTTATCTTATCTTATCTTATCTTATCTTATCTTATCTTATCTTATCTTATCTTATCTTATCTTATCTTATCTTATCTTATCTTATCTTATCTTATCTTATCTTATCTTATCTTAATTGTTTTCTTGCCTTGTGTTGTCTTGTTTTATCTTTTCCTTTCTCGTCCTGTCTCACCTTATCTTATCTTATCTTGTCTTGTCTTGTCTTGTCTTGTCTTGTCTTGTCTTGTCTTGTCTTGTCTTGTCTTGTCTTGTCTTGTCTTGTCTTGTCTTGTCTTGTCTTGTCTTGTCTTGTCTTGTCTTGTCTTGTCTTGTCTTGTCTTGTCTTGTCTTGTCTTGTTGTCTTGTCTTACCTTATCTTGTCCTGTCTCATCCTATCTTATCTTGTCTTGTCTTGTCTTGTCTTGTCTTGTCTTGTCTTGTCTTGTCTTGTCTTGTCTTGTCTTGTCTTGTCTTGTCTTGTCTTGTCTTGTCTTGTCTTGTCTTGCCTTGCCTTGCCTTGCCTTGCCTTATCTATCTTATCTTATCTTATCTTGTCTTGTCTTGTCTTGTCTTGTCTTGTCTTGTCTTGTCTTGTCTTGTCTTGTCTTGTCTTGTCTTGTCTTGTCTTGTCTTGTCTTGTCTTGTCTTGTCTTGTCTCGCCTTGTCTTGTCCTTTCTCGTCCTATCTTATCTTATCTTATCTTACCTTACCTTACCTTACCTTACCTTACCTTACCTTACCTTACCTTACCTTACCTTACCTTACCTTACCTTACCTTACCTTACCTTACCTTACCTTACCTTACCTTACCTTGTCTTGTCTTGTCCTGTCCTGTCCTGTCCTGTCCTGTCCTGTCCTGTCCTGTCCTGTCCTGTCCTGTCTTGTCTTGTCTTGTCTTGTCTTGTCTTGTCTTGTCTTGTCTTGTCTTGTCTTGTCTTGTCTTGTCTTGTCTTGTCTTGTCTTGTCTTGTCTTGTCTTGTCTTGTCTTGTCTTGTCTTGTCTCGTCTTGTCTCGTCTTGTCTTGTCCTTTCTCGTCCTATCTTATCTTATCTTATCTTATCTTATCTTATCTTATCTTATCTTATCTTATCTTGTCTTGTCTTGTCTTGTCTTGTCTTGTCTTGTCTTGTCTCGTCTCGTCTCGTCTCGTCTCGTCTCGTCTCGTCTCGTCTCGTCTCGTCTCGTCTCGTCTCGTCTCGTCTCGTCTCATCTCATCTTATCTTATCTTATCTTATCTTGCCTTATCATGTCCTTTCTCGTCCTATCTTATCTTATCTTATCTTATCTTATCTTATCTTATCTTATCTTATCTTATCTTATCTCATCTCATCTCATCTCATCTCATCTCATCTCATCTCATCTCATCTCATCTCATCTCATCTCATCTTATCTCATCTTATCTTACCTTACCTTGTCCTCTCTCGTCCTTTCTCGTCCTATCTCGTCCTATCTTATCTTATCTTATCTTATCTTATCTTATCTTATCTTATCTTATCTTATCTCATCTCATCTCATCTCGTCTCCTCTCGTCTCGTCTCGTCTCGTCTCGTCTCGTCTCGCCTTGCCTTGTCCTGTCTTATCTTATCTTATCTTATCTTATCTTATCTTATCTTATCTTATCTTATCTTATCTTATCTTATCTTATCTTATCTTATCTTATCTTATCTTATCTTATCTTAATTGTTTTCTTGCCTTGTGTTGTCTTGTTTTATCTTTTCCTTTCTCGTCCTGTCTCACCTTATCTTATCTTATCTTGTCTTGTCTTGTCTTGTCTTGTCTTGTCTTGTCTTGTCTTGTCTTGTCTTGTCTTGTCTTGTCTTGTCTTGTCTTGTCTTGTCTTGTCTTGTCTTGTCTTGTCTTGTCTTGTCTTGTCTTGTCTTGTCTTGTCTTGTCTTGTCTTGTCTTGTTGTCTTGTCTTACCTTATCTTGTCCTGTCTCATCCTATCTTATCTTGTCTTGTCTTGTCTTGTCTTGTCTTGTCTTGTCTTGTCTTGTCTTGTCTTGTCTTGTCTTGTCTTGTCTTGTCTTGTCTTGTCTTGTCTTGTCTTGTCTTGTCTTGTCTTGTCTTGTCTTGTCTTGCCTTGCCTTGCCTTGCCTTGCCTTATCTATCTTATCTTATCTTATCTTGTCTTGTCTTGTCTTGTGTTGTCTTGTCTTGTCTTGTCTTGTCTTGTCTTGTCTTGTCTTGTCTTGTCTTGTCTCGCCTTGTCTTGTCCTTTCTCGTCCTATCTTATCTTATCTTATCTTATCTTACCTTACCTTACCTTACCTTACCTTACCTTACCTTACCTTACCTTACCTTACCTTACCTTACCTTACCTTACCTTACCTTGTCTTGTCTTGTCCTGTCCTGTCCTGTCCTGTCCTGTCCTGTCCTGTCCTGTCTTGTCTTGTCTTGTCTTGTCTTGTCTTGTCTTGTCTTGTCTTGTCTTGTCTTGTCTTGTCTTGTCTCGTCTTGTCTTGTCCTTTCTCGTCCTATCTTATCTTATCTTATCTTATCTTATCTTATCTTATCTTGTCTTGTCTTGTCTTGTCTTGTCTTGTCTTGTCTTGTCTTGTCTCGTCTCGTCTCGTCTCGTCTCGTCTCGTCTCGTCTCATCTCGTCTCGTCTCGTCTCGTCTCGTCTCGTCTCGTCTCATCTCATCTTATCTTATCTTATCTTATCTTGCCTTATCATGTCCTTTCTCGTCCTATCTTATCTTATCTTATCTTATCTTATCTTATCTTATCTTATCTTATCTTATCTTATCTTATCTTATCTTATCTTATCTTATCTTATCTTATCTTATCTTATCTTATCTTATCTTATCTTATCTTGTCTTGTCTTGTCTTGTCTTGTCTTGTCTTGTCTTGTCTTGTCTTGTCTTGTCCTGTCCTGTCCTGTCCTGTCCTGTCCTGTCCTGTCCTGTCCTGTCCTGTCCTGTCCTGTCCTGTCCTGTCCTGTCCTGTCCTGTCTCGTCTCGTCTCGTCTCGTCTCGTCTTGTCTCGTCTCGTCTCGTCTCGTCTCGTCTCGTCTCGTCTCGCCTCGCCTCGCCTTGTCCTGTCTTATCTTATCTTATCTTATCTTATCTTATCTTATCTTATCTTATCTTATCTTATCTTATCTTATCTTATCTTATCTTATCTTATCTTATCTTATCTTATCTTATCTTATCTTATCTTATCTTATCTTATCTTATCTTATCTTATCTTATCTTATCTTATCTTATCTTATCTTAATTGTTTTCTTGCCTTGTGTTGTCTTGTTTTATCTTTTCCTTTCTCGTCCTGTCTCACCTTATCTTATCTTATCTTGTCTTGTCTTGTCTTGTCTTGTCTTGTCTTGTCTTGTCTTGTCTTGTCTTGTCTTGTCTTGTCTTGTCTTGTCTTGTCTTGTCTTGTCTTGTCTTGTCTTGTTGTCTTGTCTTACCTTATCTTGTCCTGTCTCATCCTATCTTATCTTGTCTTGTCTTGTCTTGTCTTGTCTTGTCTTGTCTTGTCTTGTCTTGTCTTGTCTTGTCTTGTCTTGTCTTGTCTTGTCTTGTCTTGCCTTGCCTTGCCTTGCCTTGCCTTATCTATCTTATCTTATCTTATCTTGTCTTGTCTTGTCTTGTCTTGTCTTGTCTTGTCTTGTCTTGTCTTGTCTTGTCTTGTCTTGTCTCGCCTTGTCTTGTCCTTTCTCGTCCTATCTTATCTTATCTTATCTTACCTTACCTTACCTTACCTTACCTTACCTTACCTTACCTTACCTTACCTTACCTTACCTTACCTTACCTTACCTTACCTTGTCTTGTCTTGTCCTGTCCTGTCCTGTCCTGTCCTGTCCTGTCCTGTCCTGTCCTGTCCTGTCTTGTCTTGTCTTGTCTTGTCTTGTCTTGTCTTGTCTTGTCTTGTCTTGTCTTGTCTTGTCTTGTCTTGTCTTGTCTTGTCTTGTCTTGTCTCGTCTTGTCTTGTCCTTTCTCGTCCTATCTTATCTTATCTTATCTTATCTTATCTTATCTTATCTTATCTTATCTTATCTTGTCTTGTCTTGTCTTGTCTTGTCTTGTCTTGTCTTGTCTTGTCTCGTCTCGTCTCGTCTCGTCTCGTCTCGTCTCGTCTCGTCTCGTCTCGTCTCGTCTCGTCTCGTCTCGTCTCGTCTCGTCTCGTCTCGTCTCATCTTATCTTATCTTATCTTATCTTGCCTTATCATGTCCTTTCTCGTCCTATCTTATCTTATCTTATCTTATCTTATCTTATCTTATCTTATCTTATCTTATCTCATCTCATCTCATCTCATCTCATCTCATCTCATCTCATCTCATCTCATCTCATCTCATCTTATCTCATCTTATCTTACCTTACCTTGTCCTCTCTCGTCCTTTCTCGTCCTATCTCGTCCTATCTTATCTTATCTTATCTTATCTTATCTTATCTTATCTTATCTTATCTTATCTTATCTTATCTCATCTCATCTCATCTCGTCTCGTCTCGTCTCGTCTCGTCTCGTCTCGTCTCGTCTCGTCTTGCCTTGTCCTGTCTTGTCTTATCTTATCTTATCTTATCTTATCTTATCTTATCTTATCTTATCTTATCTTATCTTACCTTGCCTTGCCTTGCCTTGCCTTGCCTTGCCTTGCCTTGCCTTGCCTTGCCTTGCCTTGCCTTGCCTTGCCTTGCCTTGCCTTGCCTTGCCTTGCCTTGCCTTGCCTTGCCTTGCCTTGCCTTGCCTTGCCTTGCCTTGTCCTGTCCTGTCCTGTCCTGTCCTGTCCTGTCCTGTCCTGTCCTGTCCTGTCCTGTCCTGTCCTGTCCTGTCTTGTCTTGTCTTGTCTTGTCTTGTCTTGTCTTGTCTTGTCTTGTCTTGTCTTGTCTTGTCTTGTCTTGTCTTGTCTTGTCTCGCCTTGTCTTTTCCTTTCTCGTCCTATCTTATCTTATCTTATCTTATCTTATCTTATCTTGTCTTGTCTTGTCTTGTCTTGTCTTGTCTTGTCTTGTCTTGTCTTGTCTTGTCTTGTCTTGTCTTGTCTCGTCTCGTCTCGTCTCGTCTCGTCTCGTCTCGTCTCGTCTCGTCTCGTCTCGTCTCGTCTCGTCTCGTCTCGTCTCGTCTCATCTCATCTTATCTTATCTTATCTCGCCTTATCATGTCCTTTCTCGTCCTATCTTATCTTATCTTATCTTATCTTATCTTATCTTATCTTATCTTATCTTATCTTATCTTATCTTATCTTATCTTATCTTATCTTATCTTATCTTATCTTATCTTATCTTATCTTATCTTATCTTATCTTATCTTATCTTATCTTATCTTATCTTATCTTATCTTATCTTATCTTATCTTATCTTATCTTATCTTATCTTATCTTATCTTATCTTATCCTATCCTATTATATCCTATCCTATCCTATCCTATCCTATCCTATCCTATCTTATCTTATCTTGTCTCGTCTCGTCTCGTCTCGTCTCGTCTCGTCTCGTCTCGTCTCGCCTCGCCTTGCCTTGCCTTGTCCTATCTTATCTTATCTTATCTTATCTTATCTTATCTTATCTTATCTTATCTTATCTTATCTTATCTTATCTTATCTTATCTTATCTTATCTTATCTTATCTTATCTTATCTTATCTTATCTTATCTTATCTTATCTTATCTTATCTTATCTTATCTTATCTTATCTTATCTTATCTTATCTTATCTTATCTTATCTTATCTTATCTTATCTTATCTTATCTTATCTTATCTCATGTTATCTTGCCTTATCTTTTCCTTCCTCGTCCTTTTTCGTCCTTTTTCGTCCTATCTTATCTTATCTTATCTTATCTTATCTTATCTTATCTTATCTTATCTTATCTTATCTTATCTTATCTTATCTTATCTTATCTTATCTTATCTTATCTTATCTTATCTTATCTCATCTCATCTCATCTCATCTCATCTCATCTCATCTCATCTCATCTCATCTCATCTCATCTCATCTCATCTCATCTCATCTCATCTCATCTCATCTCATCTCATCTCATCTCATCTCATCTCATCTCATCTCATCTCATCTCATCTCATCTCATCTCATCTCATCTCATCTTATCTCATCTTATCTTACCTTACCTTGTCCTCTCTCGTCATTTCTCGTCCTATCTCGTCCTATCTTATCTTATCTTATCTTATCTTATCTTATCTTATCTTATCTTATCTTATCTTATCTTATCTTATCTTATCTTATCTCGTCTCGTCTCGTCTCGTCTCGTCTCGTCTCGTCTCGTCTCGTCTCGTCTCGTCTTGCCTTGCCTTGTCCTGTCTTATCTTATCTTATCTTATCTTATCTTATCTTATCTTATCTTATCTTATCTTATCTTATCTTGCCTTGCCTTGCCTTGCCTTGCCTTGCCTTGCCTTGCCTTGCCTTGCCTTGCCTTGCCTTGCCTTGCCTTGCCTTGCCTTGCCTTGCCTTGCCTTGCCTTGCCTTGCCTTGCCTTGCCTTGCCTTGCCTTGCCTTGCCTTGCCTTGCCTTGCCTTGTCCTGTCCTGTCCTGTCCTGTCCTGTCCTGTCCTGTCCTGTCCTGTCCTGTCCTGTCCTGTCTTGTCTTGTCTTGTCTTGTCTTCTCTTGTCTTGTCTTGTCTTGTCTTGTCTTGTCTTGTCTTGTCTTGTCTTGTCTTGTCTCGCCTTGTCTTGTCCTTTCTCGTCCTATCTTATCTTATCTTATCTTATCTTATCTTGTCTTGTCTTGTCTTGTCTTGTCTTGTCTTGTCTTGTCTTGTCTTGTCTTGTCTTGTCTCGTCTCGTCTCGTCTCGTCTCGTCTCGTCTCGTCTCGTCTCGTCTCGTCTCGTCTCGTCTCGTCTCATCTCATCTTATCTTATCTTATCTTATCTTGCCTTATCATGTCCTTTCTCGTCCTATCTTATCTTATCTTATCTTATCTTATCTTATCTTATCTTATCTTATCTTATCTTATCTTATCTTATCTTATCCTGTCCTGTCCTGTCCTGTCCTGTCCTGTCCTGTCCTGTCCTGTCCTGTCCTGTCTCGTCTCGTCTCGTCTCGTCTCGTCTCGCCTCGCCTCGCCTTGTCCTGTCTTATCTTATCTTATCTTATCTTATCTTATCTTATCTTATCTTATCTTATCTTATCTTATCTTATCTTATCTTATCTTATCTTATCTTATCTTATCTTATCTTATCTTATCTTATCTTATCTTATCTTATCTTATCTTATCTTATCTTATCTTATCTTATCTTATCTTATCTTATCTTATCTTATCTTATCTTATCTTATCTTAATTGTTTTCTTGCCTTGTGTTGTCTTGTTTTATCTTTTCCTTTCTCGTCCTGTCTCACCTTATCTTATCTTATCTTGTCTTGTCTTGTCTTGTCTTGTCTTGTCTTGTCTTGTCTTGTCTTGTCTTGTCTTGTCTTGTCTTGTCTTGTCTTGTCTTGTCTTGTCTTGTCTTGTCTTGTCTTGTCTTGTCTTGTTGTCTTGTCTTACCTTATCTTGTCCTGTCTCATCCTATCTTATCTTGTCTTGTCTTGTCTTGTCTTGTCTTGTCTTGTCTTGTCTTGTCTTGTCTTGTCTTGTCTTGTCTTGTCTTGTCTTGTCTTGTCTTGTCTTGTCTTGTCTTGTCTTGTCTTGTCTTGTCTTGTCTTGCCTTGCCTTGCCTTGCCTTGCCTTATCTATCTTATCTTATCTTGTCTTGTCTTGTCTTGTCTTGTCTTGTCTTGTCTTGTCCTGTCCTGTCCTGTCTTGTCTTGTCTTGTCTTGTCTTGTCTTGTCTTGTCTTGTCTTGTCTTGTCTTGTCTTGTCTTGTCTTGTCTTGTCTTGTCTTGTCTTGTCTTGTCCTTTCTCGTCCTATCTTATCTTATCTTATCTTATCTTATCTTATCTTATCTTATCTTATCTTATCTTATCTTATCTTATCTTGTCTTGTCTTGTCTTGTCTTGTCTTGTCTTGTCTTGTCTCGTCTCGTCTCGTCTCGTCTCGTCTCGTCTCGTCTCGCCTCGCCTCGCCTTGTCCTGTCTTATCTTATCTTATCTTATCTTATCTTATCTTATCTTATCTTATCTTATCTTATCTTATCTTATCTTATCTTATCTTATCTTATCTTATCTTATCTTATCTTATCTTATCTTATCTTATCTTATCTTATCTTATCTTATCTTATCTTATCTTATCTTATCTTATCTTATCTTATCTTATCTTATCTTATCTTATCTTATCTTATCTTATCTTATCTTATCTTATCTTATCTTATCTTATCTTATCTTAATTGTTTTCTTGCCTTGTGTTGTCTTGTTTTATCTTTTCCTTTCTCGTCCTGTCTCACCTTATCTTATCTTATCTTGTCTTGTCTTGTCTTGTCTTGTCTTGTCTTGTCTTGTCTTGTCTTGTCTTGTCTTGTCTTGTCTTGTCTTGTCTTGTCTTGTCTTGTCTTGTCTTGTCTTGTCTTGTTGTCTTGTCTTACCTTATCTTGTCCTGTCTCATCCTATCTTATCTTGTCTTGTCTTGTCTTGTCTTGTCTTGTCTTGTCTTGTCTTGTCTTGTCTTGTCTTGTCTTGTCTTCTCTTGTCTTGTCTTGTCTTGTCTTGTCTTGTCTTGTCTTGTCTTGTCTTGTCTTGTCTTGTCTTGTCTTGTCTTGTCTTGTCTTGCCTTGCCTTGCCTTGCCTTGCCTTGCCTTGCCTTATCTATCTTATCTTATCTTATCTTGTCTTGTCTTGTCTTGTCTTGTCTTGTCTTGTCTTGTCTTGTCTTGTCTTGTCTTGTCTTGTCTTGTCTTGTCTTGTCTTGTCTTGTCTTGTCTTGTCTTGTCTTGTCTTGTCTTGTCTTGTCTTGTCTTGTCTTGTCTTGTCTTGTCTTGTCTTGTCTTGTCTTGTCTTGTCTTGTCTTGTCTTGTCTTGTCTTGTCTTGTCTCGCCTTGTCTTGTCCTTTCTCGTCCTATCTTATCTTATCTTATCTTACCTTACCTTACCTTACCTTACCTTACCTTACCTTACCTTACCTTACCTTACCTTACCTTACCTTACCTTACCTTACCTTACCTTACCTTACCTTACCTTACCTTACCTTACCTTACCTTACCTTGTCTTGTCTTGTCTTGTCCTGTCCTGTCCTGTCCTGTCCTGTCCTGTCCTGTCCTGTCCTGTCCTGTCTTGTCTTGTCTTGTCTTGTCTTGTCTTGTCTTGTCTTGTCTTGTCTTGTCTTGTCTTGTCTTGTCTTGTCTTGTCTCGTCTTGTCTTGTCCTTTCTCGTCCTATCTTATCTTATCTTATCTTATCTTATCTTATCTTATCTTATCTTATCTTATCTTATCTTATCTTATCTTATCTTGTCTTGTCTTGTCTTGTCTTGTCTTGTCTTGTCTTGTCTCGTCTCGTCTCGTCTCGTCTCGTCTCGTCTCGTCTCGTCTCGTCTCGTCTCGTCTCGTCTCGTCTCGTCTCGTCTCATCTTATCTTATCTTATCTTATCTTGCCTTATCATGTCCTTTCTCGTCCTATCTTATCTTATCTTATCTTATCTTATCTTATCTTATCTTATCTTATCTTATCTTATCTTATCTTATCTCATCTCATCTCATCTCATCTCATCTCATCTCATCTCATCTCATCTCATCTCATCTCATCTCATCTCATCTCATCTTATCTCATCTTATCTTACCTTACCTTGTCCTCTCTCGTCCTTTCTCGTCCTATCTCGTCCTATCTTATCTTATCTTATCTTATCTTATCTTATCTTATCTTATCTTATCTTATCTTATCTTATCTCATCTCATCTCGTCTCGTCTCGTCTCGTCTCGTCTCGTCTTGCCTTGCCTTGCCTTGTCCTGTCTTATCTTATCTTATCTTATCTTATCTTATCTTATCTTATCTTATCTTATCTTATCTTATCTTATCTTGCCTTGCCTTGCCTTGCCTTGCCTTGCCTTGCCTTGCCTTGCCTTGCCTTGCCTTGCCTTGCCTTGCCTTGCCTTGCCTTGCCTTGCCTTGCCTTGCCTTGCCTTGCCTTGCCTTGCCTTGCCTTGCCTTGCCTTGCCTTGCCTTGCCTTGCCTTGCCTTGCCTTGCCTTGCCTTGTCTTGTCTTGTCTTGTCCTGTCCTGTCCTGTCCTGTCCTGTCCTGTCCTGTCCTGTCCTGTCCTGTCCTGTCCTGTCCTGTCCTGTCCTGTCCTGTCCTGTCTTGTCCTGTCTTGTCTTGTCTTGTCTTGTCTTGTCTTGTCTTGTCTTGTCTTGTCTTGTCTTGTCTTGTCTTGTCTTGTCTCGCCTTGTCTTGTCCTTTCTCGTCCTATCTTATCTTATCTTATCTTATCTTATCTTATCTTATCTTATCTTATCTTGTCTTGTCTTGTCTTGTCTTGTCTTGTCTTGTCTTGTCTTGTCTTGTCTCGTCTCGTCTCGTCTCGTCTCGTCTCGTCTCGTCTCGTCTCGTCTCGTCTCGTCTCGTCTCGTCTCGTCTCGTCTCGTCTCGTCTCATCTTATCTTATCTTATCTCGCCTTATCATGTCCTTTCTCGTCCTATCTTATCTTATCTTATCTTATCTTATCTTATCTTATCTTATCTTATCTTATCTTATCTTATCTTACCTTACCTTACCTTACCTTACCTTACCTTACCTTACCTTACCTTACCTTACCTTACCTTACCTTACCTTACCTTACCTTACCTTACCTTACCTTACCTTGTCCTGTCCTGTCCTGTCCTGTCCTGTCCTGTCCTGTCCTGTCCTGTCCTGTCCTGTCCTGTCCTGTCCTGTCCTGTCCTGTCCTGTCTTGTCTTGTCTTGTCTTGTCTTGTCTTGTCTTGTCTTGTCTTGTCTTGTCTTGCCTTGTCTTGTCTTGCCTTGTTGTCTTGTCTTACCTCATCTTGTCCTGTCTCATCCTATCTTATCTTATCTTATCTTATCTTATCTTGTCTTGTCTTGTCTTGTCTTGTCTTGTCTTGTCTTGTCTTGTCTTGTCTTGTCTTGCCTTGCCTTGCCTTGCCTTGCCTTGCCTTGCCTTATCTATCTTATCTTATCTTGTCTTGTCTTGTCTTGTCTTGTCTTGTCTTGTCTTGTCTTGTCTTGTCTTGTCTTGTCTCGCCTTGTCTTGTCCTTTCTCGTCCTATCTTATCTTATCTTATCTTATCTTATCTTATCTTATCTTATCTTATCTTATCTTATCTTATCTTATCTTATCTTATCTTATCTTATCTTATCTTATCTTATCTCATCTCATCTCATCTCATCTCATCTCATCTCATCTCATCTCATCTCATCTCATCTCATCTCATCTCATCTCATCTCATCTCATCTCATCTCATCTCATCTCATCTCATCTCATCTCATCTCATCTCATCTCATCTCATCTCATCTCATCTCATCTCATCTCATCTCATCTCGTCTCGTCTCGTCTCGTCTCGTCTCGTCTCGTCTTGCCTTGCCTTGTCCTGTCTTATCTTATCTTATCTTATCTTATCTTATCTTATCTTATCTTATCTTATCTTATCTTATCTTATCTTATCTTATCTTATCTTATCTTATCTTATCTTATCTTATCTTATCTTATCTTATCTTATCTTATCTTATCTTATCTTATCTTATCTTATCTTATCTTATCTTATCTTATCTTATCTTATCTTATCTTATCTTATCTTATCTTATCTTATCTTATCTTATCTTATCTTATCTTAATTGTTTTCTTGCCTTGTGTTGTCTTGTTTTATCTTTTCCTTTCTCGTCCTGTCTCGCCTTATCTTATCTTGTCTTGTCTTGTCTTGTCTTGTCTTGTCTTGTCTTGTCTTGTCTTGTCTTGTTGTCTTGTCTTACCTTATCTTGTCCTGTCTCATCCTATCTTATCTTATCTTATCTTGTCTTGTCTTGTCTTGTCTTGTCTTGTCTTGTCTTGTCTTGTCTTGTCTTGTCTTGTCTTGTCTTGTCTTGTCTTGTCTTGCCTTGCCTTGCCTTGCCTTGCCTTGCCTTGCCTTATCTATCTTATCTTATCTCATCTTGTCTTGTCTTGTCTTGTCTTGTCTTGTCTTGTCTTGTCTTGTCTTGTCTTGTCTTGTCTCGCCTTGTCTTGTCCTTTCTCGTCCTATCTTATCTTATCTTATCTTATCTTATCTTATCTTATCTTATCTTATCTTATCTTATCTTATCTTATCTTATCTTATCTTATCTCATCTCATCTCATCTCATCTCATCTCATCTCATCTCATCTCATCTCATCTCATCTTATCTCGTCTCGTCTCGTCTCGCCTTGCCTTGTCCTGTCTTATCTTATCTTATCTTATCTTATCTTATCTTATCTTATCTTATCTTATCTTATCTTATCTTATCTTATCTTATCTTATCTTACCTTACCTTACCTTACCTTACCTTACCTTACCTTACCTTACCTTACCTTACCTTACCTTACCTTACCTTACCTTACCTTACCTTACCTTATCCTGTCCTGTCCTGTCCTGTCCTGTCCTGTCCTGTCCTGTCCTGTCCTGTCCTGTCCTGTCTTGTCTTGTCTTGTCTTGTCTTGTCTTGCCTTGTCTTGTCTTGCCTTGTTGTCTTGTCTTACCTCATCTTGTCCTGTCTCATCCTATCTTATCTTATCTTATCTTGTCTTGTCTTGTCTTGTCTTGTCTTGTCTTGTCTTGTCTTGTCTTGTCTTGTCTTGTCTTGTCTTGTCTTGTCTTGCCTTGCCTTGCCTTGCCTTGCCTTATCTATCTTATCTTATCTTGTCTTGTCTTGTCTTGTCTTGTCTTGTCTTGTCTTGTCTTGTCTTGTCTTGTCTTGTCTCGCCTTGTCTTGTCCTTTCTCGTCCTATCTTATCTTATCTTATCTTATCTTATCTTATCTTATCTTATCTTATCTTATCTTATCTTATCTTATCTTATCTCATCTCATCTCATCTCATCTCATCTCATCTCATCTCATCTCATCTCATCTCATCTCATCTCATCTCATCTCATCTCATCTCATCTCATCTCATCTCATCTCATCTTGTCTCGTCTCGTCTCGTCTCGCCTTGCCTTGTCCTGTCTTATCTTATCTTATCTTATCTTATCTTATCTTATCTTATCTTATCTTATCTTATCTTATCTTATCTTATCTTATCTTATCTTATCTTATCTTATCTTATCTTATCTTACCTTACCTTACCTTACCTTACCTTACCTTACCTTACCTTACCTTACCTTACCTTACCTTACCTTACCTTACCTTACCTTACCTTGTCCTGTCCTGTCCTGTCCTGTCCTGTCCTGTCCTGTCCTGTCCTGTCCTGTCCTGTCTTGTCTTGTCTTGTCTTGTCTTGTCTTGCCTTGTCTTGTCTTGCCTTGTTGTCTTGTCTTACCTCATCTTGTCCTGTCTCATCCTATCTTATCTTATCTTATCTTGTCTTGTCTTGTCTTGTCTTGTCTTGTCTTGTCTTGTCTTGTCTTGTCTTGTCTTGCCTTGCCTTGTCCTGTCTTATCTTATCTTATCTTATCTTATCTTATCTTATCTTATCTTATCTTATCTTATCTTATCTTATCTTATCTTGCCTTGCCTTGCCTTGCCTTGCCTTGCCTTGCCTTGCCTTGCCTTGCCTTGCCTTGCCTTGCCTTGCCTTGCCTTGCCTTGCCTTGCCTTGCCTTGCCTTGCCTTGCCTTGCCTTGCCTTGCCTTGCCTTGCCTTGCCTTGCCTTGCCTTGCCTTGCCTTGTCTTGTCTTGTCCTGTCCTGTCCTGTCCTGTCCTGTCCTGTCCTGTCCTGTCCTGTCCTGTCCTGTCCTGTCCTGTCCTGTCTTGTCCTGTCTTGTCTTGTCTTGTCTTGTCTTGTCTTGTCTTGTCTTGTCTTGTCTTGTCTTGTCTTGTCTTGTCTTGTCTTGTCTTGTCTTGTCTCGCCTTGTCTTGTCCTTTCTCGTCCTATCTTATCTTATCTTATCTTATCTTATCTTATCTTATCTTATCTTATCTTGTCTTGTCTTGTCTTGTCTTGTCTTGTCTTGTCTTGTCTTGTCTTGTCTTGTCTTGTCTCGTCTCGTCTCGTCTCGTCTCGTCTCGTCTCGTCTCGTCTCGTCTCGTCTCGTCTCGTCTCATCTTATCTTATCTTATCTCGCCTTATCATGTCCTTTCTCGTCCTATCTTATCTTATCTTATCTTATCTTATCTTATCTTATCTTATCTTATCTTATCTTATCTTATCTTATCTTATCTTATCTTACCTTACCTTACCTTACCTTACCTTACCTTACCTTACCTTACCTTACCTTACCTTACCTTACCTTACCTTACCTTACCTTACCTTACCTTACCTTACCTTACCTTACCTTACCTTATCCTGTCCTGTCCTGTCCTGTCCTGTCCTGTCCTGTCCTGTCCTGTCCTGTCCTGTCCTGTCCTGTCCTGTCCTGTCCTGTCCTGTCTTGTCTTGTCTTGTCTTGTCTTGTCTTGTCTTGTCTTGTCTTGCCTTGTCTTGTCTTGCCTTGTTGTCTTGTCTTACCTCATCTTGTCCTGTCTCATCCTATCTTATCTTATCTTATCTTATCTTATCTTGTCTTGTCTTGTCTTGTCTTGTCTTGTCTTGTCTTGTCTTGTCTTGTCTTGTCTTGTCTTGTCTTGCCTTGCCTTGCCTTGCCTTGCCTTATCTATCTTATCTTATCTTGTCTTGTCTTGTCTTGTCTTGTCTTGTCTTGTCTTGTCTTGTCTCGCCTTGTCTTGTCTTGTCCTTTCTCGTCCTATCTTATCTTATCTTATCTTATCTTATCTTATCTTATCTTATCTTATCTTATCTTATCTTATCTTATCTTATCTTATCTTATCTCATCTCATCTCATCTCATCTCATCTCATCTCATCTCATCTCATCTCATCTTATCTCGTCTCGTCTCGTCTCGCCTTGCCTTGTCCTGTCTTATCTTATCTTATCTTATCTTATCTTATCTTATCTTATCTTATCTTATCTTATCTTATCTTATCTTATCTTATCTTACCTTACCTTACCTTACCTTACCTTACCTTACCTTACCTTACCTTACCTTACCTTACCTTACCTTACCTTACCTTACCTTACCTTACCTTATCCTGTCCTGTCCTGTCCTGTCCTGTCCTGTCCTGTCCTGTCCTGTCCTGTCCTGTCCTGTCTTGTCTTGTCTTGTCTTGTCTTGTCTTGCCTTGTCTTGTCTTGCCTTGTTGTCTTGTCTTACCTCATCTTGTCCTGTCTCATCCTATCTTATCTTATCTTATCTTGTCTTGTCTTGTCTTGTCTTGTCTTGTCTTGTCTTGTCTTGTCTTGTCTTGTCTTGTCTTGTCTTGTCTTGTCTTGCCTTGCCTTGCCTTGCCTTGCCTTATCTATCTTATCTTATCTTGTCTTGTCTTGTCTTGTCTTGTCTTGTCTTGTCTTGTCTTGTCTTGTCTTGTCTTGTCTTGTCTCGCCTTGTCTTGTCCTTTCTCGTCCTATCTTATCTTATCTTATCTTATCTTATCTTATCTTATCTTATCTTATCTTATCTTATCTTATCTTATCTTATCTTATCTCATCTCATCTCATCTCATCTCATCTCATCTCATCTCATCTCATCTCATCTCATCTCATCTCATCTCATCTCATCTCATCTCATCTCATCTCATCTCATCTTATCTCGTCTCGTCTCGTCTCGCCTTGCCTTGTCCTGTCTTATCTTATCTTATCTTATCTTATCTTATCTTATCTTATCTTATCTTATCTTATCTTATCTTATCTTATCTTATCTTATCTTATCTTATCTTATCTTATCTTATCTTACCTTACCTTACCTTACCTTACCTTACCTTACCTTACCTTACCTTACCTTACCTTACCTTACCTTACCTTACCTTACCTTACCTTACCTTGTCCTGTCCTGTCCTGTCCTGTCCTGTCCTGTCCTGTCCTGTCCTGTCCTGTCCTGTCTTGTCTTGTCTTGTCTTGTCTTGTCTTGCCTTGTCTTGTCTTGCCTTGTTGTCTTGTCTTACCTCATCTTGTCCTGTCTCATCCTATCTTATCTTATCTTATCTTGTCTTGTCTTGTCTTGTCTTGTCTTGTCTTGTCTTGTCTTGTCTTGTCTTGTCTTGCCTTGCCTTGTCCTGTCTTATCTTATCTTATCTTATCTTATCTTATCTTATCTTATCTTATCTTATCTTATCTTATCTTATCTTATCTTGCCTTGCCTTGCCTTGCCTTGCCTTGCCTTGCCTTGCCTTGCCTTGCCTTGCCTTGCCTTGCCTTGCCTTGCCTTGCCTTGCCTTGCCTTGCCTTGCCTTGCCTTGCCTTGCCTTGCCTTGCCTTGCCTTGCCTTGCCTTGCCTTGCCTTGCCTTGCCTTGTCTTGTCTTGTCCTGTCCTGTCCTGTCCTGTCCTGTCCTGTCCTGTCCTGTCCTGTCCTGTCCTGTCCTGTCCTGTCCTGTCTTGTCCTGTCTTGTCTTGTCTTGTCTTGTCTTGTCTTGTCTTGTCTTGTCTTGTCTTGTCTTGTCTTGTCTTGTCTTGTCTTGTCTCGCCTTGTCTTGTCCTTTCTCGTCCTATCTTATCTTATCTTATCTTATCTTATCTTATCTTATCTTATCTTATCTTGTCTTGTCTTGTCTTGTCTTGTCTTGTCTTGTCTTGTCTTGTCTTGTCTTGTCTTGTCTCGTCTCGTCTCGTCTCGTCTCGTCTCGTCTCGTCTCGTCTCGTCTCGTCTCGTCTCGTCTCATCTTATCTTATCTTATCTCGCCTTATCATGTCCTTTCTCGTCCTATCTTATCTTATCTTATCTTATCTTATCTTATCTTATCTTATCTTATCTTATCTTATCTTATCTTATCTTACCTTACCTTACCTTACCTTACCTTACCTTACCTTACCTTACCTTACCTTACCTTACCTTACCTTACCTTACCTTACCTTACCTTACCTTACCTTACCTTACCTTACCTTATCCTGTCCTGTCCTGTCCTGTCCTGTCCTGTCCTGTCCTGTCCTGTCCTGTCCTGTCCTGTCCTGTCCTGTCCTGTCCTGTCCTGTCTTGTCTTGTCTTGTCTTGTCTTGTCTTGTCTTGTCTTGTCTTGTCTTGTCTTGTCTTGTCTTGCCTTGCCTTGCCTTGCCTTGCCTTGCCTTGCCTTATCTATCTTATCTTATCTCATCTTGTCTTGTCTTGTCTTGTCTTGTCTTGTCTTGTCTTGTCTTGTCTTGTCTTGTCTTGTCTCGCCTTGTCTTGTCCTTTCTCGTCCTATCTTATCTTATCTTATCTTATCTTATCTTATCTTATCTTATCTTATCTTATCTTATCTTATCTTATCTTATCTTATCTTATCTCATCTCATCTCATCTCATCTCATCTCATCTCATCTCATCTCATCTCATCTTATCTCGTCTCGTCTCGTCTCGCCTTGCCTTGTCCTGTCTTATCTTATCTTATCTTATCTTATCTTATCTTATCTTATCTTATCTTATCTTATCTTATCTTATCTTATCTTATCTTACCTTACCTTACCTTACCTTACCTTACCTTACCTTACCTTACCTTACCTTACCTTACCTTACCTTACCTTACCTTACCTTACCTTACCTTACCTTATCCTGTCCTGTCCTGTCCTGTCCTGTCCTGTCCTGTCCTGTCCTGTCCTGTCCTGTCTTGTCTTGTCTTGTCTTGTCTTGTCTTGCCTTGTCTTGTCTTGCCTTGTTGTCTTGTCTTACCTCATCTTGTCCTGTCTCATCCTATCTTATCTTATCTTATCTTGTCTTGTCTTGTCTTGTCTTGTCTTGTCTTGTCTTGTCTTGTCTTGTCTTGTCTTGTCTTGTCTTGTCTTGTCTTGCCTTGCCTTGCCTTGCCTTGCCTTATCTATCTTATCTTATCTTGTCTTGTCTTGTCTTGTCTTGTCTTGTCTTGTCTTGTCTTGTCTTGTCTTGTCTTGTCTTGTCTCGCCTTGTCTTGTCCTTTCTCGTCCTATCTTATCTTATCTTATCTTATCTTATCTTATCTTATCTTATCTTATCTTATCTTATCTTATCTTATCTTATCTTATCTCATCTCATCTCATCTCATCTCATCTCATCTCATCTCATCTCATCTCATCTCATCTCATCTCATCTCATCTCATCTCATCTCATCTCATCTCATCTTATCTCGTCTCGTCTCGTCTCGCCTTGCCTTGTCCTGTCTTATCTTATCTTATCTTATCTTATCTTATCTTATCTTATCTTATCTTATCTTATCTTATCTTATCTTATCTTATCTTATCTTATCTTATCTTATCTTATCTTATCTTACCTTACCTTACCTTACCTTACCTTACCTTACCTTACCTTACCTTACCTTACCTTACCTTACCTTACCTTACCTTACCTTACCTTGTCCTGTCCTGTCCTGTCCTGTCCTGTCCTGTCCTGTCCTGTCCTGTCCTGTCCTGTCTTGTCTTGTCTTGTCTTGTCTTGTCTTGCCTTGTCTTGTCTTGCCTTGTTGTCTTGTCTTACCTCATCTTGTCCTGTCTCATCCTATCTTATCTTATCTTATCTTGTCTTGTCTTGTCTTGTCTTGTCTTGTCTTGTCTTGTCTTGTCTTGTCTTGTCTTGCCTTGCCTTGTCCTGTCTTATCTTATCTTATCTTATCTTATCTTATCTTATCTTATCTTATCTTATCTTATCTTATCTTATCTTATCTTGCCTTGCCTTGCCTTGCCTTGCCTTGCCTTGCCTTGCCTTGCCTTGCCTTGCCTTGCCTTGCCTTGCCTTGCCTTGCCTTGCCTTGCCTTGCCTTGCCTTGCCTTGCCTTGCCTTGCCTTGCCTTGCCTTGCCTTGCCTTGCCTTGCCTTGCCTTGCCTTGTCTTGTCTTGTCCTGTCCTGTCCTGTCCTGTCCTGTCCTGTCCTGTCCTGTCCTGTCCTGTCCTGTCCTGTCCTGTCCTGTCTTGTCCTGTCTTGTCTTGTCTTGTCTTGTCTTGTCTTGTCTTGTCTTGTCTTGTCTTGTCTTGTCTTGTCTTGTCTTGTCTTGTCTCGCCTTGTCTTGTCCTTTCTCGTCCTATCTTATCTTATCTTATCTTATCTTATCTTATCTTATCTTATCTTATCTTATCTTGTCTTGTCTTGTCTTGTCTTGTCTTGTCTTGTCTTGTCTTGTCTTGTCTTGTCTTGTCTCGTCTCGTCTCGTCTCGTCTCGTCTCGTCTCGTCTCGTCTCGTCTCGTCTCGTCTCGTCTCATCTTATCTTATCTTATCTCGCCTTATCATGTCCTTTCTCGTCCTATCTTATCTTATCTTATCTTATCTTATCTTATCTTATCTTATCTTATCTTATCTTATCTTATCTTATCTTATCTTACCTTACCTTACCTTACCTTACCTTACCTTACCTTACCTTACCTTACCTTACCTTACCTTACCTTACCTTACCTTACCTTACCTTACCTTACCTTACCTTACCTTACCTTATCCTGTCCTGTCCTGTCCTGTCCTGTCCTGTCCTGTCCTGTCCTGTCCTGTCCTGTCCTGTCCTGTCCTGTCCTGTCCTGTCCTGTCTTGTCTTGTCTTGTCTTGTCTTGTCTTGTCTTGTCTTGTCTTGCCTTGTCTTGTCTTGCCTTGTTGTCTTGTCTTACCTCATCTTGTCCTGTCTCATCCTATCTTATCTTATCTTATCTTATCTTATCTTGTCTTGTCTTGTCTTGTCTTGTCTTGTCTTGTCTTGTCTTGTCTTGTCTTGTCTTGTCTTGCCTTGCCTTGCCTTGCCTTGCCTTATCTATCTTATCTTATCTTGTCTTGTCTTGTCTTGTCTTGTCTTGTCTTGTCTTGTCTCGCCTTGTCTTGTCCTTTCTCGTCCTATCTTATCTTATCTTATCTTATCTTATCTTATCTTATCTTATCTTATCTTATCTTATCTTATCTTATCTTATCTTATCTTATCTTATCTTATCTTATCTTATCTCATCTCATCTCATCTCATCTCATCTCATCTCATCTCATCTCATCTCATCTCATATCATCTCATCTCATCTCATCTCATCTCATCTCATCTCATCTAATCTTATCTCATCTCATCTCATCTCATCTCATCTCATCTCATCTCATCTCATCTCATCTCATCTCATCTCGTCTCGTCTTGCCTTGCCTTGTCCTGTCTTATCTTATCTTATCTTATCTTATCTTATCTTATCTTATCTTATCTTATCTTATCTTATCTTATCTTATCTTATCTTATCTTATCTTATCTTATCTTATCTTATCTTATCTTATCTTATCTTGTCTTGTCTTGTCTTGTCTTATCTTATCTTATCTTATCTTATCTTATCTTATCTTATCTTATCTTATCTTATCTTAATTGTTTTCTTGCCTTGTGTTGTCTTGTTTTATCTTTTCCTTTCTCGTCCTGTCTCGCCTTATCTTATCTTGTCTTGTCTTGTCTTGTCTTGTCTTGTCTTGTCTTGTCTTGTCTTGTCTTGTCTTGTTGTCTTGTCTTACCTTATCTTGTCCTGTCTCATCCTATCTTATCTTATCTTATCTTGTCTTGTCTTGTCTTGTCTTGTCTTGTCTTGTCTTGTCTTGTCTTGTCTTGTCTTGTCTTGTCTTGTCTTGTCTTGTCTTGCCTTGCCTTGCCTTGCCTTGCCTTGCCTTGCCTTATCTATCTTATCTTATCTCATCTTGTCTTGTCTTGTCTTGTCTTGTCTTGTCTTGTCTTGTCTTGTCTTGTCTTGTCTCGCCTTGTCTTGTCCTTTCTCGTCCTATCTTATCTTATCTTATCTTATCTTATCTTATCTTATCTTATCTTATCTTATCTTATCTTATCTTATCTCATCTCATCTCATCTCATCTCATCTCATCTCATCTCATCTCATCTCATCTTATCTCATCTCGTCTCGTCTCGCCTTGGCTTGTCCTGTCTTATCTTATCTTATCTTATCTTATCTTATCTTATCTTATCTTATCTTATCTTATCTTATCTTATCTTATCTTATCTTATCTTACCTTACCTTACCTTACCTTACCTTACCTTACCTTACCTTACCTTACCTTGTCCTGTCCTGTCCTGTCCTGTCCTGTCCTGTCCTGTCCTGTCCTGTCCTGTCCTGTCCTGTCCTGTCCTGTCCTGTCCTGTCCTGTCTTGTCTTGTCTTGTCTTGTCTTGTCTTGTCTTGTCTTGTCTTGCCTTGTCTTGTCTTGCCTTGTTGTCTTGTCTTACCTCATCTTGTCCTGTCTCATCCTATCTTATCTTATCTTATCTTATCTTATCTTGTCTTGTCTTGTCTTGTCTTGTCTTGTCTTGTCTTGTCTTGTCTTGTCTTGTCTTGCCTTGCCTTGCCTTGCCTTGCCTTATCTATCTTATCTTATCTTGTCTTGTCTTGTCTTGTCTTGTCTTGTCTTGTCTTGTCTTGTCTTGTCTTGTCTTGTCTTGTCTCGCCTTGTCTTGTCCTTTCTCGTCCTATCTTATCTTATCTTATCTTATCTTATCTTATCTTATCTTATCTTATCTTATCTTATCTTATCTTATCTTATCTTATCTCATCTCATCTCATCTCATCTCATCTCATCTCATCTCATCTCATCTCATCTCATCTCATCTCATCTCATCTCATCTCATCTCATCTCATCTCATCTCGTCTCGTCTCGTCTTGCCTTGCCTTGTCCTGTCTTATCTTATCTTATCTTATCTTATCTTATCTTATCTTATCTTATCTTATCTTATCTTATCTTATCTTATCTTATCTTATCTTATCTTATCTTATCTTATCTTATCTTATCTTATCTTATCTTATCTTATCTTATCTTATCTTATCTTATCTTATCTTATCTTATCTTATCTTATCTTATCTTATCTTATCTTATCTTATCTTATCTTATCTTATCTTAATTGTTTTCTTGCCTTGTGTTGTCTTGTTTTATCTTTTCCTTTCTCGTCCTGTCTCGCCTTATCTTATCTTGTCTTGTCTTGTCTTGTCTTGTCTTGTCTTGTCTTGTCTTGTCTTGTCTTGTTGTCTTGTCTTACCTTATCTTGTCCTGTCTCATCCTATCTTATCTTATCTTATCTTGTCTTGTCTTGTCTTGTCTTGTCTTGTCTTGTCTTGTCTTGTCTTGTCTTGTCTTGTCTTGTCTTGTCTTGTCTTGTCTTGCCTTGCCTTGCCTTGCCTTGCCTTGCCTTGCCTTATCTATCTTATCTTATCTCATCTTGTCTTGTCTTGTCTTGTCTTGTCTTGTCTTGTCTTGTCTTGTCTTGTCTTGTCTCGCCTTGTCTTGTCCTTTCTCGTCCTATCTTATCTTATCTTATCTTATCTTATCTTATCTTATCTTATCTTATCTTATCTTATCTTATCTTATCTTATCTCATCTCATCTCATCTCATCTCATCTCATCTCATCTCATCTCATCTCATCTCATCTTATCTCATCTCGTCTCGTCTCGCCTTGCCTTGTCCTGTCTTATCTTATCTTATCTTATCTTATCTTATCTTATCTTATCTTATCTTATCTTATCTTATCTTATCTTATCTTATCTTATCTTATCTTACCTTACCTAACCTTACCTTACCTTACCTTACCTTACCTTACCTTACCTTACCTTACCTTACCTTACCTTACCTTGTCCTGTCCTGTCCTGTCCTGTCCTGTCCTGTCCTGTCCTGTCCTGTCCTGTCCTGTCCTGTCCTGTCCTGTCTTGTCTTGTCTTGTCTTGTCTTGCCTTGTCTTGTCTTGCCTTGTTGTCTTGTCTTACCTCATCTTGTCCTGTCTCATCCTATCTTATCTTATCTTGTCTTGTCTTGTCTTGTCTTGTCTTGTCTTGTCTTGTCTTGTCTTGTCTTGTCTTGTCTTGCCTTGCCTTGCCTTGCCTTGCCTTATCTATCTTATCTTATCTTGTCTTGTCTTGTCTTGTCTTGTCTTGTCTTGTCTTGTCTTGTCTTGTCTTGTCTTGTCTTGTCTTGTCTTGTCTTGTCTTGTCTCGCCTTGTCTTGTCCTTTCTCGTCCTATCTTATCTTATCTTATCTTATCTTATCTTATCTTATCTTATCTTATCTTATCTTATCTTATCTTATCTTATCTTATCTTATCTTATCTTATCTTATCTTATCTTATCTTATCTCATCTCATCTCATCTCATCTCATCTCATCTCATCTCATCTCATCTCATCTCATCTCATCTCATCTCATCTCATCTCATCTCATCTCATCTCATCTCATCTCATCTCATCTCATCTCATCTCATCTCATCTTATCTCGTCTCGTCTCGTCTCGCCTTGCCTTGTCCTGTCTTATCTTATCTTATCTTATCTTATCTTATCTTATCTTATCTTATCTTATCTTATCTTATCTTATCTTATCTTATCTTATCTTATCTTATCTTATCTTATCTTATCTTATCTTATCTTACCTTACCTTACCTTACCTTACCTTACCTTACCTTACCTTACCTTACCTTACCTTACCTTACCTTACCTTACCTTACCTTACCTTACCTTACCTTACCTTGTCCTGTCCTGTCCTGTCCTGTCCTGTCCTGTCCTGTCCTGTCCTGTCCTGTCCTGTCCTGTCTTGTCTTGTCTTGTCTTGTCTTGTCTTGCCTTGTCTTGTCTTGCCTTGTTGTCTTGTCTTACCTCATCTTGTCCTGTCTCATCCTATCTTATCTTATCTTATCTTGTCTTGTCTTGTCTTGTCTTGTCTTGTCTTGTCTTGTCTTGTCTTGTCTTGCCTTGCCTTGTCCTGTCTTATCTTATCTTATCTTATCTTATCTTATCTTATCTTATCTTATCTTATCTTATCTTATCTTATCTTATCTTATCTTGCCTTGCCTTGCCTTGCCTTGCCTTGCCTTGCCTTGCCTTGCCTTGCCTTGCCTTGCCTTGCCTTGCCTTGCCTTGCCTTGCCTTGCCTTGCCTTGCCTTGCCTTGCCTTGCCTTGCCTTGCCTTGCCTTGCCTTGCCTTGTCTTGTCTTGTCTTGTCCTGTCCTGTCCTGTCCTGTCCTGTCCTGTCCTGTCCTGTCCTGTCCTGTCCTGTCCTGTCCTGTCTTGTCCTGTCTTGTCTTGTCTTGTCTTGTCTTGTCTTGTCTTGTCTTGTCTTGTCTTGTCTTGTCTTGTCTTGTCTTGTCTTGTCTTGTCTTGTCTTGTCTTGTCTCGCCTTGTCTTGTCCTTTCTCGTCCTATCTTATCTTATCTTATCTTATCTTATCTTATCTTATCTTATCTTATCTTGTCTTGTCTTGTCTTGTCTTGTCTTGTCTTGTCTTGTCTTGTCTTGTCTCGTCTCGTCTCGTCTCGTCTCGTCTCGTCTCGTCTCGTCTCGTCTCGTCTCGTCTCGTCTCGTCTCGTCTTATCTTATCTTATCTCGCCTTATCATGTCCTTTCTCGTCCTATCTTATCTTATCTTATCTTATCTTATCTTATCTTATCTTATCTTATCTTATCTTATCTTACCTTACCTTACCTTACCTTACCTTACCTTACCTTACCTTACCTTACCTTACCTTACCTTACCTTACCTTACCTTACCTTACCTTACCTTACCTTACCTTACCTTACCTTACCTTACCTTACCTTACCTTACCTTACCTTATCCTGTCCTGTCCTGTCCTGTCCTGTCCTGTCCTGTCCTGTCCTGTCCTGTCCTGTCCTGTCCTGTCCTGTCCTGTCCTGTCTTGTCTTGTCTTGTCTTGTCTTGTCTTGTCTTGTCTTGTCTTGCCTTGTCTTGTCTTGCCTTGTTGTCTTGTCTTACCTCATCTTGTCCTGTCTCATCCTATCTTATCTTATCTTATCTTATCTTATCTTATCTTGTCTTGTCTTGTCTTGTCTTGTCTTGTCTTGTCTTGTCTTGTCTTGTCTTGTCTTGCCTTGCCTTGCCTTGCCTTGCCTTATCTATCTTATCTTATCTTGTCTTGTCTTGTCTTGTCTTGTCTTGTCTTGTCTTGTCTTGTCTTGTCTCGCCTTGTCTTGTCCTTTCTCGTCCTATCTTATCTTATCTTATCTTATCTTATCTTATCTTATCTTATCTTATCTTATCTTATCTTATCTTATCTTATCTTATCTTATCTTATCTTATCTTATCTTATCTTATCTTATCTTATCTTATCTCATCTCATCTCATCTCATCTCATCTCATCTCATCTCATCTCATCTCATCTCATCTCATCTCATCTCATCTCATCTCATCTCATCTCATCTCATCTCATCTCATCTCGTCTCGTCTCGTCTCGTCTCGTCTCGTCTTGCCTTGCCTTGTCCTGTCTTATCTTATCTTATCTTATCTTATCTTATCTTATCTTATCTTATCTTATCTTATCTTATCTTATCTTATCTTATCTTATCTTATCTTATCTTATCTTATCTTATCTTATCTTATCTTATCTTATCTTATCTTATCTTATCTTATCTTATCTTATCTTATCTTATCTTATCTTATCTTATCTTATCTTATCTTAATTGTTTTCTTGCCTTGTGTTGTCTTGTTTTATCTTTTCCTTTCTCGTCCTGTCTCGCCTTATCTTATCTTGTCTTGTCTTGTCTTGTCTTGTCTTGTCTTGTCTTGTCTTGTCTTGTCTTGTTGTCTTGTCTTACCTTATCTTGTCCTGTCTCATCCTATCTTATCTTATCTTATCTTGTCTTGTCTTGTCTTGTCTTGTCTTGTCTTGTCTTGTCTTGTCTTGTCTTGTCTTGTCTTGTCTTGTCTTGTCTTGTCTTGTCTTGCCTTGCCTTGCCTTGCCTTGCCTTGCCTTGCCTTATCTATCTTATCTTATCTCATCTTGTCTTGTCTTGTCTTGTCTTGTCTTGTCTTGTCTTGTCTTGTCTTGTCTCGCCTTGTCTTGTCCTTTCTCGTCCTATCTTATCTTATCTTATCTTATCTTATCTTATCTTATCTTATCTTATCTTATCTTATCTTATCTTATCTCATCTCATCTCATCTCATCTCATCTCATCTCATCTCATCTCATCTCATCTCATCTCATCTCATCTTATCTCGTCTCGTCTCGTCTCGCCTTGGCTTGTCCTGTCTTATCTTATCTTATCTTATCTTATCTTATCTTATCTTATCTTATCTTATCTTATCTTATCTTATCTTATCTTATCTTACCTTACCTTACCTTACCTTACCTTACCTTACCTTACCTTACCTTACCTTGTCCTGTCCTGTCCTGTCCTGTCCTGTCCTGTCCTGTCCTGTCCTGTCCTGTCTTGTCTTGTCTTGTCTTGTCTTGTCTTGTCTTGTCTTGTCTTGTCTTGCCTTGTCTTGTCTTGCCTTGTTGTCTTGTCTTACCTCATCTTGTCCTGTCTCATCCTATCTTATCTTATCTTATCTTATCTTATCTTGTCTTGTCTTGTCTTGTCTTGTCTTGTCTTGTCTTGTCTTGTCTTGTCTTGTCTTGCCTTGCCTTGCCTTGCCTTGCCTTATCTATCTTATCTTATCTTGTCTTGTCTTGTCTTGTCTTGTCTTGTCTTGTCTTGTCTTGTCTTGTCTTGTCTTGTCTTGTCTCGCCTTGTCTTGTCCTTTCTCGTCCTATCTTATCTTATCTTATCTTATCTTATCTTATCTTATCTTATCTTATCTTATCTTATCTTATCTTATCTTATCTTATCTTATCTTATCTCATCTCATCTCATCTCATCTCATCTCATCTCATCTCATCTCATCTCATCTCATCTCATCTCATCTCATCTCATCTCATCTCATCTTATCTTATCTAATCTTATCTCATCTCATCTCATCTCATCTCATCTCATCTCATCTCATCTCATCTCATCTCATCTCGTCTCGTCTCGTCTCGTCTTGCCTTGCCTTGTCCTGTCTTATCTTATCTTATCTTATCTTATCTTATCTTATCTTATCTTATCTTATCTTATCTTATCTTATCTTATCTTATCTTATCTTATCTTATCTTATCTTATCTTATCTTATCTTATCTTATCTTATCTTATCTTATCTTATCTTATCTTATCTTATCTTATCTTATCTTATCTTATCTTATCTTATCTTATCTTAATTGTTTTCTTGCCTTGTGTTGTCTTGTTTTATCTTTTCCTTTCTCGTCCTGTCTCGCCTTATCTTATCTTGTCTTGTCTTGTCTTGTCTTGTCTTGTCTTGTCTTGTCTTGTCTTGTCTTGTTGTCTTGTCTTACCTTATCTTGTCCTGTCTCATCCTATCTTATCTTATCTTATCTTGTCTTGTCTTGTCTTGTCTTGTCTTGTCTTGTCTTGTCTTGTCTTGTCTTGTCTTGTCTTGTCTTGCCTTGCCTTGCCTTGCCTTGCCTTGCCTTGCCTTATCTATCTTATCTTATCTCATCTTGTCTTGTCTTGTCTTGTCTTGTCTTGTCTTGTCTTGTCTTGTCTTGTCTTGTCTCGCCTTGTCTTGTCCTTTCTCGTCCTATCTTATCTTATCTTATCTTATCTTATCTTATCTTATCTTATCTTATCTTATCTTATCTTATCTCATCTCATCTCATCTCATCTCATCTCATCTCATCTCATCTCATCTCATCTTATCTCATCTCGTCTCGTCTCGCCTTGCCTTGTCCTGTCTTATCTTATCTTATCTTATCTTATCTTATCTTATCTTATCTTATCTTATCTTATCTTATCTTATCTTATCTTATCTTATCTTATCTTATCTTACCTTACCTTACCTTACCTTACCTTACCTTACCTTACCTTACCTTACCTTACCTTACCTTACCTTACCTTACCTTATCCTGTCCTGTCCTGTCCTGTCCTGTCCTGTCCTGTCCTGTCCTGTCCTGTCCTGTCCTGTCTTGTCTTGTCTTGTCTTGTCTTGTCTTGCCTTGTCTTGTCTTGCCTTGTTGTCTTGTCTTACCTCATCTTGTCCTGTCTCATCCTATCTTATCTTATCTTATCTTGTCTTGTCTTGTCTTGTCTTGTCTTGTCTTGTCTTGTCTTGTCTTGTCTTGTCTTGTCTTGTCTTGCCTTGCCTTGCCTTGCCTTGCCTTATCTATCTTATCTTATCTTGTCTTGTCTTGTCTTGTCTTGTCTTGTCTTGTCTTGTCTTGTCTTGTCTTGTCTTGTCTTGTCTTGTCTTGTCTTGTCTCGCCTTGTCTTGTCCTTTCTCGTCCTATCTTATCTTATCTTATCTTATCTTATCTTATCTTATCTTATCTTATCTTATCTTATCTTATCTTATCTTATCTTATCTCATCTCATCTCATCTCATCTCATCTCATCTCATCTCATCTCATCTCATCTCATCTCATCTCATCTCATCTCATCTCATCTCATCTCATCTCATCTCATCTCATCTCATCTTATCTCGTCTCGTCTCGTCTCGCCTTGCCTTGTCCTGTCTTATCTTATCTTATCTTATCTTATCTTATCTTATCTTATCTTATCTTATCTTATCTTATCTTATCTTATCTTATCTTATCTTATCTTATCTTATCTTACCTTACCTTACCTTACCTTACCTTACCTTACCTTACCTTACCTTACCTTACCTTACCTTACCTTACCTTACCTTATCCTGTCCTGTCCTGTCCTGTCCTGTCCTGTCCTGTCCTGTCCTGTCCTGTCCTGTCTTGTCTTGTCTTGTCTTGTCTTGTCTTGCCTTGTCTTGTCTTGCCTTGTTGTCTTGTCTTACCTCATCTTGTCCTGTCTCATCCTATCTTATCTTATCTTATCTTGTCTTGTCTTGTCTTGTCTTGTCTTGTCTTGTCTTGTCTTGTCTTGTCTTGTCTTGTCTTGCCTTGCCTTGTCCTGTCTTATCTTATCTTATCTTATCTTATCTTATCTTATCTTATCTTATCTTATCTTATCTTACCTTACCTTGCCTTGCCTTGCCTTGCCTTGCCTTGCCTTGCCTTGCCTTGCCTTGCCTTGCCTTGCCTTGCCTTGCCTTGCCTTGCCTTGCCTTGCCTTGCCTTGCCTTGCCTTGCCTTGCCTTGCCTTGCCTTGCCTTGCCTTGCCTTGTCTTGTCCTGTCCTGTCCTGTCCTGTCCTGTCCTGTCCTGTCCTGTCCTGTCCTGTCCTGTCCTGTCCTGTCTTGTCCTGTCTTGTCTTGTCTTGTCTTGTCTTGTCTTGTCTTGTCTTGTCTTGTCTTGTCTTGTCTTGTCTTGTCTTGTCTTGTCTTGTCTTGTCTCGCCTTGTCTTGTCCTTTCTCGTCCTATCTTATCTTATCTTATCTTATCTTATCTTATCTTATCTTATCTTATCTTATCTTGTCTTGTCTTGTCTTGTCTTGTCTTGTCTTGTCTTGTCTTGTCTTGTCTTGTCTCGTCTCGTCTCGTCTCGTCTCGTCTCGTCTCGTCTCGTCTCGTCTCGTCTCGTCTCGTCTCGTCTCGTCTCGTCTCGTCTCGTCTCATCTTATCTTATCTTATCTCGCCTTATCATGTCCTTTCTCGTCCTATCTTATCTTATCTTATCTTATCTTATCTTATCTTATCTTATCTTATCTTATCTTATCTTACCTTACCTTACCTTACCTTACCTTACCTTACCTTACCTTACCTTACCTTACCTTACCTTACCTTACCTTACCTTACCTTACCTTACCTTACCTTACCTTACCTTACCTTACCTTACCTTACCTTATCCTGTCCTGTCCTGTCCTGTCCTGTCCTGTCCTGTCCTGTCCTGTCCTGTCCTGTCCTGTCCTGTCCTGTCCTGTCCTGTCTTGTCTTGTCTTGTCTTGTCTTGTCTTGTCTTGTCTTGTCTTGCCTTGTCTTGTCTTGCCTTGTTGTCTTGTCTTACCTCATCTTGTCCTGTCTCATCCTATCTTATCTTATCTTATCTTATCTTATCTTGTCTTGTCTTGTCTTGTCTTGTCTTGTCTTGTCTTGTCTTGTCTTGTCTTGCCTTGCCTTGCCTTGCCTTGCCTTATCTATCTTATCTTATCTTGTCTTGTCTTGTCTTGTCTTGTCTTGTCTTGTCTTGTCTTGTCTTGTCTTGTCTCGCCTTGTCTTGTCCTTTCTCGTCCTATCTTATCTTATCTTATCTTATCTTATCTTATCTTATCTTATCTTATCTTATCTTATCTTATCTTATCTTATCTTATCTTATCTTATCTTATCTTATCTTATCTCATCTCATCTCATCTCATCTCATCTCATCTCATCTCATCTCATCTCATCTCATCTCATCTCATCTCATCTCATCTCATCTCATCTCATCTCATCTCATCTCATCTCGTCTCGTCTCGTCTCGTCTCGTCTCGCCTTGCCTTGTCCTGTCTTATCTTATCTTATCTTATCTTATCTTATCTTATCTTATCTTATCTTATCTTATCTTATCTTATCTTATCTTATCTTATCTTATCTTATCTTATCTTATCTTATCTTATCTTATCTTATCTTATCTTATCTTATCTTATCTTATCTTATCTTATCTTATCTTATCTTATCTTATCTTATCTTATCTTATCTTATCTTATCTTAATTGTTTTCTTGCCTTGTGTTGTCTTGTTTTATCTTTTCCTTTCTCGTCCTGTCTCGCCTTATCTTGTCTTGTCTTGTCTTGTCTTGTCTTGTCTTGTCTTGTCTTGTCTTGTCTTGTCTTGTCTTGTTGTCTTGTCTTACCTTATCTTGTCCTGTCTCATCCTATCTTATCTTATCTTATCTTGTCTTGTCTTGTCTTGTCTTGTCTTGTCTTGTCTTGTCTTGTCTTGTCTTGTCTTGTCTTGTCTTGTCTTGTCTTGCCTTGCCTTGCCTTGCCTTGCCTTGCCTTGCCTTATCTATCTTATCTTATCTCATCTTGTCTTGTCTTGTCTTGTCTTGTCTTGTCTTGTCTCGTCTCGCCTTGGCTTGTCCTGTCTTATCTTATCTTATCTTATCTTATCTTATCTTATCTTATCTTATCTTATCTTATCTTATCTTATCTTATCTTATCTTATCTTATCTTATCTTATCTTATCTTATCTTATCTTATCTTACCTTACCTTACCTTACCTTACCTTACCTTACCTTACCTTACCTTACCTTACCTTACCTTACCTTACCTTACCTTACCTTACCTTACCTTACCTTACCTTACCTTATCCTGTCCTGTCCTGTCCTGTCCTGTCCTGTCCTGTCCTGTCCTGTCCTGTCCTGTCCTGTCCTGTCCTGTCTTGTCTTGTCTTGTCTTGTCTTGTCTTGCCTTGTCTTGTCTTGCCTTGTTGTCTTGTCTTACCTCATCTTGTCCTGTCTCATCCTATCTTATCTTATCTTGTCTTATCTTGTCTTGTCTTGTCTTGTCTTGTCTTGTCTTGTCTTGTCTTGTCTTGTCTTGTCTTGTCTTGTCTTGTCTTGTCTTGTCTTGTCTTGCCTTGCCTTGCCTTGCCTTGCCTTATCTATCTTATCTTATCTTGTCTTGTCTTGTCTTGTCTTGTCTTGTCTTGTCTTGTCTTGTCTTGTCTTGTCTTGTCTTGTCTTGTCTTGTCTCGCCTTGTCTTGTCCTTTCTCGTCCTATCTTATCTTATCTTATCTTATCTTACCTTACCTTGTCCTCTCTCGTCCTTTCTCGTCCTTTCTCGTCCTATCTCGTCCTATCTTATCTTATCTTATCTTATCTTATCTTATCTTATCTTATCTTATCTTATCTTATCTTATCTCATCTCATCTCATCTCATCTCATCTCATCTCATCTCATCTCATCTCGTCTTGCCTTGCCTTGTCCTGTCTTATCTTATCTTATCTTATCTTATCTTATCTTATCTTATCTTATCTTATCTTATCTTATCTTATCTTATCTTATCTTATCTTATCTTATCTTATCTTATCTTATCTTATCTTATCTTATCTTATCTTATCTTATCTTATCTTATCTTATCTTATCTTATCTTATCTTATCTTATCTTATCTTATCTTATCTTATCTTATCTTAATTGTTTTCTTGCCTTGTGTTGTCTTGTTTTATCTTTTCCTTTCTCGTCCTGTCTCGCCTTATCTTATCTTGTCTTGTCTTGTCTTGTCTTCTCTTGTCTTGTCTTGTCTTGTCTTGTCTTGTCTTGTCTTGTCTTGTCTTGTTGTCTTGTCTTACCTTATCTTGTCCTGTCTCATCCTATCTTATCTTATCTTGTCTTGTCTTGTCTTGTCTTGTCTTGTCTTGTCTTGTCTTGTCTTGTCTTGCCTTGCCTTGCCTTGCCTTGCCTTATCTATCTTATCTTGTCTTGTCTTGTCTTGTCTTGTCTTGTCTTATCTTGTCTTGTCTTGTCTTGTCTTGTCTTGTCTTGTCTTGTCTCGTCTCGTCTCGTCTCGTCTCGTCTCGTCTCGTCTCATCTCGTCTCGTCTCGTCTCGTCTCGTCTCGTCTCGTCTCATCTCATCTTATCTTATCTTATCTTATCTTGCCTTATCATGTCCTTTCTCGTCCTATCTTATCTTATCTTATCTTATCTTATCTTATCTTATCTTATCTTATCTTATCTTATCTTATCTTATCTTATCTTATCTTATCTTATCTTATCTTATCTTATCTTATCTTATCTTATCTTATCTTATCCTATCCTATCCTATCCTATCCTATCCTATCCTATCCTATCCTATCCTATCCTATCCTATCCTATCCTATCCTGTCTCGTCTCGTCTTGTCTCGTCTCGTCTCGCCTCGCCTCGCCTTGTCCTGTCTTATCTTATCTTATCTTATCTTATCTTATCTTATCTTATCTTATCTTATCTTATCTTATCTTATCTTATCTTATCTTATCTTATCTTATCTTATCTTATCTTATCTTATCTTATCTTATCTTATCTTATCTTATCTTATCTTATCTTATCTTATCTTATCTTATCTTATCTTATCTTAATTGTTTTCTTGCCTTGTGTTGTCTTGTTTTATCTTTTCCTTTCTCGTCCTGTCTCACCTTATCTTATCTTATCTTGTCTTGTCTTGTCTTGTCTTGTCTTGTCTTGTCTTGTCTTGTCTTGTCTTGTCTTGTCTTGTCTTGTCTTGTCTTGTCTTGTCTTGTCTTGTCTTGTTGTCTTGTCTTACCTTATCTTGTCCTGTCTCATCCTATCTTATCTTGTCTTGTCTTGTCTTGTCTTGTCTTGTCTTGTCTTGTCTTGTCTTGTCTTGTCTTGTCTTGTCTTGTCTTGTCTTGTCTTGTCTTGTCTTGTCTTGTCTTGTCTTGTCTTGTCTTGTCTCATCTTATCTTACCTTACCTTGTCCTCTCTCGTCCTTTCTCGTCCTATCTCGTCCTATCTTATCTTATCTTATCTTATCTTATCTTATCTTATCTTATCTCATCTTATCTCATCTCATCTCATCTCATCTCATCTCATCTCATCTCGTCTCGTCTCGCCTCGCCTTGTCCTATCCTATCCTATCCTATCCTATCCTATCCTATCCTATCCTATCTTATCTTATCTTATCTTATCTTATCTTATCTTATCTTATCTTATCTTATCTTATCTTATCTTATCTTATCTTATCTTATCTTATCTTATCTTATCTTATCTTATCTTATCTTATCTTATCTTATCTTATCTTATCTTATCTTATCTTATCTTATCTTATCTTATCTTATCTTATCTTAATTGTTTTCTTGCCTTGTGTTGTCTTGTTTTATCTTTTCCTTTCTCGTCCTGTCTCGCCTTATCTTATCTTATCTTATCTTGTCTTGTCTTGTCTTGTCTTGTCTTGTCTTGTCTTGTCTTGTCTTGTCTTGTCTTGTCTTGTCTTGTCTTGTCTTGTCTTGTCTTGTCTTGTCTTGTCTTGTCTTGTCTTGTCTTGTCTTGTCTTGTCTTGTTGTCTTGTCTTACCTTATCTTGTCCTGTCTCATCCTATCTTATCTTATCTTATCTTATCTTGTCTTGTCTTGTCTTGTCTTGTCTTTTCTTATCTTACCTTACCTTACCTTACCTTACCTTACCTTACCTTACCTTACCTTACCTTACCTTACCTTACCTTACCTTACGTTACCTTACCTTACCTTACCTTACCTTATCTTATCTTATCTTATCTTATCTTATCTCATGTTATCTTACCTTATCTTTTCCTTTCTCGTCCTTTTTCGCCCTATCTTATCTTACCTTACCTTACCTTACCTTACCTTACCTTACCTTACCTTACCTTACCTTACCTTACCTTACCTTACCTTACCTTACCTTACCTTACCTTACCTTACCTTACCTTACCTTACCTTACCTTACCTTATCTTATCTTATCTTATCTTATCTTATCTTATCTTATCTTATCTTATCTTATCTTATCTTATCCTATCCTATCCTATCCTATCCTATCCTATCCTATCCTATCCTATCTTATCTTATCTTATCTTATCTTATCTTATCTCAAGTTATCTTGCCTTATCTTTTCCTTTCTCGTCCTTTTTCGTCCTATCTTATCTTATCTTATCTTATCTTATCTTATCTTACCTTACCTTACCTTACCTTACCTTACCTTACCTTACCTTACCTTACCTTACCTTACCTTACCTTACCTTACCTTACCTTACCTTACCTTACCTTACCTTATCTTATCTTATCTTATCTTATCTTATCTCATGTTATCTTACCTTATCTTTTCCTTTCTCGTCCTTTTTCGCCCTATCTTATCTTATCTTATCTTATCTTATCTTATCTTATCTTATCTTATCTTATCTTATCTTATCTTATCTTATCTTATCTTATCTTATCTTATCTTATCTTATCTTATCTTATCTTATCTTATCTTATCTTATCTTATCTTATCTTATCTTATCTTATCTTATCTTATCTTATCTTATCTTATCTTATCTTATCTTATCTTATCTTATCTTATCTTATCTTATCTTATCCTATCCTATCCTATCCTATCCTATCTTATCTTATCTTATCTTATCTTATCTTATCTTATCTTATCCTATCCTATCCTATCTTATCCTATCTTATCCTATCCTATCCTATCCTATCCTATCCTATCCTATCCTATCCTATCCTATCCTATCCTATCCTATCCTATCCTATCCTATCCTATCCTATCCTATCCTATCCTATCTTATCTTATCTTATCTTATCTTATCTTATCTTATCTTATCTTATCTTATCTTATCTTATCTTATCTTATCTTATCTTATCTTATCTTATCTTATCTTATCTTATCTTATCTTATCTCATCCCATTTTATCTCATCTCATCTCATCTCATCTCATCTCATCTCATCTCATCTCATCTCATCTCATCTCATCTCATCTCATCTCATCTCATCTCATCTCATCTCATCTCATCTCATCTCATCTCATCTCATCTCATCTCATCTCATCTCATCTCATCTTATCTCATCTTATCTTACCTTACCTTGTCCTCTCTCGTCCTTTCTCGTCCTATCTCGTCCTATCTTATCTTATCTTATCTTATCTTATCTTATCTTATCTTATCTTATCTTATCTTATCTTATCTTATCTTATCTTATCTCATCTCATCTCATCTCATCTCATCTCATCTCATCTCATCTCATCTCATCTCATCTCATCTCATCTCGTCTTGCCTTGCCTTGTCCTGTCTTATCTTATCTTATCTTATCTTATCTTATCTTATCTTATCTTATCTTATCTTATCTTATCTTATCTTATCTTATCTTATCTTATCTTATCTTATCTTATCTTATCTTATCTTAATTGTTTTCTTGCCTTGTGTTGTCTTGTTTTATCTTTTCCTTTCTCGTCCTGTCTCGCCTTATCTTATCTTGTCTTGTCTTGTCTTGTCTTGTCTTGTCTTGTCTTGTCTTGTCTTGTCTTGTCTTGTTGTCTTGTCTTACCTTATCTTGTCCTGTCTCATCCTATCTTATCTTATCTTATCTTGTCTTGTCTTGTCTTGTCTTGTCTTGTCTTGTCTTGTCTTGTCTTGTCTTGTCTTGTCTTGTCTTGTCTTGTCTTGCCTTGCCTTGCCTTGCCTTGCCTTGCCTTGCCTTATCTATCTTATCTTATCTCATCTTGTCTTGTCTTGTCTTGTCTTGTCTTGTCTTGTCTTGTCTTGTCTTGTCTTGTCTTGTCTTGTCTTGTCTTGTCTTGTCTTGTCTTGTCTCGCCTTGTCTTGTCCTTTCTCGTCCTATCTTATCTTATCTTATCTTATCTTATCTTATCTTATCTTATCTCATCTCATCTCATCTCATCTCATCTCATCTCATCTCATCTCATCTCATCTCATCTCATCTTATCTCATCTCGTCTCGTCTCGCCTTGCCTTGTCCTGTCTTATCTTATCTTATCTTATCTTATCTTATCTTATCTTATCTTATCTTATCTTATCTTATCTTATCTTATCTTATCTTATCTTATCTTATCTTATCTTATCTTATCTTATCTTATCTTACCTTACCTTACCTTACCTTACCTTACCTTACCTTACCTTACCTTACCTTACCTTACCTTACCTTACCTTATCCTGTCCTGTCCTGTCCTGTCCTGTCCTGTCCTGTCCTGTCCTGTCCTGTCCTGTCCTGTCCTGTCCTGTCCTGTCCTGTCTTGTCTTGTCTTGTCTTGTCTTGTCTTGTCTTGCCTTGTCTTGCCTTGCCTTGCCTTGCCTTGCCTTATCTATCTTATCTTATCTTGTCTTATCTTGTCTTGTCTTGTCTTGTCTTGTCTTGTCTTGTCTTGTCTTGTCTTGTCTTGTCTTGTCTTGTCTTGTCTTGTCTTGTCTTGTCTTGTCTCGCCTTGTCTTGTCCTTTCTCGTCCTATCTTATCTTATCTTATCTTATCTTATCTTATCTTATCTTATCTTATCTTATCTTATCTTATCTTATCTTATCTTATCTCATCTCATCTCATCTCATCTCATCTCATCTCATCTCATCTCATCTCATCTCATCTCATCTCATCTCATCTCATCTCATCTCATCTCATCTCATCTCATCTCATCTCATCTCATCTCATCTCATCTTATCTCATCTTATCTTACCTTACCTTGTCCTCTCTCGTCCTTTCTCGTCCTATCTCGTCCTATCTTATCTTATCTTATCTTATCTTATCTTATCTTATCTTATCTTATCTTATCTTATCTTATCTTATCTCATCTCATCTCATCTCATCTCATCTCATCTCATCTCATCTCATCTCGTCTCGTCTCGTCTCGTCTTGCCTTGCCTTGTCCTGTCTTATCTTATCTTATCTTATCTTATCTTATCTTATCTTATCTTATCTTATCTTATCTTATCTTATCTTATCTTATCTTATCTTATCTTATCTTATCTTATCTTATCTTATCTTATCTTATCTTATCTTATCTTATCTTATCTTATCTTATCTTATCTTATCTTATCTTATCTTATCTTATCTTATCTTATCTTATCTTATCTTATCTTATCTTATCTTATCTTATCTTATCTTATCTTATCTTATCTTAATTGTTTTCTTGCCTTGTGTTGTCTTGTTTTATCTTTTCCTTTCTCGTCCTGTCTCGCCTTATCTTATCTTGTCTTGTCTTGTCTTGTCTTGTCTTGTCTTGTCTTGTCTTGTCTTGTTGTCTTGTCTTACCTTATCTTGTCCTGTCTCATCCTATCTTATCTTATCTTATCTTGTCTTGTCTTGTCTTGTCTTGTCTTGTCTTGTCTTCTCTTGTCTTGTCTTGTCTTGTCTTGTCTTGTCTTGCCTTGCCTTGCCTTGCCTTGCCTTGCCTTGCCTTATCTATCTTATCTTATCTCATCTTGTCTTGTCTTGTCTTGTCTTGTCTTGTCTTGTCTTGTCTTGTCTTGTCTTGTCTTGTCTCGCCTTGTCTTGTCCTTTCTCGTCCTATCTTATCTTATCTTATCTTATCTTATCTTATCTTATCTTATCTTATCTTATCTTATCTTATCTCATCTCATCTCATCTCATCTCATCTCATCTCATCTCATCTCATCTCATCTCATCTCATCTTATCTCATCTCGTCTCGTCTCGCCTTGCCTTGTCCTGTCTTATCTTATCTTATCTTATCTTATCTTATCTTATCTTATCTTATCTTATCTTATCTTATCTTATCTTATCTTATCTTATCTTATCTTATCTTATCTTACCTTACCTTACCTTACCTTACCTTACCTTACCTTACCTTACCTTACCTTACCTTACCTTATCCTGTCCTGTCCTGTCCTGTCCTGTCCTGTCCTGTCCTGTCCTGTCCTGTCCTGTCCTGTCTTGTCTTGTCTTGTCTTGTCTTGTCTTGCCTTGTCTTGTCTTGCCTTGTTGTCTTGTCTTACCTCATCTTGTCCTGTCTCATCCTATCTTATCTTATCTTATCTTATCTTGTCTTGTCTTGTCTTGTCTTGTCTTGTCTTGTCTTGTCTTGTCTTGCCTTGCCTTGCCTTGCCTTGCCTTATCTATCTTATCTTATCTTGTCTTGTCTTGTCTTGTCTTGTCTTGTCTTGTCTTGTCTTGTCTTGTCTCGCCTTGTCTTGTCCTTTCTCGTCCTATCTTATCTTATCTTATCTTATCTTATCTTATCTTATCTTATCTTATCTTATCTTATCTCATCTTATCTCATCTCATCTCATCTCATCTCATCTCATCTCATCTCATCTCATCTCATCTCGTCTCGTCTCGTCTCGCCTCGCCTTGTCCTATCCTATCCTATCCTATCCTATCCTATCCTATCCTATCCTATCCTATCCTATCCTATCCTATCCTATCTTATCTTATCTTATCTTATCTTATCTTATCTTATCTTATCTTATCTTATCTCATCTCATCTCATCTCATCTCATCTCATCTCATCTCATCTCATCTCATCTCATCTCATCTCATCTCATCTCATCTCATCTCATCTCATCTCATCTCATCTCATCTCATCTCATCTCATCTCATCTTATCTCATCTTATCTTACCTTACCTTGTCCTCTCTCGTCCTTTCTCGTCCTATCTCGTCCTATCTTATCTTATCTTATCTTATCTTATCTTATCTTATCTTATCTTATCTTATCTTATCTTATCTTATCTCATCTCATCTCATCTCATCTCATCTCATCTCATCTCATCTCGTCTCGTCTCGTCTCGTCTTGCCTTGCCTTGTCCTGTCTTATCTTATCTTATCTTATCTTATCTTATCTTATCTTATCTTATCTTATCTTATCTTATCTTATCTTATCTTATCTTATCTTATCTTATCTTATCTTATCTTATCTTATCTTATCTTATCTTATCTTATCTTATCTTATCTTATCTTATCTTATCTTATCTTATCTTATCTTATCTTATCTTATCTTATCTTATCTTATCTTATCTTATCTTATCTTATCTTATCTTATCTTATCTTATCTTATCTTAATTGTTTTCTTGCCTTGTGTTGTCTTGTTTTATCTTTTCCTTTCTCGTCCTGTCTCGCCTTATCTTATCTTATCTTATCTTGTCTTGTCTTGTCTTGTCTTGTCTTGTCTTGTCTTGTCTTGTCTTGTCTTGTCTTGTCTTGTCTTGTCTTGTCTTGTCTCGCCTTGTCTTGTCCTTTCTCGTCCTATCTTATCTTATCTTATCTTATCTTATCTTATCTTATCTTATCTTATCTTATCTTATCTTATCTTATCTTATCTTATCTCATCTCATCTCATCTCATCTCATCTCATCTCATCTCATCTCATCTCATCTCATCTTATCTCATCTCGTCTCGTCTCGCCTTGCCTTGTCCTGTCTTATCTTATCTTATCTTATCTTATCTTATCTTATCTTATCTTATCTTATCTTATCTTATCTTATCTTATCTTATCTTATCTTATCTTATCTTATCTTATCTTATCTTATCTTACCTTACCTTACCTTACCTTACCTTACCTTACCTTACCTTACCTTACCTTACCTTACCTTACCTTATCCTGTCCTGTCCTGTCCTGTCCTGTCCTGTCCTGTCCTGTCCTGTCCTGTCCTGTCCTGTCCTGTCTTGTCTTGTCTTGTCTTGTCTTGTCTTGCCTTGTCTTGTCTTGCCTTGTTGTCTTGTCTTACCTCATCTTGTCCTGTCTCATCCTATCTTATCTTATCTTATCTTATCTTGTCTTGTCTTGTCTTGTCTTGTCTTGTCTTGTCTTGTCTTGTCTTGCCTTGCCTTGCCTTGCCTTGCCTTATCTATCTTATCTTATCTTGTCTTGTCTTGTCTTGTCTTGTCTTGTCTTGTCTTGTCTTGTCTTGTCTCGCCTTGTCTTGTCCTTTCTCGTCCTATCTTATCTTATCTTATCTTATCTTATCTTATCTTATCTTATCTTATCTTATCTTATCTTATCTTATCTCATCTTATCTCATCTCATCTCATCTCATCTCATCTCATCTCATCTCATCTCATCTCATCTCATCTCGTCTCGTCTCGTCTCGCCTCGCCTTGTCCTATCCTATCCTATCCTATCCTATCCTATCCTATCCTATCCTATCCTATCCTATCCTATCCTATCTTATCTTATCTTATCTTATCTTATCTTATCTTATCTTATCTTATCTTATCTTATCTTATCTTATCTTATCTTATCTTATCTTATCTTATCTTATCTTATCTTATCTTATCTTATCTTATCTTATCTTATCTTATCTTATCTTATCTTATCTTATCTTAATTGTTTTCTTGCCTTGTGTTGTCTTGTTTTATCTTTTCCTTTCTCGTCCTGTCTCGCCTTATCTTATCTTATCTTATCTTGTCTTGTCTTGTCTTGTCTTGTCTTGTCTTGTCTTGTCTTGTCTT
Source organism: Bothrops alternatus (assembly GCA_034064705.1). Lineage (NCBI taxonomy): Eukaryota > Metazoa > Chordata > Lepidosauria > Squamata > Viperidae > Bothrops > Bothrops alternatus. Next base: position 452,344 of record JARGCV010000216.1, read on the forward strand.
GTCTTGTCTTGTCTTGTCTTGTCTTGTCTTGTCTTGTCTTGTCTTGTCTTGTTGTCTTGTCTTACCTTATCTTGTCCTGTCTCATCCTATCTTATCTTATCTTATCTTATCTTGTCTTGTCTTGTCTTGTCTTGTCTTTTCTTATCTTATCTTACCTTACCTTACCTTACCTTACCTTACCTTACCTTACCTTACCTTACCTTACCTTACCTTACCTTATCTTATCTTATCTTATCTTATCTTATCTCATGTTATCTTACCTTATCTTTTCCTTTCTCGTCCTTTTTCGCCCTATCTTATCTTATCTTACCTTACCTTACCTTACCTTACCTTACCTTACCTTACCTTACCTTACCTTACCTTACCTTACCTTACCTTACCTTACCTTACCTTACCTTACCTTACCTTACCTTACCTTACCTTACCTTATCTTATCTTATCTTATCTTATCTTATCTTATCTTATCTTATCTTATCTTATCTTATCTTATCTTATCTTATCCTATCCTATCCTATCCTATCCTATCCTATCCTATCCTATCCTATCTTATCTTATCTTATCTTATCTTATCTTATCTCAAGTTATCTTGCCTTATCTTTTCCTTTCTCGTCCTTTTTCGTCCTATCTTATCTTATCTTATCTTATCTTATCTTACCTTACCTTACCTTACCTTACCTTACCTTACCTTACCTTACCTTACCTTACCTTACCTTACCTTACCTTACCTTACCTTACCTTACCTTACCTTACCTTACCTTACCTTACCTTACCTTACCTTACCTTACCTTACCTTATCTTATCTTATCTTATCTTATCTTATCTCATGTTATCTTACCTTATCTTTTCCTTTCTCGTCCTTTTTCGCCCTATCTTATCTTATCTTATCTTATCTTATCTTACCTTACCTTATCTTATCTTATCTATCTTATCTTATCTTATCTTATCTTATCTTATCTTATCTTATCTTATCTTATCTTATCTTATCTTATCTTATCTTATCTTATCTTATCTTATCTTATCTTATCTTATCTTATCTTATCTTATCTTATCTTATCTTATCTTATCTTATCTTATCTTATCTTATCCTATCCTATCCTATCCTATCCTATCTTATCTTATCTTATCTTATCTTATCTTATCCTATCCTATCCTATCCTATCCTATCCTATCCTATCCTATCCTATCCTATCCTATCCTATCCTATCCTATCCTATCCTATCCTATCCTATCCTATCCTATCCTATCCTATCCTATCCTATCTTATCTTATCTTATCTTATCTTATCTCAAGTTATCTTGCCTTATCTTTTCCTTTCTCGTCCTTTTTCATCCTATCTTATCTTATCTTATCTTATCTTATCTTACCTTACCTTACCTTACCTTACCTTACCTTACCTTACCTTACCTTACCTTACCTTACCTTACCTTACCTTACCTTACCTTACCTTACCTTACCTTACCTTACCTTACCTTACCTTACCTTACCTTATCTTATCTTATCTTATCTTATCTTATCTCATGTTATCTTACCTTATCTTTTCCTTTCTCGTCCTTTTTCGCCCTATCTTATCTTATCTTATCTTATCTTATCTTATCTTATCTTATCTTATCTTATCTTATCTTATCTTATCTTATCTTATCTTATCTTATCTTATCTTATCTTATCTTATCTTATCTTATCTTATCTTATCTTATCTTATCTTATCTTATCTTATCTTATCTTATCTTATCTCATCCCATTTTATCTCATCTCATCTCATCTCATCTCATCTCATCTCATCTCATCTCATCTCATCTCATCTCATCTCATCTCATCTCATCTCATCTCATCTCATCTCATCTCATCTAATCTTATCTCATCTCATCTCATCTCATCTCATCTCATCTTATCTCATCTTATCTTACCTTACCTTGTCCTCTCTCGTCCTTTCTCGTCCTATCTCGTCCTATCTTATCTTATCTTATCTTATCTTATCTTATCTTATCTTATCTTATCTTATCTTATCTTATCTTATCTTATCTCATCTCATCTCATCTCATCTCATCTCATCTCATCTCATCTCATCTCGTCTTGCCTTGCCTTGTCCTGTCTTATCTTATCTTATCTTATCTTATCTTATCTTATCTTATCTTATCTTATCTTATCTTATCTTATCTTATCTTATCTTATCTTATCTTATCTTATCTTATCTTATCTTATCTTATCTTATCTTATCTTATCTTATCTTATCTTATCTTATCTTATCTTATCTTATCTTATCTTATCTTATCTTATCTTATCTTATCTTATCTTAATTGTTTTCTTGCCTTGTGTTGTCTTGTTTTATCTTTTCCTTTCTCGTCCTGTCTCGCCTTATCTTATCTTGTCTTGTCTTGTCTTGTCTTGTCTTGTCTTGTCTTGTCTTGTCTTGTCTTGTCTTGTTGTCTTGTCTTACCTTATCTTGTCCTGTCTCATCCTATCTTATCTTATCTTATCTTGTCTTGTCTTGTCTTGTCTTGTCTTGTCTTGTCTTGTCTTGTCTTGTCTTGTCTTGTCTTGTCTTGTCTTGTCTTGCCTTGCCTTGCCTTGCCTTGCCTTGCCTTGCCTTATCTATCTTATCTTATCTCATCTTGTCTTGTCTTGTCTTGTCTTGTCTTGTCTTGTCTTGTCTTGTCTTGTCTTGTCTTGTCTTGTCTTGTCTTGTCTTGTCTCGCCTTGTCTTGTCCTTTCTCGTCCTATCTTATCTTATCTTATCTTATCTTATCTTATCTTATCTTATCTTATCTCATCTCATCTCATCTCATCTCATCTCATCTCATCTCATCTCATCTCATCTCATCTTATCTCATCTCGTCTCGTCTCGCCTTGCCTTGTCCTGTCTTATCTTATCTTATCTTATCTTATCTTATCTTATCTTATCTTATCTTATCTTATCTTATCTTATCTTATCTTATCTTATCTTATCTTACCTTACCTTACCTTACCTTACCTTACCTTACCTTACCTTACCTTACCTTACCTTACCTTACCTTATCCTGTCCTGTCCTGTCCTGTCCTGTCCTGTCCTGTCCTGTCCTGTCCTGTCCTGTCCTGTCCTGTCCTGTCCTGTCCTGTCCTGTCCTGTCTTGTCTTGTCTTGTCTTGTCTTGTCTTGTCTTGCCTTGTCTTGTCTTGCCTTGTTGTCTTGTCTTACCTCATCTTGTCCTGTCTCATCCTATCTTATCTTATCTTATCTTATCTTGTCTTGTCTTGTCTTGTCTTGTCTTGTCTTGTCTTGTCTTGTCTTGTCTTGTCTTGTCTTGTCTTGCCTTGCCTTGCCTTGCCTTGCCTTATCTATCTTATCTTATCTTGTCTTATCTTGTCTTGTCTTGTCTTGTCTTGTCTTGTCTTGTCTTGTCTTGTCTTGTCTTGTCTTGTCTTGTCTCGCCTTGTCTTGTCCTTTCTCGTCCTATCTTATCTTATCTTATCTTATCTTATCTTATCTTATCTTATCTTATCTTATCTTATCTTATCTTATCTTATCTTATCTTATCTTATCTCATCTCATCTCATCTCATCTCATCTCATCTCATCTCATCTCATCTCATCTCATCTCATCTCATCTCATCTCATCTCATCTCATCTCATCTCATCTCATCTCATCTCATCTCATCTCATCTCATCTCATCTCATCTTATCTCATCTTATCTTACCTTACCTTGTCCTCTCTCGTCCTTTCTCGTCCTATCTCGTCCTATCTTATCTTATCTTATCTTATCTTATCTTATCTTATCTTATCTTATCTTATCTTATCTTATCTTATCTTATCTTATCTCATCTCATCTCATCTCATCTCATCTCATCTCATCTCATCTCATCTCATCTCGTCTTGCCTTGCCTTGCCTTGTCCTGTCTTATCTTATCTTATCTTATGTTATCTTATCTTATCTTATCTTATCTTATCTTATCTTATCTTATCTTATCTTATCTTATCTTATCTTATCTTAGCTTATCTTATCTTATCTTATCTTATCTTATCTTATCTTATCTTATCTTATCTTATCTTATCTTATCTTATCTTATCTTATCTTATCTTAATTGTTTTCTTGCCTTGTGTTGTCTTGTTTTATCTTTTCCTTTCTCGTCCTGTCTCGCCTTATCTTATCTTGTCTTGTCTTGTCTTGTCTTGTCTTGTCTTGTCTTGTTGTCTTGTCTTACCTTATCTTGTCCTGTCTCATCCTATCTTATCTTATCTTATCTTGTCTTGTCTTGTCTTGTCTTGTCTTGTCTTGTCTTGTCTTGTCTTGTCTTGTCTTGTCTTGTCTTGCCTTGCCTTGCCTTGCCTTGCCTTGCCTTGCCTTATCTATCTTATCTTATCTCATCTTGTCTTGTCTTGTCTTGTCTTGTCTTGTCTTGTCTTGTCTTGTCTTGTCTTGTCTTGTCTTGTCTCGCCTTGTCTTGTCCTTTCTCGTCCTATCTTATCTTATCTTATCTTATCTTATCTTATCTTATCTTATCTTATCTTATCTTATCTTATCTCATCTCATCTCATCTCATCTCATCTCATCTCATCTCATCTCATCTCATCTCATCTCATCTTATCTCGTCTCGTCTCGTCTCGCCTTGCCTTGTCCTGTCTTATCTTATCTTATCTTATCTTATCTTATCTTATCTTATCTTATCTTATCTTATCTTATCTTATCTTATCTTATCTTATCTTATCTTATCTTATCTTATCTTATCTTATCTTATCTTACCTTACCTTACCTTACCTTACCTTACCTTACCTTACCTTACCTTACCTTACCTTACCTTACCTTACCTTACCTTACCTTATCCTGTCCTGTCCTGTCCTGTCCTGTCCTGTCCTGTCCTGTCCTGTCCTGTCCTGTCCTGTCCTGTCCTGTCTTGTCTTGTCTTGTCTTGTCTTGCCTTGTCTTGTCTTGCCTTGTTGTCTTGTCTTACCTCATCTTGTCCTGTCTCATCCTATCTTATCTTATCTTATCTTATCTTGTCTTGTCTTGTCTTGTCTTGTCTTGTCTTGTCTTGTCTTGTCTTGTCTTGTCTTGTCTTGCCTTGCCTTGCCTTGCCTTGCCTTATCTATCTTATCTTATCTTGTCTTGTCTTGTCTTGTCTTGTCTTGTCTTGTCTTGTCTTGTCTTGTCTTGTCTTGTCTTGTCTCGCCTTGTCTTGTCCTTTCTCGTCCTATCTTATCTTATCTTATCTTATCTTATCTTATCTTATCTTATCTTATCTTATCTTATCTTATCTTATCTTATCTTATCTTATCTCATCTCATCTCATCTCATCTCATCTCATCTCGTCTCGTCTCGTCTCGTCTCGTCTTGCCTTGCCTTGCCTTGTCCTGTCTTATCTTATCTTATCTTATGTTATCTTATCTTATCTTATCTTATCTTATCTTATCTTATCTTATCTTATCTTATCTTATCTTATCTTATCTTATCTTATCTTATCTTATCTTATCTTATCTTATCTTATCTTATCTTATCTTATCTTATCTTATCTTATCTTATCTTATCTTATCTTATCTTATCTTATCTTATCTTATCTTATCTTATCTTATCTTATCTTATCTTAATTGTTTTCTTGCCTTGTGTTGTCTTGTTTTATCTTTTCCTTTCTCGTCCTGTCTCGCCTTATCTTATCTTGTCTTGTCTTGTCTTGTCTTGTCTTGTCTTGTCTTGTCTTGTTGTCTTGTCTTACCTTATCTTGTCCTGTCTCATCCTATCTTATCTTATCTTATCTTGTCTTGTCTTGTCTTGTCTTGTCTTGTCTTGTCTTGTCTTGTCTTGTCTTGTCTTGTCTTGCCTTGCCTTGCCTTGCCTTGCCTTGCCTTGCCTTATCTATCTTATCTTATCTCATCTTGTCTTGTCTTGTCTTGTCTTGTCTTGTCTTGTCTTGTCTTGTCTTGTCTTGTCTTGTCTCGCCTTGTCTTGTCCTTTCTCGTCCTATCTTATCTTATCTTATCTTATCTTATCTTATCTTATCTTATCTTATCTTATCTTATCTTATCTCATCTCATCTCATCTCATCTCATCTCATCTCATCTCATCTCATCTCATCTCATCTTATCTCGTCTCGTCTCGTCTCGCCTTGCCTTGTCCTGTCTTATCTTATCTTATCTTATCTTATCTTATCTTATCTTATCTTATCTTATCTTATCTTATCTTATCTTATCTTATCTTATCTTATCTTACCTTACCTTACCTTACCTTACCTTACCTTACCTTACCTTACCTTACCTTACCTTACCTTACCTTACCTTACCTTACCTTACCTTACCTTACCTTACCTTATCCTGTCCTGTCCTGTCCTGTCCTGTCCTGTCCTGTCCTGTCCTGTCCTGTCCTGTCCTGTCCTGTCTTGTCTTGTCTTGTCTTGTCTTGCCTTGTCTTGTCTTGCCTTGTTGTCTTGTCTTACCTCATCTTGTCCTGTCTCATCCTATCTTATCTTATCTTATCTTATCTTGTCTTGTCTTGTCTTGTCTTGTCTTGTCTTGTCTTGTCTTGTCTTGTCTTGTCTTGTCTTGTCTTGTCTTGTCTTGCCTTGCCTTGCCTTGCCTTGCCTTATCTATCTTATCTTGTCTTGTCTTGTCTTGTCTTGTCTTGTCTTGTCTTGTCTTGTCTTGTCTTGTCTTGTCTTGTCTCGCCTTGTCTTGTCCTTTCTCGTCCTATCTTATCTTATCTTATCTTATCTTATCTTATCTTATCTTATCTTATCTTATCTTATCTTATCTTATCTTATCTTATCTTATCTTATCTCATCTCATCTCATCTCATCTCATCTCATCTCATCTCATCTCATCTCATCTCATCTCATCTCATCTCATCTCATCTCATCTCATCTCATCTCATCTCATCTCATCTCATCTCATCTCATCTCATCTCATCTCATCTTATCTCATCTTATCTTACCTTACCTTGTCCTCTCTCGTCCTTTCTCGTCCTATCTCGTCCTATCTTATCTTATCTTATCTTATCTTATCTTATCTTATCTTATCTTATCTTATCTTATCTTATCTTATCTTATCTTATCTCATCTCATCTCATCTCATCTCATCTCATCTCATCTCATCTCATCTCATCTCGTCTTGCCTTGCCTTGCCTTGTCCTGTCTTATCTTATCTTATCTTATGTTATCTTATCTTATCTTATCTTATCTTATCTTATCTTATCTTATCTTATCTTATCTTATCTTATCTTATCTTAGCTTATCTTATCTTATCTTATCTTATCTTATCTTATCTTATCTTATCTTATCTTATCTTATCTTATCTTATCTTATCTTATCTTATCTTAATTGTTTTCTTGCCTTGTGTTGTCTTGTTTTATCTTTTCCTTTCTCGTCCTGTCTCGCCTTATCTTATCTTGTCTTGTCTTGTCTTGTCTTGTCTTGTCTTGTCTTGTTGTCTTGTCTTACCTTATCTTGTCCTGTCTCATCCTATCTTATCTTATCTTATCTTGTCTTGTCTTGTCTTGTCTTGTCTTGTCTTGTCTTGTCTTGTCTTGTCTTGTCTTGTCTTGTCTTGCCTTGCCTTGCCTTGCCTTGCCTTGCCTTGCCTTATCTATCTTATCTTATCTCATCTTGTCTTGTCTTGTCTTGTCTTGTCTTGTCTTGTCTTGTCTTGTCTTGTCTTGTCTTGTCTTGTCTCGCCTTGTCTTGTCCTTTCTCGTCCTATCTTATCTTATCTTATCTTATCTTATCTTATCTTATCTTATCTTATCTTATCTTATCTTATCTCATCTCATCTCATCTCATCTCATCTCATCTCATCTCATCTCATCTCATCTCATCTCATCTTATCTCGTCTCGTCTCGTCTCGCCTTGCCTTGTCCTGTCTTATCTTATCTTATCTTATCTTATCTTATCTTATCTTATCTTATCTTATCTTATCTTATCTTATCTTATCTTATCTTATCTTATCTTATCTTATCTTATCTTATCTTATCTTATCTTATCTTATCTTATCTTATCTTACCTTACCTTACCTTACCTTACCTTACCTTACCTTACCTTACCTTACCTTACCTTACCTTACCTTACCTTACCTTATCCTGTCCTGTCCTGTCCTGTCCTGTCCTGTCCTGTCCTGTCCTGTCCTGTCCTGTCCTGTCCTGTCCTGTCTTGTCTTGTCTTGTCTTGTCTTGCCTTGTCTTGTCTTGCCTTGTTGTCTTGTCTTACCTCATCTTGTCCTGTCTCATCCTATCTTATCTTATCTTATCTTATCTTGTCTTGTCTTGTCTTGTCTTGTCTTGTCTTGTCTTGTCTTGTCTTGTCTTGTCTTGTCTTGCCTTGCCTTGCCTTGCCTTGCCTTATCTATCTTATCTTATCTTGTCTTGTCTTGTCTTGTCTTGTCTTGTCTTGTCTTGTCTTGTCTTGTCTTGTCTTGTCTTGTCTCGCCTTGTCTTGTCCTTTCTCGTCCTATCTTATCTTATCTTATCTTATCTTATCTTATCTTATCTTATCTTATCTTATCTTATCTTATCTTATCTTATCTTATCTTATCTCATCTCATCTCATCTCATCTCATCTCATCTCGTCTCGTCTCGTCTCGTCTCGTCTTGCCTTGCCTTGCCTTGTCCTGTCTTATCTTATCTTATCTTATGTTATCTTATCTTATCTTATCTTATCTTATCTTATCTTATCTTATCTTATCTTATCTTATCTTATCTTATCTTATCTTATCTTATCTTATCTTATCTTATCTTATCTTATCTTATCTTATCTTATCTTATCTTATCTTATCTTATCTTATCTTATCTTATCTTATCTTATCTTATCTTATCTTATCTTATCTTATCTTATCTTATCTTATCTTAATTGTTTTCTTGCCTTGTGTTGTCTTGTTTTATCTTTTCCTTTCTCGTCCTGTCTCGCCTTATCTTATCTTGTCTTGTCTTGTCTTGTCTTGTCTTGTCTTGTCTTGTCTTGTTGTCTTGTCTTACCTTATCTTGTCCTGTCTCATCCTATCTTATCTTATCTTATCTTGTCTTGTCTTGTCTTGTCTTGTCTTGTCTTGTCTTGTCTTGTCTTGTCTTGTCTTGTCTTGCCTTGCCTTGCCTTGCCTTGCCTTGCCTTGCCTTATCTATCTTATCTTATCTCATCTTGTCTTGTCTTGTCTTGTCTTGTCTTGTCTTGTCTTGTCTTGTCTTGTCTTGTCTTGTCTCGCCTTGTCTTGTCCTTTCTCGTCCTATCTTATCTTATCTTATCTTATCTTATCTTATCTTATCTTATCTTATCTTATCTTATCTTATCTCATCTCATCTCATCTCATCTCATCTCATCTCATCTCATCTCATCTCATCTCATCTTATCTCGTCTCGTCTCGTCTCGCCTTGCCTTGTCCTGTCTTATCTTATCTTATCTTATCTTATCTTATCTTATCTTATCTTATCTTATCTTATCTTATCTTATCTTATCTTATCTTATCTTATCTTACCTTACCTTACCTTACCTTACCTTACCTTACCTTACCTTACCTTACCTTACCTTACCTTACCTTACCTTACCTTACCTTACCTTACCTTACCTTACCTTATCCTGTCCTGTCCTGTCCTGTCCTGTCCTGTCCTGTCCTGTCCTGTCCTGTCCTGTCCTGTCCTGTCTTGTCTTGTCTTGTCTTGTCTTGCCTTGTCTTGTCTTGCCTTGTTGTCTTGTCTTACCTCATCTTGTCCTGTCTCATCCTATCTTATCTTATCTTATCTTATCTTGTCTTGTCTTGTCTTGTCTTGTCTTGTCTTGTCTTGTCTTGTCTTGTCTTGTCTTGTCTTGTCTTGTCTTGTCTTGCCTTGCCTTGCCTTGCCTTGCCTTATCTATCTTATCTTATCTTGTCTTGTCTTGTCTTGTCTTGTCTTGTCTTGTCTTGTCTTGTCTTGTCTTGTCTTGTCTCGCCTTGTCTTGTCCTTTCTCGTCCTATCTTATCTTATCTTATCTTATCTTATCTTATCTTATCTTATCTTATCTTATCTTATCTTATCTTATCTTATCTTATCTTATCTTATCTTATCTTATCTTATCTTATCTTATCTTATCTTATCTCATCTCATCTCATCTCATCTCATCTCATCTCATCTCATCTCATCTCATCTCATCTCATCTCATCTCATCTCATCTCATCTCATCTCATCTCATCTCATCTCATCTCATCTCATCTCATCTCATCTCATCTCATCTCATCTTATCTCATCTTATCTTACCTTACCTTGTCCTCTCTCGTCCTTTCTCGTCCTATCTCGTCCTATCTTATCTTATCTTATCTTATCTTATCTTATCTTATCTTATCTTATCTTATCTTATCTCATCTTATCTCATCTCATCTCATCTCATCTCATCTCATCTCATCTCATCTCGTCTCGTCTCGTCTCGTCTTGCCTTGTCCTATCCTATCCTATCCTATCCTATCCTATCCTATCCTATCCTATCCTATCCTATCCTATCCTATCCTATCCTATCCTATCTTATCTTATCTTATCTTATCTTATCTTATCTTATCTTATCTTATCTTATCTTATCTTATCTTATCTTATCTTATCTTATCTTATCTTATCTTATCTTATCTTATCTTATCTTATCTTATCTTATCTTATCTTATCTTATCTTATCTTATCTTATCTTAATTGTTTTCTTGCCTTGTGTTGTCTTGTTTTATCTTTTCCTTTCTCGTCCTGTCTCGCCTTATCTTATCTTATCTTATCTTGTCTTGTCTTGTCTTGTCTTGTCTTGTCTTGTCTTGTCTTGTCTTGTCTTGTCTTGTCTTGTCTTGTCTTGTCTTGTCTTGTCTTGTCTTGTCTTGTTGTCTTGTCTTACCTTATCTTGTCCTGTCTCATCCTATCTTATCTTATCTTATCTTGTCTTGTCTTGTCTTGTCTTGTCTTTTCTTATCTTATCTTACCTTACCTTACCTTACCTTACCTTACCTTACCTTACCTTACCTTACCTTACCTTACCTTACCTTACCTTATCTTATCTTATCTTATCTTATCTTATCTTATCTCATGTTATCTTACCTTATCTTTTCCTTTCTCGTCCTTTTTCGCCCTATCTTATCTTATCTTACCTTACCTTACCTTACCTTACCTTACCTTACCTTACCTTACCTTACCTTACCTTATCTTATCTTATCTTATCTTATCTTATCTTATCTTATCTTATCTTATCTTATCTTATCTTATCTTATCTTATCTTATCCTATCCTATCCTATCCTATCCTATCCTATCCTATCTTATCTTATCTTATCTTATCTTATCTTATCTCAAGTTATCTTGCCTTATCTTTTCCTTTCTCGTCCTTTTTCGTCCTATCTTATCTTATCTTATCTTATCTTATCTTATCTTACCTTACCTTACCTTACCTTACCTTACCTTACCTTACCTTACCTTACCTTACCTTACCTTACCTTACCTTACCTTACCTTACCTTACCTTACCTTACCTTACCTTACCTTACCTTACCTTATCTTATCTTATCTTATCTTATCTTATCTTATCTCATGTTATCTTACCTTATCTTTTCCTTTCTCGTCCTTTTTCGCCCTATCTTATCTTATCTTATCTTATCTTATCTTATCTTATCTTATCTTATCTTATCTTATCTTATCTTATCTTATCTTATCTTATCTTATCTTATCTTATCTTATCTTATCTTATCTTATCTTATCTTATCTTATCTTATCTTATCTTATCTTATCTTATCTTATCTTATCTTATCCTATCCTATCCTATCCTATCCTATCTTATCTTATCTTATCTTATCCTATCCTATCCTATCCTATCCTATCCTATCCTATCCTATCCTATCCTATCCTATCCTATCCTATCCTATCCTATCCTATCCTATCCTATCCTATCCTATCTTATCTTATCTTATCTTATCTTATCTTATCTTATCTTATCTTATCTTATCTTATCTTATCTTATCTTATCTTATCTTATCTTATCTTATCTTATCTCATCCCATTTTATCTCATCTCATCTCATCTCATCTCATCTCATCTCATCTCATCTCATCTCATCTCATCTCATCTCATCTCATCTCATCTCATCTTATCTTATCTTATCTTATCTTATCTTATCTTATCTTATCCTATCCTATCTTATCGTATCTTATCCTATCCTATCCTATCCTATCCTATCCTATCCTATCTTATCTTATCTTATCTTATCTTATCTTATCTTATCTTATCTTATCTTATCTTATCTTATCTTATCTTATCTTATCTTATCTTATCTTATCTTATCTTATCTTATCTTATCTTATCCTATCCTATCTTATCCTATCTTATCCTATCCTATCCTATCCTATCCTATCCTATCCTATCCTATCCTATCCTATCCTATCCTATCCTATCCTATCCTATCTTATCTTATCTTATCTTATCTTATCTTATCTTATCTTATCTTGTCTTGTCTTGTCTTGTCTTGTCTTGTCTTGTCTCGTCTCGTCTCGTCTCGTCTCGTCTCGTCTCGTCTCGTCTCGTCTCGTCTCGTCTCATCTCATCTCATCTCATCTCATCTCATCTCATCTCATCTCATCTCATCTCATCTTATCTCATCTCATCTCGTCTTGCCTTGCCTTGTCCTGTCTTATCTTATCTTATCTTATCTTATCTTATCTTATCTTATCTTATCTTATCTTATCTTATCTTGTCTTGTCTTGTCTTGTCCTGTCCTGTCCTGTCCTGTCCTGTCCTGTCCTGTCCTGTCTTGTCTTGTCTTGTCTTGTCTTGTCTTGTCTTGTCTTGTCTTGTCTTGTCTTGTCTTGTCTTGTCTTGTCTTGTCTTGTCTTGTCTTGTCTTGTCTTGTCTTGCCTTGTCTTGTCTTGCCTTGTTGTCTTGTCTTACCTCATCTTGTCCTGTCTCATCCTATCTTATCTTATCTTATCTTATCTTATCTTGTCTTGTCTTGTCTTGTCTTGTCTTGTCTTGCCTTGCCTTGCCTTGCCTTGCCTTATCTATCTTATCTTATCTTGTCTTGTCTTGTCTTGTCTTGTCTTGTCTTGTCTTGTCTTGTCTTGTCTTGTCTTGTCTTGTCTTGTCTTGTCTTGTCTTGTCTTGTCTTGTCTTGTCTTGTCTCGCCTTGTCTTGTCTTGTCTTGTCTTGCCTTGCCTTGCCTTGCCTTGCCTTGCCTTATCTATCTTATCTTATCTTGTCTTATCTTGTCTTGTCTTGTCTTGTCTTGTCTTGTCTTGTCTTGTCTTGTCTTGTCTCGCCTTGTCTTGTCCTTTCTCGTCCTATCTTATCTTATCTTATCTTATCTTATCTTATCTTATCTTATCTTATCTTATCTTATCTTATCTTATCTTATCTTATCTTATCTCATCTCATCTCATCTCATCTCATCTCATCTCATCTCATCTCATCTCATCTCATCTCATCTCATCTCATCTCATCTCATCTCATCTCATCTCATCTCATCTCATCTCATCTCATCTCATCTCATCTCATCTCATCTCATCTTATCTCATCTTATCTTACCTTACCTTGTCCTCTCTCGTCCTTTCTCGTCCTATCTCGTCCTATCTTATCTTATCTTATCTTATCTTATCTTATCTTATCTTATCTTATCTTATCTTATCTCATCTCATCTCATCTCATCTCATCTCATCTCATCTCATCTCATCTCATCTCATCTCATCTCATCTCATCTCGTCTTGCCTTGCCTTGTCCTGTCTTATCTTATCTTATCTTATCTTATCTTATCTTATCTTATCTTATCTTATCTTATCTTATCTTATCTTATCTTATCTTATCTTATCTTATCTTATCTTATCTTATCTTATCTTATCTTATCTTATCTTATCTTATCTTATCTTATCTTATCTTATCTTATCTTATCTTATCTTATCTTATCTTATCTTATCTTATCTTATCTTATCTTATCTTAATTGTTTTCTTGCCTTGTGTTGTCTTGTTTTATCTTTTCCTTTCTCGTCCTGTCTCGCCTTATCTTATCTTGTCTTGTCTTGTCTTGTCTTGTCTTGTCTTGTCTTGTCTTGTCTTGTCTTGTCTTGTCTTGTTGTCTTGTCTTACCTTATCTTGTCCTGTCTCATCCTATCTTATCTTATCTTATCTTGTCTTGTCTTGTCTTGTCTTGTCTTGTCTTGTCTTGTCTTGTCTTGTCTTGTCTTGTCTTGTCTTGTCTTGTCTTGTCTTGTCTTGCCTTGCCTTGCCTTGCCTTGCCTTATCTATCTTATCTTATCTCATCTTGTCTTGTCTTGTCTTGTCTTGTCTTGTCTTGTCTTGTCTTGTCTTGTCTTGTCTTGTCTTGTCTTGTCTCGCCTTGTCTTGTCCTTTCTCGTCCTATCTTATCTTATCTTATCTTATCTTATCTTATCTTATCTTATCTTATCTCATCTCATCTCATCTCATCTCATCTCATCTCATCTCATCTCATCTCATCTCATCTCATCTCATCTCATCTTATCTCGTCTCGTCTCGTCTCGCCTTGCCTTGTCCTGTCTTATCTTATCTTATCTTATCTTATCTTATCTTATCTTATCTTATCTTATCTTATCTTATCTTATCTTATCTTATCTTATCTTATCTTATCTTATCTTATCTTATCTTATCTTACCTTATCTTACCTTATCTTACCTTACCTTACCTTACCTTACCTTACCTTACCTTACCTTACCTTACCTTACCTTACCTTACCTTACCTTACCTTACCTTACCTTACCTTACCTTACCTTACCTTACCTTATCCTGTCCTGTCCTGTCCTGTCCTGTCCTGTCCTGTCCTGTCCTGTCCTGTCCTGTCTTGTCTTGTCTTGTCTTGTCTTGTCTTGTCTTGCCTTGTCTTGTCTTGCCTTGTTGTCTTGTCTTACCTCATCTTGTCCTGTCTCATCCTATCTTATCTTATCTTATCTTATCTTGTCTTGTCTTGTCTTGTCTTGTCTTGTCTTGTCTTGTCTTGTCTTGTCTTGTCTTGTCTTGTCTTGTCTTGCCTTGCCTTGCCTTGCCTTGCCTTATCTATCTTATCTTATCTTGTCTTGTCTTGTCTTGTCTTGTCTTGTCTTGTCTTTTCTTGTCTTGTCTTGTCTCGCCTTGTCTTGTCCTTTCTCGTCCTATCTTATCTTATCTTATCTTATCTTATCTTATCTTATCTTATCTTATCTTATCTTATCTTATCTTATCTTATCTTATCTTATCTTATCTTATCTTATCTTATCTTATCTTATCTTATCTTATCTCATCTCATCTCATCTCATCTCATCTCATCTCATCTCATCTCATCTCATCTCATCTCATCTCATCTCATCTCATCTCATCTCATCTCATCTCATCTCATCTCATCTCATCTCATCTCATCTCATCTCATCTCATCTTATCTCATCTTATCTTACCTTACCTTGTCCTCTCTCGTCCTTTCTCGTCCTATCTCGTCCTATCTTATCTTATCTTATCTTATCTTATCTTATCTTATCTTATCTTATCTTATCTCATCTTATCTCATCTCATCTCATCTCATCTCATCTCATCTCATCTCATCTCATCTCGTCTCGTCTCGTCTCGTCTCGCCTTGCCTTGTCCTATCCTATCCTATCCTATCCTATCCTATCCTATCCTATCCTATCCTATCCTATCCTATCTTATCTTATCTTATCTTATCTTATCTTATCTTATCTTATCTTATCTTATCTTATCTTATCTTATCTTATCTTATCTTATCTTATCTTATCTTATCTTATCTTATCTTATCTTATCTTATCTTATCTTATCTTATCTTATCTTAATTGTTTTCTTGCCTTGTGTTGTCTTGTTTTATCTTTTCCTTTCTCGTCCTGTCTCGCCTTATCTTATCTTATCTTATCTTGTCTTGTCTTGTCTTGTCTTGTCTTGTCTTGTCTTGTCTTGTCTTGTCTTGTCTTGTCTTGTCTTGTCTTGTCTTGTCTTGTCTTGTCTTGTCTTGTCTTGTTGTCTTGTCTTACCTTATCTTGTCCTGTCTCATCCTATCTTATCTTATCTTATCTTGTCTTGTCTTGTCTTGTCTTGTCTTTTCTTATCTTATCTTACCTTACCTTACCTTACCTTACCTTACCTTACCTTACCTTACCTTACCTTACCTTACCTTACCTTACCTTACCTTATCTTATCTTATCTTATCTTATCTTATCTTATCTCATGTTATCTTACCTTATCTTTTCCTTTCTCGTCCTTTTTCGCCCTATCTTATCTTATCTTACCTTACCTTACCTTACCTTACCTTACCTTACCTTACCTTACCTTACCTTACCTTATCTTACCTTATCTTATCTTATCTTATCTTATCTTATCTTATCTTATCTTATCTTATCTTATCTTATCTTATCTTATCTTATCTTATCTTATCCTATCCTATCCTATCCTATCCTATCCTATCCTATCCTATCCTATCTTATCTTATCTTATCTTATCTTATCTTATCTCAAGTTATCTTGCCTTATCTTTTCCTTTCTCGTCCTTTTTCGTCCTATCTTATCTTATCTTATCTTATCTTATCTTACCTTACCTTACCTTACCTTACCTTACCTTACCTTACCTTACCTTACCTTACCTTACCTTACCTTACCTTACCTTACCTTACCTTACCTTACCTTACCTTACCTTACCTTACCTTACCTTACCTTACCTTATCTTATCTTATCTTATCTTATCTTATCTCATGTTATCTTACCTTATCTTTTCCTTTCTCGTCCTTTTTCGCCCTATCTTATCTTATCTTATCTTATCTTATCTTATCTTATCTTATCTTATCTTATCTTATCTTATCTTATCTTATCTTATCTTATCTTATCTTATCTTATCTTATCTTATCTTATCTTATCTTATCTTATCTTATCCTATCCTATCCTATCTTATCTTATCTTATCTTATCTTATCTTATCTTATCTTATCCTATCCTATCCTATCTTATCCTATCTTATCCTATCCTATCCTATCCTATCCTATCCTATCCTATCCTATCCTATCCTATCCTATCCTATCCTATCCTATCCTATCCTATCCTATCCTATCCTATCCTATCCTATCCTATCCTATCCTATCCTATCCTATCCTATCCTATCCTATCTTATCTTATCTTATCTTATCTTATCTTATCTTATCTTATCTTATCCTATCCTATCTTATCCTATCTTATCCTATCCTATCCTATCCTATCCTATCCTATCCTATCCTATCCTATCCTATCCTATCCTATCCTATCCTATCCTATCCTATCCTATCCTATCCTATCCTATCCTATCCTATCTTATCTTATCTTATCTTATCTTATCTTATCTTATCTTATCTTATCTTATCTTATCTTGTCTCGTCTCGTCTCGTCTCGTCTCGTCTCGTCTCGTCTCGTCTCGTCTCGTCTCGTCTCGTCTCGTCTCGTCTCGTCTCATCTCATCTCATCTCATCTCATCTCATCTCATCTCATCTTATCTCATCTCATCTCGTCTTGCCTTGCCTTGTCCTGTCTTATCTTATCTTATCTTATCTTATCTTATCTTATCTTATCTTATCTTATCTTATCTTATCTTGTCTTGTCTTGTCTTGTCTTGTCTTGTCTTGTCTTGTCTTGTCTTGTCTTGTCCTGTCCTGTCCTGTCCTGTCCTGTCCTGTCCTGTCCTGTCTTGTCTTGTCTTGTCTTGTCTTGTCTTGTCTTGTCTTGTCTTGTCTTGTCTTGTCTTGCCTTGTCTTGTCTTGCCTTGTTGTCTTGTCTTACCTCATCTTGTCCTGTCTCATCCTATCTTATCTTATCTTATCTTATCTTATCTTGTCTTGTCTTGTCTTGTCTTGTCTTGTCTTGCCTTGCCTTGCCTTGCCTTGCCTTATCTATCTTATCTTATCTTGTCTTGTCTTGTCTTGTCTTGTCTTGTCTTGTCTTGTCTTGTCTTGTCTTGTCTTGTCTTGTCTTGTCTTGTCTTGTCTTGTCTTGTCTTGTCTTGTCTTGTCTTGTCTTGTCTTGTCTTGTCTTGTCTCGCCTTGTCTTGTCCTTTCTCGTCCTATCTTATCTTATCTTATCTTATCTTATCTTATCTTATCTTATCTTATCTTATCTTATCTTATCTTATCTTATCTTATCTTATCTTATCTTATCTTATCTTATCTTATCTTATCTTATCTTATCTTATCTTATCTTATCCTATCCTATCCTATCCTATCCTATCCTATCCTATCCTATCCTATCCTATCCTATCCTATCCTATCCTATCCTATCCTATCCTATCCTATCCTATCCTATCTTATCTTATCTTATCTTATCTTATCTTATCTTATCTTATCTTATCTTATCCTATCCTATCTTATCCTATCTTATCCTATCCTATCCTATCCTATCCTATCCTATCCTATCCTATCCTATCCTATCCTATCCTATCCTATCCTATCCTATCCTATCCTATCCTATCCTATCCTATCCTATCCTATCTTATCTTATCTTATCTTATCTTATCTTATCTTATCTTATCTTATCTTATCTTGTCTCGTCTCGTCTCGTCTCGTCTCGTCTCGTCTCGTCTCGTCTCGTCTCGTCTCGTCTCGTCTCGTCTCGTCTCGTCTCGTCTCATCTCATCTCATCTCATCTCATCTCATCTCATCTCATCTTATCTCATCTCATCTCGTCTTGCCTTGCCTTGTCCTGTCTTATCTTATCTTATCTTATCTTATCTTATCTTATCTTATCTTATCTTATCTTATCTTATCTTATCTTGTCTTGTCTTGTCTTGTCTTGTCTTGTCTTGTCTTGTCTTGTCTTGTCCTGTCCTGTCCTGTCCTGTCCTGTCCTGTCCTGTCCTGTCTTGTCTTGTCTTGTCTTGTCTTGTCTTGTCTTGTCTTGTCTTGTCTTGTCTTGTCTTGCCTTGTCTTGTCTTGCCTTGTTGTCTTGTCTTACCTCATCTTGTCCTGTCTCATCCTATCTTATCTTATCTTATCTTATCTTATCTTGTCTTGTCTTGTCTTGTCTTGTCTTGTCTTGCCTTGCCTTGCCTTGCCTTGCCTTATCTATCTTATCTTATCTTGTCTTGTC
The DNA here is from genome assembly GCA_034064705.1 of Bothrops alternatus. Classification (NCBI taxonomy): domain Eukaryota; kingdom Metazoa; phylum Chordata; class Lepidosauria; order Squamata; family Viperidae; genus Bothrops; species Bothrops alternatus. Next base: position 471,315 of record JARGCV010000216.1, read on the forward strand.
TTGTCTTGTCTTGTCTTGTCTTGTCTTGTCTTGTCTTGTCTTGTCTTGTCTTGTCTTGTCTTGTCTTGTCTTGTCTTGTCTTGTCTTGTCTTGTCTTGTCTTGTCTTGTCTTGTCTTGTCTTGTCTTGTCTCGCCTTGTCTTGTCCTTTCTCGTCCTATCTTATCTTATCTTATCTTATCTTATCTTATCTTATCTTATCTTATCTTATCTTATCTTATCTTATCTTATCTTATCTTATCTTATCTTATCTTATCTTATCTTATCTTATCTTATCTTATCTTATCTTATCTTGTCTTGTCTTGTCTTGTCTTGTCTTGTCTTGCCTTGCCTTGCCTTGCCTTGCCTTATCTATCTTATCTTATCTTGTCTTGTCTTGTCTTGTCTTGTCTTGTCTTGTCTTGTCTTGTCTTGTCTTGTCTTGTCTTGTCTTGTCTTGTCTTGTCTTGTCTTGTCTTGTCTTGTCTTGTCTTGTCTTGTCTTGTCTTGTCTCGCCTTGTCTTGTCCTTTCTCGTCCTATCTTATCTTATCTTATCTTATCTTATCTTATCTTATCTTATCTTATCTTATCTTATCTTATCTTATCTTATCTTATCTTATCTTATCTTATCTTATCTTATCTTATCTTATCTTATCTTATCTTATCTTAATTGTTTTCTTGCCTTGTGTTGTCTTGTTTTATCTTTTCCTTTCTCGTCCTGTCTCGCCTTATCTTATCTTGTCTTGTCTTGTCTTGTTGTCTTGTCTTACCTTATCTTGTCCTGTCTCATCCTATCTTATCTTATCTTATCTTATCTTGTCTTGTCTTGTCTTGTCTTGTCTTGTCTTGTCTTGTCTTGTCTTGTCTTGTCTTGTCTTGTCTTGTCTTGTCTTGTCTTGCCTTGCCTTGCCTTGCCTTGCCTTGCCTTATCTATCTTATCTTATCTTATCTTATCTTATCTTATCTTATCTTATCTTATCTTATCTTATCTTATCTTATCTTATCTTATCTTATCTTATCTTATCTTATCTTATCTTACCTTACCTTACCTTACCTTACCTTACCTTACCTTACCTTACCTTACCTTACCTTACCTTACCTTACCTTACCTTACCTTACCTTACCTTACCTTACCTTACCTTACCTTACCTTATCCTGTCCTGTCCTGTCCTGTCCTGTCCTGTCCTGTCCTGTCCTGTCCTGTCCTGTCCTGTCCTGTCCTGTCCTGTCTTGTCTTGTCTTGTCTTGTCTTGTCTTGTCTTGCCTTGTCTTGTCTTGCCTTGTTGTCTTGTCTTACCTCATCTTGTCCTGTCTCATCCTATCTTATCTTATCTTATCTTGTCTTGTCTTGTCTTGTCTTGTCTTGTCTTGTCTTGTCTTGTCTTGTCTTGTCTTGTCTTGTCTTGTCTTGTCTTGTCTTGTCTTGTCTTGCCTTGCCTTGCCTTGCCTTATCTATCTTATCTTATCTTGTCTTGTCTTGTCTTGTCTTGTCTTGTCTTGTCTTGTCTTGTCTTGTCTTGTCTTGTCTTGTCTTGTCTCGCCTTGTCTTGTCCTTTCTCGTCCTATCTTATCTTATCTTATCTTATCTTATCTTATCTTATCTTATCTTATCTTATCTTATCTCATCTCATCTCATCTCATCTCATCTCATCTCATCTCATCTCATCTCATCTCATCTCATCTCATCTCATCTCATCTCATCTCATCTCATCTCATCTCATCTCATCTCATCTCATCTCATCTCATCTCATCTCATCTCATCTCATCTCATCTCATCTCATCTCATCTTATCTTACCTTACCTTGTCCTCTCTCGTCCTTTCTCGTCCTATCTCGTCCTATCTTATCTTATCTTATCTTATCTTATCTTATCTTATCTTATCTTATCTTATCTTATCTTATCTCATCTTATCTCATCTCATCTCATCTCATCTCGTCTCGTCTCGTCTCGTCTCGTCTCGTCTCGTCTCGCCTTGCCTTGTCCTATCCTATCCTATCCTATCCTATCCTATCCTATCCTATCCTATCCTATCCTATCCTATCCTATCCTATCCTATCTTATCTTATCTTATCTTATCTTATCTTATCTTATCTTATCTTATCTTATCTTATCTTATCTTATCTTATCTTATCTTATCTTATCTTATCTTATCTTAATTGTTTTCTTGCCTTGTGTTGTCTTGTTTTATCTTTTCCTTTCTCGTCCTGTCTCGCCTTATCTTATCTTATCTTATCTTGTCTTGTCTTGTCTTGTCTTGTCTTGTCTTGTCTTGTCTTGTCTTGTCTTGTCTTGTCTTGTCTTGTCTTGTTGTCTTGTCTTACCTTATCTTGTCCTGTCTCATCCTATCTTATCTTATCTTATCTTGTCTTGTCTTGTCTTGTCTTGTCTTGTCTTGTCTTGTCTTGTCTTTTCTTATCTTATCTTACCTTACCTTACCTTACCTTACCTTACCTTACCTTACCTTACCTTACCTTACCTTACCTTACCTTACCTTACCTTATCTTATCTTATCTTATCTTATCTTATCTTATCTCATGTTATCTTACCTTATCTTTTCCTTTCTCGTCCTTTTTCGCCCTATCTTATCTTACCTTACCTTACCTTACCTTACCTTACCTTACCTTACCTTACCTTACCTTACCTTACCTTATCTTATCTTATCTTATCTTATCTTATCTTATCTTATCTTATCTTATCTTATCTTATCTTATCTTATCTTATCTTATCTTATCTTATCTTATCTTATCTTATCTTATCCTATCCTATCCTATCCTATCCTATCCTATCCTATCCTATCCTATCCTATCCTATCTTATCTTATCTTATCTTATCTTATCTTATCTCAAGTTATCTTGCCTTATCTTTTCCTTTCTCGTCCTTTTTCGTCCTATCTTATCTTATCTTATCTTATCTTATCTTATCTTACCTTACCTTACCTTACCTTACCTTACCTTACCTTACCTTACCTTACCTTACCTTACCTTACCTTACCTTACCTTACCTTACCTTACCTTACCTTACCTTATCTTATCTTATCTTATCTTATCTTATCTTATCTCATGTTATCTTACCTTATCTTTTCCTTTCTCGTCCTTTTTCGCCCTATCTTATCTTATCTTATCTTATCTTATCTTATCTTATCTTATCTTATCTTATCTTATCTTATCTTATCTTATCTTATCTTATCTTATCTTATCTTATCTTATCTTATCTTATCTTATCTTATCTTATCTTATCTTATCTTATCTTATCCTATCCTATCCTATCTTATCTTATCTTATCTTATCTTATCTTATCCTATCCTATCCTATCTTATCCTATCTTATCCTATCCTATCCTATCCTATCCTATCCTATCCTATCCTATCCTATCCTATCCTATCCTATCCTATCCTATCCTATCCTATCCTATCCTATCTTATCTTATCTTATCTTATCTTATCTTATCTTATCTTATCTTATCTTATCTTATCTTATCTTATCTTATCTTATCTTATCTTATCTTATCCTATCTTATCCTATCTTATCCTATCCTATCCTATCCTATCCTATCCTATCCTATCCTATCCTATCCTATCCTATCCTATCCTATCCTATCCTATCCTATCCTATCCTATCCTATCCTATCTTATCTTATCTTATCTTATCTTATCTTATCTTATCTTGTCTTGTCTTGTCTTGTCTCGTCTCGTCTCGTCTCGTCTCGTCTCGTCTCGTCTCGTCTCGTCTCGTCTCGTCTCATCTCATCTCATCTCATCTCATCTCATCTCATCTCATCTTATCTCATCTCATCTCGTCTTGCCTTGCCTTGTCCTGTCTTATCTTATCTTATCTTATCTTATCTTATCTTATCTTATCTTATCTTATCTTGTCTTGTCTTGTCTTGTCTTGTCTTGTCCTGTCCTGTCCTGTCCTGTCCTGTCCTGTCCTGTCCTGTCCTGTCTTGTCTTGTCTTGTCTTGTCTTGTCTTGTCTTGTCTTGTCTTGTCTTGTCTTGTCTTGTCTTGCCTTGTCTTGTCTTGCCTTGTTGTCTTGTCTTACCTCATCTTGTCCTGTCTCATCCTATCTTATCTTATCTTATCTTATCTTATCTTATCTTGTCTTGTCTTGTCTTGTCTTGTCTTGTCTTGTCTTGCCTTGCCTTGCCTTGCCTTGCCTTATCTATCTTATCTTATCTTGTCTTGTCTTGTCTTGTCTTGTCTTGTCTTGTCTTGTCTTGTCTTGTCTTGTCTTGTCTTGTCTTGTCTTGTCTTGTCTTGTCTTGTCTTGTCTTGTCTTGTCTTGTCTCGCCTTGTCTTGTCCTTTCTCGTCCTATCTTATCTTATCTTATCTTATCTTATCTTATCTTATCTTATCTTATCTTATCTTATCTTATCTTATCTTATCTTATCTTATCTTATCTTATCTTATCTTATCTTATCTTATCTTATCTTATCTTATCTTATCTTATCTTATCTTATCTTATCTTATCTTATCTTATCTTATCTTATCTTATCTTATCTTATCTTATCTTATCTTTTCCTATCTTATCGTATCTTATCCTATCCTATCCTATCCTATCCTATCCTATCCTATCCTATCCTATCCTATCCTATCTTATCTTATCTTATCTTATCTTATCTTATCTTATCTTATCTTATCTTATCTTATCTTATCTTATCTTATCTTATCTTATCTTATCTTATCTTATCCTATCTTATCCTATCCTATCCTATCTTATCCTATCCTATCCTATCCTATCCTATCCTATCCTATCCTATCCTATCCTATCCTATCCTATCCTATCCTATCCTATCCTATCCTATCCTATCTTATCTTATCTTATCTTATCTTATCTTATCTTATCTTATCTTATCTTATCTTATCTTATCTTATCTTAATTGTTTTCTTGCCTTGTGTTGTCTTGTTTTATCTTTTCCTTTCTCGTCCTGTCTCGCCTTATCTTATCTTGTCTTGTCTTGTCTTGTTGTCTTGTCTTACCTTATCTTGTCCTGTCTCATCCTATCTTATCTTATCTTATCTTATCTTGTCTTGTCTTGTCTTGTCTTGTCTTGTCTTGTCTTGTCTTGTCTTGTCTTGTCTTGTCTTGTCTTGTCTCGCCTTGTCTTGTCCTTTCTCGTCTTGCCTTGCCTTGCCTTGTCCTGTCTTATCTTATCTTATCTTATCTTATCTTATCTTATCTTATCTTATCTTATCTTATCTTATCTTATCTTATCTTATCTTATCTTACCTTACCTTACCTTACCTTACCTTACCTTACCTTACCTTACCTTACCTTGTCCTGTCCTGTCCTGTCCTGTCCTGTCCTGTCCTGTCCTGTCCTGTCCTGTCCTGTCTTGTCTTGTCTTGTCTTGTCTTGTCTTGTCTTGTCTTGTCTTGTCTTGTCTTGTCTTGCCTTGTCTTGTCTTGCCTTGTTGTCTTGTCTTACCTCATCTTGTCCTGTCTCATCCTATCTTATCTTATCTTATCTTATCTTATCTTATCTTATCTTATCTTATCTTATCTCATCTCATCTCATCTCATCTCATCTCATCTCATCTCATCTCATCTCATCTCATCTCATCTCATCTCATCTCGTCTCGTCTTGCCTTGCCTTGTCCTGTCTTATCTTATCTTATCTTATCTTATCTTATCTTATCTTATCTTATCTTATCTTATCTTGTCTTGTCTTGTCTTGTCTTGTCTTGTCTTGTCTTGTCTTGTCTTGTCTTGTCTTGTCTTGTCCTGTCCTGTCCTGTCCTGTCCTGTCCTGTCCTGTCCTGTCCTGTCCTGTCCTGTCCTGTCCTGTCCTGTCCTGTCCTGTCTTGTCTTGTCTTGTCTTGTCTTGTCTTGTCTTGTCTTGTCTTGTCTTGTCTTGTCTTGTCTTGTCTTGTCTTGTCTTGTCTTGTCTTGTCTTGTCTTGTCTTGCCTTGTCTTGTCTTGCCTTGTTGTCTTGTCTTACCTCATCTTGTCCTGTCTCATCCTATGTTATCTTATCTTATCTTATCTTATCTTGTCTTGTCTTGTCTTGTCTTGTCTTGTCTTGTCTTGTCTTGTCTTGTCTTGTCTTGCCTTGCCTTGCCTTGCCTTGCCTTATCTATCTTATCTTATCTTGTCTTGTCTTGTCTTGTCTTGTCTTGTCTTGTCTTGTCTTGTCTTGTCTTGTCTTGTCTTGTCTTGTCTTGTCTTGTCTTGTCTTGTCTTGTCTTGTTGTCTTGTCTTACCTTATCTTGTCCTGTCTCATCCTATCTTATCTTATCTTATCTTGTCTTGTCTTGTCTTGTCTTGTCTTTTCTTATCTTATCTTACCTTACCTTACCTTACCTTACCTTACCTTACCTTACCTTACCTTACCTTACCTTACCTTACCTTACCTTATCTTATCTTATCTTATCTTATCTTATCTTATCTCATGTTATCTTACCTTATCTTTTCCTTTCTCGTCCTTTTTCGCCCTATCTTATCTTATCTTACCTTACCTTACCTTACCTTACCTTACCTTACCTTACCTTACCTTACCTTACCTTATCTTATCTTATCTTATCTTATCTTATCTTATCTTATCTTATCTTATCTTATCTTATCTTATCTTATCTTATCTTATCTTATCCTATCCTATCCTATCCTATCCTATCCTATCCTATCTTATCTTATCTTATCTTATCTTATCTTATCTCAAGTTATCTTGCCTTATCTTTTCCTTTCTCGTCCTTTTTCGTCCTATCTTATCTTATCTTATCTTATCTTATCTTATCTTACCTTACCTTACCTTACCTTACCTTACCTTACCTTACCTTACCTTACCTTACCTTACCTTACCTTACCTTACCTTACCTTACCTTACCTTACCTTACCTTACCTTACCTTACCTTACCTTATCTTATCTTATCTTATCTTATCTTATCTTATCTCATGTTATCTTACCTTATCTTTTCCTTTCTCGTCCTTTTTCGCCCTATCTTATCTTATCTTATCTTATCTTATCTTATCTTATCTTATCTTATCTTATCTTATCTTATCTTATCTTATCTTATCTTATCTTATCTTATCTTATCTTATCTTATCTTATCTTATCTTATCTTATCTTATCTTATCTTATCTTATCTTATCTTATCTTATCTTATCCTATCCTATCCTATCCTATCCTATCTTATCTTATCTTATCCTATCCTATCCTATCCTATCCTATCCTATCCTATCCTATCCTATCCTATCCTATCCTATCCTATCCTATCCTATCCTATCCTATCTTATCTTATCTTATCTTATCTTATCTTATCTTATCTTATCTTATCTTATCTTATCTTATCTTATCTTATCTTATCTTATCTTATCTTATCTCATCCCATTTTATCTCATCTCATCTCATCTCATCTCATCTCATCTCATCTCATCTCATCTCATCTCATCTCATCTCATCTCATCTCATCTCATCTTATCTTATCTTATCTTATCTTATCTTATCTTATCCTATCCTATCTTATCGTATCTTATCCTATCCTATCCTATCCTATCCTATCCTATCCTATCTTATCTTATCTTATCTTATCTTATCTTATCTTATCTTATCTTATCTTATCTTATCTTATCTTATCTTATCTTATCTTATCTTATCTTATCTTATCTTATCTTATCTTATCTTATCTTATCTTATCCTATCCTATCTTATCCTATCTTATCCTATCCTATCCTATCCTATCCTATCCTATCCTATCCTATCCTATCCTATCCTATCCTATCCTATCCTATCCTATCTTATCTTATCTTATCTTATCTTATCTTATCTTATCTTATCTTGTCTTGTCTTGTCTTGTCTTGTCTTGTCTTGTCTCGTCTCGTCTCGTCTCGTCTCGTCTCGTCTCGTCTCGTCTCGTCTCGTCTCGTCTCATCTCATCTCATCTCATCTCATCTCATCTCATCTCATCTCATCTCATCTCATCTTATCTCATCTCATCTCGTCTTGCCTTGCCTTGTCCTGTCTTATCTTATCTTATCTTATCTTATCTTATCTTATCTTATCTTATCTTATCTTATCTTATCTTGTCTTGTCTTGTCTTGTCCTGTCCTGTCCTGTCCTGTCCTGTCCTGTCCTGTCCTGTCTTGTCTTGTCTTGTCTTGTCTTGTCTTGTCTTGTCTTGTCTTGTCTTGTCTTGTCTTGTCTTGTCTTGTCTTGTCTTGTCTTGTCTTGTCTTGTCTTGTCTTGCCTTGTCTTGTCTTGCCTTGTTGTCTTGTCTTACCTCATCTTGTCCTGTCTCATCCTATCTTATCTTATCTTATCTTATCTTATCTTGTCTTGTCTTGTCTTGTCTTGTCTTGTCTTGCCTTGCCTTGCCTTGCCTTGCCTTATCTATCTTATCTTATCTTGTCTTGTCTTGTCTTGTCTTGTCTTGTCTTGTCTTGTCTTGTCTTGTCTTGTCTTGTCTTGTCTTGTCTTGTCTTGTCTTGTCTTGTCTTGTCTTGTCTCGCCTTGTCTTGTCTTGTCTTGTCTTGCCTTGCCTTGCCTTGCCTTGCCTTGCCTTATCTATCTTATCTTATCTTGTCTTATCTTGTCTTGTCTTGTCTTGTCTTGTCTTGTCTTGTCTTGTCTTGTCTTGTCTCGCCTTGTCTTGTCCTTTCTCGTCCTATCTTATCTTATCTTATCTTATCTTATCTTATCTTATCTTATCTTATCTTATCTTATCTTATCTTATCTTATCTTATCTTATCTTATCTTATCTCATCTCATCTCATCTCATCTCATCTCATCTCATCTCATCTCATCTCATCTCATCTCATCTCATCTCATCTCATCTCATCTCATCTCATCTCATCTCATCTCATCTCATCTCATCTCATCTCATCTCATCTTATCTCATCTTATCTTACCTTACCTTGTCCTCTCTCGTCCTTTCTCGTCCTATCTCGTCCTATCTTATCTTATCTTATCTTATCTTATCTTATCTTATCTTATCTTATCTTATCTTATCTCATCTCATCTCATCTCATCTCATCTCATCTCATCTCATCTCATCTCATCTCATCTCATCTCATCTCGTCTTGCCTTGCCTTGTCCTGTCTTATCTTATCTTATCTTATCTTATCTTATCTTATCTTATCTTATCTTATCTTATCTTATCTTATCTTATCTTATCTTATCTTATCTTATCTTATCTTATCTTATCTTATCTTATCTTATCTTATCTTATCTTATCTTATCTTATCTTATCTTATCTTATCTTATCTTATCTTATCTTATCTTATCTTATCTTATCTTATCTTAATTGTTTTCTTGCCTTGTGTTGTCTTGTTTTATCTTTTCCTTTCTCGTCCTGTCTCGCCTTATCTTATCTTGTCTTGTCTTGTCTTGTCTTGTCTTGTCTTGTCTTGTCTTGTCTTGTCTTGTCTTGTCTTGTTGTCTTGTCTTACCTTATCTTGTCCTGTCTCATCCTATCTTATCTTATCTTATCTTGTCTTGTCTTGTCTTGTCTTGTCTTGTCTTGTCTTGTCTTGTCTTGTCTTGTCTTGTCTTGTCTTGTCTTGTCTTGTCTTGTCTTGCCTTGCCTTGCCTTGCCTTGCCTTATCTATCTTATCTTATCTCATCTTGTCTTGTCTTGTCTTGTCTTGTCTTGTCTTGTCTTGTCTTGTCTTGTCTTGTCTTGTCTTGTCTTGTCTCGCCTTGTCTTGTCCTTTCTCGTCCTATCTTATCTTATCTTATCTTATCTTATCTTATCTTATCTTATCTTATCTCATCTCATCTCATCTCATCTCATCTCATCTCATCTCATCTCATCTCATCTCATCTCATCTCATCTCATCTTATCTCGTCTCGTCTCGTCTCGCCTTGCCTTGTCCTGTCTTATCTTATCTTATCTTATCTTATCTTATCTTATCTTATCTTATCTTATCTTATCTTATCTTATCTTATCTTATCTTATCTTATCTTATCTTATCTTATCTTATCTTATCTTACCTTATCTTACCTTATCTTACCTTACCTTACCTTACCTTACCTTACCTTACCTTACCTTACCTTACCTTACCTTACCTTACCTTACCTTACCTTACCTTACCTTACCTTACCTTACCTTACCTTATCCTGTCCTGTCCTGTCCTGTCCTGTCCTGTCCTGTCCTGTCCTGTCCTGTCCTGTCTTGTCTTGTCTTGTCTTGTCTTGTCTTGTCTTGCCTTGTCTTGTCTTGCCTTGTTGTCTTGTCTTACCTCATCTTGTCCTGTCTCATCCTATCTTATCTTATCTTATCTTATCTTGTCTTGTCTTGTCTTGTCTTGTCTTGTCTTGTCTTGTCTTGTCTTGTCTTGTCTTGTCTTGTCTTGTCTTGCCTTGCCTTGCCTTGCCTTGCCTTATCTATCTTATCTTATCTTGTCTTGTCTTGTCTTGTCTTGTCTTGTCTTGTCTTTTCTTGTCTTGTCTTGTCTCGCCTTGTCTTGTCCTTTCTCGTCCTATCTTATCTTATCTTATCTTATCTTATCTTATCTTATCTTATCTTATCTTATCTTATCTTATCTTATCTTATCTTATCTTATCTTATCTTATCTTATCTTATCTTATCTTATCTTATCTCATCTCATCTCATCTCATCTCATCTCATCTCATCTCATCTCATCTCATCTCATCTCATCTCATCTCATCTCATCTCATCTCATCTCATCTCATCTCATCTCATCTCATCTCATCTCATCTCATCTCATCTCATCTTATCTCATCTTATCTTACCTTACCTTGTCCTCTCTCGTCCTTTCTCGTCCTATCTCGTCCTATCTTATCTTATCTTATCTTATCTTATCTTATCTTATCTTATCTTATCTTATCTCATCTTATCTCATCTCATCTCATCTCATCTCATCTCATCTCATCTCATCTCATCTCGTCTCGTCTCGTCTCGTCTCGCCTTGCCTTGTCCTATCCTATCCTATCCTATCCTATCCTATCCTATCCTATCCTATCCTATCCTATCCTATCTTATCTTATCTTATCTTATCTTATCTTATCTTATCTTATCTTATCTTATCTTATCTTATCTTATCTTATCTTATCTTATCTTATCTTATCTTATCTTATCTTATCTTATCTTATCTTATCTTATCTTAATTGTTTTCTTGCCTTGTGTTGTCTTGTTTTATCTTTTCCTTTCTCGTCCTGTCTCGCCTTATCTTATCTTATCTTATCTTGTCTTGTCTTGTCTTGTCTTGTCTTGTCTTGTCTTGTCTTGTCTTGTCTTGTCTTGTCTTGTCTTGTCTTGTCTTGTCTTGTCTTGTCTTGTCTTGTCTTGTTGTCTTGTCTTACCTTATCTTGTCCTGTCTCATCCTATCTTATCTTATCTTATCTTGTCTTGTCTTGTCTTGTCTTGTCTTTTCTTATCTTATCTTACCTTACCTTACCTTACCTTACCTTACCTTACCTTACCTTACCTTACCTTACCTTACCTTACCTTACCTTATCTTATCTTATCTTATCTTATCTTATCTTATCTCATGTTATCTTACCTTATCTTTTCCTTTCTCGTCCTTTTTCGCCCTATCTTATCTTATCTTACCTTACCTTACCTTACCTTACCTTACCTTACCTTACCTTACCTTACCTTACCTTATCTTACCTTATCTTATCTTATCTTATCTTATCTTATCTTATCTTATCTTATCTTATCTTATCTTATCTTATCTTATCTTATCTTATCCTATCCTATCCTATCCTATCCTATCCTATCCTATCCTATCCTATCTTATCTTATCTTATCTTATCTTATCTTATCTCAAGTTATCTTGCCTTATCTTTTCCTTTCTCGTCCTTTTTCGTCCTATCTTATCTTATCTTATCTTATCTTATCTTACCTTACCTTACCTTACCTTACCTTACCTTACCTTACCTTACCTTACCTTACCTTACCTTACCTTACCTTACCTTACCTTACCTTACCTTACCTTACCTTACCTTACCTTACCTTACCTTACCTTACCTTATCTTATCTTATCTTATCTTATCTTATCTCATGTTATCTTACCTTATCTTTTCCTTTCTCGTCCTTTTTCGCCCTATCTTATCTTATCTTATCTTATCTTATCTTATCTTATCTTATCTTATCTTATCTTATCTTATCTTATCTTATCTTATCTTATCTTATCTTATCTTATCTTATCTTATCCTATCCTATCCTATCTTATCTTATCTTATCTTATCTTATCTTATCTTATCTTATCCTATCCTATCCTATCTTATCCTATCTTATCCTATCCTATCCTATCCTATCCTATCCTATCCTATCCTATCCTATCCTATCCTATCCTATCCTATCCTATCCTATCCTATCCTATCCTATCCTATCCTATCCTATCCTATCCTATCCTATCCTATCCTATCTTATCTTATCTTATCTTATCTTATCTTATCTTATCTTATCTTATCTTATCCTATCCTATCTTATCCTATCTTATCCTATCCTATCCTATCCTATCCTATCCTATCCTATCCTATCCTATCCTATCCTATCCTATCCTATCCTATCCTATCCTATCCTATCCTATCCTATCCTATCCTATCCTATCTTATCTTATCTTATCTTATCTTATCTTATCTTATCTTATCTTATCTTATCTTATCTTGTCTCGTCTCGTCTCGTCTCGTCTCGTCTCGTCTCGTCTCGTCTCGTCTCGTCTCGTCTCGTCTCGTCTCGTCTCGTCTCATCTCATCTCATCTCATCTCATCTCATCTCATCTCATCTTATCTCATCTCATCTCGTCTTGCCTTGCCTTGTCCTGTCTTATCTTATCTTATCTTATCTTATCTTATCTTATCTTATCTTATCTTATCTTATCTTATCTTGTCTTGTCTTGTCTTGTCTTGTCTTGTCTTGTCTTGTCTTGTCTTGTCCTGTCCTGTCCTGTCCTGTCCTGTCCTGTCCTGTCCTGTCTTGTCTTGTCTTGTCTTGTCTTGTCTTGTCTTGTCTTGTCTTGTCTTGTCTTGTCTTGTCTTGCCTTGTCTTGTCTTGCCTTGTTGTCTTGTCTTACCTCATCTTGTCCTGTCTCATCCTATCTTATCTTATCTTATCTTATCTTATCTTGTCTTGTCTTGTCTTGTCTTGTCTTGTCTTGCCTTGCCTTGCCTTGCCTTGCCTTATCTATCTTATCTTATCTTGTCTTGTCTTGTCTTGTCTTGTCTTGTCTTGTCTTGTCTTGTCTTGTCTTGTCTTGTCTTGTCTTGTCTTGTCTTGTCTTGTCTTGTCTTGTCTTGTCTTGTCTTGTCTTGTCTTGTCTTGTCTTGTCTTGTCTTGTCTCGCCTTGTCTTGTCCTTTCTCGTCCTATCTTATCTTATCTTATCTTATCTTATCTTATCTTATCTTATCTTATCTTATCTTATCTTATCTTATCTTATCTTATCTTATCTTATCTTATCTTATCTTATCTTATCTTATCTTATCTTATCCTATCCTATCCTATCCTATCCTATCCTATCCTATCCTATCCTATCCTATCCTATCCTATCCTATCCTATCCTATCCTATCCTATCCTATCCTATCCTATCTTATCTTATCTTATCTTATCTTATCTTATCTTATCTTATCTTATCTTATCCTATCCTATCTTATCCTATCTTATCCTATCCTATCCTATCCTATCCTATCCTATCCTATCCTATCCTATCCTATCCTATCCTATCCTATCCTATCCTATCCTATCCTATCCTATCCTATCCTATCCTATCCTATCCTATCCTATCTTATCTTATCTTATCTTATCTTATCTTATCTTATCTTATCTTATCTTATCTTGTCTTGTCTCGTCTCGTCTCGTCTCGTCTCGTCTCGTCTCGTCTCGTCTCGTCTCGTCTCGTCTCGTCTCGTCTCGTCTCGTCTCGTCTCATCTCATCTCATCTCATCTCATCTCATCTCATCTCATCTTATCTCATCTCATCTCGTCTTGCCTTGCCTTGTCCTGTCTTATCTTATCTTATCTTATCTTATCTTATCTTATCTTATCTTATCTTATCTTATCTTATCTTATCTTGTCTTGTCTTGTCTTGTCTTGTCTTGTCTTGTCTTGTCTTGTCTTGTCCTGTCCTGTCCTGTCCTGTCCTGTCCTGTCCTGTCTTGTCTTGTCTTGTCTTGTCTTGTCTTGTCTTGTCTTGTCTTGTCTTGTCTTGTCTTGCCTTGTCTTGTCTTGCCTTGTTGTCTTGTCTTACCTCATCTTGTCCTGTCTCATCCTATCTTATCTTATCTTATCTTATCTTATCTTGTCTTGTCTTGTCTTGTCTTGTCTTGTCTTGCCTTGCCTTGCCTTGCCTTGCCTTATCTATCTTATCTTATCTTGTCTTGTCTTGTCTTGTCTTGTCTTGTCTTGTCTTGTCTTGTCTTGTCTTGTCTTGTCTTGTCTTGTCTTGTCTTGTCTTGTCTTGTCTTGTCTTGTCTTGTCTTGTCTTGTCTTGTCTTGTCTTGTCTTGTCTTGTCTCGCCTTGTCTTGTCCTTTCTCGTCCTATCTTATCTTATCTTATCTTATCTTATCTTATCTTATCTTATCTTATCTTATCTTATCTTATCTTATCTTATCTTATCTTATCTTATCTTATCTTATCTTATCTTATCTTATCTTATCTTATCTTATCTTGTCTTGTCTTGTCTTGTCTTGTCTTGTCTTGCCTTGCCTTGCCTTGCCTTGCCTTATCTATCTTATCTTATCTTGTCTTGTCTTGTCTTGTCTTGTCTTGTCTTGTCTTGTCTTGTCTTGTCTTGTCTTGTCTTGTCTTGTCTTGTCTTGTCTTGTCTTGTCTTGTCTTGTCTTGTCTTGTCTTGTCTTGTCTTGTCTTGTCTTGTCTCGCCTTGTCTTGTCCTTTCTCGTCCTATCTTATCTTATCTTATCTTATCTTATCTTATCTTATCTTATCTTATCTTATCTTATCTTATCTTATCTTATCTTATCTTATCTTATCTTATCTTATCTTATCTTATCTTATCTTATCTTATCTTATCTTAATTGTTTTCTTGCCTTGTGTTGTCTTGTTTTATCTTTTCCTTTCTCGTCCTGTCTCGCCTTATCTTATCTTGTCTTGTCTTGTCTTGTTGTCTTGTCTTACCTTATCTTGTCCTGTCTCATCCTATCTTATCTTATCTTATCTTATCTTGTCTTGTCTTGTCTTGTCTTGTCTTGTCTTGTCTTGTCTTGTCTTGTCTTGTCTTGTCTTGTCTTGTCTTGTCTTGTCTTGTCTTGCCTTGCCTTGCCTTGCCTTGCCTTGCCTTATCTATCTTATCTTATCTTATCTTATCTTATCTTATCTTATCTTATCTTATCTTATCTTATCTTATCTTATCTTATCTTATCTTATCTTATCTTATCTTATCTTATCTTATCTTACCTTACCTTACCTTACCTTACCTTACCTTACCTTACCTTACCTTACCTTACCTTACCTTACCTTACCTTACCTTACCTTACCTTACCTTACCTTACCTTACCTTACCTTACCTTACCTTACCTTATCCTGTCCTGTCCTGTCCTGTCCTGTCCTGTCCTGTCCTGTCCTGTCCTGTCCTGTCCTGTCCTGTCCTGTCCTGTCTTGTCTTGTCTTGTCTTGTCTTGTCTTGTCTTGCCTTGTCTTGTCTTGCCTTGTTGTCTTGTCTTACCTCATCTTGTCCTGTCTCATCCTATCTTATCTTATCTTATCTTGTCTTGTCTTGTCTTGTCTTGTCTTGTCTTGTCTTGTCTTGTCTTGTCTTGTCTTGTCTTGTCTTGTCTTGTCTTGTCTTGTCTTGTCTTGCCTTGCCTTGCCTTGCCTTATCTATCTTATCTTATCTTGTCTTGTCTTGTCTTGTCTTGTCTTGTCTTGTCTTGTCTTGTCTTGTCTTGTCTTGTCTTGTCTCGCCTTGTCTTGTCCTTTCTCGTCCTATCTTATCTTATCTTATCTTATCTTATCTTATCTTATCTTATCTTATCTTATCTTATCTCATCTCATCTCATCTCATCTCATCTCATCTCATCTCATCTCATCTCATCTCATCTCATCTCATCTCATCTCATCTCATCTCATCTCATCTCATCTCATCTCATCTCATCTCATCTCATCTCATCTCATCTCATCTCATCTCATCTCATCTCATCTCATCTCATCTTATCTTACCTTACCTTGTCCTCTCTCGTCCTTTCTCGTCCTATCTCGTCCTATCTTATCTTATCTTATCTTATCTTATCTTATCTTATCTTATCTTATCTTATCTTATCTTATCTCATCTTATCTCATCTCATCTCATCTCATCTCGTCTCGTCTCGTCTCGTCTCGTCTCGTCTCGTCTCGCCTTGCCTTGTCCTATCCTATCCTATCCTATCCTATCCTATCCTATCCTATACTATCCTATCCTATCCTATCCTATCCTATCCTATCCTATCTTATCTTATCTTATCTTATCTTATCTTATCTTATCTTATCTTATCTTATCTTATCTTATCTTATCTTATCTTATCTTATCTTATCTTATCTTATCTTAATTGTTTTCTTGCCTTGTGTTGTCTTGTTTTATCTTTTCCTTTCTCGTCCTGTCTCGCCTTATCTTATCTTATCTTATCTTGTCTTGTCTTGTCTTGTCTTGTCTTGTCTTGTCTTGTCTTGTCTTGTCTTGTCTTGTCTTGTCTTGTCTTGTTGTCTTGTCTTACCTTATCTTGTCCTGTCTCATCCTATCTTATCTTATCTTATCTTGTCTTGTCTTGTCTTGTCTTGTCTTGTCTTGTCTTGTCTTGTCTTTTCTTATCTTATCTTACCTTACCTTACCTTACCTTACCTTACCTTACCTTACCTTACCTTACCTTACCTTACCTTACCTTACCTTACCTTATCTTATCTTATCTTATCTTATCTTATCTTATCTCATGTTATCTTACCTTATCTTTTCCTTTCTCGTCCTTTTTCGCCCTATCTTATCTTACCTTACCTTACCTTACCTTACCTTACCTTACCTTACCTTACCTTACCTTACCTTATCTTATCTTATCTTATCTTATCTTATCTTATCTTATCTTATCTTATCTTATCTTATCTTATCTTATCTTATCTTATCTTATCTTATCTTATCTTATCTTATCTTATCTTATCTTATCTTATCCTATCCTATCCTATCCTATCCTATCCTATCCTATCCTATCCTATCCTATCCTATCTTATCTTATCTTATCTTATCTTATCTTATCTCAAGTTATCTTGCCTTATCTTTTCCTTTCTCGTCCTTTTTCGTCCTATCTTATCTTATCTTATCTTATCTTATCTTATCTTACCTTACCTTACCTTACCTTACCTTACCTTACCTTACCTTACCTTACCTTACCTTACCTTACCTTACCTTACCTTACCTTACCTTACCTTACCTTATCTTATCTTATCTTATCTTATCTTATCTTATCTCATGTTATCTTACCTTATCTTTTCCTTTCTCGTCCTTTTTCGCCCTATCTTATCTTATCTTATCTTATCTTATCTTATCTTATCTTATCTTATCTTATCTTATCTTATCTTATCTTATCTTATCTTATCTTATCTTATCTTATCTTATCTTATCTTATCTTATCTTATCTTATCTTATCTTATCTTATCTTATCTTATCTTATCCTATCCTATCCTATCTTATCTTATCTTATCTTATCTTATCTTATCCTATCCTATCCTATCTTATCCTATCTTATCCTATCCTATCCTATCCTATCCTATCCTATCCTATCCTATCCTATCCTATCCTATCCTATCCTATCCTATCCTATCCTATCTTATCTTATCTTATCTTATCTTATCTTATCTTATCTTATCTTATCTTATCTTATCTTATCTTATCTTATCTTATCTTATCTTATCTTATCTTATCCTATCTTATCCTATCTTATCCTATCCTATCCTATCCTATCCTATCCTATCCTATCCTATCCTATCCTATCCTATCCTATCCTATCCTATCCTATCCTATCCTATCCTATCCTATCCTATCCTATCTTATCTTATCTTATCTTATCTTATCTTATCTTATCTTGTCTTGTCTTGTCTTGTCTCGTCTCGTCTCGTCTCGTCTCGTCTCGTCTCGTCTCGTCTCGTCTCGTCTCGTCTCATCTCATCTCATCTCATCTCATCTCATCTCATCTCATCTTATCTCATCTCATCTCGTCTTGCCTTGCCTTGTCCTGTCTTATCTTATCTTATCTTATCTTATCTTATCTTATCTTATCTTATCTTATCTTGTCTTGTCTTGTCTTGTCTTGTCTTGTCCTGTCCTGTCCTGTCCTGTCCTGTCCTGTCCTGTCCTGTCCTGTCTTGTCTTGTCTTGTCTTGTCTTGTCTTGTCTTGTCTTGTCTTGTCTTGTCTTGTCTTGTCTTGCCTTGTCTTGTCTTGCCTTGTTGTCTTGTCTTACCTCATCTTGTCCTGTCTCATCCTATCTTATCTTATCTTATCTTATCTTATCTTATCTTGTCTTGTCTTGTCTTGTCTTGTCTTGTCTTGTCTTGCCTTGCCTTGCCTTGCCTTGCCTTATCTATCTTATCTTATCTTGTCTTGTCTTGTCTTGTCTTGTCTTGTCTTGTCTTGTCTTGTCTTGTCTTGTCTTGTCTTGTCTTGTCTTGTCTTGTCTTGTCTTGTCTTGTCTTGTCTTGTCTTGTCTCGCCTTGTCTTGTCCTTTCTCGTCCTATCTTATCTTATCTTATCTTATCTTATCTTATCTTATCTTATCTTATCTTATCTTATCTTATCTTATCTTATCTTATCTTATCTTATCTTATCTTATCTTATCTTATCTTATCTTATCTTATCTTATCTTATCTTATCTTATCTTATCTTATCTTATCTTATCTTATCTTATCTTATCTTATCTTATCTTATCTTATCTTTTCCTATCTTATCGTATCTTATCCTATCCTATCCTATCCTATCCTATCCTATCCTATCCTATCCTATCCTATCCTATCTTATCTTATCTTATCTTATCTTATCTTATCTTATCTTATCTTATCTTATCTTATCTTATCTTATCTTATCTTATCTTATCTTATCTTATCTTATCCTATCTTATCCTATCCTATCTTATCCTATCCTATCCTATCCTATCCTATCCTATCCTATCCTATCCTATCCTATCCTATCCTATCCTATCCTATCCTATCCTATCCTATCCTATCCTATCCTATCTTATCTTATCTTATCTTATCTTATCTTATCTTATCTTATCTTATCTTATCTTATCTTATCTTAATTGTTTTCTTGCCTTGTGTTGTCTTGTTTTATCTTTTCCTTTCTCGTCCTGTCTCGCCTTATCTTATCTTGTCTTGTCTTGTCTTGTTGTCTTGTCTTACCTTATCTTGTCCTGTCTCATCCTATCTTATCTTATCTTATCTTATCTTGTCTTGTCTTGTCTTGTCTTGTCTTGTCTTGTCTTGTCTTGTCTTGTCTTGTCTTGTCTTGTCTTGTCTTGTCTCGCCTTGTCTTGTCCTTTCTCGTCTTGCCTTGCCTTGCCTTGTCCTGTCTTATCTTATCTTATCTTATCTTATCTTATCTTATCTTATCTTATCTTATCTTATCTTATCTTATCTTATCTTATCTTATCTTATCTTACCTTACCTTACCTTACCTTACCTTACCTTACCTTACCTTACCTTACCTTACCTTGTCCTGTCCTGTCCTGTCCTGTCCTGTCCTGTCCTGTCCTGTCCTGTCCTGTCCTGTCTTGTCTTGTCTTGTCTTGTCTTGTCTTGTCTTGTCTTGTCTTGTCTTGTCTTGTCTTGCCTTGTCTTGTCTTGCCTTGTTGTCTTGTCTTACCTCATCTTGTCCTGTCTCATCCTATCTTATCTTATCTTATCTTATCTTATCTTATCTTATCTTATCTTATCTTATCTCATCTCATCTCATCTCATCTCATCTCATCTCATCTCATCTCATCTCATCTCATCTCATCTCATCTCATCTCGTCTCGTCTTGCCTTGCCTTGTCCTGTCTTATCTTATCTTATCTTATCTTATCTTATCTTATCTTATCTTATCTTATCTTATCTTGTCTTGTCTTGTCTTGTCTTGTCTTGTCTTGTCTTGTCTTGTCTTGTCTTGTCTTGTCTTGTCCTGTCCTGTCCTGTCCTGTCCTGTCCTGTCCTGTCCTGTCCTGTCCTGTCCTGTCCTGTCCTGTCCTGTCCTGTCCTGTCTTGTCTTGTCTTGTCTTGTCTTGTCTTGTCTTGTCTTGTCTTGTCTTGTCTTGTCTTGTCTTGTCTTGTCTTGTCTTGTCTTGTCTTGTCTTGTCTTGTCTTGCCTTGTCTTGTCTTGCCTTGTTGTCTTGTCTTACCTCATCTTGTCCTGTCTCATCCTATGTTATCTTATCTTATCTTATCTTATCTTGTCTTGTCTTGTCTTGTCTTGTCTTGTCTTGTCTTGTCTTGTCTTGTCTTGTCTTGCCTTGCCTTGCCTTGCCTTGCCTTATCTATCTTATCTTATCTTGTCTTGTCTTGTCTTGTCTTGTCTTGTCTTGTCTTGTCTTGTCTTGTCTTGTCTTGTCTTGTCTTGTCTTGTCTTGTCTTGTCTTGTCTTGTCTTGTCTTGTCTTGTCTTGTCTTGTCTTGTCTTGTCTCGCCTTGTCTTGTCCTTTCTCGTCCTATCTTATCTTATCTTATCTTATCTTATCTTATCTTATCTTATCCTATCTTATCTTATCTTATCCTATCCTATCCTATCCTATCTTATCCTATCCTATCTTATCTTATCTTATCTTATCTTATCTTATCTTATCTTATCTTATCTTATCTTATCTTAATTGTTTTCTTGCCTTGTGTTGTCTTGTTTTATCTTTTCCTTTCTCGTCCTGTCTCGCCTTATCTTATCTTGTCTTGTCTTGTCTTGTTGTCTTGTCTTACCTTATCTTGTCCTGTCTCATCCTATCTTATCTTATCTTATCTTGTCTTGTCTTGTCTTGTCTTGTCTTGTCTTGTCTTGTCTTGTCTTGTCTTGTCTTGTCTTGTCTTGCCTTGCCTTGCCTTGCCTTGCCTTGCCTTATCTATCTTATCTTATCTTATCTTGTCTTGTCTTGTCTTGTCTTGTCTTGTCTTGTCTTGTCTTGTCTTGTCTTGTCTTGTCTTGTCTTGTCTTGTCTTGTCTTGTCTTGTCTTGTCTTGTCTTGTCTTGTCTCGCCTTGTCTTGTCCTTTCTCGTCTTGCCTTGCCTTGTCCTGTCTTATCTTATCTTATCTTATCTTATCTTATCTTATCTTATCTTATCTTATCTTATCTTATCTTATCTTACCTTACCTTACCTTACCTTACCTTACCTTACCTTACCTTACCTTACCTTACCTTACCTTACCTTACCTTACCTTACCTTACCTTGTCCTGTCCTGTCCTGTCCTGTCCTGTCCTGTCCTGTCCTGTCCTGTCTTGTCTTGTCTTGTCTTGTCTTGTCTTGTCTTGTCTTGTCTTGCCTTGTCTTGTCTTGCCTTGTTGTCTTGTCTTACCTCATCTTGTCCTGTCTCATCCTATCTTATCTTATCTTATCTTATCTTATCTTGTCTTGTCTTGTCTTGTCTTGTCTTGTCTTGTCTTGTCTTGTCTTGTCTTGCCTTGCCTTGCCTTGCCTTGCCTTATCTATCTTATCTTATCTTGTCTTGTCTTGTCTTGTCTTGTCTTGTCTTGTCTTGTCTTGTCTTGTCTTGTCTTGTCTTGTCTTGTCTTGTCTTGTCTTGTCTTGTCTTGTCTTGTCTTGTCTTGTCTTGTCTCGCCTTGTCTTGTCCTTTCTCGTCCTATCTTATCTTATCTTATCTTATCTTATCTTATCTTATCTTATCTTATCTTATCTTATCTTATCTTATCCTATCTTATCGTATCTTATCCTATCCTATCCTATCCTATCCTATCCTATCTTATCCTATCTTATCTTATCTTACCTTACCTTATCTTATCTTATCTTATCTTATCTTATCTTATCTTATCTTATCTTATCTTATCTTATCTTATCTTATCTTATCTTATCTTATCTTATCTTATCTTATCTTATCTTATCTTATCTTATCTTATCTTATCTTATCTTATCTTATCCTATCCTATCCTATCCTATCTTATCCTATCTTATCCTATCCTATCCTATCCTATCCTATCCTATCCTATCCTATCCTATCCTATCCTATCCTATCCTATCCTATCCTATCCTATCCTATCTTATCTTATCTTATCTTATCTTATCTTATCTTATCTTATCTTATCTTATCTTATCTTATCTTATCTTATCTTATCTTATCTTATCTTATCTTAATTGTTTTCTTGCCTTGTGTTGTCTTGTTTTATCTTTTCCTTTCTCGTCCTGTCTCGCCTTATCTTATCTTGTCTTGTCTTGTCTTGTTGTCTTGTCTTACCTTATCTTGTCCTGTCTCATCCTATCTTATCTTATCTTATCTTGTCTTGTCTTGTCTTGTCTTGTCTTGTCTTGTCTTGTCTTGTCTTGCCTTGCCTTGCCTTGCCTTGCCTTGCCTTGCCTTATCTATCTTATCTTATCTTATCTTATCTTGTCTTGTCTTGTCTTGTCTTGTCTTGTCTTGTCTTGTCTTGTCTTGTCTTGTCTTGTCTTGTCTTGTCTTGTCTTGTCTCGCCTTGTCTTGTCCTTTCTCGTCTTGCCTTGCCTTGTCCTGTCTTATCTTATCTTATCTTATCTTATCTTATCTTATCTTATCTTATCTTATCTTATCTTATCTTATCTTATCTTATCTTATCTTATCTTATCTTATCTTATCTTATCTTATCTTATCTTATCTTATCTTATCTTATCTTACCTTACCTTACCTTACCTTACCTTACCTTACCTTACCTTACCTTACCTTACCTTACCTTACCTTACCTTACCTTACCTTACCTTACCTTGTCCTGTCCTGTCCTGTCCTGTCCTGTCCTGTCCTGTCCTGTCCTGTCCTGTCCTGTCCTGTCTTGTCTTGTCTTGTCTTGTCTTGTCTTGTCTTGTCTTGTCTTGTCTTGTCTTGTCTTGTCTTGCCTTGTTGTCTTGTCTTACCTCATCTTGTCCTGTCTCATCCTATCTTATCTTATCTTATCTTATCTTATCTTATCTTATCTTATCTTATCTTATCTTATCTTATCTTATCTTATCTCATCTCATCTCATCTCATCTCATCTCATCTCATCTCATCTCATCTCATCTCATCTCATCTCATCTTATCTCATCTCGTCTCGTCTCGCCTTGCCTTGTCCTGTCTTATCTTATCTTATCTTATCTTATCTTATCTTATCTTATCTTATCTTATCTTATCTTATCTTATCTTATCTTATCTTATCTTATCTTATCTTATCTTATCTTATCTTATCTTATCTTATCTTGTCCTGTCCTGTCCTGTCCTGTCCTGTCCTGTCTTGTCCTGTCCTGTCCTGTCCTGTCCTGTCTTGTCTTGTCTTGTCTTGTCTTGTCTTGTCTTGTCTTGTCTTGTCTTGTCTTGTCTTGTCTTGTCTTGTCTTGTCTTGTCTTGTCTTGTCTTGTCTTGTCTTGTCTTGTCTTGCCTTGTCTTGTCTTGCCTTGTTGTCTTGTCTTACCTCATCTTGTCCTGTCTCATCCTATCTTATCTTATCTTATCTTATCTTATCTTATCTTGTCTTGTCTTGTCTTGTCTTGTCTTGTCTTGTCTTGTCTTGTCTTGTCTTGTCTTGTCTTGTCTTGCCTTGCCTTGCCTTGCCTTGCCTTATCTATCTTATCTTATCTTGTCTTGTCTTGTCTTGTCTTGTCTTGTCTTGTCTTGTCTTGTCTTGTCTTGTCTTGTCTTGTCTTGTCTTGTCTTGTCTTGTCTTGTCTTGTCTCGCCTTGTCTTGTCCTTTCTCGTCCTATCTTATCTTATCTTATCTTATCTTATCTTATCTTATCTTATCTTATCTTATCTTATCTTATCTTATCTTATCTTATCTTATCTTATCTTATCTTATCTTATCTTATCTTATCCTATCTTATCGTATCTTATCCTATCCTATCCTATCCTATCCTATCCTATCTTATCCTATCTTATCTTATCTTATCTTATCTTATCTTATCTTATCTTATCTTATCTTATCTTATCTTATCTTATCTTATCTTATCTTATCTTATCTTATCCTATCTTATCCTATCCTATCTTATCCTATCTTATCCTATCCTATCCTATCCTATCCTATCCTATCCTATCCTATCCTATCCTATCCTATCCTATCCTATCCTATCCTATCCTATCCTATCCTATCTTATCTTATCTTATCTTATCTTATCTTATCTTATCTTATCTTATCTTATCTTATCTTATCTTATCTTATCTTATCTTAATTGTTTTCTTGCCTTGTGTTGTCTTGTTTTATCTTTTCCTTTCTCGTCCTGTCTCGCCTTATCTTATCTTGTCTTGTCTTGTCTTGTCTTGTCTTGTCTTGTCTTGTCTTGTTGTCTTGTCTTACCTTATCTTGTCCTGTCTCATCCTATCTTATCTTATCTTATCTTGTCTTGTCTTGTCTTGTCTTGTCTTGTCTTGTCTTGTCTTGTCTTGTCTTGTCTTGTCTTGCCTTGCCTTGCCTTGCCTTGCCTTGCCTTGCCTTGCCTTGCCTTATCTATCTCATCTTATCTTATCTTGTCTTGTCTTATCTTATCTTATCTTATCTTATCTTATCTTATCTTATCTTATCTTATCTTATCTTATCTTATCTTATCTTATCTTATCTTGTCTTGTCTTGTCTTGTCTTGTCCTGTCCTGTCCTGTCCTGTCCTGTCCTGTCCTGTCCTTTCCTGTCTTGTCTTGTCTTGTCTTGTCTTGTCTTGTCTTGTCTTGTCTTGCCTTGTCTTGTCTTGCCTTGTTGTCTTGTCTTACCTCATCTTGTCCTGTCTCATCCTATCTTATCTTATCTTATCTTATCTTATCTTAATTGTTTTCTTGCCTTGTGTTGTCTTGTTTTATCTTTTCCTTTCTCGTCCTGTCTCGCCTTATCTTATCTTGTCTTGTCTTGTCTTGTCTTGTCTTGTCTTGTCTTGTCTTGTTGTCTTGTCTTACCTTATCTTGTCCTGTCTCATCCTATCTTATCTTATCTTATCTTGTCTTGTCTTGTCTTGTCTTGTCTTGTCTTGTCTTGTCTTGTCTTGTCTTGCCTTGCCTTGCCTTGCCTTGCCTTGCCTTGCCTTGCCTTGCCTTATCTATCTCATCTTATCTTATCTTGTCTTGTCTTGTCTTGTCTTGTCTTGTCTTGTCTTGTCTTGTCTTGTCTTGTCTTGTCTTGTCTTGTCTTGTCTTGTCTCGCCTTGTCTTGTCCTTTCTCGTCCTATCTTATCTTATCTTATCTTATCTTATCTTATCTTATCTTATCTTATCTCATCTCATCTCATCTCATCTCATCTTATCTCGTCTCGTCTCGTCTCGCCTTGCCTTGTCCTGTCTTATCTTATCTTATCTTATCTTATCTTATCTTATCTTATCTTATCTTATCTTATCTTATCTTATCTTATCTTATCTTATCTTATCTTATCTTATCTTATCTTATCTTATCTTATCTTGTCTTGTCTTGTCCTGTCCTGTCCTGTCCTGTCCTGTCCTGTCCTTTCCTGTCTTGTCTTGTCTTGTCTTGTCTTGTCTTGTCTTGTCTTGTCTTGTCTTGTCTTGTCTTGTCTTGCCTTGTCTTGTCTTGCCTTGTTGTCTTGTCTTACCTCATCTTGTCCTGTCTCATCCTATCTTATCTTATCTTATCTTATCTTATCTTATCTCATCTCATCTCATCTCATCTCATCTCATCTCATCTCATCTCATCTCATCTCATCTCATCTCATCTCATCTCATCTCATCTCATCTCATCTCATCTCATCTCATCTCATCTCATCTTATCTCATCTTATCTTACCTTACCTTGTCCTCTCTCGTCCTTTCTCGTCCTTTCTCGTCCTATCTCGTCCTATCTTATCTTATCTTATCTTATCTTATCTTATCTTATCTTATCTTATCTCATCTCATCTCATCTCATCTCATCTCATCTCATCTCATCTCGTCTCGTCTCGTCTTGCCTTGCCTTGTCCTGTCTTATCTTATCTTATCTTATCTTATCTTATCTTATCTTATCTTATCTTATCTTATCTTATCTTATCTTATCTTATCTTATCTTATCTTATCTTATCTTATCTTATCTTATCTTATCTTATCTTATCTTATCTTATCTTATCTTATCTTAATTGTTTTCTTGCCTTGTGTTGTCTTGTTTTATCTTTTCCTTTCTCGTCCTGTCTCGCCTTATCTTATCTTATCTTATCTTGTCTTGTCTTGTCTTGTCTTGTCTTGTCTTGTCTTGTCTTGTCTTGTCTTGTCTTGTCTTGTCTTGTCTTGTCTTGTCTTGTCTTGTTGTCTTGTCTTACCTTATCTTGTCCTGTCTCATCCTATCTTATCTTATCTTATCTTGTCTTGTCTTGTCTTGTCTTGTCTTGTCTTATCTTATCTTACCTTACCTTACCTTACCTTACCTTACCTTACCTTACCTTACCTTACCTTACCTTACCTTACCTTACCTTACCTTACCTTATCTTATCTTATCTTATCTTATCTTATCTCATGTTATCTTACCTTATCTTTTCCTTTCTCGTCCTTTTTCGCCCTATCTTATCTTATCTTACCTTACCTTACCTTACCTTACCTTACCTTACCTTACCTTACCTTACCTTACCTTATCTTATCTTATCTTATCTTATCTTATCTTATCTTATCTTATCTTATCTTATCTTATCTTATCCTATCCTATCCTATCCTATCCTATCCTATCCTATCCTATCCTATCCTATCCTATCTTATCTTATCTTATCTTATCTCAAGTTATCTTGCCTTATCTTTTCCTTTCTCGTCCTTTTTCGTCCTATCTTATCTTATCTTATCTTATCTTATCTTACCTTACCTTACCTTACCTTACCTTACCTTACCTTACCTTACCTTACCTTACCTTACCTTACCTTACCTTACCTTACCTTACCTTACCTTACCTTACCTTATCTTATCTTATCTTATCTTATCTCATGTTATCTTACCTTATCTTTTCCTTTCTCGTCCTTTTTCGCCCTATCTTATTTTATCTTATCTTATCTTATCTTATCTTATCTTATCTTATCTTATCTTATCTTATCTTATCTTATCTTATCTTATCTTATCTTATCTTATCTTATCTTATCTTATCTTATCTTATCTTATCTTATCTTATCTTATCTTATCTTATCTTATCTTATCTTATCCTATCCTATCTTATCCTATCCTATCCTATCCTATCCTATCCTATCCTATCCTATCCTATCCTATCCTATCCTATCCTATCCTATCCTATCCTATCCTATCCTATCCTATCCTATCCTATCCTATCCTATCTTATCTTATCTTATCTTATCTTATCTTATCTTATCTTATCTTATCTTATCTTATCTTATCTTATCTTATCTTACCTTATCTTATCTTATCTTATCTCGCCTTATCATGTCCTTTCTCGTCCTATCTTATCTTATCTTATCTTATCTTATCTTATCTTATCTTATCTTATCTTATCTTATCTTATCTTATCTTATCTTATCTTATCTTATCTTATCTTATCTTATCTTATCTTATCTTATCTTATCTTATCTTATCTTATCTTATCTCATCTCATCTCATCTCATCTCATCTCATCTCATCTCATCTCATCTCATCTCATCTCATCTCATCTCATCTCATCTCATCTCATCTCATCTCATCTCATCTCATCTCATCTCATCTTATCTTATCTTATCTTATCTTATCCTATCCTATCTTATCCTATCCTATCCTATCCTATCCTATCCTATCTTATCCTATCTTATCTTATCTTATCTTATCTTATCTTATCTTATCTTATCTTATCTTATCTTATCTTATCTTATCTTATCTTATCTTATCTTATCTTATCTTATCTTATCTTATCTTATCTTATCTTATCCTATCTTATCCTATCTTATCCTATCCTATCCTATCCTATCCTATCCTATCCTATCCTATCCTATCCTATCCTATCCTATCCTATCCTATCCTATCCTATCCTATCCTATCCTATCCTATCTTATCTTATCTTATCTTATCTTATCTTATCTTATCTTATCTTATCTTATCTTATCTCATGTTATCTTGCCTTATCTTTTCCTTTCTCGTCCTATTTCGTCCTATCTTATCTTATCTTATCTTATCTTATCTTATCTTATCTTATCTTATCTTATCTTATCTTATCTTATCTTATCTTATCTTATCTTATCTTATCTTATCTTATCTTATCTTATCTTATCCTATCCTATCCTATCCTATCCTATCCTATCCTATCCTATCCTATCCTATCCTATCTTATCTTATCTTATCTTATCTTATCTTATCTTATCTTATCTTATCTTATCTTATCTTATCTTATCTTATCTTATCTCGCCTTATCATGTCCTTTCTCGTCCTATCTTATCTTATCTTATCTTATCTTATCTTATCTTATCTTATCTTATCTTATCTTATCTTATCTTATCTCATCTCATCTCATCTCATCTCATCTCATCTCATCTCATCTCATCTCATCTCATCTCATCTCATCTCATCTCATCTCATCTCATCTCATCCTATCCTATCGTATCGTATCTTATCCTA
Source organism: Bothrops alternatus (assembly GCA_034064705.1). NCBI lineage: Eukaryota > Metazoa > Chordata > Lepidosauria > Squamata > Viperidae > Bothrops > Bothrops alternatus. Next base: position 499,835 of record JARGCV010000216.1, read on the forward strand.
TCCTATCCTATCCTATCCTATCCTATCCTATCTTATCCTATCTTATCTTATCTTATCTTATCTTATCTTATCTTATCTTATCTTATCTTATCTTATCTTATCTTATCTTATCTTATCTTATCTTATCTTATCTTATCTTATCTTATCCTATCCTATCCTATCCTATCCTATCCTATCCTATCCTATCCTATCCTATCCTATCCTATCCTATCCTATCCTATCCTATCCTATCCTATCCTATCCTATCCTATCCTATCTTATCTTATCTTATCTTATCTTATCTTATCTTATCTTATCTTATCTTATCTTATCTCATGTTATCTTGCCTTATCTTTTCCTTTCTCGTCCTATTTCGTCCTATCTTATCTTATCTTATCTTATCTTATCTTATCTTATCTTATCTTATCTTATCTTATCTTATCTTATCTTATCTTATCTTATCTTATCTTATCTTATCTTATCTTATCTTATCTTATCTTATCTTATCTTATCTTATCTTATCTTATCTTATCTTATCTTATCTTATCTTATCTTATCTTATCCTATCCTATCCTATCCTATCTTATCCTATCTTATCCTATCCTATCCTATCCTATCCTATCCTATCCTATCCTATCCTATCCTATCCTATCCTATCTTATCTTATCTTATCTTATCTTATCTTATCTTATCTTATCTTATCTTATCTCGCCTTATCATGTCCTTTCTCGTCCTATCTTATCTTATCTTATCTTATCTTATCTTATCTTATCTTATCTTATCTTATCTTATCTTATCTTATCTTATCTTATCTTATCTTATCTTATCTTATCTTATCTCATCTCATCTCATCTCATCTCATCTCATCTCATCTCATCTCATCTCATCTCATCTCATCTCATCTCATCTCATCTCATCTCATCTCATCTTATCTTATCTTATCTTATCCTATCCTATCCTATCTTATCGTATCTTATCCTATCCTATCCTATCCTATCCTATCCTATCCTATCCTATCCTATCCTATCTTATCCTATCTTATCTTATCTTATCTTATCTTATCTTATCTTATCTTATCTTATCTTATCTTATCTTATCTTATCTTATCTTATCTTATCTTATCTTATCTTATCTTATCTTATCTTATCTTATCTTATCTTATCCTATCCTATCTTATCCTATCTTATCCTATCCTATCCTATCCTATCCTATCCTATCCTATCCTATCCTATCCTATCCTATCCTATCCTATCCTATCCTATCTTATCTTATCTTATCTTATCTTATCTTATCTTATCTTATCTTATCTTATCTTATCTTATCTTATCTTATCTTATCTCATGTTATCTTGCCTTATCTTTTCCTTTCTCGTCCTATTTCGTCCTATCTTATCTTATCTTATCTTATCTTATCTTATCTTATCTTATCTTATCTTATCTTATCTTATCTTATCTTATCTTATCTTATCTTATCTTATCTTATCTTATCTTATCTTATCCTATCCTATCCTATCCTATCCTATCCTATCCTATCCTATCCTATCCTATCCTATCCTATCCTATCCTATCCTATCCTATCCTATCTTATCTTATCTTATCTTATCTTATCTTATCTTATCTTATCTTATCTTATCTTATCTTATCTTATCTTATCTTATCTTATCTTATCTCGCCTTATCATGTCCTTTCTCGTCCTATCTTATCTTATCTTATCTTATCTTATCTTATCTTATCTTATCTTATCTTATCTTATCTTATCTTATCTTATCTTATCTTATCTTATCTTATCTTATCTCATCTCATCTCATCTCATCTCATCTCATCTCATCTCATCTCATCTCATCTCATCTCATCTCATCTCATCTCATCTCATCTCATCTCATCTCATCTCATCTCATCTCATCTCATCTTATCTTATCTTATCTTATCTTATCCTATCCTATCCTATCTTATCGTATCTTATCCTATCCTATCCTATCCTATCCTATCCTATCCTATCCTATCCTATCCTATCCTATCCTATCCTATCCTATCTTATCCTATCTTATCTTATCTTATCTTATCTTATCTTATCTTATCTTATCTTATCTTATCTTATCTTATCTTATCTTATCTTATCTTATCTTATCTTATCTTATCTTATCTTATCTTATCTTATCTTATCTTATCCTATCTTATCCTATCCTATCCTATCCTATCCTATCCTATCCTATCCTATCCTATCCTATCCTATCCTATCTTATCTTATCTTATCTTATCTTATCTTATCTTATCTTATCTTATCTTATCTTATCTTATCTTATCTTATCTCATGTTATCTTGCCTTATCTTTTCCTTTCTCGTCCTATTTCGTCCTATCTTATCTTATCTTATCTTATCTTATCTTATCTTATCTTATCTTATCTTATCTTATCTTATCTTATCTTATCTTATCTTATCTTATCTTATCTTATCTTATCCTATCCTATCCTATCCTATCCTATCCTATCCTATCCTATCCTATCCTATCCTATCCTATCCTATCCTATCCTATCCTATCCTATCCTATCTTATCTTATCTTATCTTATCTTATCTTATCTTATCTTATCTTATCTTATCTCGCCCTATCATGTCCTTTCTCGTCCTATCTTATCTTATCTTATCTTATCTTATCTTATCTTATCTTATCTTATCTTATCTTATCTTATCTTATCTTATCTTATCTTATCTTATCTTATCTTATCTTATCTCATCTCATCTCATCTCATCTCATCTCATCTCATCTCATCTCATCTCATCTCATCTCATCTCATCTCATCTCATCTCATCTCATCTCATCTCATCTCATCTCATCTCATCTCATCTCATCTCATCTTATCTTATCTTATCTTATCCTATCCTATCCTATCGTATCGTATCTTATCCTATCCTATCCTATCCTATCCTATCCTATCCTATCCTATCCTATCCTATCTTATCCTATCTTATCTTATCTTATCTTATCTTATCTTATCTTATCTTATCTTATCTTATCTTATCTTATCTTATCCTATCCTATCTTATCCTATCTTATCCTATCCTATCCTATCCTATCCTATCCTATCCTATCCTATCCTATCCTATCCTATCCTATCCTATCTTATCTTATCTTATCTTATCTTATCTTATCTTATCTTATCTTATCTTATCTTATCTTATCTTATCTTATCTTATCTCATCTCATCTCATCTCATCTCATCTCATCTCATCTCATCTCATCTCATCTCATCTCATCTCATCTCATCTCATCTCATCTTATCTCATCTTATCTTATCTTATCTTATCCTATCCTATCCTATCTTATCGTATCTTATCCTATCCTATCCTATCCTATCCTATCCTATCCTATCTTATCCTATCTTATCTTATCTTATCTTATCTTATCTTATCTTATCTTATCTTATCTTATCTTATCTTATCTTATCTTATCTTATCTTATCTTATCTTATCTTATCTTATCTTATCTTATCTTATCTTATCTTATCCTATCTTATCCTATCTTATCCTATCCTATCCTATCCTATCCTATCCTATCCTATCCTATCCTATCCTATCCTATCCTATCCTATCCTATCCTATCCTATCTTATCTTATCTTATCTTATCTTATCTTATCTTATCTTATCTTATCTTATCTTATCTTATCTCATGTTATCTTGCCTTATCTTTTCCTTTCTCGTCCTATTTCGTCCTATCTTATCTTATCTTATCTTATCTTATCTTATCTTATCTTATCTTATCTTATCTTATCTCATCTTATCTTATCTTATCTTATCTTATCTTATCTTATCTTATCTTATCTTATCTTATCTTATCTTATCCTATCCTATCCTATCTTATCCTATCCTATCCTATCCTATCCTATCCTATCCTATCCTATCCTATCCTATCCTATCCTATCCTATCCTATCCTATCTTATCTTATCTTATCTTATCTTATCTTATCTTATCTTATCTTATCTTATCTTATCTTATCTTATCTTATCTTATCTTATCTTATCTTATCTTATCTTATCTTATCTCGCCCTATCATGTCCTTTCTCGTCCTATCTTATCTTATCTTATCTTATCTTATCTTATCTTATCTTATCTTATCTTATCTTATCTTATCTTATCTTATCTTATCTTATCTTATCTTATCTTATCTTATCTCATCTCATCTCATCTCATCTCATCTCATCTCATCTCATCTCATCTCATCTCATCTCATCTCATCTCATCTCATCTCATCTCATCTCATCTCATCTCATCTCATCTCATCTCATCTCATCTCATCTCATCTTATCCTATCCTATCGTATCGTATCTTATCCTATCCTATCCTATCCTATCCTATCCTATCCTATCTTATCCTATCTTATCTTATCTTATCTTATCTTATCTTATCTTATCTTATCTTATCTTATCTTATCTTATCTTATCTTATCTTATCCTATCTTATCCTATCCTATCCTATCCTATCCTATCCTATCCTATCCTATCCTATCCTATCCTATCCTATCCTATCCTATCCTATCCTATCCTATCTTATCTTATCTTATCTTATCTTATCTTATCTTATCTTATCTTATCTTATCTTATCTTATCTTATCTTATCTTATCTTATCTTATCTTATCTTATCTTATCTTATCTTATCTTATCTTATCTCATGTTATCTTGCCTTATCTTTTCCTTTCTCGTCCTATTTCGTCCTATCTTATCTTATCTTATCTTATCTTATCTTATCTTATCTTATCTTATCTTATCTTATCTTATCTTATCTTATCTTATCTTATCTTATCTTATCTTATCTCATCTCATCTCATCTCATCTCATCTCATCTCATCTCATCTCATCTCATCTTATCTCATCTTATCTTACCTTACCTTGTCCTCTCTCGTCCTTTCTCGTCCTATCTCGTCCTATCTTATCTTATCTTATCTTATCTTATCTTATCTTATCTTATCTTATCTTATCTTATCTTATCTTATCTTATCTTATCTTATCTTATCTTATCTTATCTTATCTTATCTTATCTTGTCTCGTCTCGTCTCGTCTCGTCTCGTCTCGTCTCGTCTCGTCTCGTCTCGTCTCGTCTCGTCTCGTCTCGTCTCGTCTCGTCTTGCCTTGCCTTGTCCTGTCTTATCTTATCTTATCTTATCTTATCTTATCTTATCTTATCTTATCTTATCTTATCTTATCTTATCTTATCTTATCTTATCTTATCTTATCTTACCTTACCTTACCTTACCTTACCTTACCTTACCTTACCTTACCTTACCTTACCTTACCTTACCTTACCTTACCTTACCTTGTCTTGTCCTGTCCTGTCCTGTCCTGTCCTGTCCTGTCCTGTCCTGTCCTGTCCTGTCCTGTCCTGTCTTGTCTTGTCTTGTCTTGTCTTGTCTTGTCTTGTCTTGTCTTGTCTTGTCTTGTCTTGTCTTGTCTTGTCTTGTCTTGTCTTGCCTTGCCTTGCCTTGTCTTGTCTTGCCTTGTTGTCTTGTCTTACCTCATCTTGTCCTGTCTCATCCTATCTTATCTTATCTTGTCTTGTCTTGTCTTGTCTTGTCTTGTCTTGTCTTGTCTTGTCTTGTCTTGCCTTGCCTTGCCTTGCCTTGCCTTGCCTTGCCTTGCCTTATCTATCTTATCTTATCTTATCTTATCTTGTCTTGTCTTATCTTGTCTTGTCTTGTCTTGTCTTGTCTCGTCTCGTCTCGTCTCGTCTTGTCTTGTCTTGTCTTGTCTTGTCTTGTAAGAACATAAGAACATAAGAAGAGCCATGCTGAATCAGGCCAAAGCCCATCGAGTCCAGCATTCTGTGTCACACAGTGGCCCACCAAATGTACATGGGGATCTTGAGCAGAAAGAGAAGGCAAAACCCTCCCTTTCCCTTGACCCCCAAACAAATGGTACTCAAGGGAATCCTGCCTGCCTCAACCAACATAGAGGCGGCACATGGACATCCGTTTTAATAACCACCGATACACTTTGCATCCATGAATCTATCTAGCCCTGCCTTGAAGCTGTCAAGGCTGACAGCTGTCACGACCCCTTCAGGAAGTGAATTCCATAAATCAACGACTCTCTGGGTGAAGAAATATTTCCCTTTATTTGTCCTCACTTTCTTAGCTATGAGCTTTAGGGAGTGCCCCCTTGTCCTGGTATTGTGTGATAGAGAAAATAATTTTTCTCTATCCACCTTTTCTATCCCATGCATGATTTTATACACTTCGATCAAGTCACCCCTTAAACGCCGTCTTTCAAGGCTGAAGAGACCAAGGCGTTGCAATCTGGTTTCATAAGGGAGGCGCTCCATTTCCTTGATCATTCTTGTTGCCCTTTTTTGCACCTTTTCCAGTTCCATTATATCCTTCTTGAGGTGCGGTGACCAGAACTGTACACAGTACTCCAAGTGTGGTCTCACCATCGATTTGTACAGAGGCAATACAACACTTGCTGACTTATTTTCGATTCCCTTCCTAATCATGCCAAGCATGGAATTTGCTTTTTTTACTGCTGCTGCGCATTGGGTTGACATCTTCATCGAGCTGTCCACCAAAACCCCAAGATCCCTTTCTTGGGTTGTCTCAGAAAGTTTGGTCCCCATCAGTTGGTAAGTATAATTGGGGTTCTTTGCCCCGATGTGCATAACTTTGCACTTGTTTAGGTTAAAATGCATTTGCCACTTTGTTGCCCACTCACACAATTTCGAGAGATCCTTCTGGAGCTCCCGACAATCAGTTTCACTTTTCACAACCCGGAACAATTTAGTGTCATCAGCAAACTTGGCTACCTCACTATTAACTTCTACATCCAGATCATTGATGAATAAATTAAAAAGTAAAGGCCCCAAAACTGAACCTTGGGGTACACCACTTCTCACTTCTTTCCATCCGGAGAATTGTCCATTTATTGCCACCCTTTGCTTCCTACAATTTAGCCAGTTACCAATCCAGGACAAGACCTGTCCTCTAATTCCGTGGCTGGAGAGCTTTTTTATGAGCCTTTGGTGAGGGACTTTGTCAAAAGCCTTTTGAAAGTCAAGATATACAATATCAACTGGGGCCCCTTTATCTATGTATTTATTTACACCCTCAAAGAATTCTAACAAGTTAGTAAGACATGATTTGCCTTTGCAGAAACCATGTTGATTTTCTTTCAGCAATGCCTGTTTTTCTATGTGCCCTGTAATTTTATCTTTAATAATGGTTTCCATCAGTTTGCCTGGAACTGAGGTTAGACTGACTGGTCTATAGTTTCCTGGATCACCTCTGGATCCTTTCTTGAAGATCGGGGTTATATTTGCTTCCCTCCAATCCTCCGGTACAGTGCCTGATCTTAGAGAAAGATTGTATATTTTAGCTAGAAGTTCAGCAATTTCACACTTGAGTTCCTTGAGAATTCTAGGGTGGATGCCATCTGGACCCGGCGATTTGTTGACGTTTAGTTTAGAAAGGCATGCAAGAACATCTTCCTTGTTTATCTCTATCAGGTTTAATTCTTCTATTTCCCTCCCTGGGAAAACTAATTCAGTGGCAGGCAAATGTTCTCTATCCTCCTCGGTGAAAACGGAAGCAAAGAAGTCATTTAGCCTCTCAGCAATCTCCTTGTCTTCTCTGATTATCCCCTTCTGACCATTGTTATCAAGTGGCCCAACTGATTTTCTGGTTGGGTTCCTGCTTTTGATGTACTTAAAAAAGGTTTTGTTATTATTTTTAATATTCTTGGCTATATGCTCCTCAAAGTCTCTCTTGGCTTTCATGACTATCGCCTTGCATTTGGTCTGCCAGAGTTTGTGATCCCTCCTGTTCTCCTCGGTAGGAAGAGCCTTCCATTTCTTAAATGAGTTTTTCTTCTGTCCAATAACCTCCTTTACCTCATTCGTAAGCCATACTGGTATCCTCTTGGACTTTCCAATCCTCTTTCTTCTTTTAGGAATGCATTTTATTTGAGCCTGCTGTAACGTATTTTTAAACAGTTTCCAAGCATTTTGGAGGGATTTGACTTTTTTTACTGTTCCTTTTAGTTTCTTCTTTACTATTTTCCTCATTTTGTCAAAATTCCCTCTGTGAAAGTTTAAGGTCTCTGTGTTAGTTTTCACTGACAATTTGCTATCCATGGTTAAGTTGAAGGTTATTGTGTTGTGATCGCTGGTTCCTATGGGCTCGGTTACAAGGACATCATGAACCAAATCCTGTGTGTTAGTTAGAACCAAGTCCAGGATCCTCTTTCCCCTGGTAGGTTCCATGACCATCTGCTCAAGGGAATAATCGGCTAACATGTCGAGGAACCTTGTCTCTCTATCATGTGTAGAACAAGAATTTACCCAATCTATTTGGGGATAGTTGAAGTCCCCCATTATGACTACCCTATTTCTTTTTGAGGCCTCCTTAAATTCATTTTCCAAATAGCAATCTGCCTCTGGAGTTTGGTTGGGAGGGCGATAGCAGATCCCTAACGTCAGATTAGTTTCCTGTCCTGGGATTTTTATCCACAATGTTTCTGTGGGTGAGTTTGAATTTTCTTGAATTTCGAGTTCATGAGATTCTAACTCCTCATTTATGTACAAGGCCACGCCACCACCATTTCTCCCTCTCCTGTCCATCCTATACAATTTGTAACCTGGAATCCTTGTGTCCCATTGGTTTTCATCTGTCCACCAGGTTTCTGTTATGCCGATAATATCAATATTATTTTCCTTCACCAAGCATTCCAATTCCCCTATTTTTGCTCGAATGCTTCTAGCATTTGTGTACAGACCTTTATATGTAATTTTCTGGTGCACTTTCAACTTTGACTGTGGATTTTGACTGTAGAATTTGGTTGTAGAATTTGTAGATGGTCTACCATGTCCTTCTGCTTGACTATTACAATTTAGTTTTCCTGTTGACTCACCAATGTGTGCATAACTTCCACCCTCCATATTAGGCAGTGCGCCTTCTCGAACCGGAAGCTGCCCAGCTCCTGTCGACTTGCCCCTATGAATCAGTTTAAAAGCTGCTCTGAAACCTTTTTAATATTAATCGCCAACAGTCTGGTTCCATTATGGTTCAAATGTAACCCGTCCCTTCTGTACAGGTGTGGCTTGTCCCAAAATGTTTCCCAGTTCCTAATGAATCTAAACCCTTCCTCCCGGCACCACTGCCTCATCCACGCATTGAAGCTCCTGAGCTCTGCCTGTCTAGCTGGCCCTGCACGTGGAACAGGTAGCATTTCTGAGAATGCAACCTTGGGGGTCCTGGACTTTAATCTTCTACCTAGCAACCTAAATTTGGCTTCCAGGACCTTCCGCTTAGCTTTTCCAATGTCATTGGTACCGACATGTACCACAACAGTTGGCTCCACCCCAGCACTGTCTATCAGCCTGTCTAGATGCCTCGTGATGTCCGCAACCTTTGCACCCGGCAGGCAGTTTACCATGCGGTCAACGCTTCCATCACAAACCCGTCTCTCTATATTTCTAACAATTGAATCACCCATTACAAGAAGCCCCCCTCCCACCTCCCGCGGAGAAGTATCCTCGGTGCAAGAGGATATGGGCACATCCTCCAGGGAAGGGGTCTCAACTAAGGGAGCCTGTCCCTCTTCCACAGATTGATGTCCTCCCTGCCCAAGATCTCCATTCTCCAAAGCAGCTGGAGAGCTGCTCAGCATGGAGTGGGATGCTCCTGCTGCATCCCTGAAGATCTTCTCCTGCTTCGCTATCTCTCTCTGCTTCTCCAGGTCTGCTACCTTGGCTTCAAGGGAAAGAACCTGTTCCCTGAGAGCCAGGAGCTCATTGCACCGATCACACACCCAAGACTTCTGTCCAGCAGACAGATAGTCATACATGTGACACTCAATACAAAACACTGGGAAGCTCCCCTCCGTCTGCTGGCTATCTATCTCCATTTCTTGTTATTATATGTTTGCTGTTATTATTATACTAGTTATTATTTTAAAAAAAAAACACAGCTTTTTTGGGTTGTTCAAATTTTTTGTTTTGGTCTCAGTTTACTTTTTGGATTTTTTTTCTTACTTGTTTTAGGATTTTATCGCGCGCCGTCAGGGGCGCGATGGCTGCTAAAAAAAAGGTGAATTTGTAATTAAACAAGAAACCCCACAAACTTACCAGGGCTCAGCAGGTAATTCTTCCCAAGGTTCCTGCCAAGTTCCCTAGTCCCCTTTTATTTCCTGTTTTAATTTCTTATTTGAAAAAGCTCTGCCCGAGCAAAAGCAAAAGCAGCTTGCCTTTCTGCCCCACAAGGAAGAGTGAGCTGCTTGCTCCCAGCTACCAGGGATTAGCCAGCAGGGGGGCTGCAGCAGAAAGCTCCACCCCCTCCAAACCTGTGCTGAGGGCAAACCTTAGAAGAAAGGGGAAGGAGAAACCCCTTATATGGCTGCTAAAAAAAGAACAAAAAAGGTGAATTTGTAATTAAACAAGAAACCCCACAAACTTACCAGGGCTCAGCAGGTAATTCTTCCCAAGGTTCCTGCCAAGTTCCCTAGTCCCCTTTTATTTCCTGTTTTAATTTCTTATTTGAAAAAGCTCTGCCCAAGCAAAAGCAAAAGCAGCTTGCCTTTCTGCCCCACAAGGAAGAGTCTTGTCTCGCCTTGTCTTGTCCTTTCTCGTCCTATCTTATCTTATCTTATCTTATCTTATCTTATCTTATCTTATCTTATCTTATCTTATCTTATCTTATCTTATCTTATCTTATCTTATCTTATCTTATCTTATCTTATCTTATCTTATCTTACCTTATCTTATCTTATCTTATCCTATCCTATCTTATCCTATCTTATCCTATCCTATCCTATCCTATCCTATCCTATCCTATCCTATCCTATCCTATCCTATCCTATCTTATCTTATCTTATCTTATCTTATCTTATCTTATCTTATCTTATCTTATCTTAATTGTTTTCTTGCCTTGTGTTGTCTTGTTTTATCTTTTCCTTTCTCGTCCTGTCTCGCCTTATCTTATCTTGTCTTGTCTTGTCTTGTCTTGTCTTGTCTTGTCTTGTCTTGTCTTGTTTTGTCTTGTCTTGTCTTGTCTTGTTGTCTTGTCTTACCTTATCTTGTCCTGTCTCATCCTATCTTATCTTATCTTATCTTGTCTTGTCTTGTCTTGTCTTGTCTTGTCTTGTCTTGTCTTGTCTTGTCTTGTCTTGTCTTGCCTTGCCTTGCCTTGCCTTGCCTTGCCTTATCTATCTTATCTTATCTTATCTTATCTTGTCTTGTCTTGTCTTGTCTTGTCTTGTCTTGTCTTGTCTTGTCTTGTCTTGTCTTGTCTCGCCTTGTCTTGTCCTTTCTCGTCCTATCTTATCTTATCTTATCTTATCTTATCTTATCTCATCTCATCTCATCTCATCTCATCTCATCTCATCTTATCTCATCTCGTCTCGTCTCGCCTTGCCTTGTCCTGTCTTATCTTATCTTATCTTATCTTATCTTATCTTATCTTATCTTATCTTATCTTATCTTATCTTATCTTATCTTATCTTGTCTTGTCTTGTCCTGTCCTGTCCTGTCCTGTCCTGTCCTGTCCTGTCCTGTCCTGTCCTGTCCTGTCCTGTCCTGTCCTGTCCTGTCCTGTCCTGTCCTGTCTTGTCTTGTCTTGTCTTGTCTTGTCTTGTCTTGTCTTGCCTTGCCTTGTCTTGTCTTGCCTTGTTGTCTTGTCTTACCTCATCTTGTCCTGTCTCATCCTATCTTATCTTATCTTATCTTATCTTATCTTATCTTATCTTGTCTTGTCTTGTCTTGTCTTGTCTTGTCTTGTCTTGTCTTTTCTTGTCTTGTCTTGCCTTGCCTTGCCTTGCCTTGCCTTATCTATCTTATCTTATCTTGTCTTGTCTTGTCTTGTCTTGTCTTGTCTTGTCTTGTCTTGTCTTGTCTTGTCTTGTCTTGTCTTGTCTTGTCTTGTCTTGTCTTGTCTTGTCTTGTCTTGTCTTGTCTTGTCTTGTCTTGTCTTGTCTTGTCTTGTCTTGTCTCGCCTTGTCTTGTCCTTTCTCGTCCTATCTTATCTTATCTTATCTTATCTTATCTTATCTTATCTTATCTTATCTTATCTTATCTTATCTTATCTTATCTCATCTCATCTCATCTCATCTCATCTCATCTTATCTCATCTTATCTTACCTTACCTTGTCCTCTCTCGTCCTTTCTCGTCCTATCTCGTCCTATCTTATCTTATCTTATCTTATCTTATCTTATCTTATCTTATCTTATCTTATCTCATCTCATCTTATCTCATCTCATCTCATCTCATCTCATCTCGTCTCGTCTCGTCTTGCCTTGCCTTGTCCTGTCTTATCTTATCTTATCTTATCTTATCTTATCTTATCTTATCTTATCTTATCTTATCTTATCTTACCTTACCTTACCTTACCTTACCTTACCTTACCTTACCTTACCTTACCTTACCTTACCTTACCTTACCTTACCTTACCTTACCTTGTCCTGTCCTGTCCTGTCCTGTCCTGTCCTGTCCTGTCCTGTCTTTTCTTGTCTTGTCTTGTCTTCTCTTGTCTTGTCTTGTCTTGTCTTGCCTTGTTGTCTTGTCTTACCTCATCTTGTCCTGTCTCATCCTATCTTATCTTATCTTATCTTGTCTTGTCTTGTCTTGTCTTGTCTTGTCTTGTCTTGTCTTGCCTTGCATTGCCTCGCCTTGCCTTGCCTTGCCTTGCCTTATCTATCTTATCTTATCTTATCTTATCTTATCTTGTCTTGTCTTATCTTGTCTTGTCTTGTCTTGTCTTGTCTTGTCTCGTCTCGTCTTGTCTTGTCTTGTCTTGTCTCGCCTTGTCTTGTCCTTTCTCGTCCTATCTTATCTTATCTTATCTTATCTTATCTTATCTTATCTTGTCTTGTCTTGTCTCGTCTCGTCTCGTCTCGTCTCGTCTCGTCTCGTCTCGTCTCGTCTCGTCTCGTCTCGTCTCGTCCCGTCCCGTCTCGTCTCGTCTCGTCTCGTCTCGTCTCGTCTCATCTCATCTTATCTTATCTCGCCTTATCATGTCCTTTCTCGTCCTATCTTATCTTATCTTATCTTATCTTATCTTATCTTATCTTATCTTATCTTATCTTATCTTATCTTATCTTATCTCATCTCATCTCATCTCATCTCATCTTATCTCATCTTATCTTACCTTACCTTGTCCTCTCTCGTCCTTTCTCGTCCTATCTCGTCCTATCTTATCTTATCTTATCTTATCTTATCTTATCTTATCTTATCTTATCTTATCTTATCTTATCTTATCTTATCTTATCTTATCTTATCTTATCTTATCTTATCTTATCTTATCTTATCTTATCTTATCTTATCTTATCTTACCTTATCTTATCTTATCTTATCCTATCCTATCTTATCCTATCTTATCCTATCCTATCCTATCCTATCCTATCCTATCCTATCCTATCCTATCCTATCCTATCCTATCCTATCCTATCCTATCCTATCTTATCTTATCTTATCTTATCTTATCTTATCTTATCTTATCTTATCTTATCTTATCTTATCTTATCTTATCTTATCTTAATTGTTTTCTTGCCTTGTGTTGTCTTGTTTTATCTTTTCCTTTCTCGTCCTGTCTCGCCTTATCTTATCTTGTCTTGTCTTGTCTTGTCTTGTCTTGTCTTGTCTTGTCTTGTCTTGTTTTGTCTTGTCTTGTCTTGTCTTGTTGTCTTGTCTTACCTTATCTTGTCCTGTCTCATCCTATCTTATCTTATCTTATCTTGTCTTGTCTTGTCTTGTCTTGTCTTGTCTTGTCTTGTCTTGTCTTGTCTTGTCTTGTCTTGCCTTGCCTTGCCTTGCCTTGCCTTGCCTTATCTATCTTATCTTATCTTATCTTATCTTGTCTTGTCTTGTCTTGTCTTGTCTTGTCTTGTCTTGTCTTGTCTTGTCTTGTCTTGTCTCGCCTTGTCTTGTCCTTTCTCGTCCTATCTTATCTTATCTTATCTTATCTTATCTTATCTCATCTCATCTCATCTCATCTCATCTCATCTCATCTTATCTCATCTCGTCTCGTCTCGCCTTGCCTTGTCCTGTCTTATCTTATCTTATCTTATCTTATCTTATCTTATCTTATCTTATCTTATCTTATCTTATCTTATCTTGTCTTGTCCTGTCCTGTCCTGTCCTGTCCTGTCCTGTCCTGTCCTGTCCTGTCCTGTCCTGTCCTGTCCTGTCCTGTCTTGTCTTGTCTTGTCTTGTCTTGTCTTGTCTTGTCTTGCCTTGCCTTGTCTTGTCTTGCCTTGTTGTCTTGTCTTACCTCATCTTGTCCTGTCTCATCCTATCTTATCTTATCTTATCTTATCTTATCTTATCTTATCTTGTCTTGTCTTGTCTTGTCTTGTCTTGTCTTGTCTTTTCTTGTCTTGTCTTGCCTTGCCTTGCCTTGCCTTGCCTTATCTATCTTATCTTATCTTGTCTTGTCTTGTCTTGTCTTGTCTTGTCTTGTCTTGTCTTGTCTTGTCTTGTCTTGTCTTGTCTTGTCTTGTCTTGTCTTGTCTTGTCTTGTCTTGTCTTGTCTTGTCTTGTCTTGTCTCGCCTTGTCTTGTCCTTTCTCGTCCTATCTTATCTTATCTTATCTTATCTTATCTTATCTTATCTTATCTTATCTTATCTTATCTTATCTTATCTTATCTTATCTTATCTTATCTTATCTCATCTCATCTCATCTCATCTCATCTCATCTTATCTCATCTTATCTTACCTTACCTTGTCCTCTCTCGTCCTTTCTCGTCCTATCTCGTCCTATCTTATCTTATCTTATCTTATCTTATCTTATCTTATCTTATCTCATCTCATCTTATCTCATCTCATCTCATCTCATCTCATCTCGTCTCGTCTCGTCTCGCCTTGCCTTGTCCTGTCTTATCTTATCTTATCTTATCTTATCTTATCTTATCTTATCTTATCTTATCTTATCTTACCTTACCTTACCTTACCTTACCTTACCTTACCTTACCTTACCTTACCTTACCTTACCTTACCTTACCTTACCTTACCTTACCTTACCTTGTCCTGTCCTGTCCTGTCCTGTCCTGTCCTGTCCTGTCCTGTCTTTTCTTGTCTTGTCTTGTCTTCTCTTGTCTTGTCTTGTCTTGTCTTGTCTTGCCTTGCCTTGTCTTGTCTTGCCTTGTTGTCTTGTCTTACCTCATCTTGTCCTGTCTCATCCTATCTTATCTTATCTTATCTTGTCTTGTCTTGTCTTGTCTTGTCTTGTCTTGTCTTGTCTTGTCTTGCCTTGCATTGCCTCGCCTTGCCTTGCCTTGCCTTGCCTTATCTATCTTATCTTATCTTATCTTATCTTATCTTGTCTTGTCTTATCTTGTCTTGTCTTGTCTTGTCTTGTCTTGTCTCGTCTCGTCTTGTCTTGTCTTGTCTTGTCTCGCCTTGTCTTGTCCTTTCTCGTCCTATCTTATCTTATCTTATCTTATCTTATCTTATCTTATCTTGTCTTGTCTTGTCTCGTCTCGTCTCGTCTCGTCTCGTCTCGTCTCGTCTCGTCTCGTCTCGTCTCGTCTCGTCTCGTCCCGTCCCGTCTCGTCTCGTCTCGTCTCGTCTCGTCTCGTCTCATCTCATCTTATCTTATCTCGCCTTATCATGTCCTTTCTCGTCCTATCTTATCTTATCTTATCTTATCTTATCTTATCTTATCTTATCTTATCTTATCTTATCTTATCTTATCTTATCTTATCTTATCTTATCTTATCTTATCTCATCTCATCTCATCTCATCTCATCTTATCTCATCTTATCTTACCTTACCTTGTCCTCTCTCGTCCTTTCTCGTCCTATCTCGTCCTATCTTATCTTATCTTATCTTATCTTATCTTATCTTATCTTATCTTATCTTATCTTATCTTATCTTATCTTATCTTATCGTATCCTATCTTATCGTATCTTATCCTATCCTATCCTATCCTATCCTATCCTATCCTATCCTATCTTATCCTATCCTATCTTATCTTATCTTATCTTATCTTATCTTATCTTATCTTATCTTATCTTATCTTATCTTATCTTATCTTATCTTATCCTATCCTATCTTATCCTATCTTATCCTATCCTATCCTATCCTATCCTATCCTATCCTATCCTATCCTATCCTATCCTATCCTATCCTATCCTATCCTATCCTATCCTATCCTATCCTATCCTATCCTATCCTATCCTATCTTATCTTATCTTATCTTATCTTATCTTATCTTATCTTATCTTATCTTATCTTATCTTATCTTATCTTATCTTATCTTATCTTAATTGTTTTCTTGCCTTGTGTTGTCTTGTTTTATCTTTTCCTTTCTCGTCCTGTCTCGCCTTATCTTATCTTGTCTTGTCTTGTCTTGTCTTGTCTTGTCTTGTCTTGTCTTGTCTTGTCTTGTCTTGTCTTGTCTTGTCTTGTCTTGTCTTGTTGTCTTGTCTTACCTTATCTTGTCCTGTCTCATCCTATCTTATCTTATCTTGTCTTGTCTTGTCTTGTCTTGTCTTGTCTTGTCTTGTCTTGTCTTGTCTTGTCTTGTCTTGTCTTGTCTTGTCTTGCCTTGCCTTGCCTTGCCTTGCCTTGCCTTATCTATCTTATCTTATCTTATCTTATCTTGTCTTGTCTTGTCTTGTCTTGTCTTGTCTTGTCTTGTCTTGTCTTGTCTTGTCTTGTCTTGTCTTGTCTCGCCTTGTCTTGTCCTTTCTCGTCCTATCTTATCTTATCTTATCTTATCTTATCTTATCTTATCTTATCTCATCTCATCTCATCTCATCTCATCTCATCTCATCTCATCTTATCTCATCTCGTCTCGTCTCGCCTTGCCTTGTCCTGTCTTATCTTATCTTATCTTATCTTATCTTATCTTATCTTATCTTATCTTATCTTATCTTATCTTATCTTATCTTGTCTTGTCTTGTCTTGTCTTGTCTTGTCTTGTCTTGTCTTGTCCTGTCCTGTCCTGTCCTGTCCTGTCCTGTCCTGTCCTGTCCTGTCCTGTCCTGTCCTGTCCTGTCTTGTCTTGTCTTGTCTTGTCTTGTCTTGTCTTGTCTTGTCTTGTCTTGTCTTGCCTTGCCTTGTCTTGTCTTGCCTTGTTGTCTTGTCTTACCTCATCTTGTCCTGTCTCATCCTATCTTATCTTATCTTATCTTGTCTTGTCTTGTCTTGTCTTGTCTTGTCTTGTCTTGTCTTGTCTTGTCTCGCCTTGTCTTGTCCTTTCTCGTCCTATCTTATCTTATCTTATCTTATCTTATCTTATCTTATCTTATCTTATCTTATCTTATCTTATCTTATCTTATCTTATCTTATCTTATCTTATCTTATCTTATCTTATCTCATCTCATCTCATCTCATCTCATCTCATCTTATCTCATCTTACCTTACCTTGTCCTCTCTCGTCCTTTCTCGTCCTATCTCGTCCTATCTTATCTTATCTTATCTTATCTTATCTTATCTTATCTTATCTTATCTTATCTTATCTTATCTCATCTCATCTCATCTCATCTCATCTCATCTCATCTCATCTCATCTCATCTCGTCTTGCCTTGCCTTGTCCTGTCTTATCTTATCTTATCTTATCTTATCTTATCTTATCTTATCTTATCTTATCTTGTCTTGTCCTGTCCTGTCCTGTCCTGTCCTGTCCTGTCCTGTCCTGTCCTGTCCTGTCCTGTCCTGTCCTGTCCTGTCCTGTCCTGTCTTGTCTTGTCTTGTCTTGTCTTGTCTTGTCTTGTCTTGCCTTGCCTTGTCTTGTCTTGCCTTGTTGTCTTGTCTTACCTCATCTTGTCCTGTCTCATCCTATCTTATCTTATCTTATCTTATCTTATCTTATCTTGTCTTGTCTTGTCTTGTCTTGTCTTGTCTTGTCTTGTCTTGTCTTTTCTTGTCTTGTCTTGCCTTGCCTTGCCTTGCCTTGCCTTATCTATCTTATCTTATCTTGTCTTGTCTTGTCTTGTCTTGTCTTGTCTTGTCTTGTCTTGTCTTGTCTTGTCTTGTCTTGTCTTGTCTTGTCTTGTCTTGTCTTGTCTTGTCTTGTCTTGTCTTGTCTTGTCTTGTCTTGTCTTGTCTTGTCTTGTCTTGTCTTGTCTTGTCTTGTCTTGTCTTGTCTCGCCTTGTCTTGTCCTTTCTCGTCCTATCTTATCTTATCTTATCTTATCTTATCTTATCTTATCTTATCTTATCTTATCTTATCTTATCTTATCTTATCTTATCTTATCTTATCTTATCTTATCTTATCTTATCTCATCTCATCTCATCTCATCTCATCTCATCTTATCTCATCTTATCTTACCTTACCTTGTCCTCTCTCGTCCTTTCTCGTCCTATCTCGTCCTATCTTATCTTATCTTATCTTATCTTATCTTATCTTATCTTATCTTATCTCATCTCATCTTATCTCATCTCATCTCATCTCATCTCATCTCGTCTCGTCTCGTCTTGCCTTGCCTTGTCCTGTCTTATCTTATCTTATCTTATCTTATCTTATCTTATCTTATCTTATCTTATCTTATCTTATCTTATCTTATCTTATCTTACCTTACCTTACCTTACCTTACCTTACCTTACCTT
The DNA here is from genome assembly GCA_034064705.1 of Bothrops alternatus. Classification (NCBI taxonomy): domain Eukaryota; kingdom Metazoa; phylum Chordata; class Lepidosauria; order Squamata; family Viperidae; genus Bothrops; species Bothrops alternatus. The sequence goes on from JARGCV010000216.1 coordinate 518,340, forward strand.
ACCTTACCTTACCTTACCTTACCTTACCTTACCTTACCTTACCTTACCTTACCTTGTCCTGTCCTGTCCTGTCCTGTCCTGTCCTGTCCTGTCCTGTCCTGTCTTTTCTTGTCTTGTCTTGTCTTCTCTTGTCTTGTCTTGTCTTGTCTTGTCTTGCCTTGCCTTGTCTTGTCTTGCCTTGTTGTCTTGTCTTACCTCATCTTGTCCTGTCTCATCCTATCTTATCTTATCTTATCTTGTCTTGTCTTGTCTTGTCTTGTCTTGTCTTGTCTTGTCTTGCCTTGCATTGCCTCGCCTTGCCTTGCCTTGCCTTGCCTTATCTATCTTATCTTATCTTATCTTATCTTATCTTGTCTTGTCTTATCTTGTCTTGTCTTGTCTTGTCTTGTCTTGTCTCGTCTCGTCTTGTCTTGTCTTGTCTTGTCTCGCCTTGTCTTGTCCTTTCTCGTCCTATCTTATCTTATCTTATCTTATCTTATCTTATCTTATCTTGTCTTGTCTTGTCTCGTCTCGTCTCGTCTCGTCTCGTCTCGTCTCGTCTCGTCTCGTCTCGTCTCGTCTCGTCTCGTCCCGTCCCGTCTCGTCTCGTCTCGTCTCGTCTCGTCTCGTCTCATCTCATCTTATCTTATCTCGCCTTATCATGTCCTTTCTCGTCCTATCTTATCTTATCTTATCTTATCTTATCTTATCTTATCTTATCTTATCTTATCTTATCTTATCTTATCTTATCTTATCTCATCTCATCTCATCTCATCTCATCTTATCTCATCTTATCTTACCTTACCTTGTCCTCTCTCGTCCTTTCTCGTCCTATCTCGTCCTATCTTATCTTATCTTATCTTATCTTATCTTATCTTATCTTATCTTATCTTATCTTATCTTATCTTATCTTATCTTATCTTATCTTATCTTATCTTATCTTATCGTATCCTATCTTATCGTATCTTATCCTATCGTATCCTATCCTATCCTATCCTATCCTATCCTATCTTATCCTATCCTATCTTATCTTATCTTATCTTATCTTATCTTATCTTATCTTATCTTATCTTATCTTATCTTATCTTATCTTATCTTATCTTATCTTATCTTATCCTATCCTATCTTATCCTATCTTATCCTATCCTATCCTATCCTATCCTATCCTATCCTATCCTATCCTATCCTATCCTATCCTATCCTATCCTATCCTATCCTATCCTATCCTATCTTATCTTATCTTATCTTATCTTATCTTATCTTATCTTATCTTATCTTATCTTATCTTATCTTATCTTATCTTATCTTAATTGTTTTCTTGCCTTGTGTTGTCTTGTTTTATCTTTTCCTTTCTCGTCCTGTCTCGCCTTATCTTATCTTGTCTTGTCTTGTCTTGTCTTGTCTTGTCTTGTCTTGTCTTGTCTTGTCTTGTCTTGTCTTGTCTTGTCTTGTCTTGTCTTGTCTTGTCTTGTCTTGTCTTGTTGTCTTGTCTTACCTTATCTTGTCCTGTCTCATCCTATCTTATCTTATCTTGTCTTGTCTTGTCTTGTCTTGTCTTGTCTTGTCTTGTCTTGTCTTGTCTTGTCTTGTCTTGTCTTGCCTTGCCTTGCCTTGCCTTGCCTTGCCTTATCTATCTTATCTTATCTTATCTTATCTTGTCTTGTCTTGTCTTGTCTTGTCTTGTCTTGTCTTGTCTTGTCTTGTCTTGTCTTGTCTTGTCTTGTCTCGCCTTGTCTTGTCCTTTCTCGTCCTATCTTATCTTATCTTATCTTATCTTATCTTATCTTATCTTATCTCATCTCATCTCATCTCATCTCATCTCATCTCATCTCATCTTATCTCATCTCGTCTCGTCTCGCCTTGCCTTGTCCTGTCTTATCTTATCTTATCTTATCTTATCTTATCTTATCTTATCTTATCTTATCTTATCTTATCTTATCTTATCTTATCTTATCTTGTCTTGTCTTGTCTTGTCTTGTCTTGTCTTGTCTTGTCCTGTCCTGTCCTGTCCTGTCCTGTCCTGTCCTGTCCTGTCCTGTCCTGTCCTGTCCTGTCCTGTCCTGTCTTGTCTTGTCTTGTCTTGTCTTGTCTTGTCTTGTCTTGTCTTGTCTTGTCTTGTCTTGCCTTGCCTTGTCTTGTCTTGCCTTGTTGTCTTGTCTTACCTCATCTTGTCCTGTCTCATCCTATCTTATCTTATCTTATCTTGTCTTGTCTTGTCTTGTCTTGTCTTGTCTTGTCTTGTCTTGTCTTGTCTTGTCTCGCCTTGTCTTGTCCTTTCTCGTCCTATCTTATCTTATCTTATCTTATCTTATCTTATCTTATCTTATCTTATCTTATCTTATCTTATCTTATCTTATCTTATCTTATCTTATCTTATCTTATCTTATCTCATCTCATCTCATCTCATCTCATCTCATCTTATCTCATCTTACCTTACCTTGTCCTCTCTCGTCCTTTCTCGTCCTATCTCGTCCTATCTTATCTTATCTTATCTTATCTTATCTTATCTTATCTTATCTTATCTTATCTTATCTTATCTTATCTCATCTCATCTCATCTCATCTCATCTCATCTCATCTCATCTCATCTCATCTCGTCTTGCCTTGCCTTGTCCTGTCTTATCTTATCTTATCTTATCTTATCTTATCTTATCTTATCTTATCTTATCTTATCTTATCTTATCTTATCTTATCTTATCTTACCTTACCTTACCTTACCTTACCTTACCTTACCTTACCTTACCTTACCTTACCTTACCTTACCTTACCTTACCTTACCTTACCTTACCTTACCTTACCTTACCTTACCTTACCTTGTCCTGTCCTGTCCTGTCCTGTCCTGTCCTGTCCTGTCCTGTCCTGTCCTGTCTTTTCTTGTCTTGTCTTGTCTTCTCTTGTCTTGTCTTGTCTTGTCTTGTCTTGCCTTGCCTTGTCTTGTCTTGCCTTGTTGTCTTGTCTTACCTCATCTTGTCCTGTCTCATCCTATCTTATCTTATCTTATCTTGTCTTGTCTTGTCTTGTCTTGTCTTGTCTTGCCTTGCATTGCCTCGCCTTGCCTTGCCTTGCCTTGCCTTATCTATCTTATCTTATCTTATCTTATCTTGTCTTGTCTTATCTTGTCTTGTCTTGTCTTGTCTTGTCTTGTCTTGTCTTGTCTTGTCTCGTCTCGTCTTGTCTTGTCTTGTCTTGTCTCGCCTTGTCTTGTCCTTTCTCGTCCTATCTTATCTTATCTTATCTTATCTTATCTTATCTTATCTTGTCTTGTCTTGTCTCGTCTCGTCTCGTCTCGTCTCGTCTCGTCTCGTCTCGTCTCGTCTCGTCTCGTCTCGTCTCGTCTCGTCTCGTCCCGTCCCGTCTCGTCTCGTCTCGTCTCGTCTCGTCTCGTCTCATCTCATCTCATCTTATCTTATCTCGCCTTATCATGTCCTTTCTCGTCCTATCTTATCTTATCTTATCTTATCTTATCTTATCTTATCTTATCTCATCTCATCTCATCTCATCTCATCTCATCTCATCTCATCTTATCTCATCTCGTCTCGTCTCGCCTTGCCTTGTCCTGTCTTATCTTATCTTATCTTATCTTATCTTATCTTATCTTATCTTATCTTATCTTATCTTATCTTATCTTGTCTTGTCTTGTCTTGTCTTGTCTTGTCTTGTCTTGTCCTGTCCTGTCCTGTCCTGTCCTGTCCTGTCCTGTCCTGTCCTGTCCTGTCCTGTCCTGTCCTGTCCTGTCCTGTCTTGTCTTGTCTTGTCTTGTCTTGTCTTGTCTTGTCTTGTCTTGTCTTGTCTTGTCTTGCCTTGCCTTGTCTTGTCTTGCCTTGTTGTCTTGTCTTACCTCATCTTGTCCTGTCTCATCCTATCTTATCTTATCTTATCTTGTCTTGTCTTGTCTTGTCTTGTCTTGTCTTGTCTTGTCTTGTCTTTTCTTGTCTTGTCTTGCCTTGCCTTGCCTTGCCTTGCCTTATCTATCTTATCTTATCTTGTCTTGTCTTGTCTTGTCTTGTCTTGTCTTGTCTTGTCTTGTCTTGTCTTGTCTTGTCTTGTCTTGTCTTGTCTTGTCTTGTCTCGCCTTGTCTTGTCCTTTCTCGTCCTATCTTATCTTATCTTATCTTATCTTATCTTATCTTATCTTATCTTATCTTATCTTATCTTATCTTATCTTATCTTATCTCATCTCATCTCATCTCATCTCATCTCATCTCATCTTATCTCATCTTATCTTACCTTACCTTGTCCTCTCTCGTCCTTTCTCGTCCTATCTCGTCCTATCTCATCTTATCTTATCTTATCTTATCTTATCTTATCTTATCTTATCTTATCTTATCTTATCTTATCTCATCTCATCTCATCTCATCTCATCTCATCTCATCTCATCTCATCTCATCTCGTCTTGCCTTGCCTTGTCCTGTCTTATCTTATCTTATCTTATCTTATCTTATCTTATCTTATCTTATCTTATCTTATCTTATCTTATCTTATCTTATCTTATCTTATCTTACCTTACCTTACCTTACCTTACCTTACCTTACCTTACCTTACCTTACCTTACCTTACCTTACCTTACCTTACCTTACCTTACCTTACCTTACCTTGTCCTGTCCTGTCCTGTCCTGTCCTGTCCTGTCCTGTCCTGTCCTGTCCTGTCCTGTCCTGTCCTGTCTTTTCTTGTCTTGTCTTGTCTTCTCTTGTCTTGTCTTGTCTTGTCTTGTCTTGCCTTGCCTTGTCTTGTCTTGCCTTGTTGTCTTGTCTTACCTCATCTTGTCCTGTCTCATCCTATCTTATCTTATCTTATCTTGTCTTGTCTTGTCTTGTCTTGTCTTGTCTTGCCTTGCATTGCCTCGCCTTGCCTTGCCTTGCCTTGCCTTATCTATCTTATCTTATCTTATCTTATCTTATCTTGTCTTGTCTTATCTTGTCTTGTCTTGTCTTGTCTTGTCTTGTCTCGTCTCGTCTTGTCTTGTCTTGTCTTGTCTCGCCTTGTCTTGTCCTTTCTCGTCCTATCTTATCTTATCTTATCTTATCTTATCTTATCTTATCTTATCTTGTCTTGTCTTGTCTCGTCTCGTCTCGTCTCGTCTCGTCTCGTCTCGTCTCGTCTCGTCTCGTCTCGTCTCGTCTCGTCTCGTCTCGTCCCGTCCCGTCTCGTCTCGTCTCGTCTCGTCTCGTCTCGTCTCGTCTCATCTCATCTCATCTTATCTTATCTCGCCTTATCATGTCCTTTCTCGTCCTATCTTATCTTATCTTATCTTATCTTATCTTATCTTATCTTATCTTATCTTATCTTATCTTATCTTATCTTATCTTATCTTATCTTATCTTATCTTATCTTATCTCATCTCATCTCATCTCATCTCATCTTATCTCATCTTATCTTACCTTACCTTGTCCTCTCTCGTCCTTTCTCGTCCTATCTCGTCCTATCTTATCTTATCTTATCTTATCTTATCTTATCTTATCTTATCTTATCTTATCTTATCTTATCTTATCTTATCTTATCTTATCTTATCTTATCTTATCTCATCTCATCTCATCTCATCTCATCTCATCTCATCTCATCTCATCTCGTCTCGTCTCGTCTCGTCTTGCCTTGCCTTGTCCTGTCTTATCTTATCTTATCTTATCTTATCTTATCTTATCTTATCTTATCTTATCTTATCTTACCTTATCTTATCTTATCTTATCTTATCTTACCTTACCTTACCTTACCTTACCTTACCTTACCTTACCTTACCTTACCTTACCTTACCTTACCTTACCTTACCTTACCTTACCTTACCTTACCTTACCTTACCTTGTCCTGTCCTGTCCTGTCCTGTCCTGTCCTGTCCTGTCCTGTCCTGTCCTGTCTTGTCTTGTCTTGTCTTGTCTTTTCTTGTCTTGTCTTGTCTTCTCTTGTCTTGTCTTGTCTTGTCTTGTCTTGCCTTGCCTTGTCTTGTCTTGCCTTGTTGTCTTGTCTTACCTCATCTTGTCCTGTCTCATCCTATCTTATCTTATCTTATCTTGTCTTGTCTTGTCTTGTCTTGTCTTGTCTTGTCTTGTCTTGTCTTGTCTTGTCTTGCATTGCCTCGCCTTGCCTTGCCTTGCCTTGCCTTATCTATCTTATCTTATCTTATCTTATCTTGTCTTGTCTTATCTTGTCTTGTCTTGTCTTGTCTTGTCTTGTCTCGTCTCGTCTTGTCTTGTCTTGTCTTGTCTTGTCTCGCCTTGTCTTGTCCTTTCTCGTCCTATCTTATCTTATCTTATCTTATCTTATCTTATCTTATCTTGTCTTGTCTTGTCTTGTCTTGTCTCGTCTCGTCTCGTCTCGTCTCGTCTCGTCTCGTCTCGTCTCGTCTCGTCTCGTCTCGTCTCGTCTCGTCTCGTCTCGTCCCGTCTCGTCTCGTCTCGTCTCGTCTCGTCTCATCTCATCTCATCTTATCTTATCTCGCCTTATCATGTCCTTTCTCGTCCTATCTTATCTTATCTTATCTTATCTTATCTTATCTTATCTTATCTTATCTTATCTTATCTTATCTTATCTTATCTTATCTTATCTTATCTTATCTTATCTTATCTTATCTTATCTTATCTTATCTTATCTTATCTTATCTTATCTTATCTTATCTTATCTTATCTTATCTTATCTTATCTTATCTTATCTTATCTTATCTTATCTTATCTTATCTTATCTTATCTTATCTTATCTTATCTTATCTTATCTTATCTTATCTTATCTTATCTTATCTTATCTTATCTTATCCTATCTTATCGTATCTTATCCTATCCTATCCTATCCTATCCTATCCTATCCTATCCTATCCTATCCTATCCTATCTTATCCTATCCTATCTTATCTTATCTTATCTTATCTTATCTTATCTTATCTTATCTTATCTTATCTTATCTTATCTTATCTTGTCTTGTCTTGTCTTGTCTTGTCTTGTCTTGTCTTGTCTTGTCCTGTCCTGTCCTGTCCTGTCCTGTCCTGTCCTGTCCTGTCCTGTCCTGTCCTGTCCTGTCCTGTCCTGTCTTGTCTTGTCTTGTCTTGTCTTGTCTTGTCTTGTCTTGTCTTGTCTTGTCTTGTCTTGCCTTGCCTTGTCTTGTCTTGCCTTGTTGTCTTGTCTTACCTCATCTTGTCCTGTCTCATCCTATCTTATCTTATCTTATCTTATCTTGTCTTGTCTTGTCTTGTCTTGTCTTGTCTTGTCTTGTCTTTTCTTGTCTTGTCTTGCCTTGCCTTGCCTTGCCTTGCCTTATCTATCTTATCTTATCTTGTCTTGTCTTGTCTTGTCTTGTCTTGTCTTGTCTTGTCTTGTCTTGTCTTGTCTTGTCTTGTCTTGTCTTGTCTTGTCTTGTCTTGTCTCGCCTTGTCTTGTCCTTTCTCGTCCTATCTTATCTTATCTTATCTTATCTTATCTTATCTTATCTTATCTTATCTTATCTTATCTTATCTTATCTTATCTTATCTTATCTTATCTTATCTTATCTCATCTCATCTCATCTCATCTCATCTCATCTCATCTTATCTCATCTTATCTTACCTTACCTTGTCCTCTCTCGTCCTTTCTCGTCCTATCTCGTCCTATCTCATCTTATCTTATCTTATCTTATCTTATCTTATCTTATCTTATCTTATCTTATCTTATCTTATCTTATCTTATCTTATCTCATCTCATCTCATCTCATCTCATCTCATCTCATCTCATCTCATCTCATCTCATCTCGTCTTGCCTTGCCTTGTCCTGTCTTATCTTATCTTATCTTATCTTATCTTATCTTATCTTATCTTATCTTATCTTATCTTATCTTATCTTATCTTATCTTATCTTATCTTATCTTATCTTATCTTATCTTACCTTACCTTACCTTACCTTACCTTACCTTACCTTACCTTACCTTACCTTACCTTACCTTACCTTACCTTACCTTACCTTGTCCTGTCCTGTCCTGTCCTGTCCTGTCCTGTCCTGTCCTGTCCTGTCCTGTCCTGTCCTGTCCTGTCTTTTCTTGTCTTGTCTTGTCTTCTCTTGTCTTGTCTTGTCTTGTCTTGTCTTGCCTTGCCTTGTCTTGTCTTGCCTTGTTGTCTTGTCTTACCTCATCTTGTCCTGTCTCATCCTATCTTATCTTATCTTATCTTGTCTTGTCTTGTCTTGTCTTGTCTTGTCTTGCCTTGCATTGCCTCGCCTTGCCTTGCCTTGCCTTGCCTTATCTATCTTATCTTATCTTATCTTATCTTATCTTGTCTTGTCTTATCTTGTCTTGTCTTGTCTTGTCTTGTCTTGTCTCGTCTCGTCTTGTCTTGTCTTGTCTTGTCTCGCCTTGTCTTGTCCTTTCTCGTCCTATCTTATCTTATCTTATCTTATCTTATCTTATCTTATCTTATCTTGTCTTGTCTTGTCTCGTCTCGTCTCGTCTCGTCTCGTCTCGTCTCGTCTCGTCTCGTCTCGTCTCGTCTCGTCTCGTCCCGTCCCGTCTCGTCTCGTCTCGTCTCGTCTCGTCTCGTCTCGTCTCATCTCATCTCATCTTATCTTATCTCGCCTTATCATGTCCTTTCTCGTCCTATCTTATCTTATCTTATCTTATCTTATCTTATCTTATCTTATCTTATCTTATCTTATCTTATCTTATCTTATCTTATCTTATCTTATCTTATCTTATCTCATCTCATCTCATCTCATCTCATCTTATCTCATCTTATCTTACCTTACCTTGTCCTCTCTCGTCCTTTCTCGTCCTATCTCGTCCTATCTTATCTTATCTTATCTTATCTTATCTTATCTTATCTTATCTTATCTTATCTTATCTTATCTTATCTTATCTTATCTTATCTTATCTTATCTCATCTCATCTCATCTCATCTCATCTCGTCTCGTCTCGTCTCGTCTCGTCTCGTCTCGTCTCGTCTTGCCTTGCCTTGTCCTGTCTTATCTTATCTTATCTTATCTTATCTTATCTTATCTTATCTTATCTTATCTTATCTTACCTTATCTTATCTTATCTTATCTTATCTTACCTTACCTTACCTTACCTTACCTTACCTTACCTTACCTTACCTTACCTTACCTTACCTTACCTTACCTTACCTTACCTTACCTTACCTTGTCCTGTCCTGTCCTGTCCTGTCCTGTCCTGTCCTGTCCTGTCCTGTCCTGTCTTGTCTTGTCTTGTCTTGTCTTTTCTTGTCTTGTCTTGTCTTCTCTTGTCTTGTCTTGTCTTGTCTTGTCTTGCCTTGCCTTGTCTTGTCTTGCCTTGTTGTCTTGTCTTACCTCATCTTGTCCTGTCTCATCCTATCTTATCTTATCTTATCTTGTCTTGTCTTGTCTTGTCTTGTCTTGTCTTGTCTTGTCTTGTCTTGTCTTGTCTTGCATTGCCTCGCCTTGCCTTGCCTTGCCTTGCCTTATCTATCTTATCTTATCTTATCTTATCTTGTCTTGTCTTATCTTGTCTTGTCTTGTCTTGTCTTGTCTTGTCTCGTCTCGTCTTGTCTTGTCTTGTCTTGTCTTGTCTCGCCTTGTCTTGTCCTTTCTCGTCCTATCTTATCTTATCTTATCTTATCTTATCTTATCTTGTCTTGTCTTGTCTTGTCTTGTCTCGTCTCGTCTCGTCTCGTCTCGTCTCGTCTCGTCTCGTCTCGTCTCGTCTCGTCTCGTCTCGTCTCGTCTCGTCTCGTCTCGTCCCGTCTCGTCTCGTCTCGTCTCGTCTCGTCTCATCTCATCTCATCTTATCTTATCTCGCCTTATCATGTCCTTTCTCGTCCTATCTTATCTTATCTTATCTTATCTTATCTTATCTTATCTTATCTTATCTTATCTTATCTTATCTTATCTTATCTTATCTTATCTTATCTTATCTTATCTTATCTTATCTTATCTTATCTTATCTTATCTTATCTTATCTTATCTTATCTTATCTTATCTTATCTTATCTTATCTTATCTTATCTTATCTTATCTTATCTTATCTTATCTTATCTTATCTTATCTTATCTTATCTTATCTTATCTTATCTTATCTTATCTTATCTTATCTTATCTTATCTTATCTTATCCTATCTTATCGTATCTTATCCTATCCTATCCTATCCTATCCTATCCTATCCTATCCTATCCTATCCTATCCTATCCTATCTTATCCTATCCTATCTTATCTTATCTTATCTTATCTTATCTTATCTTATCTTATCTTATCTTATCTTATCTTATCTTATCTTATCTTATCTTATCTTATCTTATCTTATCTTATCTTATCCTATCCTATCTTATCCTATCTTATCCTATCTTATCCTATCCTATCCTATCCTATCCTATCCTATCCTATCCTATCCTATCCTATCCTATCCTATCCTATCCTATCCTATCCTATCCTATCTTATCTTATCTTATCTTATCTTATCTTATCTTATCTTATCTTATCTTATCTTATCTTATCTTATCTTATCTTATCTTATCTTATCTTATCTTATCTTATCTTATCTTATCTTATCTTATCTTATCTTATCTTAATTGTTTTCTTGCCTTGTGTTCTCTTGTTTTATCTTTTCCTTTCTCGTCCTGTCTCGCCTTATCTTATCTTGTCTTGTCTTGTCTTGTCTTGTCTTGCCTTGCCTTGCCTTGCCTTGCCTTGCCTTATCTATCTTATCTTATCTTATCTTATCTTATCTTATCTTGTCTTGTCTTGTCTTGTCTTGTCTTGTCTTGTCTTGTCTTGTCTTGTCTTGTCTTGTCTTGTCTCGCCTTGTCTTGTCCTTTCTCGTCCTATCTTATCTTATCTTATCTTATCTTATCTTATCTCATCTCATCTCATCTCATCTCATCTCATCTCATCTCATCTTATCTCATCTCGTGTCGTCTCGCCTTGCCTTGTCCTGTCTTATCTTATCTTATCTTATCTTATCTTATCTTATCTTATCTTATCTTATCTTATCTTATCTTATCTTATCTTATCTTATCTTATCTTATCTTATCTTATCTTGTCTTGTCTTGTCTTGTCTTGTCTTGTCTTGTCTTGTCTTGTCTTGTCTTGTCTTGTCTTGTCTTGTCCTGTCCTGTCCTGTCCTGTCCTGTCCTGTCCTGTCCTGTCCTGTCCTGTCCTGTCCTGTCCTGTCTTGTCTTGTCTTGTCTTGTCTTGTCTTGTCTTGTCTTGTCTTGTCTTGTCTTGTCTTGCCTTGCCTTGTCTTGTCTTGCCTTGTTGTCTTGTCTTACCTCATCTTGTCCTGTCTCATCCTATCTTATCTTATCTTATCTTATCTTGTCTTGTCTTGTCTTGTCTTGTCTTGTCTTGTCTTGTCTTGTCTTGTCTTGTCTTGTCTTGTCTTGTCTTGTCTTGTCTTGTCTTGTCTTGTCTTGTCTTGTCTTGTCTTGTCTTGTCTTGTCTTGTCTTGTCTTGTCTTGTCTTGTCTTGTCTCGCCTTGTCTTGTCCTTTCTCGTCCTATCTTATCTTATCTTATCTTATCTTATCTTATCTTATCTTATCTTATCTTATCTTATCTTATCTTATCTTATCTTATCTTATCTTATCTTATCTTATCTTATCTTATCTTATCTTATCTTATCTTATCTTATCTTATCTTATCTTATCTTATCTTATCTTATCTTATCTTATCTTATCTTATCTCATCTCATCTCATCTCATCTCATCTCATCTTATCTCATCTTATCTTACCTTACCTTGTCCTCTCTCGTCCTTTCTCGTCCTATCTCGTCCTATCTTATCTTATCTTATCTTATCTTATCTTATCTTATCTTATCTTATCTTATCTTATCTTATCTTATCTTATCTTATCTCATCTCATCTCATCTCATCTCATCTCATCTCGTCTCGTCTCGTCTTGCCTTGCCTTGTCCTGTCTTATCTTATCTTATCTTATCTTATCTTATCTTATCTTATCTTACCTTACCTTACCTTACCTTACCTTACCTTACCTTACCTTACCTTACCTTACCTTACCTTACCTTACCTTACCTTACCTTACCTTACCTTACCTTACCTTGTCCTGTCCTGTCCTGTCCTGTCCTGTCCTGTCCTGTCCTGTCCTGTCCTGTCCTGTCCTGTCCTGTCCTGTCTTGTCTTGTCTTGTCTTGTCTTGTCTTTTCTTGTCTTGTCTTGTCTTCTCTTGTCTTGTCTTGTCTTGTCTTGTCTTGCCTTGCCTTGTCTTGTCTTGCCTTGTTGTCTTGTCTTACCTCATCTTGTCCTGTCTCATCCTATCTTATCTTATCTTATCTTGTCTTGTCTTGTCTTGTCTTGTCTTGTCTTGTCTTGCCTTGCATTGCCTCGCCTTGCCTTGCCTTGCCTTGCCTTATCTATCTTATCTTATCTTATCTTATCTTGTCTTGTCTTATCTTGTCTTGTCTTGTCTTGTCTTGTCTTGTCTCGTCTCGTCTTGTCTTGTCTTGTCTTGTCTCGCCTTGTCTTGTCCTTTCTCGTCCTATCTTATCTTATCTTATCTTATCTTATCTTATCTTATCTTATCTTGTCTTGTCTTGTCTCGTCTCGTCTCGTCTCGTCTCGTCTCGTCTCGTCTCGTCTCGTCTCGTCTCGTCTCGTCTCGTCTCGTCCCGTCCCGTCTCGTCTCGTCTCGTCTCGTCTCGTCTCGTCTCATCTCATCTCATCTTATCTTATCTCGCCTTATCATGTCCTTTCTCGTCCTATCTTATCTTATCTTATCTTATCTTATCTTATCTTATCTTATCTTATCTTATCTTATCTTATCTTATCTTATCTTATCTTATCTTATCTTATCTTATCTTATCTTATCTTATCTTATCTTATCTTATCTTATCTTATCTTATCTTATCTTATCTTATCTTATCTTATCTTATCTCATCTCATCTCATCTCATCTCATCTTATCTCATCTTATCTTACCTTACCTTGTCCTCTCTCGTCCTTTCTCGTCCTATCTCGTCCTATCTTATCTTATCTTATCTTATCTTATCTTATCTTATCTTATCTTATCTTATCTTATCTCATCTCATCTCATCTCATCTCATCTCATCTCATCTCATCTCATCTCATCTCGTCTCGTCTTGCCTTGCCTTGTCCTGTCTTATCTTATCTTATCTTATCTTATCTTATCTTATCTTATCTTATCTTATCTTATCTTATCTTATCTTATCTTATCTTATCTTATCTTATCTTACCTTACCTTACCTTACCTTACCTTACCTTACCTTACCTTACCTTACCTTACCTTACCTTACCTTACCTTACCTTACCTTACCTTGTCCTGTCCTGTCCTGTCCTGTCCTGTCCTGTCCTGTCCTGTCCTGTCCTGTCCTGTCCTGTCTTGTCTTGTCTTGTCTTTTCTTGTCTTCTCTTGTCTTCTCTTGTCTTGTCTTGTCTTGTCTTGTCTTGCCTTGCCTTGTCTTGTCTTGCCTTGTTGTCTTGTCTTACCTCATCTTGTCCTGTCTCATCCTATCTTATCTTATCTTATCTTATCTTGTCTTGTCTTGTCTTGTCTTGTCTTGTCTTGTCTTGTCTTGTCTTGCATTGCCTCGCCTTGCCTTGCCTTGCCTTGCCTTATCTATCTTATCTTATCTTATCTTATCTTGTCTTGTCTTATCTTGTCTTGTCTTGTCTTGTCTTGTCTTGTCTCGTCTCGTCTTGTCTTGTCTTGTCTTGTCTTGTCTCGCCTTGTCTTGTCCTTTCTCGTCCTATCTTATCTTATCTTATCTTATCTTATCTTATCTTATCTTGTCTTGTCTTGTCTTGTCTTGTCTCGTCTCGTCTCGTCTCGTCTCGTCTCGTCTCGTCTCGTCTCGTCTCGTCTCGTCTCGTCTCGTCTCGTCTCGTCTCGTCTCGTCCCGTCTCGTCTCGTCTCGTCTCGTCTCGTCTCATCTCATCTCATCTTATCTTATCTCGCCTTATCATGTCCTTTCTCGTCCTATCTTATCTTATCTTATCTTATCTTATCTTATCTTATCTTATCTTATCTTATCTTATCTTATCTTATCTTATCTTATCTTATCTTATCTTATCTTATCTTATCTTATCTTATCTTATCTTATCTTATCTTATCTTATCTTATCTTATCTTATCTTATCTTATCTTATCTTATCTTATCTTATCTTATCTTATCTTATCTTATCTTATCTTATCTTATCTTATCTTATCTTATCTTATCTTATCGTATCTTATCGTATCTTATCGTATCTTATCCTATCCTATCCTATCCTATCCTATCCTATCCTATCCTATCCTATCCTATCTTATCCTATCCTATCTTATCTTATCTTATCTTATCTTATCTTGTCTTATCTTATCTTATCTTATCTTATCCTATCCTATCTTATCCTATCTTATCCTATCCTATCCTATCCTATCCTATCCTATCCTATCCTATCCTATCCTATCCTATCCTATCCTATCCTATCCTATCCTATCCTATCCTATCCTATCCTATCCTATCCTATCTTATCTTATCTTATCTTATCTTATCTTATCTTATCTTATCTTATCTTATCTTATCTTATCTTATCTTATCTTATCTTATCTTATCTTATCTTATCTTATCTTATCTTATCTTATCTTATCTTAATTGTTTTCTTGCCTTGTGTTCTCTTGTTTTATCTTTTCCTTTCTCGTCCTGTCTCGCCTTATCTTATCTTGTCTTGTCTTGTCTTGTCTTGTCTTGTCTTGTCTTGTCTTGTCTTGTCTTGTCTTGTCTTGTTGTCTTGTCTTACCTTATCTTGTCCTGTCTCATCCTATCTTATCTTATCTTATCTTGTCTTGTCTTGTCTTGTCTTGTCTTGTCTTGTCTTGTCTTGTCTTGTCTTGTCTTGCCTTGCCTTGCCTTGCCTTGCCTTGCCTTATCTATCTTATCTTATCTTATCTTGTCTTGTCTTGTCTTGTCTTGTCTTGTCTTGTCTTGTCTTGTCTTGTCTTGTCTTGTCTTGTCTTGTCTTGTCTTGTCTTGTCTTGTCTTGTCTTGTCTTGTCTTGTCTTGTCTTGTCTCGCCTTGTCTTGTCCTTTCTCGTCCTATCTTATCTTATCTTATCTTATCTTATCTTATCTTATCTTATCTTATCTTATCTTATCTTATCTTATCTTATCTTATCTTATCTTATCTCGTCTCGTCTCGTCTCGTCTCGTCTCGTCTCGTCTCGTCTCGTCTCGTCTCGTCTCGTCTCGTCTCGTCTCGTCTCGTCTTGCCTTGCCTTGTCCTGTCTTATCTTATCTTATCTTATCTTATCTTATCTTATCTTATCTTATCTTATCTTATCTTATCTTATCTTATCTTATCTTATCTTATCTTATCTTATCTTATCTTACCTTACCTTACCTTACCTTACCTTACCTTACCTTACCTTACCTTACCTTACCTTACCTTACCTTACCTTACCTTGTCCTGTCCTGTCCTGTCCTGTCCTGTCCTGTCCTGTCCTGTCCTGTCTTGTCTTGTCTTGTCTTGTCTTGTCTTGTCTTGTTGTCTTGTCTTACCTTATCTTGTCCTGTCTCATCCTATCTTATCTTATCTTATCTTGTCTTGTCTTGTGTTGTCTTGTCTTGTCTTGTCTTGTCTTGTCTTGTCTTGTCTTGCCTTGCCTTGCCTTGCCTTGCCTTGCCTTATCTATCTTATCTTATCTTATCTTGTCTTGTCTTGTCTTGTCTTGTCTTGTCTTGTCTTGTCTTGTCTTGTCTTGTCTTGTCTTGTCTTGTCTTGTCTTGTCTTGTCTTGTCTTGTGTTGTCTCGCCTTGTCTTGTCCTTTCTCGTCCTATCTTATCTTATCTTATCTTATCTTATCTTATCTTATCTTATCTTATCTTATCTTATCTTATCTTATCTCGTCTCGTCTCGTCTCGTCTCGTCTCGTCTCGTCTCGTCTCGTCTCGTCTCGTCTCGTCTCGTCTCGTCTCGTCTTGCCTTGCCTTGTCCTGTCTTATCTTATCTTATCTTATCTTATCTTATCTTATCTTATCTTATCTTATCTTATCTTATCTTATCTTATCTTATCTTACCTTACCTTACCTTACCTTACCTTACCTTACCTTACCTTACCTTACCTTACCTTACCTTACCTTACCTTACCTTACCTTACCTTACCTTACCTTGTCCTGTCCTGTCCTGTCCTGTCCTGTCCTGTCCTGTCCTGTCCTGTCTTGTCTTGTCTTGTCTTGTCTTGTCTTGTCTTGTCTTGTCTTGTCTTGTCTTGTCTTGTCTTGTCTTGCCTTGTCTTGTCTTGCCTTGTTGTCTTGTCTTACCTCATCTTGTCCTGTCTCATCCTATCTTATCTTATCTTATCTTATCTTATCTTATCTTATCTTATCTTATCTTATCTTATCTTATCTTATCTTATCTTATCTTATCTTATCTTATCTTATCTTATCTCATCTCATCTCATCTCATCTCATCTCATCTCATCTCATCTCATCTCATCTCATCTCATCTCATCTCATCTTATCTCATCTCATCTCGTCTTGCCTTGCCTTGTCCTGTCTTATCTTATCTTATCTTATCTTATCTTATCTTATCTTATCTTATCTTATCTTATCTTATCTTATCTTATCTTATCTTGTCTTGTCTTGTCTTGTCCTGTCCTGTCCTGTCCTGTCCTGTCCTGTCCTGTCTTGTCTTGTCTTGTCTTGTCTTGTCTTGTCTTGTCTTGTCTTGTCTTGTGTTGTCTTGTCTTGTCTTGTCTTGTCTTGCCTTGTCTTGTCTTGCCTTGTTGTCTTGTCTTACCTCATCTTGTCCTGTCTCATCCTATCTTATCTTATCTTATCTTATCTTATCTTGTCTTGTCTTGTCTTGTCTTGTCTTGTCTTGTCTTGTCTTGTCTTGTCTTGTCTTGTCTTGTCTTGTCTTGTCTTCCTTGCCTTGCCTTGCCTTGCCTTGCCTTATCTATCTTATCTTATCTTGTCTTGTCTTGTCTTGTCTTGTCTTGTCTTGTCTTGTCTTGTCTTGTCTTGTCTTGTCTTGTCTCGTCTTGTCTTGTCTCGTCTTGTCTTGTCTTGTCTCGCCTTGTCTTGTCCTTTCTCGTCCTATCTTATCTTATCTTATCTTATCTTATCTTATCTTATCTTATCTTATCTTATCTTATCTTATCTTATCTTATCTTATCTTATCTTATCTTATCTTATCTTATCTTATCTTATCTTATCTTATCTTATCTTATCTTATCTTATCTTATCTTATCTTATCTTATCTTATCTTATCTTATCTTATCTTATCTTATCTTATCTTATCTTATCCTATCCTATCTTATCGTATCTTATCCTATCCTATCCTATCCTATCCTATCCTATCCTATCCTATCTTATCCTATCCTATCTTATCTTATCTTATCTTATCTTATCTTATCTTATCTTATCTTATCTTATCTTATCTTATCTTATCTTATCTTATCTTATCTTATCTTATCTTATCTTATCTTATCTTATCTTATCTTATCTTATCTTATCTTATCTTATCTTATCTTATCTTATCTTATCTTATCCTATCTTATCCTATCCTATCTTATCCTATCTTATCCTATCCTATCCTATCCTATCCTATCCTATCCTATCCTATCCTATCCTATCCTATCCTATCCTATCCTATCCTATCCTATCCTATCCTATCTTATCTTATCTTATCTTATCTTATCTTATCTTATCTTATCTTAATTGTTTTCTTGCCTTGTGTTGTCTTGTTTTATCTTTTCCTTTCTCGTCCTGTCTCGCCTTATCTTATCTTGTCTTGTCTTGTCTTGTCTTGTCTTGTCTTGTCTTGTCTTGTCTTGTCTTGTCTTGTCTTGTCTTGTCTTGTCTTGTCTTGTCTTGTCTTGTTGTCTTGTCTTACCTTATCTTGTCCTGTCTCATCCTATCTTATCTTATCTTATCTTGTCTTGTCTTGTCTTGTCTTGTCTTGTCTTGTCTTGTCTTGTCTTGCCTTGCCTTGCCTTGCCTTGCCTTATCTATCTTATCTTATCTTATCTTATCTTATCTTATCTTGTCTTGTCTTGTCCTGTCTTGTCTTGTCTTGTCTTGTCTTGTCTCGCCTTGTCTTGTCCTTTCTCGTCCTATCTTATCTTATCTTATCTTATCTTATCTTATCTTATCTTATCTTATCTTATCTTATCTCGTCTCGTCTCGTCTCGTCTCGTCTCGTCTCGTCTCGTCTCGTCTCGTCTCGTCTCGTCTCGTCTCGTCTCGTCTCGTCTCGTCTCGTCTCGTCTCGTCTCGTCTCGTCTCGTCTCGCCTTGCCTTGTCCTGTCTTATCTTATCTTATCTTATCTTATCTTATCTTATCTTATCTTGTCCTGTCCTGTCCTGTCCTGTCCTGTCCTGTCCTGTCCTGTCCTGTCCTGTCCTGTCTTGTCTTGTCTTGTCTTGTCTTGTCTTGCCTTGTCTTGTCTTGCCTTGTTGTCTTGTCTTACCTCATCTTGTCCTGTCTCATCCTATCTTATCTTATCTTATCTTATCTTATCTTATCTTATCTTATCTTATCTTGTCTTGTCTTGTCTTGTCTTGTCTTGTCTTTTCTTGTCTTGTCTTGCCTTGCCTTGCCTTGCCTTGCCTTATCTATCTTGTCTTGTCTTGTCTTGTCTTGTCTTGTCTTGTCTTGTCTTGTCTTGTCTTGTCTTGTCTTGTCTTGTCTTGTCTTGTCTTGTCTTGTCTTGTCTTGTCTCGCCTTGTCTTGTCCTTTCTCGTCCTATCTTATCTTATCTTATCTTATCTTATCTTATCTTATCTTATCTTATCTTATCTTATCTTATCTTATCTTATCTTATCTTATCTCATCTCATCTCATCTCATCTCATCTCATCTCATCTCATCTTATCTCATCTTATCTTACCTTACCTTGTCCTCTCTCGTCCTTTCTCGTCCTATCTCGTCCTATCTTATCTTATCTTATCTTATCTTATCTTATCTTATCTTATCTTATCTTATCTTATCTTATCTTATCTTATCTTATCTCATCTCATCTCATCTCATCTCATCTCATCTCGTCTCGTCTCGTCTTGCCTTGCCTTGTCCTGTCTTATCTTATCTTATCTTATCTTATCTTATCTTATCTTATCTTATCTTATCTTATCTTATCTTATCTTATCTTATCTTATCTTATCTTACCTTACCTTACCTTACCTTACCTTACCTTACCTTACCTTACCTTACCTTACCTTACCTTACCTTACCTTACCTTACCTTACCTTGTCCTGTCCTGTCCTGTCCTGTCCTGTCCTGTCCTGTCCTGTCCTGTCCTGTCCTGTCCTGTCTTGTCTTTTCTTGTCTTGTCTTGTCTTGTCTTGTCTTGTCTTGTCTTGTCTTGTCTTGTCTTGTCTTGTCTTGTCTTGCCTTGCCTTGCCTTGCCTTGCCTTGTCTTGTCTTCCCTTGTTGTCTTGTCTTACCTCATCTTGTCCTGTCTCATCCTATCTTATCTTATCTTATCTTGTCTTGTCTTGTCTTGTCTTGCCTTGCCTTGCCTTGCCTTGCCTTGCCTTATCTATCTTATCTTATCTTATCTTATCTTATCTTGTCTTGTCTTATCTTGTCTTGTCTTGTCTTGTCTTGTCTTGTCTCGTCTCGTCTCGTCTTGTCTTGTCTTGTCTTGTCTTGTCTCGCCTTGTCTTGTCCTTTCTCGTCCTATCTTATCTTATCTTATCTTATCTTATCTTATCTTATCTTGTCTCGTCTCGTCTCGTCTCGTCTCGTCTCGTCTCGTCTCGTCTCGTCTCGTCCCGTCTCGTCTCATCTCATCTCATCTTATCTTATCTTATCTCGCCTTATCATGTCCTTTCTCGTCCTATCTTATCTTATCTTATCTTATCTTATCTTATCTTATCTTATCTTATCTTATCTTATCTTATCTTATCTTATCTTATCTTATCTTATCTTATCTTATCTTATCTTATCTTATCTTATCTTATCTTATCTTATCTTATCTTATCTTATCTTATCTTATCTTATCTTATCTTATCTTATCTTATCTTATCTTATCTTATCTTATCTTATCTTATCTTATCTTATCTTATCTTATCTTATCTTATCTTATCTTATCTTATCTTAATTGTTTTCTTGCCTTGTGTTCTCTTGTTTTATCTTTTCCTTTCTCGTCCTGTCTCGCCTTATCTTATCTTGTCTTGTCTTGTCTTGTCTTGTCTTGTCTTGTCTTGTCTTGTCTTGTCTTGTCTTGTCTTGTCTTGTCTTGTTGTCTTGTCTTACCTTATCTTGTCCTGTCTCATCCTATCTTATCTTATCTTATCTTGTCTTGTCTTGTCTTGTCTTGTCTTGTCTTGTCTTGTCTTGTCTTGTCTTGTCTTGTCTTGTCTTGCCTTGCCTTGCCTTGCCTTGCCTTGCCTTATCTATCTTATATTATCTTATCTTGTCTTGTCTTGTCTTGTCTTGTCTTGTCTTGTCTTGTCTTGTCTTGTCTTGTCTTGTCTTGTCTTGTCTCGCCTTGTCTTGTCCTTTCTCGTCCTATCTTATCTTATCTTATCTTATCTTATCTTATCTTATCTTATCTTATCTTATCTTATCTTATCTTATCTTATCTTATCTTGTCTTGTCTTGTCTTGTCTTGTCTCGTCTCGTCTCGTCTCGTCTCGTCTCGTCTCGTCTCGTCTCGTCTCGTCTCGTCTCGTCTCGTCTCGTCTCGTCTCGTCTCGTCTCGTCTCGCCTCGTCCTGTCTTGTCTTATCTTATCTTATCTTATCTTATCTTATCTTATCTTATCTTATCTTATCTTATCTTATCTTATCTTATCTTATCTTACCTTACCTTACCTTACCTTACCTTACCTTACCTTACCTTACCTTACCTTACCTTACCTTACCTTACCTTACCTTGTCCTGTCCTGTCCTGTCCTGTCCTGTCCTGTCCTGTCCTGTCCTGTCCTGTCCTGTCCTGTCTTGTCTTGTCTTGTCTTGTCTTGTCTTGCCTTGTTGTCTTGTCTTACCTCATCTTGTCCTGTCTCATCCTATCTTATCTTATCTTATCTTATCTTATCTTATCTTATCTTATCTTATCTTATCTTATCTTATCTCATCTCATCTCATCTCATCTCATCTCATCTCATCTCATCTCATCTCATCTCATCTCATCTCATCTCATCTTATCTCATCTCGTCTCGTCTTGCCTTGCCTTGCCTTGTCCTGTCTTATCTTATCTTATCTTATCTTATCTTATCTTATCTTATCTTATCTTATCTTATCTTGTCTTGTCCTGTCCTGTCCTGTCCTGTCCTGTCCTGTCCTGTCTTGTCTTGTCTTGTCTTGTCTTGTCTTGTCTTGTCTTGTCTTGTCTTGTCTTGTCTTGTCTTGTCTTGTCTTGTCTTGTCTTGTCTTGTCTTGTCTTGTCTTGTCTTGTCTTGTCTTGCCTTGTCTTGTCTTGCCTTGTTGTCTTGTCTTACCTCATCTTGTCCTGTCTCATCCTATCTTATCTTATCTTATCTTATCTTGTCTTGTCTTGTCTTGTCTTGTCTTGTCTTGTCTTGTCTTGCCTTGCCTTGCCTTGCCTTGCCTTATCTATCTTATCTTATCTTGTCTTGTCTTGTCTTGTCTTGTCTTGTCTTGTCTTGTCTTGTCTTGTCTTGTCTTGTCTTGTCTTGTCTTGTCTTGTCTTGTCTTGTCTTGTCTTGTCTTGTCTTGTCTTGTCTTGTCTCGCCTTGTCTTGTCCTTTCTCGTCCTATCTTATCTTATCTTATCTTATCTTATCTTATCTTATCTTATCTTATCTTATCTTATCTTATCTTATCTTATCTTATCTTATCTTATCTTATCTTATCTTATCTTATCTTATCTTATCTTATCTTATCCTATCTTATCGTATCTTATCCTATCCTATCCTATCCTATCCTATCCTATCTTATCTTATCTTATCTTATCTTATCTTATCTTGTCTTGTCTTGTCTTGTCTTGTCTTGTCTTGTCTCGTCTCGTCTCGTCTCGTCTCGTCTCGTCTCGTCTCGTCTCGTCTCGTCTCGTCTCGTCTCATCTCATCTTATCTTATCTTATCTTATCTCGCCTTATCATGTCCTTTCTCGTCCTATCTTATCTTATCTTATCTTATCTTATCTTATCTTATCTTATCTTATCTTATCTTATCTTATCTTATCTTATCTTATCTTATCTTATCTTATCTTATCTTATCTTATCTTATCTTATCTTATCTTATCTTATCTTATCTTATCTTATCTTATCTTATCTTATCTTATCTTATCTTATCTTATCTTATCTTATCTTATCTTATCTTATCTTATCTTATCTTATCTTATCTTATCTTATCTTATCTTATCTTATCTTATCTTATCTTATCTTATCTTATCTTACCTTACCTTACCTTACCTTACCTTACCTTACCTTACCTTACCTTACCTTACCTTACCTTACCTTACCTTATCTTATCTTATCTTATCTTATCTTATCTTATCTTATCTTATCTTAATTGTTTTCTTGCCTTGTGTTGTCTTGTTTTATCTTTTCCTTTCTCGTCCTGTCTCGCCTTATCTTATCTTATCTTATCTTATCTTGTCTTGTCTTGTCTTGTCTTGTCTTGTCTTGCCTTGCCTTGCCTTGCCTTGCCTTGCCTTGCCTTGCCTTGCCTTGCCTTATCTATCTTATCTTATCTTACCTTATCTTGTCTTGTCTTGTCTTGTCTTGTCTTGTCTTGTCTTGTCTTGTCTTGTCTTGTCTTGTCTTGTCTCGCCTTGTCTTGTCCTTTCTCGTGCTATCTTATCTTATCTTATCTTATCTTATCTTATC
Source organism: Bothrops alternatus (assembly GCA_034064705.1). Lineage (NCBI taxonomy): Eukaryota > Metazoa > Chordata > Lepidosauria > Squamata > Viperidae > Bothrops > Bothrops alternatus. The sequence goes on from JARGCV010000216.1 coordinate 540,972, forward strand.
TTGTCTTGTCTTGTCTTGTCTTGTCTTGTCTTGTCTTGTCTCGTCTCGTCTCGTCTCGTCTCGTCTCGTCTCGTCTCGTCTCGTCTCGTCTCGTCTCGTCTCGTCTCGTCTCATCTTATCTTATCTTATCTTATCTCGCCTTATCATGTCCTTTCTCGTCTTATCTTATCTTATCTTATCTTATCTTATCTTATCTTATCTTATCTTATCTTATCTTATCTTATCTTATCTTATCTTATCTTATCTTATCTTATCTTATCTTATCTTATCTTATCTTATCTTATCTTATCTTATCTTATCTTATCTTATCTTATCTTATCTTATCTTATCTTATCCTATCTTATCTTATCTTATCTTATCCTATCTTATCCTATCCTATCTTATCCTATCTTATCCTATCCTATCCTATCCTATCCTATCCTATCCTATCCTATCCTATCCTATCCTATCCTATCCTATCCTATCTTATCTTATCTTATCTTATCTTATCTTATCTTATCTTATCTTATCTTATCTTATCTTATCTTATCTTATCTTATCTTATCTTATCTTATCTTATCTTATCTTATCTTATCTTATCTTATCTTATCTTATCTTATCTTATCTTATCTTATCTTATCTTATCTTATCTTAATTGTTTTCTTGCCTTGTGTTCTCTTGTTTTATCTTTTCCTTTCTCGTCCTGTCTCGCCTTATCTTATCTTGTCTTGTCTTGTCTTGTCTTGTCTTGTCTTGTCTTGTCTTGTCTTGTCTTGTCTTGTCTTGTCTTGTTGTCTTGTCTTACCTTATCTTGTCCTGTCTCATCCTATCTTATCTTATCTTATCTTGTCTTGTCTTGTCTTGTCTTGTCTTGTCTTGTCTTGTCTTGTCTTGCCTTGCCTTGCCTTGCCTTGCCTTGCCTTGCCTTATCTATCTTATCTTATCTTATCTTGTCTTGTCTTGTCTTGTCTTGTCTTGTCTTGTCTTGTCTTGTCTTGTCTTGTCTTGTCTTGTCTTGTCTTGTCTTGTCTTGTCTTGTCTTGTCTTGTCTTGTCTTGTCTTGTCTTGTTGTCTTGTCTTACCTTATCTTGTCCTGACTCATCGTATCTTATCTTATCTTATCTTGTCTTGTCTTGTCTTGTCTTGTCTTGTCTTGCCTTGCCTTGCCTTGCCTTGCCTTGCCTTGCCTTATCTATCTTATCTTATCTTATCTTATCTTGTCTTGTCTTGTCTTGTCTTGTCTTGTCTTGTCTTGTCTTGTCTTGTCTTGTCTTGTCTTGTCTTGTCTTGTCTTGTCTTGTCTTGTCTTGTCTTGTCTTGTCTTGTCTTGTCTTGTCTTGTCTTGTCTTGTCTCGCCTTGTCTTGTCCTTTCTCGTCCTATCTTATCTTATCTTATCTTATCTTATCTTATCTTATCTTATCTTATCTTATCTTATCTTATCTTATCTTATCTTGTCTCGTCTCGTCTCGTCTCGTCTCGTCTCGTCTCGTCTCGTCTCGTCTCGTCTCGTCTCGTCTCGTCTCGTCTCGTCTCGTCTCGCCTTGCCTTGTCCTGTCTTATCTTATCTTATCTTATCTTATCTTATCTTATCTTATCTTATCTTATCTTATCTTATCTTATCTTATCTTATCTTATCTTATCTTATCTTACCTTACCTTACCTTACCTTACCTTACCTTACCTTACCTTACCTTACCTTACCTTACCTTACCTTACCTTACCTTACCTTACCTTACCTTACCTTACCTTGTCCTGTCCTGTCCTGTCCTGTCCTGTCCTGTCCTGTCCTGTCCTGTCCTGTCCTGTCCTGTCCTGTCTTGTCTTGTCTTGTCTTGTCTTGTCTTGTCTTGTCTTGTCTTGTCTTGTCTTGTCTTGTCTTGTCTTGTCTTGTCTTGTCTTGTCTTGTCTTGCCTTGTTGTCTTGTCTTACCTCATCTTGTCCTGTCTCATCCTATCTTATCTTATCTTATCTTATCTTATCTTGTCTTGTCTTGTCTTGTCTTGTCTTGTCTTGCCTTGCCTTGCCTTGCCTTATCTATCTTATCTTGTCTTGTCTTGTCTTGTCTTGTCTTGTCTTGTCTTGTCTTGTCTTGTCTTGTCTTGTCTTGTCTTGTCTTGTCTTGTCTTGTCTTGTCTTGTCTTGTCTTGTCTTGTCTTGTCTTGTCTTGTCTCGCCTTGTCTTGTCCTTTCTCGTCCTATCTTATCTTATCTTATCTTATCTTATCTTATCTTATCTTATCTTATCTTATCTTATCTTATCTTATCTTATCTTATCTTGTCTTGTCTCGTCTTGTCTTGTCTCGTCTCGTCTCGTCTCGTCTCGTCTCGTCTCGTCTCGTCTCGTCTCGTCTCGTCTCGTCTCGTCTCGTCTCGTCTCGTCTCGTCTCGTCTCGTCTCGTCTTGCCTTGCCTTGTCCTGTCTTATCTTATCTTATCTTATCTTATCTTATCTTATCTTATCTTATCTTATCTTATCTTATCTTATCTTGTCTTGTCTTGTCTTGCCTTGCCTTGCCTTGCCTTACCTTACCTTACCTTACCTTACCTTACCTTACCTTACCTTACCTTACCTTACCTTATCCTGTCCTGTCCTGTCCTGTCCTGTCCTGTCCTGTCCTGTCCTGTCCTGTCCTGTCCTGTCCTGTCCTGTCCTGTCCTGTCTTGCCTTGCCTTGTCTTGTCTTGTCTTGTCTTGTCTTGCCTTGTCTTGTCTTGCCTTGTTGTCTTGTCTTACCTCATCTTGTCCTGTCTCATCCTATCTTATCTTATCTTATCTTATCTTGTCTTGTCTTGTCTTGTCTTGTCTTGTCTTGTCTTGTCTTGCCTTGCCTTGCCTTGCCTTATCTATCTTATCTTATCTTGTCTTGTCTTGTTTTGTCTTGTCTTGTCTTGTCTTGTCTTGTCTCGTCTCGTCTCGCCTTGTCCTTTCTCGTCCTATCTTATCTTATCTTATCTTATCTTATCTTATCTTATCTTGTCTTGTCTTGTCTTGTCTTGTCTTGTCTTGTCTTGTCTTGTCTTGTCTCGTCTCGTCTCGTCTCGTCTCGTCTCGTCTCGTCTCGTCTCGTCTCGTCTCGTCTCGTCTCGTCTCGTCTCGTCTCGTCTCGTCTCTTCTCGTCTCGTCTCGTCTCGTCTCGTCTCGTCTCGTCTCATCTTATCTTATCTTATCTTATCTCGCCTTATCATGTCCTTTCTCGTCCTATCTTATCTTATCTTATCTTATCTTATCTTATCTTATCTTATCTTATCTTATCTTATCTTATCTTATCTTATCTTATCTTATCTTACCTTACCTTACCTTACCTTACCTTACCTTACCTTACCTTACCTTACCTTACCTTACCTTACCTTACCTTACCTTACCTTACCTTACCTTACCTTACCTTACCTTACCTTGTCCTGTCCTGTCCTGTCCTGTCCTGTCCTGTCCTATCCTATCCTATCCTATCCTATCCTATCCTATCCTATCCTATCCTATCCTATCCTATCCTATCCTATCCTATCCTATCCTATCCTATCCTATCTTACCTTACCTTACCTTACCTTACCTTACCTTACCTTACCTTACCTTACCTTACCTTACCTTACCTTACCTTACCTTACCTTACCTTACCTTACCTTACCTTACCTTATCTTATCTTATCTTATCTTATCTTATCTTATCTTATCTTATCTTATCTTATCTTATCTTATCTTATCTTATCTTAATTGTTTTCTTGCCTTGTCTTGTCTTGTTTTATCTTTTCCTTTCTCGTCCTGTCTCGCCTTATCTTATCTTATCTTATCTTATCTTATCTTATCTTATCTTATCTTATCTTGTCTTGTCTTGTCTTGTCTTGTCTTGTCTTGTCTTGTCTTGTCTTGTCTTGTCTTGTCTTGTCTTGTCTTGTCTTGTCTTGCCTTGCCTTGCCTTGCCTTGCCTTGCCTTGCCTTGCCTTGCCTTGCCTTGCCTTATCTTATCTTATCTTATCTTATCTTATCTTATCTTATCTTATCTTATCTTATCTTATCTTATCTTATCTTATCTTATCTTATCTTATCTTATCTTATCTTATCTTATCTTAATTGTTTTCTTGCCTTGTGTTGTCTTGTTTTATCTTTTCCTTTCTCGTCCTGTCTCGCCTTATCTTATCTTATCTTATCTTATCTTGTCTTGTCTTGTCTTGTCTTGTCTTGTCTTGTCTTGTCTTGTCTTGTCTTGTGTTGTCTTGTCTTGTCTTGTCTTGCCTTGCCTTGCCTTGCCTTGCCTTGCCTTATCTATCTTATCTTGTCTTGTCTTGTCTTGTCTTGTCTTGTCTTGTCTTGTCTTGTCTTGTCTTGTCTTGTCTTGTCTTGTCTTGTCTTGTCTTGTCTTGTCTTGTCTTGCCTTGCCTTGCCTTGCCTTGCCTTGCCTTATCTATCTTATCTTATCTTATCTTGTCTTGTCTTGTCTTGTCTTGTCTTGTCTTGTCTTGTCTTGTCTTGTCTTGTCTTGTCTTGTCTTGTCTTGTCTTGTCTTGTCTTGTCTTGTCTCGCCTTGTCTTGTCCTTTCTCGTCCTATCTTATCTTATCTTATCTTATCTTATCTTATCTTATCTTATCTTATCTTATCTTATCTTATCTTATCTTGTCTTGTCTTGTCTCGTCTCGTCTCGTCTCGTCTCGTCTCGTCTCGTCTCGTCTCGTCTCGTCTCGTCTCGTCTCGTCTCGTCTCGTCTCGTCTCGCCTTGCCTTGCCTTGTCCTGTCTTATCTTATCTTATCTTATCTTATCTTATCTTATCTTATCTTACCTTACCTTACCTTACCTTACCTTACCTTACCTTACCTTACCTTACCTTACCTTACCTTACCTTACCTTACCTTACCTTACCTTACCTTACCTTACCTTACCTTACCTTATCCTGTCCTGTCCTGTCCTGTCCTGTCCTGTCCTATCCTATCCTATCCTATCCTATCCTATCCTATCCTATCCTATCCTATCCTATCCTATCCTATCCTATCCTATCCTATCCTATCCTATCCTATCCTATCCTATCTTACCTTACCTTACCTTACCTTACCTTACCTTACCTTACCTTACCTTACCTTACCTTACCTTACCTTACCTTACCTTACCTTACCTTACCTTACCTTACCTTACCTTACCTTACCTTATCTTATCTTATCTTATCTTATCTTATCTTATCTTATCTTATCTTATCTTATCTTAATTGTTTTCTTGCCTTGTCTTGTCTTGTTTTATCTTTTCCTTTCTCGTCCTGTCTCGCCTTATCTTATCTTATCTTATCTTATCTTATCTTATCTTATCTTGTCTTGTCTTGTCTTGTCTTGTCTTGTCTTGTCTTGTCTTGTCTTGTCTTGTCTTGTCTTGTCTTGTCTTGTCTTGCCTTGCCTTGCCTTGCCTTGCCTTGCCTTGCCTTGCCTTGCCTTATCTTATCTTATCTTATCTTATCTTATCTTATCTTATCTTATCTTATCTTATCTTATCTTATCTTATCTTATCTTATCTTATCTTATCTTATCTTATCTTATCTTATCTTATCTTATCTTATCTTATCTTATCTTATCTTATCTTATCTTATCTTATCTTATCTTATCTTAATTGTTTTCTTGCCTTGTGTTGTCTTGTTTTATCTTTTCCTTTCTCGTCCTGTCTCGCCTTATCTTATCTTATCTTATCTTATCTTGTCTTGTCTTGTCTTGTCTTGTCTTGTCTTGTCTTGTCTTGTCTTGTCTTGTCTTGTCTTGTCTTGTCTTGTCTTGTCTTGTCTTGTCTTGTCTTGCCTTGCCTTGCCTTGCCTTGCCTTGCCTTATCTATCTTGTCTTGTCTTGTCTTGTCTTGTCTTGTCTTGTCTTGTCTTGTCTTGTCTTGTCTTGTCTTGTCTTGTCTTGTCTTGTCTTGTCTTGTCTTGCCTTGCCTTGCCTTGCCTTGCCTTGCCTTGCCTTATCTATCTTATCTTATCTTATCTTGTCTTGTCTTGTCTTGTCTTGTCTTGTCTTGTCTTGTCTTGTCTTGTCTTGTCTTGTCTTGTCTTGTCTTGTCTTGTCTCGCCTTGTCTTGTCCTTTCTCGTCCTATCTTATCTTATCTTATCTTATCTTATCTTATCTTATCTTATCTTATCTTATCTTATCTTATCTTATCTTAACTTATCTTATCTTATCTTGTCTTGTCTTGTCTCGTCTCGTCTCGTCTCGTCTCGTCTCGTCTCGTCTCGTCTCGTCTCGTCTCGTCTCGTCTCGTCTCGTCTCGTCTCGTCTCGTCTCGTCTCGTCTCGTCTCGTCTCGCCTTGCCTTGCCTTGTCCTGTCTTATCTTATCTTATCTTATCTTATCTTATCTTATCTTATCTTATCTTATCTTATCTTACCTTACCTTACCTTACCTTACCTTACCTTACCTTACCTTACCTTACCTTACCTTACCTTACCTTACCTTACCTTACCTTACCTTACCTTACCTTATCCTGTCCTGTCCTGTCCTGTCCTGTCCTGTCCTGTCCTGTCCTGTCCTGTCCTGTCCTGTCCTGTCCTGTCCTGTCTTGTCTTGTCTTGTCTTGTCTTGTCTTGTCTTGTCTTGTCTTGTCTTGTCTTGTCTTGTCTTGTCTTGTCTTGTCTTGTCTTGTCTTGCCTTGCCTTGCCTTGCCTTGCCTTATCTATCTTATCTTGTCTTGTCTTGTCTTGTCTTGTCTTGTCTTGTCTTGTCTTGTCTTGTCTTGTCTTGTCTTGTCTTGTCTTGTCTTGTCTTGTCTTGTCTTGTCTTGTCTCGCCTTGTCTTGTCCTTTCTCGTCCTATCTTATCTTATCTTATCTTATCTTATCTTATCTTATCTTATCTTATCTTATCTTATCTTATCTTATCTTATCTTATCTTATCTTATCTTATCTTATCTTATCTTATCTTATCTTATCTTATCTTATCTTATCTTATCTTATCTTATCTTATCTTATCTTATCTTATCTTATCTTATCTTATCTTATCTCGTCTCGTCTCGTCTCGTCTCGTCTCGCCTTGCCTTGTCCTGTCTTATCTTATCTTATCTTATCTTATCTTATCTTATCTTATCTTATCTTATCTTATCTTGTCTTGTCTTGTCTTGTCTTGTCTTGTCTTGTCTTGTCTTGTCCTGTCCTGTCCTGTCCTGTCCTGTCCTGTCCTGTCCTGTCCTGTCCTGTCCTGTCCTGTCCTGTCCTGTCTTGTCTTGTCTTGTCTTGTCTTGTCTTGCCTTGCCTTGTCTTGTCTTGCCTTGTTGTCTTGTCTTACCTCATCTTGTCCTGTCTCATCCTATCTTATCTTATCTTATCTTATCTTATCTTGTCTTGTCTTGTCTTGTCTTGTCTTGTCTTTTCTTGTCTTGTCTTGCCTTGCCTTGCCTTGCCTTGCCTTATCTATCTTATCTTATCTTGTCTTGTCTTGTCTTGTCTTGTCTTGTCTTGTCTTGTCTTGTCTTGTCTTGTCTTGTCTTGTCTTGTCTTGTCTTGTCTTGTCTTGTCTTGTCTTGTCTTGTCTTGTCTTGTCTTGTCTTGTCTCGCCTTGTCTTGTCCTTTCTCGTCCTATCTTATCTTATCTTATCTTATCTTATCTTATCTTATCTTATCTTATCTTATCTTATCTTATCTTATCTCATCTCATCTCATCTCATCTCATCTCATCTTATCTCATCTTATCTTACCTTACCTTGTCCTCTCTCGTCCTTTCTCGTCCTATCTCGTCCTATCTTATCTTATCTTATCTTATCTTATCTTATCTTATCTTATCTTATCTTATCTTATCTCATCTCATCTCATCTCATCTCATCTCATCTCATCTCATCTCATCTCGTCTCGTCTCGTCTTGCCTTGCCTTGTCCTGTCTTATCTTATCTTATCTTATCTTATCTTATCTTATCTTATCTTATCTTACCTTACCTTACCTTACCTTACCTTACCTTACCTTACCTTACCTTACCTTACCTTACCTTACCTTACCTTACCTTACCTTACCTTACCTTACCTTACCTTGTCCTGTCCTGTCCTGTCCTGTCCTGTGTTGTCCTGTCCTGTCCTGTCTTTTCTTGTCTTGTCTTGTCTTCTCTTGTCTTGTCTTGTCTTGTCTTGTCTTGCCTTGCCTTGTCTTGTCTTGCCTTGTTGTCTTGTCTTACCTCATCTTGTCCTGTCTCATCCTATCTTATCTTATCTTATCTTGTCTTGTCTTGTCTTGTCTTGTCTTGTCTTGTCTTGTCTTGCCTTGCATTGCCTCGCCTTGCCTTGCCTTGCCTTGCCTTATCTATCTTATCTTATCTTATCTTATCTTATCTTGTCTTGTCTTATCTTGTCTTGTCTTGTCTTGTCTTGTCTTGTCTCGTCTCGTCTTGTCTTGTCTTGTCTTGTCTCGCCTTGTCTTGTCCTTTCTCGTCCTATCTTATCTTATCTTATCTTATCTTATCTTATCTTATCTTGTCTTGTCTTGTCTCGTCTCGTCTCGTCTCGTCTCGTCTCGTCTCGTCTCGTCTCGTCCCGTCCCGTCTCGTCTCGTCTCGTCTCGTCTCGTCTCGTCTCGTCTCATCTCATCTCATCTTATCTTATCTCGCCTTATCATGTCCTTTCTCGTCCTATCTTATCTTATCTTATCTTATCTTATCTTATCTTATCTTATCTTATCTTATCTTATCTTATCTTATCTTATCTCATCTCATCTCATCTCATCTCATCTTATCTCATCTTATCTTACCTTACCTTGTCCTCTCTCGTCCTTTCTCGTCCTATCTCGTCCTATCTTATCTTATCTTATCTTATCTTATCTTATCTTATCTTATCTTATCTTATCTTATCTTATCTTATCTTATCTTATCTCATCTCATCTCATCTCATCTCATCTCATCTCATCTCATCTCATCTCATCTCATCTCATCTCATCTCATCTTGCCTTGCCTTGTCCTGTCTTATCTTATCTTATCTTATCTTATCTTATCTTATCTTATCTTATCTTATCTTATCTTATCTTATCTTATCTTACCTTACCTTACCTTACCTTACCTTACCTTACCTTACCTTACCTTACCTTACCTTACCTTACCTTACCTTACCTTACCTTACCTTGTCCTGTCCTGTCCTGTCCTGTCCTGTCCTGTCCTGTCCTGTCCTGTCCTGTCCTGTCCTGTCTTGTCTTGTCTTGTCTTGTCTTTTCTTGTCTTGTCTTGTCTTGTCTTGTCTTGTCTTGTCTTGTCTTGTCTTGTCTTGTCTTGTCTTGCCTTGCCTTGTCTTGTCTTGCCTTGCTGTCTTGTCTTACCTCATCTTGTCCTGTCTCATCCTATCTTATCTTATCTTATCTTATCTTGTCTTGTCTTGTCTTGTCTTGTCTTGTCTTGTCTTGTCTTGTCTTGCATTGCCTCGCCTTGCCTTGCCTTGCCTTGCCTTATCTATCTTATCTTATCTTATCTTATCTTGTCTTGTCTTATCTTGTCTTGTCTTGTCTTGTCTTGTCTTGTCTCGTGTCGTCTCGTCTTGTCTTGTCTTGTCTTGTCTTGTCTCGCCTTGTCTTGTCCTTTCTCGTCCTATCTTATCTTATCTTATCTTATCTTATCTTATCTTATCTTGTCTTGTCTTGTCTTGTCTTGTCTCGTCTCGTCTCGTCTCGTCTCGTCTCGTCTCGTCTCGTCTCGTCTCGTCTCGTCTCGTCTCGTCTCGTCTCGTCCCGTCTCGTCTCGTCTCGTCTCGTCTCATCTCATCTCATCTTATCTTATCTCGCCTTATCATGTCCTTTCTCGTCCTATCTTATCTTATCTTATCTTATCTTATCTTATCTTATCTTATCTTATCTTATCTTATCTTATCTTATCTTATCTTATCTTATCTTATCTTATCTTATCTTATCTTATCTTATCTTATCTTATCTTATCTTATCTTATCTTATCTTATCTTATCTTATCTTATCTTATCTTATCTTATCTTATCTTATCTTATCTTATCTTATCTTATCTTAATTGTTTTCTTGCCTTGTGTTGTCTTGTTTTATCTTTTCCTTTCTCGTCCTGTCTCGCCTTATCTTATCTTGTCTTGTCTTGTCTTGTCTTGTCTTGTCTTGTCTTGTCTTGTCTTGTCTTGTCTTGTCTTGTCTTGTCTTGTCTTGTCTTGTCTTGTCTTGTCTTGTCTTGTCTTGTTGTCTTGTCTTACCTTATCTTGTCCTGTCTCATCCTATCTTATCTTATCTTGTCTTGTCTTGTCTTGTCTTGTCTTGTCTTGTCTTGTCTTGTCTTGTCTTGTCTTGCCTTGCCTTGCCTTGCCTTGCCTTGCCTTATCTATCTTATCTTATCTTATCTTATCTTATCTTATCTTGTCTTGTCTTGTCTTGTCTTGTCTTGTCTTGTCTTGTCTTGTCTTGTCTTGTCTTGTCTTGTCTTGTCTTGTCTTGTCTTGTCTTGTCTTGTCTTGTCTTGTCTTGTCTCGCCTTGTCTTGTCCTTTCTCGTCCTATCTTATCTTATCTTATCTTATCTTATCTCATCTCATCTCATCTCATCTCATCTCATCTCATCTCATCTTATCTCATCTCGTCTCGTCTCGCCTTGCCTTGTCCTGTCTTATCTTATCTTATCTTATCTTATCTTATCTTATCTTATCTTATCTTATCTTATCTTATCTTATCTTATCTTGTCTTGTCTTGTCTTGTCTTGTCTTGTCTTGTCCTGTCCTGTCCTGTCCTGTCCTGTCCTGTCCTGTCCTGTCCTGTCCTGTCCTGTCCTGTCCTGTCTTGTCTTGTCTTGTCTTGTCTTGTCTTGTCTTGTCTTGTCTTGTCTTGTCTTGCCTTGCCTTGTCTTGTCTTGCCTTGTTGTCTTGTCTTACCTCATCTTGTCCTGTCTCATCCTATCTTATCTTATCTTATCTTATCTTGTCTTGTCTTGTCTTGTCTTGTCTTGTCTTGTCTTTTCTTGTCTTGTCTTGCCTTGCCTTGCCTTGCCTTACCTTACCTTACCTTACCTTACCTTACCTTACCTTACCTTACCTTACCTTACCTTATCCTGTCCTGTCCTGTCCTGTCCTGTCCTGTCCTGTCCTGTCCTGTCCTGTCCTGTCCTGTCCTGTCTTGCCTTGCCTTGTCTTGTCTTGTCTTGTCTTGTCTTGCCTTGTCTTGTCTTGCCTTGTTGTCTTGTCTTACCTCATCTTGTCCTGTCTCATCCTATCTTATCTTATCTTATCTTATCTTATCTTGTCTTGTCTTGTCTTGTCTTGTCTTGTCTTGTCTTGTCTTGCCTTGCCTTGCCTTGCCTTATCTATCTTATCTTATCTTGTCTTGTCTTGTTTTGTCTTGTCTTGTCTTGTCTTGTCTTGTCTCGTCTCGTCTCGCCTTGTCCTTTCTCGTCCTATCTTATCTTATCTTATCTTATCTTATCTTATCTTGTCTTGTCTTGTCTTGTCTTGTCTTGTCTCGTCTCGTCTCGTCTCGTCTCGTCTCGTCTCGTCTCGTCTCGTCTCGTCTCGTCTCGTCTCGTCTCGTCTCTTCTCGTCTCGTCTCGTCTCGTCTCGTCTCGTCTCGTCTCATCTTATCTTATCTTATCTTATCTCGCCTTATCATGTCCTTTCTCGTCCTATCTTATCTTATCTTATCTTATCTTATCTTATCTTATCTTATCTTATCTTATCTTATCTTATCTTATCTTATCTTATCTTATCTTATCTTATCTTATCTTACCTTACCTTACCTTACCTTACCTTACCTTACCTTACCTTACCTTACCTTACCTTACCTTACCTTACCTTACCTTACCTTACCTTACCTTACCTTACCTTACCTTGTCCTGTCCTGTCCTGTCCTGTCCTGTCCTATCCTATCCTATCCTATCCTATCCTATCCTATCCTATCCTATCCTATCCTATCCTATCCTATCCTATCCTATCCTATCCTATCCTATCCTATCCTATCCTATCTTACCTTACCTTACCTTACCTTACCTTACCTTACCTTACCTTACCTTACCTTACCTTACCTTACCTTACCTTACCTTACCTTACCTTACCTTACCTTACCTTATCTTATCTTATCTTATCTTATCTTATCTTATCTTATCTTATCTTATCTTATCTTATCTTATCTTATCTTAATTGTTTTCTTGCCTTGTCTTGTCTTGTTTTATCTTTTCCTTTCTCGTCCTGTCTCGCCTTATCTTATCTTATCTTATCTTATCTTATCTTATCTTATCTTATCTTATCTTATCTTGTCTTGTCTTGTCTTGTCTTGTCTTGTCTTGTCTTGTCTTGTCTTGTCTTGTCTTGCCTTGCCTTGCCTTGCCTTGCCTTGCCTTGCCTTGCCTTGCCTTGCCTTGCCTTGCCTTGCCTTATCTTATCTTATCTTATCTTATCTTATCTTATCTTATCTTATCTTATCTTATCTTATCTTATCTTATCTTATCTTATCTTATCTTATCTTATCTTATCTTATCTTATCTTATCTTAATTGTTTTCTTGCCTTGTGTTGTCTTGTTTTATCTTTTCCTTTCTCGTCCTGTCTCGCCTTATCTTATCTTATCTTATCTTATCTTGTCTTGTCTTGTCTTGTCTTGTCTTGTCTTGTCTTGTCTTGTCTTGTCTTGTCTTGTCTTGTCTTGTCTTGTCTTGCCTTGCCTTGCCTTGCCTTGCCTTGCCTTGCCTTATCTATCTTGTCTTGTCTTGTCTTGTCTTGTCTTGTCTTGTCTTGTCTTGTCTTGTCTTGTCTTGTCTTGTCTTGTCTTGCCTTGCCTTGCCTTGCCTTGCCTTGCCTTATCTATCTTATCTTATCTTATCTTGTCTTGTCTTGTCTTGTCTTGTCTTGTCTTGTCTTGTCTTGTCTTGTCTTGTCTTGTCTTGTCTTGTCTTGTCTTGTCTTGTCTCGCCTTGTCTTGTCCTTTCTCGTCCTATCTTATCTTATCTTATCTTATCTTATCTTATCTTATCTTATCTTATCTTATCTTATCTTATCTTATCTTATCTTATCTTATCTTATCTTATCTTATCTTATCTTATCTTGTCTCGTCTCGTCTCGTCTCGTCTCGTCTCGTCTCGTCTCGTCTCGTCTCGTCTCGTCTCGTCTCGTCTCGTCTCGTCTCGTCTCGTCTCGTCTCGTCTCGTCTCGTCTCGCCTTGCCTTGCCTTGTCCTGTCTTATCTTATCTTATCTTATCTTATCTTATCTTATCTTATCTTATCTTACCTTACCTTACCTTACCTTACCTTACCTTACCTTACCTTACCTTACCTTACCTTACCTTACCTTACCTTACCTTACCTTACCTTACCTTACCTTACCTTATCCTGTCCTGTCCTGTCCTGTCCTGTCCTGTCCTGTCCTGTCCTGTCCTGTCCTGTCCTGTCTTGTCTTGTCTTGTCTTGTCTTGTCTTGTCTTGTCTTGTCTTGTCTTGTCTTGTCTTGTCTTGTCTTGTCTTGTCTTGTCTTGTCTTGTCTTGTCTTGCCTTGCCTTGCCTTGCCTTGCCTTATCTATCTTATCTTGTCTTGTCTTGTCTTGTCTTGTCTTGTCTTGTCTTGTCTTGTCTTGTCTTGTCTTGTCTTGTCTCGCCTTGTCTTGTCCTTTCTCGTCCTATCTTATCTTATCTTATCTTATCTTATCTTATCTTATCTTATCTTATCTTATCTTATCTTATCTTATCTTATCTTATCTTATCTTATCTTATCTTATCTTATCTTATCTTATCTTATCTTATCTTATCTTATCTTATCTTATCTTATCTTATCTTATCTTATCTTATCTTATCTTATCTTATCTTATCTTATCTTATCTTATCTTATCTTATCTTATCTTATCTTATCTTATCTTATCTTATCTTATCTTATCTTAATTGTTTTCTTGCCTTGTGTTCTCTTGTTTTATCTTTTCCTTTCTCGTCCTGTCTCGCCTTATCTTATCTTGTCTTGTCTTGTCTTGTCTTGTCTTGTCTTGTCTTGTCTTGTCTTGTCTTGTCTTGTCTTGTCTTGATGTCTTGTCTTACCTTATCTTGTCCTGTCTCATCCTATCTTATCTTATCTTATCTTGTCTTGTCTTGTCTTGTCTTGTCTTGTCTTGTCTTGCCTTGCCTTGCCTTGCCTTGCCTTGCCTTGCCTTATCTATCTTATCTTATCTTATCTTGTCTTGTCTTGTCTTGTCTTGTCTTGTCTTGTCTTGTCTTGTCTTGTCTTGTCTTGTCTTGTCTTGTCTTGTCTTGTCTTGTCTTGTCTTGTCTTGTCTTGTCTTGTCTTGTCTTGTCTTGTCTTGTCTTGTCTTGTCTTGTCTTGTCTTGTCTTGTCTTGTCTTGTCTTGTCTTGTCTTGTCTTGTCTTGTCTTGTCTTGTTGTCTTGTCTTACCTTATCTTGTCCTGTCTCATCCTATCTTATCTTATCTTATCTTATCTTGTCTTGTCTTGTCTTGTCTTGTCTTGTCTTGTCTTGTCTTGCCTTGCCTTGCCTTGCCTTGCCTTGCCTTGCCTTATCTATCTTATCTTATCTTATCTTGTCTTGTCTTGTCTTGTCTTGTCTTGTCTTGTCTTGTCTTGTCTTGTCTTGTCTTGTCTTGTCTTGTCTTGTCTTGTCTTGTCTTGTCTTGTCTTGTCTTGTCTTGTCTTGTCTTGTCTTGTCTTGTCTTGTCTTGTCTTGTCTTGTCTTGTCTTGTCTCGCCTTGTCTTGTCCTTTCTCGTCCTATCTTATCTTATCTTATCTTATCTTATCTTATCTTATCTTATCTTATCTTATCTTATCTTATTTTATCTTATCTTATCTTATCTCGTCTCGTCTCGTCTCGTCTCGTCTCGTCTCGTCTCGTCTCGTCTCGTCTCGTCTCGTCTCGTCTCGTCTTGCCTTGCCTTGTCCTGTCTTATCTTATCTTATCTTATCTTATCTTATCTTATCTTATCTTATCTTATCTTATCTTATCTTATCTTATCTTATCTTACCTTACCTTACCTTACCTTACCTTACCTTACCTTACCTTACCTTACCTTACCTTACCTTACCTTACCTTACCTTACCTTACCTTACCTTGTCCTGTCCTGTCCTGTCCTGTCCTGTCCTGTCCTGTCCTGTCCTGTCCTGTCCTGTCCTGTCCTGTCCTGTCTTGTCTTGTCTTGTCTTGTCTTGTCTTGTCTTGTCTTGTCTTGTCTTGTCTTGTCTTGTCTTGTCTTGTCTTGTCTTGCCTTGTTGTCTTGTCTTACCTCATCTTGTCCTGTCTCATCCTATCTTATCTTATCTTATCTTATCTTATCTTGTCTTGTCTTGTCTTGTCTTGTCTTGTCTTGCCTTGCCTTGCCTTGCCTTATCTATCTTATCTTGTCTTGTCTTGTCTTGTCTTGTCTTGTCTTGTCTTGTCTTGTCTTGTCTTGTCTTGTCTTGTCTTGTCTTGTCTTGTCTTGTCTTGTCTTGTCTTGTCTTGTCTTGTCTTGTCTTGTCTCGCCTTGTCTTGTCCTTTCTCGTCCTATCTTATCTTATCTTATCTTATCTTATCTTATCTTATCTTATCTTATCTTAATTGTTTTCTTGCCTTGTGTTCTCTTGTTTTATCTTTTCCTTTCTCGTCCTGTCTCGCCTTATCTTATCTTGTCTTGTCTTGTCTTGTCTTGTCTTGTCTTGTCTTGTCTTGTCTTGTCTTGTCTTGTCTTCATGTCTTGTCTTACCTTATCTTGTCCTGTCTCATCCTATCTTATCTTATCTTATCTTGTCTTGTCTTGTCTTGTCTTGTCTTGTCTTGTCTTGCCTTGCCTTGCCTTGCCTTGCCTTGCCTTGCCTTATCTATCTTATCTTATCTTATCTTGTCTTGTCTTGTCTTGTCTTGTCTTGTCTTGTCTTGTCTTGTCTTGTCTTGTCTTGTCTTGTCTTGTCTTGTCTTGTCTTGTCTTGTCTTGTCTTGTCTTGTCTTGTCTTGTCTTGTCTTGTCTTGTCTTGTCTTGTCTTGTCTTGTCTTGTCTTGTCTTGTCTTGTTGTCTTGTCTTACCTTATCTTGTCCTGTCTCATCCTATCTTATCTTATCTTATCTTATCTTATCTTGTCTTGTCTTGTCTTGTCTTGTCTTGTCTTGTCTTGTCTTGCCTTGCCTTGCCTTGCCTTGCCTTGCCTTGCCTTATCTATCTTATCTTATCTTATCTTGTCTTGTCTTGTCTTGTCTTGTCTTGTCTTGTCTTGTCTTGTCTTGTCTTGTCTTGTCTTGTCTTGTCTTGTCTTGTCTTGTCTTGTCTTGTCTTGTCTTGTCTTGTCTTGTCTTGTCTTGTCTTGTCTTGTCTTGTCTTGTCTTGTCTTGTCTTGTCTTGTCTCGCCTTGTCTTGTCCTTTCTCGTCCTATCTTATCTTATCTTATCTTATCTTATCTTATCTTATCTTATCTTATCTTATCTTATCTTATTTTATCTTATCTTATCTTATCTCGTCTCGTCTCGTCTCGTCTCGTCTCGTCTCGTCTCGTCTCGTCTCGTCTCGTCTCGTCTCGTCTCGTCTCGTCTTGCCTTGCCTTGTCCTGTCTTATCTTATCTTATCTTATCTTATCTTATCTTATCTTATCTTATCTTATCTTATCTTATCTTACCTTACCTTACCTTACCTTACCTTACCTTACCTTACCTTACCTTACCTTACCTTACCTTACCTTACCTTACCTTACCTTACCTTACCTTACCTTACCTTACCTTGTCCTGTCCTGTCCTGTCCTGTCCTGTCCTGTCCTGTCCTGTCCTGTCCTGTCCTGTCCTGTCCTGTCCTGTCCTGTCTTGTCTTGTCTTGTCTTGTCTTGTCTTGTCTTGTCTTGTCTTGTCTTGTCTTGTCTTGTCTTGTCTTGTCTTGTCTTGTCTTGCCTTGTTGTCTTGTCTTACCTCATCTTGTCCTGTCTCATCCTATCTTATCTTATCTTATCTTATCTTATCTTGTCTTGTCTTGTCTTGTCTTGTCTTGTCTTGTCTTGCCTTGCCTTGCCTTGCCTTATCTATCTTATCTTGTCTTGTCTTGTCTTGTCTTGTCTTGTCTTGTCTTGTCTTGTCTTGTCTTGTCTTGTCTTGTCTTGTCTTGTCTTGTCTTGTCTTGTCTTGTCTTGTCTTGTCTTGTCTTGTCTTGTCTCGCCTTGTCTTGTCCTTTCTCGTCCTATCTTATCTTATCTTATCTTATCTTATCTTATCTTATCTTATCTTATCTTATCTTATCTTATCTTATCTTATCTTATCTTGTCTTGTCTTGTCTTGTCTTGTCTTGTCTTGTCTTGTCTCGTCTCGTCTCGTCTCGTCTCGTCTCGTCTCGTCTCGTCTCGTCTCGTCTCGTCTCGTCTCGTCTCGTCTCGTCTCGCCTTGCCTTGTCCTGTCTTATCTTATCTTATCTTATCTTATCTTATCTTATCTTATCTTATCTTATCTTATCTTATCTTATCTTATCTTATCTTACCTTACCTTACCTTACCTTACCTTACCTTACCTTACCTTACCTTACCTTACCTTACCTTACCTTACCTTACCTTACCTTACCTTACCTTACCTTACCTTACCTTGTCCTGTCCTGTCCTGTCCTGTCCTGTCCTGTCCTGTCCTGTCCTGTCCTGTCTTGTCTTGTCTTGTCTTGTCTTGTCTTGTCTTGTCTTGTCTTGTCTTGTCTTGTCTTGCCTTGTCTTGTCTTGCCTTGTCTTGTCTTGCCTTGTTGTCTTGTCTTACCTCATCTTGTCCTGTCTCATCCTATCTTATCTTATCTTATCTTATCTTGTCTTGTCTTGTCTTGTCTTGTCTTGTCTTGTCTTGTCTTGCCTTGCCTTGCCTTGCCTTATCTATCTTATCTTGTCTTGTCTTGTCTTGTCTTGTCTTGTCTTGTCTTGTCTTGTCTTGTCTTGTCTTGTCTTGTCTTGTCTTGTCTTGTCTTGTCTTGTCTTGTCTTGTCTTGTCTTGTCTTGTCTTGTCTTGTCTTGTCTCGCCTTGTCTTGTCCTTTCTCGTCCTATCTTATCTTATCTTATCTTATCTTATCTTACCTTACCTTACCTTACCTTACCTTACCTTACCTTACCTTACCTTACCTTACCTTACCTTACCTTACCTTACCTTATCCTGTCCTGTCCTGTCCTGTCCTGTCCTGTCCTGTCCTGTCCTGTCCTGTCCTGTCCTGTCCTGTCCTGTCCTGTCCTGTCCTGTCCTGTCCTGTCCTGTCCTGTCCTGTCTTGCCTTGCCTTGTCTTGTCTTGTCTTGTCTTGTCTTGCCTTGTCTTGTCTTGCCTTGTTGTCTTGTCTTACCTCATCTTGTCCTGTCTCATCCTATCTTATCTTATCTTATCTTATCTTGTCTTGTCTTGTCTTGTCTTGTCTTGTCTTGTCTTGTCTTGTCTTGTCTTGCCTTGCCTTGCCTTGCCTTATCTATCTTATCTTATCTTGTCTTGTCTTGTCTTGTCTTGTCTTGTCTTGTCTTGTCTCGTCTCGTCTCGCCTTGTCCTTTCTCGTCCTATCTTATCTTATCTTATCTTATCTTATCTTATCTTATCTTGTCTTGTCTTGTCTTGTCTTGTCTTGTCTTGTCTTGTCTTGTCTCGTCTCGTCTCGTCTCGTCTCGTCTCGTCTCGTCTCGTCTCGTCTCGTCTCTTCTCGTCTCGTCTCGTCTCGTCTCGTCTCGTCTCATCTTATCTTATCTTATCTTATCTCGCCTTATCATGTCCTTTCTCGTCCTATCTTATCTTATCTTATCTTATCTTATCTTATCTTATCTTATCTTATCTTATCTTATCTTATCTTATCTTATCTTATCTTATCTTATCTTATCTTATCTTATCTTATCTTACCTTACCTTACCTTACCTTACCTTACCTTACCTTACCTTACCTTACCTTACCTTACCTTACCTTGTCCTGTCCTGTCCTGTCCTGTCCTGTCCTATCCTATCCTATCCTATCCTATCCTATCCTATCCTATCCTATCCTATCCTATCCTATCCTATCCTATCCTATCCTATCCTATCTTACCTTACCTTACCTTACCTTACCTTACCTTACCTTACCTTACCTTACCTTACCTTACCTTACCTTACCTTACCTTACCTTACCTTACCTTACCTTATCTTATCTTATCTTATCTTATCTTATCTTATCTTATCTTATCTTATCTTATCTTATCTTAATTGTTTTCTTGCCTTGTGTTGTCTTGTTTTATCTTTTCCTTTCTCGTCCTGTCTCGCCTTATCTTATCTTATCTTATCTTATCTTGTCTTGTCTTGTCTTGTCTTGTCTTGTCTTGTCTTGTCTTGTCTTGTCTTGTCTTGTCTTGTCTTGTCTTGCCTTGCCTTGCCTTGCCTTGCCTTGCCTTGCCTTATCTATCTTGTCTTGTCTTGTCTTGTCTTGTCTTGTCTTGTCTTGTCTTGTCTTGTCTTGTCTTGTCTTGTCTTGTCTTGTCTTGTCTTGTCTTGTCTTGTCTTGTCTTGTCTTGTCTTGTCTTGTCTTGCCTTGCCTTGCCTTGCCTTGCCTTGCCTTGCCTTATCTATCTTATCTTATCTTATCTTGTCTTGTCTTGTCTTGTCTTGTCTTGTCTTGTCTTGTCTTGTCTTGTCTTGTCTTGTCTTGTCTTGTCTTGTCTTGTCTTGTCTTGTCTTGTCTTGTCTTGTCTTGTCTTGTCTCGCCTTGTCTTGTCCTTTCTCGTCCTATCTTATCTTATCTTATCTTATCTTATCTTATCTTATCTTATCTTATCTTATCTTATCTTATCTTATCTTATCTTATCTTATCTTATCTCATCTCATCTCATCTCGTCTCGTCTCGTCTCGTCTCGTCTCGTCTCGTCTCGTCTCGTCTCGTCTCGTCTCGTCTCGTCTCGTCTCGTCTCGTCTCGTCTCGTCTCGTCTCGTCTCGTCTCCTCTCGCCTTGCCTTGCCTTGTCCTGTCTTATCTTATCTTATCTTATCTTATCTTATCTTATCTTATCTTATCTTATCTTATCTTATCTTACCTTACCTTACCTTACCTTACCTTACCTTATCTTATCTTATCTTATCTTATCTTATCTTATCTTATCTTATCTTATCTTACCTTACCTTACCTTACCTTACCTTACCTTACCTTACCTTACCTTACCTTACCTTACCTTACCTTACCTTACCTTACCTTACCTTACCTTACCTTACCTTGTCCTGTCCTGTCCTGTCCTGTCCTATCCTATCCTATCCTATCCTATCCTATCCTATCCTATCCTATCCTATCCTATCCTATCCTATCCTATCCTATCCTATCTTACCTTACCTTACCTTACCTTACCTTACCTTACCTTACCTTACCTTACCTTACCTTACCTTACCTTACCTTACCTTACCTTATCTTATCTTATCTTATCTTATCTTATCTTATCTTATCTTATCTTATCTTATCTTATCTTATCTTAATTGTTTTCTTGCCTTGTCTTGTCTTGTTTTATCTTTTCCTTTCTCGTCCTGTCTCGCCTTATCTTATCTTATCTTATCTTATCTTATCTTATCTTATCTTATCTTATCTTATCTTGTCTTGTCTTGTCTTGTCTTGTCTTGTCTTGTCTTGTCTTGTCTTGTCTTGTCTTGTCTTGTCTTGCCTTGCCTTGCCTTGCCTTGCCTTGCCTTGCCTTGCCTTGCCTTGCCTTATCTTATCTTATCTTATCTTATCTTATCTTATCTTATCTTATCTTATCTTATCTTATCTTATCTTATCTTATCTTATCTTATCTTATCTTGTCTTGTCTTGTCTTGTCTTGTCTTGTCTTGTCTTGTCTTGTCTTGTCTTGTCTTGTCTTGTCTTGTCTTGTCTTGTCTTGTCTTGTCTTGTCTTGTCTTGCCTTGCCTTGCCTTGCCTTATCTATCTTATCTTGTCTTGTCTTGTCTTGTCTTGTCTTGTCTTGTCTTGTCTTGTCTTGTCTTGTCTTGTCTTGTCTTGTCTTGTCTTGTCTTGTCTTGTCTTGTCTTGTCTTGTCTTGTCTTGTCTTGTCTTGTCTTGTCTTGTGTCGCCTTGTCTTGTCCTTTCTCGTCCTATCTTATCTTATCTTATCTTATCTTATCTTATCTTATCTTATCTTATCTTACCTTACCTTACCTTACCTTACCTTACCTTACCTTACCTTACCTTACCTTACCTTACCTTACCTTACCTTACCTTATCCTGTCCTGTCCTGTCCTGTCCTGTCCTGTCCTGTCCTGTCCTGTCCTGTCCTGTCCTGTCCTGTCCTGTCCTGTCTTGCCTTGCCTTGTCTTGTCTTGTCTTGTCTTGTCTTGCCTTGCCTTGTCTTGTCTTGCCTTGTTGTCTTGTCTTACCTCATCTTGTCCTGTCTCATCCTATCTTATCTTATCTTATCTTGTCTTGTCTTGTCTTGTCTTGTCTTGTCTTGTCTTGTCTTGTCTTGTCTTGTCTTGTCTTGTCTTGCCTTGCCTTGCCTTGCCTTATCTATCTTATCTTATCTTGTCTTGTCTTGTCTTGTCTTGTCTTGTCTTGTCTTGTCTTGTCTCGTCTCGTCTCGCCTTGTCCTTTCTCGTCCTATCTTATCTTATCTTATCTTATCTTATCTTATCTTGTCTTGTCTTGTCTTGTCTTGTCTTGTCTTGTCTTGTCTCGTCTCGTCTCGTCTCGTCTCGTCTCGTCTCGTCTCGTCTCGTCTCGTCTCGTCTCGTCTCGTCTCGTCTCGTCTCTTCTCGTCTCGTCTCGTCTCGTCTCGTCTCGTCTCATCTTATCTTATCTTATCTTATCTCGCCTTATCATGTCCTTTCTCGTCCTATCTTATCTTATCTTATCTTATCTTATCTTATCTTATCTTATCTTATCTTATCTTATCTTATCTTATCTTATCTTATCTTATCTTATCTTATCTTATCTTATCTTATCTTATCTTATCTTATCTTATCTTATCTTATCTTATCTTATCTTATCTTATCTTATCTTATCTTATCTTATCTTATCTTACCTTACCTTACCTTACCTTACCTTACCTTACCTTACCTTACCTTACCTTACCTTACCTTACCTTACCTTACCTTACCTTACCTTGTCCTGTCCTGTCCTGTCCTGTCCTGTCCTGTCCTGTCCTATCCTATCCTATCCTATCCTATCCTATCCTATCCTATCCTATCCTATCCTATCCTATCTTACCTTACCTTACCTTACCTTACCTTACCTTACCTTACCTTACCTTACCTTACCTTACCTTACCTTACCTTACCTTACCTTACCTTACCTTACCTTACCTTATCTTATCTTATCTTATCTTATCTTATCTTATCTTATCTTATCTTATCTTATCTTATCTTATCTTATCTTATCTTATCGTAATTGTTTTCTTGCCTTGTGTTGTCTTGTTTTATCTTTTCCTTTCTCGTCCTGTCTCGCCTTATCTTATCTTATCTTATCTTATCTTGTCTTGTCTTGTCTTGTCTTGTCTTGTCTTGTCTTGTCTTGTCTTGTCTTGTCTTGTCTTGTCTTGTCTTGTCTTGTCTTGTCTTGCCTTGCCTTGCCTTGCCTTGCCTTGCCTTATCTATCTTTTCTTGTCTTGTCTTGTCTTGTCTTGTCTTGTCTTGTCTTGTCTTGTCTTGTCTTGTCTTGTCTTGTCTTGTCTTGTCTTGTCTTGTCTTGTCTTGTCTTGTCTTGTCTTGTCTTGTCTTGTCTTGCCTTGCCTTGCCTTGCCTTGCCTTGCCTTATCTATCTTATCTTATCTTATCTTGTCTTGTCTTGTCTTGTCTTGTCTTGTCTTGTCTTGTCTTGTCTCGCCTTGTCTTGTCCTTTCTCGTCCTATCTTATCTTATCTTATCTTATCTTATCTTATCTTATCTTATCTTATCTTATCTTATCTTATCTTATCTTATCTTATCTTATCTTATCTTATCTTATCTTATCTCATCTCATCTCATCTCATCTCATCTTATCTCATCTCGTCTCGTCTCGTCTCGCCTTGCCTTGTCCTGTCTTATCTTATCTTATCTTATCTTATCTTATCTTATCTTATCTTATCTTATCTTATCTTATCTTATCTTATCTTATCTTATCTTATCTTAATTGTTTTCTTGCCTTGTGTTGTCTTGTTTTATCTTTTCCTTTCTCGTCCTGTCTCGCCTTATCTTATCTTATCTTATCTTATCTTGTCTTGTCTTGTCTTGTCTTGTCTTGTCTTGTCTTGTCTTGTCTTGTCTTGTCTTGTCTTGTCTTGTCTTGTCTTGTCTTGTCTTGCCTTGCCTTGCCTTGCCTTGCCTTGCCTTGCCTTATCTATCTTGTCTTGTCTTGTCTTGTCTTGTCTTGTCTTGTCTTGTCTTGTCTTGTCTTGTCTTGTCTTGTCTTGTCTTGTCTTGTCTTGCCTTACCTTGCCTTGCCTTGCCTTGCCTTATCTATCTTATCTTATCTTATCTTGTCTTGTCTTGTCTTGTCTTGTCTTGTCTTGTCTTGTCTTGTCTTGTCTTGTCTTGTCTTGTCTTGTCTTGTCTTGTCTTGTCTTGTCTTGTCTTGTCTTGTCTTGTCTTGTCTTGTCTCGCCTTGTCTTGTCCTTTCTCGTCCTATCTTATCTTATCTTATCTTATCTTATCTTATCTTATCTTATCTTATCTTATCTTATCTTATCTTATCTTATCTTATCTTATCTTATCTTATCTTATCTTATCTTATCTCGTCTCGTCTCGTCTCGTCTCGTCTCGTCTCGTCTCGTCTCGTCTCGTCTCGTCTCGTCTCGTCTCGTCTCGTCTCGTCTCGTCTCGTCTCGCCTTGCCTTGCCTTGTCCTGTCTTATCTTATCTTATCTTATCTTATCTTATCTTATCTTATCTTATCTTATCTTATCTTACCTTACCTTACCTTACCTTACCTTACCTTACCTTACCTTACCTTACCTTACCTTACCTTACCTTACCTTACCTTACCTTACCTTACCTTACCTTACCTTACCTTACCTTACCTTACCTTACCTTACCTTACCTTACCTTGTCCTGTCCTGTCCTGTCCTGTCCTGTCCTGTCCTGTCCTGTCCTGTCCTGTCCTGTCTTGTCTTGTCTTGTCTTGTCTTGTCTTGTCTTGTCTTGTCTTGCCTTGTCTTGTCTTGCCTTGTCTTGTCTTGCCTTGTTGTCTTGTCTTACCTCATCTTGTCCTGTCTCATCCTATCTTATCTTATCTTATCTTATCTTGTCTTGTCTTGTCTTGTCTTGTCTTGTCTTGTCTTGTCTTGCCTTGCCTTGCCTTGCCTTATCTATCTTATCTTGTCTTGTCTTGTCTTGTCTTGTCTTGTCTTGTCTTGTCTTGTCTTGTCTTGTCTTGTCTTGTCTTGTCTTGTCTTGTCTTGTCTTGTCTCGCCTTGTCTTGTCCTTTCTCGTCCTATCTTATCTTATCTTATCTTATCTTATCTTATCTTATCTTATCTTATCTTATCTTATCTTATCTTACCTTACCTTACCTTACCTTACCTTACCTTACCTTACCTTACCTTACCTTACCTTACCTTATCCTGTCCTGTCCTGTCCTGTCCTGTCCTGTCCTGTCCTGTCCTGTCCTCTCCTGTCCTGTCCTGTCCTGTCCTGTCTTGCCTTGCCTTGTCTTGTCTTGTCTTGTCTTGTCTTGCCTTGTCTTGTCTTGCCTTGTTGTCTTGTCTTACCTCATCTTGTCCTGTCTCATCCTATCTTATCTTATCTTATCTTATCTTGTCTTGTCTTGTCTTGTCTTGTCTTGTCTTGTCTTGTCTTGTCTTGTCTTGTCTTGCCTTGCCTTGCCTTGCCTTATCTATCTTATCTTATCTTGTCTTGTCTTGTCTTGTCTTGTCTTGTCTTGTCTTGTCTCGTCTCGTCTCGCCTTGTCCTTTCTCGTCCTATCTTATCTTATCTTATCTTATCTTATCTTGTCTTGTCTTGTCTTGTCTTGTCTTGTCTTGTCTTGTCTCGTCTCGTCTCGTCTCGTCTCGTCTCGTCTCGTCTCGTCTCGTCTCGTCTCGTCTCGTCTCGTCTCGTCTCTTCTCGTCTCGTCTCGTCTCGTCTCGTCTCGTCTCGTCTCATCTTATCTTATCTTATCTCGCCTTATCATGTCCTTTCTCGTCCTATCTTATCTTATCTTATCTTATCTTATCTTATCTTACCTTACCTTATCTTATCTTATCTTATCTTATCTTATCTTATCTTATCTTATCTTATCTTATCTTATCTTATCTTATCTTATCTTATCTTATCTTATCTTATCTTACCTTACCTTACCTTACCTTACCTTACCTTACCTTACCTTACCTTACCTTACCTTACCTTACCTTACCTTACCTTACCTTACCTTACCTTGTCCTGTCCTGTCCTGTCCTGTCCTATCCTATCCTATCCTATCCTATCCTATCCTATCCTATCCTATCCTATCCTATCCTATCCTATCCTATCTTACCTTACCTTACCTTACCTTACCTTACCTTACCTTACCTTACCTTACCTTACCTTACCTTACCTTACCTTACCTTACCTTACCTTACCTTACCTTACCTTACCTTACCTTACCTTACCTTATCTTATCTTATCTTATCTTATCTTATCTTATCTTATCTTATCTTATCTTATCTTATCTTATCTTGTCTTGTCTTGTCTTGTCTTGTCTTGTCTTGTCTTGTCTTGTCTTGTGTTGTCTTGTCTTGTCTTGTCTTGCCTTGCCTTGCCTTGCCTTGCCTTGCCTTGCCTTATCTTATCTTATCTTATCTTATCTTATCTTATCTTATCTTATCTTATCTTATCTTATCTTATCTTATCTTGTCTTGTCTTGTCTTGTCTTGTCTTGTCTTGTCTTGTCTTGTCTTGTCTTGTCTTGTCTTGTCTTGTCTTGTCTTGTCTTGTCTTGTCTTGTCTTGTCTTGTCTTGTCTTGTCTTGTCTTGCCTTGCCTTGCCTTGCCTTATCTATCTTATCTTGTCTTATCTTGTCTTGTCTTGTCTTGTCTTGTCTTGTCTTGTCTTGTCTTGTCTTGTCTTGTCTTGTCTTGTCTTGTCTTGTCTTGTCTTGTCTTGTCTTGTCTTGTCTTGTCTTGTCTTGTCTTGTCTTGTCTCGCCTTGTCTTGTCCTTTCTCGTCCTATCTTATCTTATCTTATCTTATCTTATCTTATCTTATCTTACCTTACCTTACCTTACCTTACCTTACCTTACCTTACCTTACCTTACCTTACCTTACCTTACCTTACCTTACCTTACCTTACCTTACCTTACCTTATCCTGTCCTGTCCTGTCCTGTCCTGTCCTGTCCTGTCCTGTCCTGTCCTGTCCTGTCCTGTCCTGTCCTGTCCTGTCCTGTCCTGTCTTGCCTTGCCTTGTCTTGTCTTGTCTTGTCTTGTCTTGCCTTGTCTTGTCTTGCCTTGTTGTCTTGTCTTACCTCATCTTGTCCTGTCTCATCCTATCTTATCTTATCTTATCTTATCTTGTCTTGTCTTGTCTTGTCTTGTCTTGTCTTGTCTTGTCTTGTCTTGCCTTGCCTTGCCTTGCCTTATCTATCTTATCTTATCTTGTCTTGTCTTGTCTTGTCTTGTCTTGTCTTGTCTTGTCTTGTCTCGTCTCGTCTCGCCTTGTCCTTTCTCGTCCTATCTTATCTTATCTTATCTTATCTTATCTTATCTTGTCTTGTCTTGTCTTGTCTTGTCTTGTCTTGTCTTGTCTCGTCTCGTCTCGTCTCGTCTCGTCTCGTCTCGTCTCGTCTCGTCTCTTCTCGTCTCGTCTCGTCTCGTCTCGTCTCGTCTCGTCTCATCTTATCTTATCTTATCTTATCTCGCCTTATCATGTCCTTTCTCGTCCTATCTTATCTTATCTTATCTTATCTTATCTTATCTTATCTTATCTTATCTTATCTTATCTTATCTTATCTTATCTTATCTTATCTTATCTTATCTTACCTTACCTTACCTTACCTTACCTTACCTTACCTTACCTTACCTTACCTTACCTTACCTTACCTTACCTTACCTTACCTTACCTTGTCCTGTCCTGTCCTGTCCTGTCCTATCCTATCCTATCCTATCCTATCCTATCCTATCCTATCCTATCCTATCCTATCCTATCCTATCCTATCCTATCCTATCTTACCTTACCTTACCTTACCTTACCTTACCTTACCTTACCTTACCTTACCTTACCTTACCTTACCTTACCTTACCTTACCTTACCTTATCTTATCTTACCTTATCTTATCTTATCTTATCTTATCTTATCTTATCTTATCTTATCTTATCTTATCTTAATTGTTTTCTTGCCTTGTGTTGTCTTGTTTTATCTTTTCCTTTCTCGTCCTGTCTCGCCTTATCTTATCTTATCTTATCTTATCTTGTCTTGTCTTGTCTTGTCTTGTCTTGTCTTGTCTTGTCTTGTCTTGTCTTGTCTTGTCTTGTCTTGCCTTGCCTTGCCTTGCCTTGCCTTGCCTTGCCTTATCTATCTTGTCTTGTCTTGTCTTGTCTTGTCTTGTCTTGTCTTGTCTTGTCTTGTCTTGTCTTGTCTTGTCTTGTCTTGTCTTGTCTTGTCTTGTCTTGTCTTGTCTTGTCTTGTCTTGCCTTGCCTTGCCTTGCCTTGCCTTGCCTTATCTATCTTATCTTATCTTATCTTGTCTTGTCTTGTCTTGTCTTGTCTTGTCTTGTCTTGTCTCGCCTTGTCTTGTCCTTTCTCGTCCTATCTTATCTTATCTTATCTTATCTTATCTTATCTTATCTTATCTTATCTTATCTTATCTTATCTTATCTTATCTTATCTTATCTTATCTTATCTTATCTTATCTTATCTCATCTCATCTCATCTCATCTTATCTCATCTCGTCTCGTCTTGCCTTGCCTTGTCCTGTCTTATCTTATCTTATCTTATCTTATCTTATCTTATCTTATCTTATCTTATCTTATCTTATCTTATCTTATCTTATCTTATCTTATCTTATCTTAATTGTTTTCTTGCCTTGTGTTGTCTTGTTTTATCTTTTCCTTTCTCGTCCTGTCTCGCCTTATCTTATCTTATCTTATCTTATCTTGTCTTGTCTTGTCTTGTCTTGTCTTGTCTTGTCTTGTCTTGTCTTGTCTTGTCTTGTCTTGTCTTGTCTTGTCTTGCCTTGCCTTGCCTTGCCTTGCCTTGCCTTATCTATCTTGTCTTGTCTTGTCTTGTCTTGTCTTGTCTTGTCTTGTCTTGTCTTGTCTTCTCTTGTCTTGTCTTGTCTTGTCTTGTCTTGTCTTGTCTTGCCTTGCCTTGCCTTGCCTTGCCTTGCCTTATCTATCTTATCTTATCTTATCTTGTCTTGTCTTGTCTTGTCTTGTCTTGTCTTGTCTTGTCTTGTCTTGTCTTGTCTTGTCTTGTCTTGTCTTGTCTTGTCTTGTCTCGCCTTGTCTTGTCCTTTCTCGTCCTATCTTATCTTATCTTATCTTATCTTATCTTATCTTATCTTATCTTATCTTATCTTATCTTATCTTATCTTATCTTATCTTATCTTATCTCATCTCATCTCATCTCATCTCATCTCATCTCATCTCGTCTCGTCTCGTCTCGTCTCGTCTCGTCTCGTCTCGTCTCGTCTCGTCTCGTCTCGTCTCGTCTCGTCTCGTCTCGTCTCGTCTCGTCTCGCCTTGCCTTGCCTTGTCCTGTCTTATCTTATCTTATCTTATCTTATCTTATCTTATCTTATCTTATCTTACCTTACCTTACCTTACCTTACCTTACCTTACCTTACCTTACCTTACCTTACCTTACCTTACCTTACCTTACCTTACCTTACCTTACCTTACCTTACCTTACCTTACCTTACCTTACCTTACCTTATCCTGTCCTGTCCTGTCCTGTCCTGTCCTGTCCTGTCCTGTCCTGTCCTGTCCTGTCCTGTCCTGTCCTGTCTTGTCTTGTCTTGTCTTGTCTTGTCTTGTCTTGTCTTGTCTTGTCTTGTCTTGTCTTGTCTTGTCTTGTCTTGTCTTGTCTTGTCTTGTCTTGTCTTGTCTTGCCTTGCCTTGTCTTGTCTTGCCTTGTTGTCTTGTCTTACCTCATCTTGTCCTGTCTCATCCTATCTTATCTTATCTTATCTTATCTTATCTTGTCTTGTCTTGTCTTGTCTTGTCTTGTCTTGTCTTGTCTTGTCTTGCCTTGCCTTGCCTTGCCTTGCCTTATCTATCTTATCTTGTCTTGTCTTGTCTTGTCTTGTCTTGTCTTGTCTTGTCTTGTCTTGTCTTGTCTTGTCTTGTCTTGTCTTGTCTTGTCTCGCCTTGTCTTGTCCTTTCTCGTCCTATCTTATCTTATCTTATCTTATCTTATCTTATCTAATCTCATCTCATCTCGTCTCGTCTCGTCTCGTCTCGTCTCGTCTCGTCTCGTCTCGTCTCGTCTCGTCTCGTCTCGTCTCGTCTCGTCTCGTCTCGTCTTGCCTTGCCTTGTCCTGTCTTATCTTATCTTATCTTATCTTATCTTATCTTATCTTATCTTATCTTGTCTTGTCTTGTCTTGTCTTGTCTTGTCTTGTCTTGTCTTGTCTTGTCTTGTCTTGTCTTGTCTTGTCTTGTCTTGTCTTGTCTTGTCTTGTCTTGTCTTGTCTTGTCTTGCCTTGCCTTGCCTTGCCTTGCCTTATCTATCTTATCTTGTCTTGTCTTGTCTTGTCTTGTCTTGTCTTGTCTTGTCTTGTCTTGTCTTGTCTTGTCTTGTCTTGTCTTGTCTTGTCTTGTCTTGTCTTGTCTTGTCTTGTCTTGTCTTGTCTTGTCTTGTCTTGTCTTGTCTTGTCTCGCCTTGTCTTGTCCTTTCTCGTCCTATCTTATCTTATCTTATCTTATCTTATCTTATCTTATCTTATCTTATCTTATCTTATCTTATCTTATCTTATCTTATCTTATCTTATCTTATCTTATCTTATCTTATCTTATCTTATCTTATCTTACCTTACCTTACCTTACCTTACCTTACCTTACCTTACCTTACCTTACCTTACCTTACCTTACCTTACCTTACCTTGTCTTGTCTTGTCCTGTCCTGTCCTGTCCTGTCCTGTCCTGTCCTGTCCTGTCTTGTCTTGTCTTGTCTTGTCTTGTCTTGTCTTGTCTTGTCTTGTCTTGCCTTGTCTTGTCTTGCCTTGTTGTCTTGTCTTACCTCATCTTGTCCTGTCTCATCCTATCTTATCTTATCTTATCTTGTCTTGTCTTGTCTTGTCTTCTCTTGTCTTGTCTTGTCTTGTCTCGCCTTGTCTTGTCCTTTCTCGTCCTATCTTATCTTATCTTATCTTATCTTATCTTATCTTATCTTATCTTATCTTATCTTATCTTATCTTATCTTATCTTATCTTATCTTATCTTATCTTATCTTATCTTATCTTATCTTATCTTATCTCATCTCATCTCATCTCATCTCATCTCATCTCATCTCATCTCATCTTATCTCATCTTATCTTACCTTACCTTGTCCTCTCTCGTCCTTTCTCGTCCTATCTCGTCCTATCTTATCTTATCTTATCTTATCTTATCTTATCTTATCTTATCTTATCTTATCTTATCTTATCTTATCTCATCTCATCTCATCTCATCTCATCTCATCTCATCTCATCTCATCTCATCTCGTCTTGCCTTGCCTTGTCCTGTCTTATCTTATCTTATCTTATCTTATCTTATCTTATCTTATCTTATCTTATCTTATCTTATCTTATCTTATCTTATCTTACCTTACCTTACCTTACCTTACCTTACCTTACCTTACCTTACCTTACCTTACCTTACCTTACCTTACCTTACCTTGTCTTGTCCTGTCCTGTCCTGTCCTGTCCTGTCCTGTCCTGTCCTGTCCTGTCCTGTCTTTTCTTGTCTTGTCTTGTCTTGTCTTGTCTTGTCTTGTCTTGCCTTGCCTTGCCTTGCCTTGTCTTGTCTTCCCTTGTTGTCTTGTCTTACCTCATCTTGTCCTGTCTCATCCTATCTTATCTTATCTTATCTTGTCTTGTCTTGTCTTGTCTTGTCTTGCCTTGTCTTGCCTTGCCTTGCCTTGCCTTGCCTTGCCTTATCTATCTTATCTTATCTTATCTTATCTTGTCTTGTCTTATCTTGTCTTGTCTTGTCTTGTCTTGTCTTGTCTCGTCTCGTCTTGTCTTGTCTTGTCTTGTCTTGTCTTGTCTCGCCTTGTCTTGTCCTTTCTCGTCCTATCTTATCTTATCTTATCTTATCTTATCTTATCTTGTCTTGTCTCGTCTCGTCTCGTCTCGTCTCGTCTCGTCTCGTCTCGTCTCGTCTCGTCTCGTCTCGTCTCGTCTCGTCTCGTCTCGTCTCGTCTCGTCTCGTCTCGTCCCGTCTCGTCTCATCTCATCTCATCTTATCTTATCTTATCTCGCCTTATCATGTCCTTTCTCGTCCTATCTTATCTTATCTTATCTTATCTTATCTTATCTTATCTTATCTTATCTTATCTTATCTTATCTTATCTTATCTTATCTTATCTTATCTTATCTTATCTTATCTTATCTTATCTTATCTTATCTTATCTTATCTTATCTTGCCTTGCCTTGCCTTGCCTTGCCTTGCCTTGCCTTGCCTTGCCTTGCCTTGCCTTGCCTTGCCTTGCCTTGCCTTGCCTTGTCTTGTCTTGTCTTGTCTTGTCTTGTCTTGTCTTGTCTTGTCTTGTCTTGTCTTGTCTTGTCTTGTCTTGTCTTGTCTTGTCTTGTCTTGTCTTGTCTTGTCTTGTCTTGTCTTGCCTTGCCTTGTCTTGTCTTGCCTTGTTGTCTTGTCTTACCTCATCTTGTCCTGTCTCATCCTATCTTATCTTATCTTATCTTATCTTATCTTGTCTTGTCTTGTCTTGTCTTGTCTTGTCTTGTCTTGTCTTGTCTTGCCTTGCCTTGCCTTGCCTTGCCTTATCTATCTTGTCTTGTCTTGTCTTGTCTTGTCTTGTCTTGTCTTGTCTTGTCTTGTCTTGTCTTGTCTTGTCTTGTCTTGTCTTGTCTTGTCTTGTCTTGTCTTGTCTTGTCTTGTCTTGTCTCGCCTTGTCTTGTCCTTTCTCGTCCTATCTTATCTTATCTTATCTTATCTTATCTTATCTTATCTTATCTAATCTCATCTCATCTCGTCTCGTCTCGTCTCGTCTCGTCTCGTCTCGTCTCGTCTCGTCTTGTCTCGTCTCGTCTTGCCTTGCCTTGTCCTGTCTTATCTTATCTTATCTTATCTTATCTTATCTTATCTTATCTTGTCTTGTCTTGTCTTGTCTTGTCTTGTCTTGTCTTGTCTTGTCTTGTCTTGTCTTGTCTTGTCTTGTCTTGTCTTGTCTTGTCTTGTCTTGTCTTGTCTTGTCTTGTCTTGCCTTGCCTTGCCTTGCCTTGCCTTATCTATCTTATCTTGTCTTGTCTTGTCTTGTCTTGTCTTGTCTTGTCTTGTCTTGTCTTGTCTTGTCTTGTCTTGTCTTGTCTCGCCTTGTCTTGTCCTTTCTCGTCCTATCTTATCTTATCTTATCTTATCTTATCTTATCTTATCTTATCTTATCTTATCTTATCTTATCTTATCTTATCTTATCTTATCTTATCTCGTCTTGTCTCGTCTCGTCTCGTCTCGTCTCGTCTCGTCTCGTCTCGTCTCGTCTCGTCTCGTCTCGTCTCGTCTCGTCTCGCCTTGCCTTGCCTTGTCCTGTCTTATCTTATCTTATCTTATCTTATCTTATCTTATCTTATCTTATCTTACCTTACCTTACCTTACCTTACCTTACCTTACCTTACCTTACCTTACCTTACCTTACCTTACCTTACCTTACCTTACCTTACCTTACCTTACCTTATCTTGTCCTGTCCTGTCCTGTCCTGTCCTGTCCTGTCCTGTCTTGTCTTGTCTTGTCTTGTCTTGTCTTGTCTTGCCTTGTCTTGTCTTGCCTTGTTGTCTTGTCTTACCTCATCTTGTCCTGTCTCATCCTATCTTATCTTATCTTATCTTGTCTTGTCTTGTCTTGTCTTCTCTTGTCTTGTCTTGTCTTGTCTTGTCTCGCCTTGTCTTGTCCTTTCTCGTCCTATCTTATCTTATCTTATCTTATCTTATCTTATCTTATCTTATCTTATCTTATCTTATCTTATCTTATCTTATCTTATCTTATCTTATCTCATCTCATCTCATCTCATCTCATCTCATCTCATCTCATCTCATCTTATCTCATCTTATCTTACCTTACCTTGTCCTCTCTCGTCCTTTCTCGTCCTATCTCGTCCTATCTTATCTTATCTTATCTTATCTTATCTTATCTTATCTTATCTTATCTTATCTTATCTTATCTTATCTCATCTCATCTCATCTCATCTCATCTCATCTCATCTCATCTCATCTCATCTCATCTCATCTCGTCTTGCCTTGCCTTGTCCTGTCTTATCTTATCTTATCTTATCTTATCTTATCTTATCTTATCTTATCTTATCTTATCTTATCTTATCTTATCTTATCTTATCTTATCTTATCTTATCTTACCTTACCTTACCTTACCTTACCTTACCTTACCTTACCTTACCTTACCTTACCTTACCTTACCTTACCTTACCTTACCTTACCTTACCTTACCTTACCTTACCTTACCTTACCTTATCTTGTCCTGTCCTGTCCTGTCCTGTCCTGTCCTGTCCTGTCCTGTCCTGTCTTGTCTTGTCTTTTCTTGTCTTGTCTTGTCTTGTCTTGTCTTGTCTTGTCTTGTCTTGTCTTGCCTTGCCTTGCCTTGCCTTGTCTTGTCTTCCCTTGTTGTCTTGTCTTACCTCATCTTGTCCTGTCTCATCCTATCTTATCTTATCTTATCTTGTCTTGTCTTGTCTTGTCTTGTCTTGTCTTGTCTTGCCTTGCCTTGCCTTGCCTTGCCTTGCCTTATCTATCTTATCTTATCTTATCTTATCTTGTCTTGTCTTATCTTGTCTTGTCTTGTCTTGTCTTGTCTTGTCTCGTCTCGTCTTGTCTTGTCTTGTCTTGTCTTGTCTCGCCTTGTCTTGTCCTTTCTCGTCCTATCTTATCTTATCTTATCTTATCTTATCTTATCTTATCTTATCTTATCTTATCTTATCTTATCTTATCTTATCTTATCTTATCTTATCTTATCTTATCTTATCTTATCTTATCTTATCTTGTCTTGTCTTGTCTTGTCTTGTCTCGTCTCGTCTCGTCTCGTCTCGTCTCGTCTCGTCTCGTCTCGTCTCGTCTCGTCTCGTCTCGTCTCGTCTCGTCTCGTCTCGTCTCGTCTCGCCTTGCCTTGTCCTGTCCTGTCTTCTCTTATCTTATCTTATCTTATCTTATCTTATCTTATCTTATCTTATCTTATCTTATCTTATCTTATCTTATCTTATCTTATCTTATCTTATCTTATCTTATCTTATCTTATCTTATCTTATCTTATCTTACCTTACCTTACCTTACCTTACCTTACCTTACCTTACCTTACCTTACCTTACCTTACCTTACCTTACCTTACCTTACCTTGTCCTGTCCTGTCCTGTCCTGTCCTGTCCTGTCCTGTCCTGTCCTGTCCTGTCCTGTCCTGTCCTGTCTTGTCTTGTCTTGTCTTGTCTTGTCTTGCCTTGTTGTCTTGTCTTACCTCATCTTGTCCTGTCTCATCCTATCTTATCTTATCTTATCTTATCTTATCTTATCTTATCTTATCTTATCTCATCTCATCTCATCTCATCTCATCTCATCTCATCTCATCTCATCTCATCTCATCTCATCTCATCTTATCTCATCTCATCTCATCTCGTCTTGCCTTGCCTTGTCCTGTCTTATCTTATCTTATCTTATCTTATCTTATCTTATCTTATCTTATCTTATCTTATCTTATCTTATCTTATCTTATCTTATCTTATCTTATCTTGTCTTGTCTTGTCTTGTCTTGTCTTGTCTTGTCTTGTCCTGTCCTGTCCTGTCCTGTCCTGTCCTGTCCTGTCCTGTCCTGTCCTGTCCTGTCCTGTCCTGTCTTGTCTTGTCTTGTCTTGTCTTGTCTTGTCTTGTCTTGTCTTGTCTTGTCTTGTCTTGTCTTGTCTTGTCTTGTCTTGTCTTGTCTTGTCTTGTCTTGTCTTGTCTTGCCTTGCCTTGTCTTGTCTTGCCTTGTTGTCTTGTCTTACCTCATCTTGTCCTGTCTCATCCTATCTTATCTTATCTTATCTTATCTTGTCTTGTCTTGTCTTGTCTTGTCTTGTCTTGCCTTGCCTTGCCTTGCCTTGCCTTATCTATCTTATCTTATCTTGTCTTGTCCTGTCCTGTCCTGTCCTGTCCTGTCCTGTCCTGTCCTGTCCTGTCCTGTCTTGCCTTGCCTTGTCTTGTCTTGTCTTGTCTTGTCTTGCCTTGTCTTGTCTTGCCTTGTTGTCTTGTCTTACCTCATCTTGTCCTGTCTCATCCTATCTTATCTTATCTTATCTTATCTTGTCTTGTCTTGTCTTGTCTTGTCTTGTCTTGTCTTGTCTTGTCTTGTCTTGTCTTGTCTTGTCTTGCCTTGCCTTGCCTTGCCTTATCTATCTTATCTTATCTTGTCTTGTCTTGTCTTGTCTTGTCTTGTCTTGTCTTGTCTTGTCTCGTCTCGTCTCGCCTTGTCCTTTCTCGTCCTATCTTATCTTATCTTATCTTATCTTATCTTATCTTATCTTGTCTTGTCTTGTCTTGTCTTGTCTTGTCTTGTCTTGTCTTGTCTTGTCTCGTCTCGTCTCGTCTCGTCTCGTCTCGTCTCGTCTCGTCTCGTCTCGTCTCGTCTCTTCTCGTCTCGTCTCGTCTCGTCTCGTCTCGTCTCATCTTATCTTATCTTATCTTATCTCGCCTTATCATGTCCTTTCTCGTCCTATCTTATCTTATCTTATCTTATCTTATCTTATCTTATCTTATCTTATCTTATCTTATCTTATCTTATCTTATCTTATCTTATCTTATCTTATCTTATCTTATCTTATCTTATCTTATCTTATCTTATCTTATCTTATCTTATCTTATCTTATCTTATCTTATCTTATCTTATCTTACCTTACCTTACCTTACCTTACCTTACCTTACCTTACCTTACCTTACCTTACCTTACCTTACCTTGTCCTGTCCTGTCCTGTCCTGTCCTGTCCTGTCCTATCCTATCCTATCCTATCCTATCCTATCCTATCCTATCCTATCCTATCCTATCCTATCCTATCCTATCCTATCTTACCTTACCTTACCTTACCTTACCTTACCTTACCTTACCTTACCTTACCTTACCTTACCTTACCTTACCTTACCTTACCTTACCTTACCTTACCTTACCTTACCTTATCTTATCTTATCTTATCTTATCTTATCTTATCTTATCTTATCTTATCTTATCTTATCTTATCTTATCTTATCTTATCTTATCTTAATTGTTTTCTTGCCTTGTGTTGTCTTGTTTTATCTTTTCCTTTCTCGTCCTGTCTCGCCTTATCTTATCTTATCTTATCTTATCTTGTCTTGTCTTGTCTTGTCTTGTCTTGTCTTGTCTTGTCTTGTCTTGTCTTGTCTTGTCTTGTCTTGTCTTGTCTTGTCTTGCCTTGCCTTGCCTTGCCTTGCCTTGCCTTATCTATCTTGTCTTGTCTTGTCTTGTCTTGTCTTGTCTTGTCTTGTCTTGTCTTGTCTTGTCTTGTCTTGTCTTGTCTTGTCTTGTCTTGTCTTGTCTTGCCTTGCCTTGCCTTGCCTTGCCTTGCCTTGCCTTATCTATCTTATCTTATCTTATCTTGTCTTGTCTTGTCTTGTCTTGTCTTCTCTTGTCTTGTCTTGTCTTGTCTTGTCTTTTCTTGTCTTGTCTTGTCT
Source organism: Bothrops alternatus (assembly GCA_034064705.1). Taxonomy (NCBI): domain Eukaryota; kingdom Metazoa; phylum Chordata; class Lepidosauria; order Squamata; family Viperidae; genus Bothrops; species Bothrops alternatus. The sequence continues at coordinate 577,499 of JARGCV010000216.1, forward strand.
TGTCTTGTCTTGTCTTGTCTTGTCTTGTCTCGCCTTGTCTTGTCCTTTCTCGTCCTATCTTATCTTATCTTATCTTATCTTATCTTATCTTATCTTATCTTATCTTATCTTATCTTATCTTATCTTATCTTATCTTATCTTATCTTATCTCATCTCATCTCATCTCATCTCGTCTCGTCTCGTCTCGTCTCGTCTCGTCTCGTCTCGTCTCGTCTCGTCTCGTCTCGTCTCGTCTCGTCTCGTCTCGTCTCGTCTCGTCTCGCCTTGCCTTGCCTTGTCCTGTCTTATCTTATCTTATCTTATCTTATCTTATCTTATCTTATCTTATCTTATCTTATCTTATCTTACCTTACCTTACCTTACCTTACCTTACCTTACCTTACCTTACCTTACCTTACCTTACCTTACCTTACCTTACCTTACCTTACCTTACCTTACCTTATCCTGTCCTGTCCTGTCCTGTCCTGTCCTGTCCTGTCCTGTCCTGTCCTGTCCTGTCCTGTCCTGTCCTGTCCTGTCCTGTCCTGTCTTGTCTTGTCTTGTCTTGTCTTGTCTTGTCTTGTCTTGTCTTGTCTTGTCTTGTCTTGTCTTGTCTTGTCTTGTCTTGTCTTGTCTTGTCTTGTCTTGTCTTGTCTTGCCTTGCCTTGTCTTGTCTTGCCTTGTTGTCTTGTCTTACCTCATCTTGTCCTGTCTCATCCTATCTTATCTTATCTTATCTTATCTTATCTTGTCTTGTCTTGTCTTGTCTTGTCTTGTCTTGTCTTGCCTTGCCTTGCCTTGCCTTGCCTTATCTATCTTATCTTGTCTTGTCTTGTCTTGTCTTGTCTTGTCTTGTCTTGTCTTGTCTTGTCTTGTCTTGTCTTGTCTTGTCTTGTCTTGTCTTGTCTTGTCTTGTCTTGTCTTGTCTTGTCTTGTCTTGTCTTGTCTTGTCTTGTCTTGTCTTGCCTTGCCTTGCCTTGCCTTGCCTTATCTATCTTATCTTGTCTTGTCTTGTCTTGTCTTGTCTTGTCTTGTCTTGTCTTGTCTTGTCTTGTCTTGTCTTGTCTTGTCTTGCCTTGCCTTGCCTTGCCTTGCCTTGTCTTGTCTTCCCTTGTTGTCTTGTCTTACCTCATCTTGTCCTGTCTCATCCTATCTTATCTTATCTTATCTTGTCTTGTCTTGTCTTGTCTTGTCTTGCCTTGTCTTGCCTTGCCTTGCCTTGCCTTGCCTTGCCTTATCTATCTTATCTTATCTTATCTTATCTTATCTTGTCTTGTCTTATCTTGTCTTGTCTTGTCTTGTCTTGTCTTGTCTCGTCTCGTCTTGTCTTGTCTTGTCTTGTCTTGTCTTGTCTCGCCTTGTCTTGTCCTTTCTCGTCCTATCTTATCTTATCTTATCTTATCTTATCTTGTCTTGTCTTGTCTCGTCTCGTCTCGTCTCGTCTCGTCTCGTCTCGTCTCGTCTCGTCTCGTCTCGTCTCGTCCCGTCTCGTCTCATCTCATCTCATCTTATCTTATCTTATCTCGCCTTATCATGTCCTTTCTCGTCCTATCTTATCTTATCTTATCTTATCTTATCTTATCTTATCTTATCTTATCTTATCTTATCTTATCTTATCTTATCTTATCTTATCTTATCTTATCTTATCTTATCTTATCTTATCTTATCTTATCTTATCTTATCTTATCTTATCTTATCTTATCTTATCTTATCTTATCTTATCTTATCTTATCTTATCTTATCTTGTCTTGTCTTGTCTTGTCTTGTCTTGTCTTGCCTTGCCTTGCCTTGCCTTGCCTTGCCTTGTCTTGCCTTGTCTTGTCTTGTCTTGTCTTGTCTTGTCTTGTCTTGTCTTGTCTTGTCTTGTCTTGTCTTGTCTTGTCTTGTCTTGTCTTGTCTTGTCTTGTCTTGTCTTGTCTTGTCTTGTCTTGTCTTGTCTTGCCTTGCCTTGTCTTGTCTTGCCTTGTTGTCTTGTCTTACCTCATCTTGTCCTGTCTCATCCTATCTTATCTTATCTTATCTTATCTTATCTTGTCTTGTCTTGTCTTGTCTTGTCTTGTCTTGTCTTGTCTTGTCTTGTCTTGTCTTGTCTTGTCTTGCCTTGCCTTGCCTTGCCTTGCCTTATCTATCTTATCTTGTCTTGTCTTGTCTTGTCTTGTCTTGTCTTGTCTTGTCTTGTCTTGTCTTGTCTTGTCTTGTCTTGTCTTGTCTTGTCTCGCCTTGTCTTGTCCTTTCTCGTCCTATCTTATCTTATCTTATCTTATCTTATCTTATCTTATCTTATCTTATCTTATCTTATCTTATCTTATCTTATCTTATCTTATCTAATCTCATCTCATCTCATCTCGTCTCGTCTCGTCTCGTCCCGTCTCGTCTCGTCTCGTCTTGTCTCGTCTCGTCTTGCCTTGCCTTGTCCTGTCTTATCTTATCTTATCTTATCTTATCTTATCTTATCTTAACTTATCTTATCTTATCTTATCTTGTCTTGTCTTGTCTTGTCTTGTCTTGTCTTGTCTTGTCTTGTCTTGTCTTGTCTTGTCTTGTCTTGTCTTGTCTTGTCTTGTCTTGTCTTGTCTTGTCTTGCCTTGCCTTGCCTTGCCTTGCCTTATCTATCTTATCTTGTCTTGTCTTGTCTTGTCTTGTCTTGTCTTGTCTTGTCTTGTCTTGTCTTGTCTTGTCTTGTCTTGTCTTGTCTTGTCTTGTCTTGTCTTGTCTTGTCTCGCCTTGTCTTGTCCTTTCTCGTCCTATCTTATCTTATCTTATCTTATCTTATCTTATCTTATCTTATCTTATCTTATCTCGTCTTGTCTCGTCTCGTCTCGTCTCGTCTCGTCTCGTCTCGTCTCGTCTCGTCTTGTCTCGTCTCGTCTCGTCTTGCCTTGCCTTGTCCTGTCTTATCTTATCTTATCTTATCTTATCTTATCTTATCTTATCTTATCTTACCTTACCTTACCTTACCTTACCTTACCTTACCTTACCTTACCTTACCTTACCTTACCTTACCTTACCTTACCTTACCTTACCTTACCTTACCTTACCTTACCTTACCTTATCCTGTCCTGTCCTGTCCTGTCCTGTCCTGTCCTGTCTTGTCTTGTCTTGTCTTGTCTTGTCTTGTCTTGTCTTGCCTTGTCTTGTCTTGCCTTGTTGTCTTGTCTTACCTCATCTTGTCCTGTCTCATCCTATCTTATCTTATCTTATCTTGTCTTGTCTTGTCTTGTCTTCTCTTGTCTTGTCTTGTCTTGTCTCGCCTTGTCTTGTCCTTTCTCGTCCTATCTTATCTTATCTTATCTTATCTTATCTTATCTTATCTTATCTTATCTTATCTTATCTTATCTTATCTTATCTTATCTTATCTTATCTTATCTTATCTTATCTTATCTTATCTTATCTTATCTCATCTCATCTCATCTCATCTCATCTCATCTCATCTCATCTTATCTCATCTTATCTTACCTTACCTTGTCCTCTCTCGTCCTTTCTCGTCCTATCTCGTCCTATCTTATCTTATCTTATCTTATCTTATCTTATCTTATCTTATCTTATCTTATCTCATCTCATCTCATCTCATCTCATCTCATCTCATCTCATCTCATCTCATCTCATCTCATCTCGTCTTGCCTTGCCTTGTCCTGTCTTATCTTATCTTATCTTATCTTATCTTATCTTATCTTATCTTATCTTATCTTATCTTATCTTATCTTATCTTATCTTATCTTATCTTATCTTATCTTACCTTACCTTACCTTACCTTACCTTACCTTACCTTACCTTACCTTACCTTACCTTACCTTACCTTACCTTACCTTACCTTACCTTACCTTACCTTACCTTGTCTTGTCCTGTCCTGTCCTGTCCTGTCCTGTCCTGTCCTGTCTTGTCTTGTCTTGTCTTTTCTTGTCTTGTCTTGTCTTGTCTTGTCTTGTCTTGTCTTGTCTTGTCTTGTCTTGTCTTGCCTTGCCTTGCCTTGCCTTGTCTTGTCTTCCCTTGTTGTCTTGTCTTACCTCATCTTGTCCTGTCTCATCCTATCTTATCTTATCTTATCTTGTCTTGTCTTGTCTTGTCTTGTCTTGTCTTGTCTTGCCTTGCCTTGCCTTGCCTTGCCTTGCCTTATCTATCTTATCTTATCTTATCTTATCTTGTCTTGTCTTATCTTGTCTTGTCTTGTCTTGTCTTGTCTTGTCTCGTCTCGTCTTGTCTTGTCTTGTCTTGTCTTGTCTCGCCTTGTCTTGTCCTTTCTCGTCCTATCTTATCTTATCTTATCTTATCTTATCTTATCTTATCTTGTCTCGTCTCGTCTCGTCTCGTCTCGTCTCGTCTCGTCTCGTCTCGTCTCGTCTCGTCTCGTCTCGTCTCGTCTCGTCCCGTCTCGTCTCATCTCATCTCATCTTATCTTATCTTATCTCGCCTTATCATGTCCTTTCTCGTCCTATCTTATCTTATCTTATCTTATCTTATCTTATCTTATCTTATCTTATCTTATCTTATCTTATCTTATCTTATCTTATCTTATCTTATCTTATCTTATCTTATCTTATCTTATCTTATCTTATCTTATCTTATCTTATCTTATCTTATCTTATCTTATCTTATCTTATCTTATCTTATCTTATCTTATCTTATCTTATCTTATCTTATCTTAATTGTTTTCTTGCCTTGTGTTCTCTTGTTTTATCTTTTCCTTTCTCGTCCTGTCTCGCCTTATCTTATCTTGTCTTGTCTTGTCTTGTCTTGTCTTGTCTTGTCTTGTCTTGTCTTGTCTTGTCTTGTCTTGTCTTGTCTTGTCTTGTCTTGTCTTGTCTTGTCTTGTCTTGTTGTCTTGTCTTACCTTATCTTGTCCTGTCTCATCCTATCTTATCTTATCTTATCTTGTCTTGTCTTGTCTTGTCTTGTCTTGTCTTGTCTTGCCTTGCCTTGCCTTGCCTTGCCTTATCTATCTTATCTTATCTTATCTTGTCTTGTCTTGTCTTGTCTTGTCTTGTCTTGTCTTGTCTTGTCTTGTCTTGTCTTGTCTTGTCTTGTCTTGTCTTGTCTTGTCTTGTCTTGTCTTGTCTCGCCTTGTCTTGTCCTTTCTCGTCCTATCTTATCTTATCTTATCTTATCTTATCTTATCTTATCTTATCTTATCTTATCTTATCTTATCTTATCTTATCTTATCTTATCTTATCTTGTCTTGTCTTGTCTTGTCTTGTCTTGTCTTGTCTTGTCTCGTCTCGTCTCGTCTCGTCTCGTCTCGTCTCGTCTCGTCTCGTCTCGTCTCGTCTCGTCTCGTCTCGTCTCGTCTCGTCTCGTCTCGCCTTGCCTTGTCCTGTCCTGTCTTCTCTTATCTTATCTTATCTTATCTTATCTTATCTTATCTTATCTTATCTTATCTTATCTTATCTTATCTTATCTTATCTTATCTTATCTTATCTTATCTTATCTTATCTTATCTTATCTTATCTTATCTTATCTTATCTTATCTTATCTTATCTTATCTTATCTTATCTTATCTTATCTTATCTTCTCTTATCTTCTCTTACCTTCTCTTACCTTACCTTACCTTACCTTACCTTACCTTACCTTACCTTACCTTACCTTACCTTACCTTACCTTACCTTACCTTACCTTACCTTACCTTACCTTACCTTACCTTACCTTACCTTACCTTACCTTACCTTATCTTGTCTTGTCCTGTCCTGTCCTGTCCTGTCCTGTCCTGTCCTGTCCTGTCCTGTCTTGTCTTGTCTTGTCTTGTCTTGTCTTGTCTTGTCTTGCCTTGTCTTGTCTTGCCTTGTTGTCTTGTCTTACCTCATCTTGTCCTGTCTCATCCTATCTTATCTTATCTTATCTTGTCTTGTCTTGTCTTGTCTTCTCTTGTCTTGTCTTGTCTTGTCTCGCCTTGTCTTGTCCTTTCTCGTCCTATCTTATCTTATCTTATCTTATCTTATCTTATCTTATCTTATCTTATCTTATCTTATCTTATCTTATCTTATCTTATCTTATCTTATCTTATCTTATCTTATCTTATCTTATCTTATCTTATCTTATCTTATCTTATCTTATCTTATCTTATCTTATCTTATCTTATCTTATCTTATCTTATCTTATCTTATCTCATCTCATCTCATCTCATCTCATCTCATCTCATCTCATCTCATCTTATCTCATCTTATCTTACCTTACCTTGTCCTCTCTCGTCCTTTCTCGTCCTATCTCGTCCTATCTTATCTTATCTTATCTTATCTTATCTTATCTTATCTTATCTTATCTCATCTCATCTCATCTCATCTCATCTCATCTCATCTCATCTCATCTCGTCTTGCCTTGCCTTGTCCTGTCTTATCTTATCTTATCTTATCTTATCTTATCTTATCTTATCTTATCTTATCTTATCTTATCTTATCTTATCTTACCTTACCTTACCTTACCTTACCTTACCTTACCTTACCTTACCTTACCTTACCTTACCTTACCTTACCTTACCTTACCTTACCTTACCTTGTCTTGTCCTGTCCTGTCCTGTCCTGTCCTGTCCTGTCCTGTCCTGTCTTGTCTTGTCTTTTCTTGTCTTGTCTTGTCTTGTCTTGTCTTGTCTTGTCTTGTCTTGTCTTGTCTTGCCTTGCCTTGCCTTGCCTTGTCTTGTCTTCCCTTGTTGTCTTGTCTTACCTCATCTTGTCCTGTCTCATCCTATCTTATCTTATCTTATCTTGTCTTGTCTTGTCTTGTCTTGTCTTGCCTTGTCTTGCCTTGCCTTGCCTTGCCTTGCCTTGCCTTATCTATCTTATCTTATCTTATCTTATCTTGTCTTGTCTTATCTTGTCTTGTCTTGTCTTGTCTTGTCTTGTCTCGTCTCGTCTTGTCTTGTCTTGTCTTGTCTTGTCTCGCCTTGTCTTGTCCTTTCTCGTCCTATCTTATCTTATCTTATCTTATCTTATCTTATCTTGTCTTGTCTTGTCTCGTCTCGTCTCGTCTCGTCTCGTCTCGTCTCGTCTCGTCTCGTCTCGTCTCGTCTCGTCTCGTCTCGTCTCGTCCCGTCTCGTCTCATCTCATCTCATCTTATCTTATCTTATCTCGCCTTATCATGTCCTTTCTCGTCCTATCTTATCTTATCTTATCTTATCTTATCTTATCTTATCTTATCTTATCTTATCTTATCTTATCTTATCTTATCTTATCTTATCTTATCTTATCTTATCTTACCTTACCTTACCTTACCTTACCTTACCTTGTCTTGTCTTGTCTTGTCTTGTCTTGTCTTGTCTTGTCTTGTCTTGTCTTGTCTTGTCTTGTCTTGTCTTGTCTTGTCTTGTCTTGTCTTGTCTTGTCTTGTCTTGTCTTGTCTTGTCTTGTCTTGTCTTGTCTTGTCTTGTCTTGTCTTGTCTTGTCTTGTCTTGTCTTGTCTTGTCTTGTCTTGCCTTGCCTTGTCTTGCCTTGCCTTGTCTTGTCTTGCCTCGTTGTCTTGTCTTACCTCATCTTGTCCTGTCTCATCCGATCTTATCTTATCTTATCTTATCTTATCTTGTCTTGTCTTGTCTTGTCTTGTCTTGTCTTGTCTTGTCTTGTCTTGTCTTGCCTTGCCTTGCCTTGCCTTGCCTTATCTATCTTATCTTGTCTTGTCTTGTCTTGTCTTGTCTTGTCTTGTCTTGTCTTGTCTTGTCTTGTCTTGTCTTGTCTTGTCTTGTCTTGTCTTGTCTCGCCTTGTCTTGTCCTTTCTCGTCCTATCTTATCTTATCTTATCTTATCTTATCTTATCTTATCTTATCTAATCTCATCTCATCTCATCTCGTCTCGTCTCGTCTCGTCTCGTCTCGTCTCGTCTCGTCTTGTCTCGTCTCGTCTTGCCTTGCCTTGTCCTGTCTTATCTTATCTTATCTTATCTTATCTTATCTTATCTTATCTTATCTTATCTTGTCTTGTCTTGTCTTGTCTTGTCTTGTCTTGTCTTGTCTTGTCTTGTCTTGTCTTGTCTTGTCTTGTCTTGTCTTGTCTTGTCTTGTCTTGTCTTGCCTTGCCTTGCCTTGCCTTGCCTTATCTATCTTATCTTGTCTTGTCTTGTCTTGTCTTGTCTTGTCTTGTCTTGTCTTGTCTTGTCTTGTCTTGTCTTGTCTTGTCTTGTCTCGCCTTGTCTTGTCCTTTCTCGTCCTATCTTATCTTATCTTATCTTATCTTATCTTATCTTATCTTATCTCGTCTTGTCTCGTCTCGTCTCGTCTCGTCTCGTCTCGTCTCGTCTTGTCTCGTCTCGTCTCGTCTTGCCTTGCCTTGTCCTGTCTTATCTTATCTTATCTTATCTTATCTTATCTTATCTTATCTTATCTTACCTTACCTTACCTTACCTTACCTTACCTTACCTTACCTTACCTTACCTTACCTTACCTTACCTTACCTTACCTTACCTTACCTTACCTTACCTTACCTTACCTTACCTTACCTTACCTTATCCTGTCCTGTCCTGTCCTGTCCTGTCCTATCCTATCCTATCCTATCCTATCCTATCCTATCCTATCCTATCCTATCCTATCCTATCCTATCCTATCCTATCTTACCTTACCTTACCTTACCTTACCTTACCTTACCTTACCTTACCTTACCTTACCTTATCTTATCTTATCTTATCTTATCTTATCTTATCTTATCTTATCTTATCTTATCTTATCTTATCTTATCTTATCTTATCTTATCTTATCTTAATTGTTTTCTTGCCTTGTGTTGTCTTGTTTTATCTTTTCCTTTCTCGTCCTGTCTCGCCTTATCTTATCTTATCTTATCTTATCTTGTCTTGTCTTGTCTTGTCTTGTCTTGTCTTGTCTTGTCTTGTCTTGTCTTGTCTTGTCTTGTCTTGTCTTGTCTTGTCTTGTCTTGCCTTGCCTTGCCTTGCCTTGCCTTGCCTTATCTATCTTGTCTTGTCTTGTCTTGTCTTGTCTTGTCTTGTCTTGTCTTGTCTTGTCTTGTCTTGTCTTGTCTTGTCTTGTCTTGTCTTGTCTTGCCTTGCCTTGCCTTGCCTTGCCTTGCCTTGCCTTATCTATCTTATCTTATCTTATCTTGTCTTGTCTTGTCTTGTCTTGTCTTCTCTTGTCTTGTCTTGTCTTGTCTTGTCTTTTCTTGTCTTGTCTTGTCTTGTCTTGTCTTGTCTTGTCTTGTCTTGTCTCGCCTTGTCTTGTCCTTTCTCGTCCTATCTTATCTTATCTTATCTTATCTTATCTTATCTTATCTTATCTTATCTTATCTTATCTTATCTTATCTTATCTTATCTTATCTTATCTTATCTCATCTCATCTCATCTCATCTCGTCTCGTCTCGTCTCGTCTCGTCTCGTCTCGTCTCGTCTCGTCTCGTCTCGTCTCGTCTCGTCTCGTCTCGTCTCGTCTCGTCTCGCCTTGCCTTGCCTTGTCCTGTCTTATCTTATCTTATCTTATCTTATCTTATCTTATCTTATCTTATCTTATCTTATCTTATCTTATCTTATCTTACCTTACCTTACCTTACCTTACCTTACCTTACCTTACCTTACCTTACCTTACCTTACCTTACCTTACCTTACCTTACCTTACCTTACCTTACCTTATCCTGTCCTGTCCTGTCCTGTCCTGTCCTGTCCTGTCCTGTCCTGTCCTGTCCTGTCCTGTCCTGTCCTGTCCTGTCCTGTCCTGTCCTGTCTTGTCTTGTCTTGTCTTGTCTTGTCTTGTCTTGTCTTGTCTTGTCTTGTCTTGTCTTGTCTTGTCTTGTCTTGTCTTGTCTTGTCTTGTCTTGTCTTGTCTTGTCTTGCCTTGCCTTGTCTTGTCTTGCCTTGTTGTCTTGTCTTACCTCATCTTGTCCTGTCTCATCCTATCTTATCTTATCTTATCTTATCTTATCTTGTCTTGTCTTGTCTTGTCTTGTCTTGTCTTGTCTTGCCTTGCCTTGCCTTGCCTTGCCTTATCTATCTTATCTTGTCTTGTCTTGTCTTGTCTTGTCTTGTCTTGTCTTGTCTTGTCTTGTCTTGTCTTGTCTTGTCTTGTCTTGTCTTGTCTTGTCTTGTCTTGTCTTGTCTTGTCTTGTCTTGTCTTGTCTTGTCTTGTCTTGTCTTGCCTTGCCTTGCCTTGCCTTGCCTTATCTATCTTATCTTGTCTTGTCTTGTCTTGTCTTGTCTTGTCTTGTCTTGTCTTGTCTTGTCTTGTCTTGTCTTGTCTTGTCTTGTCTTGTCTCGCCTTGTCTTGTCCTTTCTCGTCCTATCTTATCTTATCTTATCTTATCTTATCTTATCTTATCTTATCTTATCTTATCTTATCTTATCTTATCTTATCTTATCTTATCTTGTCTTGTCTCGTCTCGTCTCGTCTCGTCTCGTCTCGTCTCGTCTCGTCTTGTCTCGTCTCGTCTCGTCTTGCCTTGCCTTGTCCTGTCTTATCTTATCTTATCTTATCTTATCTTATCTTATCTTATCTTATCTTACCTTACCTTACCTTACCTTACCTTACCTTACCTTACCTTACCTTACCTTACCTTACCTTACCTTACCTTACCTTACCTTACCTTACCTTACCTTACCTTATCTTATCTTATCCTGTCCTGTCCTGTCCTGTCCTGTCCTGTCCTGTCCTGTCCTGTCTTGTCTTGTCTTGTCTTGTCTTGTCTTGTCTTGTCTTGCCTTGTCTTGTCTTGCCTTGTTGTCTTGTCTTACCTCATCTTGTCCTGTCTCATCCTATCTTATCTTATCTTATCTTGTCTTGTCTTGTCTTGTCTTCTCTTGTCTTGTCTTGTCTTGTCTTGTCTCGCCTTGTCTTGTCCTTTCTCGTCCTATCTTATCTTATCTTATCTTATCTTATCTTATCTTATCTTATCTTATCTTATCTTATCTTATCTTATCTTATCTTATCTTATCTTATCTTATCTTATCTTATCTTATCTTATCTTATCTTATCTTATCTTATCTTATCTTATCTTATCTTATCTTATCTTATCTTATCTTATCTTATCTTATCTTATCTTATCTTATCTCATCTCATCTCATCTCATCTCATCTTATCTCATCTTATCTTACCTTACCTTGTCCTCTCTCGTCCTTTCTCGTCCTATCTCGTCCTATCTTATCTTATCTTATCTTATCTTATCTTATCTTATCTTATCTTATCTTATCTTATCTTATCTTATCTCATCTCATCTCATCTCATCTCATCTCATCTCATCTCATCTCATCTCGTCTTGCCTTGCCTTGTCCTGTCTTATCTTATCTTATCTTATCTTATCTTATCTTATCTTATCTTATCTTATCTTATCTTACCTTACCTTACCTTACCTTACCTTACCTTACCTTACCTTACCTTACCTTACCTTACCTTACCTTACCTTACCTTACCTTACCTTACCTTACCTTGTCCTGTCCTGTCCTGTCCTGTCCTGTCCTGTCCTGTCCTGTCCTGTCCTGTCTTGTCTTGTCTTGTCTTGTCTTGTCTTGTCTTGTCTTGTCTTGTCTTGTCTTGTCTTGTCTTGCCTTGTCTTGTCTTGCCTTGTCTTGTCTTGCCTTGTTGTCTTGTCTTACCTCATCTTGTCCTGTCTCATCCTATCTTATCTTATCTTGTCTTATCTTGTCTTGTCTTGTCTTGTCTTGTCTTGCCTTGCCTTGCCTTGCCTTATCTATCTTATCTTGTCTTGTCTTGTCTTGTCTTGTCTTGTCTTGTCTTGTCTTGTCTTGTCTTGTCTTGTCTTGTCTTGTCTTGTCTTGTCTTGTCTTGTCTTGTCTTGTCTTGTCTTGTCTTGTCTTGTCTTGTCTCGCCTTGTCTTGTCGTTTCTCGTCCTATCTTATCTTATCTTATCTTATCTTATCTTATCTTATCTTATCTTATCTTATCTTACCTTACCTTACCTTACCTTACCTTACCTTACCTTACCTTACCTTACCTTACCTTACCTTATCCTGTCCTGTCCTGTCCTGTCCTGTCCTGTCCTGTCCTGTCCTGTCCTGTCCTGTCCTGTCCTGTCCTGTCCTGTCCTGTCCTGTCTTGCCTTGCCTTGTCTTGTCTTGTCTTGTCTTGTCTTGCCTTGTCTTGTCTTGCCTTGTTGTCTTGTCTTACCTCATCTTGTCCTGTCTCATCCTATCTTATCTTATCTTATCTTATCTTGTCTTGTCTTGTCTTGTCTTGTCTTGTCTTGTCTTGTCTTGTCTTGTCTTGCCTTGCCTTGCCTTGCCTTATCTATCTTATCTTATCTTGTCTTGTCTTGTCTTGTCTTGTCTTGTCTCGTCTCGTCTCGCCTTGTCCTTTCTCGTCCTATCTTATCTTATCTTATCTTATCTTATCTTGTCTTGTCTTGTCTTGTCTTGTCTTGTCTTGTCTTGTCTTGTCTTGTCTTGTCTTGCCTTGCCTTGTCTTGTCTTGCCTTGTTGTCTTGTCTTACCTCATCTTGTCCTGTCTCATCCTATCTTATCTTATCTTATCTTATCTTGTCTTGTCTTGTCTTGTCTTGTCTTGTCTTGTCTTGTCTTGTCTTGTCTTGTCTTGCCTTGCCTTGCCTTGCCTTGCCTTATCTATCTTATCTTATCTTGTCTTGTCCTGTCCTGTCCTGTCCTGTCCTGTCCTGTCCTGTCCTGTCCTGTCCTGTCTTGCCTTGCCTTGTCTTGTCTTGTCTTGTCTTGTCTTGCCTTGTCTTGTCTTGCCTTGTTGTCTTGTCTTACCTCATCTTGTCCTGTCTCATCCTATCTTATCTTATCTTATCTTGTCTTGTCTTGTCTTGTCTTGTCTTGTCTTGTCTTGTCTTGTCTTGTCTTGTCTTGCCTTGCCTTGCCTTGCCTTATCTATCTTATCTTATCTTGTCTTGTCTTGTCTTGTCTTGTCTTGTCTTGTCTCGTCTCGTCTCGCCTTGTCCTTTCTCGTCCTATCTTATCTTATCTTATCTTATCTTATCTTATCTTATCTTGTCTTGTCTTGTCTTGTCTTGTCTTGTCTTGTCTTGTCTCGTCTCGTCTCGTCTCGTCTCGTCTCGTCTCGTCTCGTCTCGTCTCGTCTCGTCTCGTCTCTTCTCGTCTCGTCTCGTCTCGTCTCGTCTCGTCTCGTCTCGTCTCATCTTATCTTATCTTATCTTATCTCGCCTTATCATGTCCTTTCTCGTCCTATCTTATCTTATCTTATCTTATCTTATCTTATCTTATCTTATCTTATCTTATCTTATCTTATCTTATCTTATCTTATCTTATCTTATCTTATCTTATCTTATCTTATCTTACCTTACCTTACCTTACCTTACCTTACCTTACCTTACCTTACCTTACCTTACCTTACCTTGTCCTGTCCTGTCCTGTCCTGTCCTATCCTATCCTATCCTATCCTATCCTATCCTATCCTATCCTATCCTATCCTATCCTATCCTATCCTATCCTATCTTACCTTACCTTACCTTACCTTACCTTACCTTACCTTACCTTACCTTACCTTACCTTACCTTACCTTACCTTACCTTACCTTACCTTACCTTACCTTACCTTACCTTACCTTATCTTATCTTATCTTATCTTATCTTATCTTATCTTATCTTATCTTATCTTATCTTAATTGTTTTCTTGCCTTGTGTTGTCTTGTTTTATCTTTTCCTTTCTCGTCCTGTCTCGCCTTATCTTATCTTATCTTATCTTATCTTGTCTTGTCTTGTCTTGTCTTGTCTTGTCTTGTCTTGTCTTGTCTTGTCTTGTCTTGCCTTGCCTTGCCTTGCCTTGCCTTGCCTTATCTATCTTGTCTTGTCTTGTCTTGTCTTGTCTTGTCTTGTCTTGTCTTGTCTTGTCTTGTCTTGTCTTGTCTTGTCTTGTCTTGTCTTGTCTTGTCTTGTCTTGTCTTGTCTTGCCTTGCCTTGCCTTGCCTTGCCTTGCCTTATCTATCTTATCTTATCTTATCTTGTCTTGTCTTGTCTTGTCTTGTCTTGTCTTGTCTTGTCTTGTCTTGTCTTGTCTTGTCTTGTCTTGTCTTGTCTTGTCTTGTCTTGTCTTGTCTTGTCTTGTCTTGTCTTGTCTCGCCTTGTCTTGTCCTTTCTCGTCCTATCTTATCTTATCTTATCTTATCTTATCTTATCTTATCTTATCTTATCTTATCTTATCTTATCTTATCTTATCTTATCTCATCTCATCTCGTCTCGTCTCGTCTCGTCTCGTCTCGTCTCGTCTCGTCTCGTCTCGTCTCGTCTCGTCTCGTCTCGTCTCGTCTCGCCTTGCCTTGCCTTGTCCTGTCTTATCTTATCTTATCTTATCTTATCTTATCTTATCTTATCTTATCTTATCTTATCTTATCTTATCTTATCTTACCTTACCTTACCTTACCTTACCTTACCTTACCTTACCTTACCTTACCTTACCTTACCTTACCTTACCTTACCTTACCTTACCTTACCTTACCTTACCTTACCTTACCTTATCCTGTCCTGTCCTGTCCTGTCCTGTCCTGTCCTGTCCTGTCCTGTCCTGTCCTGTCCTGTCCTGTCCTGTCCTGTCCTGTCTTGTCTTGTCTTGTCTTGTCTTGTCTTGTCTTGTCTTGTCTTGTCTTGTCTTGTCTTGTCTTGTCTTGTCTTGTCTTGTCTTGTCTTGTCTTGTCTTGTCTTGTCTTGTCTTGTCTTGTCTTGTCTTGCCTTGCCTTGTCTTGTCTTGCCTTGTTGTCTTGTCTTACCTCATCTTGTCCTGTCTCATCCTATCTTATCTTATCTTATCTTATCTTATCTTGTCTTGTCTTGTCTTGTCTTGTCTTGTCTTGTCTTGTCTTGCCTTGCCTTGCCTTGCCTTGCCTTATCTATCTTATCTTGTCTTGTCTTGTCTTGTCTTGTCTTGTCTTGTCTTGTCTTGTCTTGTCTTGTCTTGTCTTGTCTTGTCTTGTCTTGTCTTGTCTTGTCTTGTCTTGTCTTGTCTTGTCTTGTCTTGTCTTGTCTTGTCTTGTCTTGTCTTGTCTTGTCTTGTCTTGTCTTGTCTTGTCTCGCCTTGTCTTGTCCTTTCTCGTCCTATCTTATCTTATCTTATCTTATCTTATCTTATCTAATCTCATCTCATCTCATCTCATCTCGTCTCGTCTCGTCTCGTCTCGTCTTGTCTCGTCTCGTCTTGCCTTGCCTTGTCCTGTCTTATCTTATCTTATCTTATCTTATCTTATCTTATCTTATCTTATCTTATCTTATCTTATCTTATCTTGTCTTGTCTTGTCTTGTCTTGTCTTGTCTTGTCTTGTCTTGTCTTGTCTTGTCTTGTCTTGTCTTGTCTTGTCTTGTCTTGTCTTGTCTTGTCTTGTCTTGTCTTGTCTTGCCTTGCCTTGCCTTGCCTTGCCTTATCTATCTTATCTTGTCTTGTCTTGTCTTGTCTTGTCTTGTCTTGTCTTGTCTTGTCTTGTCTTGTCTTGTCTTGTCTTGTCTTGTCTTGTCTTGTCTTGTCTCGCCTTGTCTTGTCCTTTCTCGTCCTATCTTATCTTATCTTATCTTATCTTATCTTATCTTATCTTATCTTATCTTATCTTATCTTATCTTGTCTTGTCTTGTCTTGTCTTGTCTTGTCTTGTCTCGTCTCGTCTCGTCTCGTCTCGTCTCGTCTCGTCTCGTCTCGTCTCGTCTCGTCTCGTCTCGTCTCGTCTTGTCTCGTCTCGTCTCGTCTTGCCTTGCCTTGTCCTGTCTTATCTTATCTTATCTTATCTTATCTTATCTTATCTTACCTTACCTTACCTTACCTTACCTTACCTTACCTTACCTTACCTTACCTTACCTTACCTTACCTTACCTTACCTTACCTTACCTTACCTTACCTTACCTTACCTTATCTTATCCTGTCCTGTCCTGTCCTGTCCTGTCCTGTCCTGTCCTGTCCTGTCTTGTCTTGTCTTGTCTTGTCTTGTCTTGTCTTGTCTTGCTTTGTCTTGTCTTGCCTTGTTGTCTTGTCTTACCTCATCTTGTCCTGTCTCATCCTATCTTATCTTATCTTATCTTGTCTTGTCTTGTCTTGTCTTCTCTTGTCTTGTCTTGTCTTGTCTTGTCTCGCCTTGTCTTGTCCTTTCTCGTCCTATCTTATCCTATCTTATCTTATCTTATCTTATCTTATCTTATCTTATCTTATCTTATCTTATCTTATCTTATCTTATCTTATCTTATCTTATCTTATCTTATCTTATCTTATCTTATCTTATCTTATCTTATCTTATCTTATCTTATCTTATCTTATCTTATCTTATCTTATCTTATCTTATCTTATCTTATCTTATCTTATCTTATCTTATCTTATCTTATCTTATCTTATCTTATCTTATCTCATCTCATCTCATCTCATCTCATCTCATCTCATCTTATCTTACCTTACCTTGTCCTCTCTCGTCCTTTCTCGTCCTATCTCGTCCTATCTTATCTTATCTTATCTTATCTTATCTTATCTTATCTTATCTTATCTTATCTCATCTCATCTCATCTCATCTCATCTCATCTCATCTCATCTCATCTCATCTCGTCTTGCCTTGCCTTGTCCTGTCTTATCTTATCTTATCTTATCTTATCTTATCTTATCTTATCTTATCTTATCTTATCTTATCTTATCTTATCTTATCTTACCTTACCTTACCTTACCGTACCTTACCTTACCTTACCTTACCTTACCTTACCTTACCTTACCTTACCTTACCTTACCTTACCTTACCTTACCTTACCTTACCTTACCTTACCTTACCTTACCTTACCTTACCTTGTCCTGTCCTGTCCTGTCCTGTCCTGTCCTGTCCTGTCCTGTCCTGTCTTGTCTTGTCTTGTCTTGTCTTGTCTTGTCTTGTCTTGTCTTGTCTTGTCTTGTCTTGTCTTGTCTTGCCTTGTCTTGTCTTGCCTTGTCTTGTCTTGCCTTGTTGTCTTGTCTTACCTCATCTTGTCCTGTCTCATCCTATCTTATCTTATCTTATCTTATCTTGTCTTATCTTGTCTTGTCTTGTCTTGTCTTGTCTTGCCTTGCCTTGCCTTGCCTTATCTATCTTATCTTGTCTTGTCTTGTCTTGTCTTGTCTTGTCTTGTCTTGTCTTGTCTTGTCTTGTCTTGTCTTGTCTTGTCTTGTCTTGTCTTGTCTTGTCTTGTCTTGTCTTGTCTTGTCTTGTCTTGTCTTGTCTTGTCTTGTCTTGTCTTGTCTTGTCTTGTCTTGTCTTGTCTTGTCTTGTCTTGTCTTGTCTCGCCTTGTCTTGTCCTTTCTCGTCCTATCTTATCTTATCTTATCTTATCTTATCTTATCTTATCTTATCTTATCTTACCTTACCTTACCTTACCTTACCTTACCTTACCTTACCTTACCTTACCTTACCTTACCTTACCTTATCCTGTCCTGTCCTGTCCTGTCCTGTCCTGTCCTGTCCTGTCCTGTCCTGTCCTGTCCTGTCCTCTCCTGTCCTGTCCTGTCCTGTCCTGTCTTGCCTTGCCTTGTCTTGTCTTGTCTTGTCTTGTCTTGCCTTGTCTTGTCTTGCCTTGTTGTCTTGTCTTACCTCATCTTGTCCTGTCTCATCCTATCTTATCTTATCTTATCTTATCTTGTCTTGTCTTGTCTTGTCTTGTCTTGTCTTGTCTTGTCTTGTCTTGTCTTGTCTTGCCTTGCCTTGCCTTGCCTTATCTATCTTATCTTATCTTGTCTTGTCTTGTCTTGTCTTGTCTTGTCTTGTCTCGTCTCGTCTCGCCTTGTCCTTTCTCGTCCTATCTTATCTTATCTTATCTTATCTTATCTTGTCTTGTCTTGTCTTGTCTTGTCTTGTCTTGTCTCGTCTCGTCTCGTCTCGTCTCGTCTCGTCTCGTCTCGTCTCGTCTCGTCTCGTCTCGTCTCGTCTCGTCTCTTCTCGTCTCGTCTCGTCTCGTCTCGTCTCGTCTCGTCTCATCTTATCTTATCTTATCTTATCTCGCCTTATCATGTCCTTTCTCGTCCTATCTTATCTTATCTTATCTTATCTTATCTTATCTTATCTTATCTTATCTTATCTTATCTTATCTTATCTTATCTTATCTTATCTTATCTTATCTTATCTTACCTTACCTTACCTTACCTTACCTTACCTTACCTTACCTTACCTTACCTTACCTTACCTTACCTTACCTTACCTTGTCCTGTCCTGTCCTGTCCTATCCTATCCTATCCTATCCTATCCTATCCTATCCTATCCTATCCTATCCTATCCTATCCTATCCTATCTTACCTTACCTTACCTTACCTTACCTTACCTTACCTTACCTTACCTTACCTTACCTTACCTTACCTTACCTTACCTTACCTTATCTTATCTTATCTTATCTTATCTTATCTTATCTTATCTTATCTTATCTTAATTGTTTTCTTGCCTTGTCTTGTCTTGTTTTATCTTTTCCTTTCTCGTCCTGTCTCGCCTTATCTTATCTTATCTTATCTTATCTTATCTTATCTTATCTTATCTTATCTTATCTTATCTTGTCTTGTCTTGTCTTGTCTTGTCTTGTCTTGTCTTGTCTTGTCTTGTCTTGTCTTGTCTTGTCTTGTCTTGTCTTGCCTTGCCTTGCCTTGCCTTGCCTTGCCTTGCCTTGCCTTATCTTATCTTATCTTATCTTATCTTATCTTATCTTATCTTATCTTATCTTATCTTGTCTTGTCTTGTCTTGTCTTGTCTTGTCTTGTCTTGTCTTGTCTTGTCTTGTCTTGTCTTGTCTTGTCTTGTCTTGTCTTGTCTCGCCTTGTCTTGTCCTTTCTCGTCCTATCTTATCTTATCTTATCTTATCTTATCTTACCTTACCTTACCTTACCTTACCTTACCTTACCTTACCTTACCTTACCTTACCTTACCTTACCTTACCTTACCTTACCTTACCTTACCTTATCCTGTCCTGTCCTGTCCTGTCCTGTCCTGTCCTGTCCTGTCCTGTCCTGTCCTGTCCTGTCCTGTCCTGCCTTGCCTTGTCTTGTCTTGTCTTGTCTTGCCTTGTCTTGTCTTGCCTTGTTGTCTTGTCTTACCTCATCTTGTCCTGTCTCATCCTATCTTATCTTATCTTATCTTGTCTTGTCTTGTCTTGTCTTGTCTTGTCTTGTCTTGTCTTGTCTTGTCTTGTCTTGTCTTGTCTTGTCTTGTCTTGTCTTGTCTTGTCTTGCCTTGCCTTGCCTTGCCTTGCCTTATCTATCTTATCTTATCTTGTCTTGTCTTGTCTTGTCTTGTCTTGTCTCGTCTCGTCTCGTCTCGCCTTGTCCTTTCTCGTCCTATCTTATCTTATCTTATCTTATCTTATCTTATCTTATCTTATCTTGTCTTGTCTTGTCTTGTCTTGTCTTGTCTTGTCTTGTCTTGTCTTGTCTTGTCTTGCCTTGCCTTGCCTTGCCTTGCCTTGCCTTGCCTTGCCTTATCTTATCTTATCTTATCTTATCTTATCTTATCTTATCTTATCTTATCTTGTCTTGTCTTGTCTTGTCTTGTCTTGTCTTGTCTTGTCTTGTCTTGTCTTGTCTTGTCTTGTCTTGTCTTGTCTTGTCTTGTCTTGCCTTGCCTTGCCTTGCCTTATCTATCTTATCTTGTCTTGTCTTGTCTTGTCTTGTCTTGTCTTGTCTTGTCTTGTCTTGTCTTGTCTTGTCTTGTCTTGTCTTGTCTTGTCTTGTCTTGTCTTGTCTTGTCTTGTCTTGTCTTGTCTTGTCTTGTCTTGTCTTGTCTTGTCTTGTCTTGTCTTGTCTTGTCTCGCCTTGTCTTGTCCTTTCTCGTCCTTTCTTATCTTATCTTATCTTATCTTATCTTACCTTACCTTACCTTACCTTACCTTACCTTACCTTACCTTACCTTACCTTACCTTACCTTACCTTACCTTACCTTACCTTATCCTGTCCTGTCCTGTCCTGTCCTGTCCTGTCCTGTCCTGTCCTGTCCTGTCCTGTCCTGTCCTGCCTTGCCTTGTCTTGTCTTGTCTTGTCTTGTCTTGCCTTGTCTTGTCTTGCCTTGTTGTCTTGTCTTACCTCATCTTGTCCTGTCTCATCCTATCTTATCTTATCTTATCTTATCTTGTCTTGTCTTGTCTTGTCTTGTCTTGTCTTGTCTTGTCTTGTCTTGTCTTGTCTTGTCTTGTCTTGTCTTGTCTTGCCTTGCCTTGCCTTGCCTTATCTATCTTATCTTATCTTGTCTTGTCTTGTCTTGTCTTGTCTTGTCTCGTCTCGTCTCGTCTCGCCTTGTCCTTTCTCGTCCTATCTTATCTTATCTTATCTTATCTTATCTTGTCTTGTCTTGTCTTGTCTTGTCTTGTCTTGTCTCGTCTCGTCTCGTCTCGTCTCGTCTCGTCTCGTCTCGTCTCGTCTCGTCTCGTCTCGTCTCGTCTCGTCTCGTCTCGTCTCGTCTCGTCTCTTCTCGTCTCGTCTCGTCTCGTCTCATCTTATCTTATCTTATCTTATCTCGCCTTATCATGTCCTTTCTCGTCCTATCTTATCTTATCTTATCTTATCTTATCTTATCTTATCTTATCTTATCTTATCTTATCTTATCTTATCTTATCTTATCTTATCTTATCTTATCTTATCTTATCTTATCTTATCTTATCTTATCTTATCTTACCTTACCTTACCTTACCTTACCTTACCTTACCTTACCTTACCTTACCTTACCTTACCTTACCTTACCTTACCTTACCTTACCTTACCTTACCTTACCTTACCTTATCTTATCTTATCTTATCTTATCTTATCTTATCTTATCTTATCTTATCTTATCTTAATTGTTTTCTTGCCTTGTGTTGTCTTGTTTTATCTTTTCCTTTCTCGTCCTGTCTCGCCTTATCTTATCTTATCTTATCTTATCTTGTCTTGTCTTGTCTTGTCTTGTCTTGTCTTGTCTTGTCTTGTCTTGTCTTGTCTTGTCTTGTCTTGTCTTGTCTTGCCTTGCCTTGCCTTGCCTTGCCTTGCCTTGCCTTATCTATCTTGTCTTGTCTTGTCTTGTCTTGTCTTGTCTTGTCTTGTCTTGTCTTGTCTTGTCTTGTCTTGTCTTGTCTTGTCTTGTCTTGTCTTGTCTTGTCTTGTCTTGTCTTGTCTTGTCTTGTCTTGTCTTGTCTTGCCTTGCCTTGCCTTGCCTTGCCTTGCCTTATCTATCTTATCTTATCTTATCTTGTCTTGTCTTGTCTTGTCTTGTCTTGTCTTGTCTTGTCTTGTCTTGTCTTGTCTTGTCTTGTCTCGCCTTGTCTTGTCCTTTCTCGTCCTATCTTATCTTATCTTATCTTATCTTATCTTATCTTATCTTATCTTATCTTATCTTATCTTATCTTATCTTATCTTATCTTATCTTATCTTATCTTATCTTATCTTATCTTATCTTATCTTATCTTATCTTATCTTATCTTATCTTATCTTATCTTATCTTATCTTATCTTATCTTATCTTATCTCATCTCATCTCATCTCATCTCATCTTATCTCATCTCATCTCGTCTTGCCTTGCCTTGTCCTGTCTTATCTTATCTTATCTTATCTTATCTTATCTTATCTTATCTTATCTTAATTGTTTTCTTGCCTTGTGTTGTCTTGTTTTATCTTTTCCTTTCTCGTCCTGTCTCGCCTTATCTTATCTTATCTTATCTTATCTTGTCTTGTCTTGTCTTGTCTTGTCTTGTCTTGTCTTGTCTTGTCTTGTCTTGTCTTGCCTTGCCTTGCCTTGCCTTGCCTTGCCTTGCCTTATCTATCTTGTCTTGTCTTGTCTTGTCTTGTCTTGTCTTGTCTTGTCTTGTCTTGTCTTGTCTTGTCTTGTCTTGTCTTGTCTTGTCTTGTCTTGTCTTGTCTTGTCTTGTCTTGTCTTGTCTTGCCTTGCCTTCCCTTGCCTTGCCTTGCCTTATCTATCTTATCTTATCTTATCTTGTCTTGTCTTGTCTTGTCTTGTCTTGTCTTGTCTTGTCTTGTCTTGTCTTGTCTTGTCTTGTCTTGTCTTGTCTTGTCTTGTCTTGTCTTGTCTTGTCTCGCCTTGTCTTGTCCTTTCTCGTCCTATCTTATCTTATCTTATCTTATCTTATCTTATCTTATCTTATCTTATCTTATCTTATCTCGTCTCGTCTCGTCTCGTCTCGTCTCGTCTCGTCTCGTCTCGTCTCGTCTCGTCTCGTCTCGTCTCGTCTCGTCTCGTCTCGTCTCGTCTCGTCTCGTCTCGTCTTGTCTCGTCTCGTCTTGCCTTGCCTTGTCCTGTCTTATCTTATCTTATCTTATCTTATCTTATCTTATCTTATCTTATCTTGTCTTGTCTTGTCTTGTCTTGTCTTGTCTTGTCTTGTCTTGTCTTGTCTTGTCTTGTCTTGTCTTGTCTTGTCTTGTCTTGTCTTGTCTTGCCTTGCCTTGCCTTGCCTTGCCTTATCTATCTTATCTTGTCTTGTCTTGTCTTGTCTTGTCTTGTCTTGTCTTGTCTTGTCTTGTCTTGTCTTGTCTTGTCTCGTCTCGTCTCGTCTCGTCTCGTCTCGTCTCGTCTCGTCTCGTCTCGTCTCGTCTCGTCTTGTCTCGTCTCGTCTCGTCTCGCCTTGCCTTGTCCTGTCCTGTCTTATCTTATCTTATCTTATCTTATCTTATCTTATCTTATCTTATCTTATCTTATCTTATCTTATCTTATCTTATCTTATCTTATCTTATCTTATCTTATCTTATCTTATCTTATCTTACCTTACCTTACCTTACCTTACCTTACCTTACCTTACCTTACCTTACCTTACCTTACCTTACCTTACCTTACCTTACCTTACCTTACCTTACCTTACCTTGCCTTGCCTTGCCTTGCCTTGTCTTGTCTTGTCCTGTCCTGTCCTGTCCTGTCCTGTCCTGTCCTGTCCTGTCCTGTCCTGTCTTGTCTTGTCTTGTCTTGTCTTGTCTTGTCTTGTCTTGCCTTGTCTTGTCTTGCCTTGTTGTCTTGTCTTACCTCATCTTGTCCTGTCTCATCCTATCTTATCTTATCTTATCTTGTCTTGTCTTGTCTTGTCTTCTCTTGTCTTGTCTTGTCTTGTCTTGTCTCGCCTTGTCTTGTCCTTTCTCGTCCTATCTTATCTTATCTTATCTTATCTTATCTTATCTTATCTTATCTTATCTTATCTTATCTTATCTTATCTTATCTTATCTTATCTTATCTTATCTTATCTTATCTTATCTTGTCTTGTCTTGTCTTGTCTTGTCTTGTCTTGTCTTGTCTTGTCTTGTCTTGTCTTGTCTCGTCTCGTCTCGTCTCGTCTCGTCTCGTCTCGTCTCGTCTCGTCTCGTCTCGTCTCGTCTCGTCTCGTCTCGTCTCTTCTCGTCTCGTCTCGTCTCGTCTCATCTTATCTTATCTTATCTTATCTCGCCTTATCATGTCCTTTCTCGTCCTATCTTATCTTATCTTATCTTATCTTATCTTATCTTATCTTATCTTATCTTATCTTATCTTATCTTATCTTATCTTATCTTATCTTATCTTATCTTACCTTACCTTACCTTACCTTACCTTACCTTACCTTACCTTACCTTACCTTACCTTACCTTACCTTACCTTACCTTACCTTACCTTACCTTACCTTACCTTACCTTACCTTACCTTACCTTACCTTACCTTATCTTATCTTATCTTATCTTATCTTATCTTATCTTATCTTATCTTATCTTATCTTATCTTATCTTAATTGTTTTCTTGCCTTGTGTTGTCTTGTTTTATCTTTTCCTTTCTCGTCCTGTCTCGCCTTATCTTATCTTATCTTATCTTATCTTGTCTTGTCTTGTCTTGTCTTGTCTTGTCTTGTCTTGTCTTGTCTTGTCTTGTCTTGTCTTGCCTTGCCTTGCCTTGCCTTGCCTTGCCTTGCCTTATCTATCTTGTCTTGTCTTGTCTTGTCTTGTCTTGTCTTGTCTTGTCTTGTCTTGTCTTGTCTTGTCTTGTCTTGTCTTGTCTTGTCTTGTCTTGTCTTGTCTTGTCTTGTCTTCTCTTGCCTTGCCTTGCCTTGCTTTGCCTTGCCTTATCTATCTTATCTTATCTTATCTTGTCTTGTCTTGTCTTGTCTTGTCTTGTCTTGTCTTGTCTTGTCTTGTCTTGTCTTGTCTTGTCTTGTCTTGTCTTGTCTTGTCTCGCCTTGTCTTGTCCTTTCTCGTCCTATCTTATCTTATCTTATCTTATCTTATCTTATCTTATCTTATCTTATCTTATCTTATCTTATCTTATCTTATCTTATCTTATCTTATCTTATCTTATCTTATCTTATCTTATCTTATCTTATCTCATCTCATCTCATCTCATCTTATCTCATCTCATCTCGTCTTGCCTTGCCTTGTCCTGTCTTATCTTATCTTATCTTATCTTATCTTATCTTATCTTATCTTATCTTATCTTATCTTATCTTATCTTAATTGTTTTCTTGCCTTGTGTTGTCTTGTTTTATCTTTTCCTTTCTCGTCCTGTCTCGCCTTATCTTATCTTATCTTATCTTATCTTGTCTTGTCTTGTCTTGTCTTGTCTTGTCTTGTCTTGTCTTGTCTTGTCTTGTCTTGTCTTGTCTTGCCTTGCCTTGCCTTGCCTTGCCTTGCCTTGCCTTATCTATCTTGTCTTGTCTTGTCTTGTCTTGTCTTGTCTTGTCTTGTCTTGTCTTGTCTTGTCTTGTCTTGTCTTGTCTTGTCTTGTCTTGTCTTGTCTTGTCTTGTCTTGCCTTGCCTTCCCTTGCCTTGCCTTGCCTTATCTATCTTATCTTATCTTATCTTGTCTTGTCTTGTCTTGTCTTGTCTTGTCTTGTCTTGTCTTGTCTTGTCTTGTCTTGTCTTGTCTTGTCTTGTCTTGTCTTGTCTTGTCTTGTCTTGTCTCGCCTTGTCTTGTCCTTTCTCGTCCTATCTTATCTTATCTTATCTTATCTTATCTTATCTTATCTTATCTTATCTTATCTTATCTCATCTCATCTCATCTCATCTCATCTCATCTCGTCTCGTCTCGTCTCGTCTCGTCTCGTCTCGTCTCGTCTCGTCTCGTCTCGTCTCGTCTCGTCTCGTCTCGTCTCGTCTCGTCTCGTCTTGTCTCGTCTCGTCTTGCCTTGCCTTGTCCTGTCTTATCTTATCTTATCTTATCTTATCTTATCTTATCTTATCTTATCTTATCTTGTCTTGTCTTGTCTTGTCTTGTCTTGTCTTGTCTTGTCTTGTCTTGTCTTGTCTTGTCTTGTCTTGTCTTGTCTTGTCTTGTCTTGTCTTGTCTTGTCTTGTCTTGTCTTGTCTTGCCTTGCCTTGCCTTGCCTTGCCTTATCTATCTTATCTTGTCTTGTCTTGTCTTGTCTTGTCTTGTCTTGTCTTGTCTTGTCTTGTCTTGTCTTGTCTTGTCTCGTCTCGTCTCGTCTCGTCTCGTCTCGTCTCGTCTCGTCTCGTCTTGTCTCGTCTCGTCTCGTCTCGTCTCGCCTTGCCTTGTCCTGTCCTGTCTTCTCTTATCTTATCTTACCTTACCTTATCTTATCTTATCTTATCTTATCTTATCTTATCTTATCTTATCTTATCTTATCTTATCTTATCTTATCTTATCTTATCTTATCTTACCTTACCTTACCTTACCTTACCTTACCTTACCTTACCTTACCTTACCTTACCTTACCTTACCTTACCTTACCTTACCTTACCTTACCTTACCTTACCTTGTCTTGTCCTGTCCTGTCCTGTCCTGTCCTGTCCTGTCCTGTCCTGTCCTGTCTTGTCTTGTCTTGTCTTGTCTTGTCTTGTCTTGTCTTGCCTTGTCTTGTCTTGCCTTGTTGTCTTGTCTTACCTCATCTTGTCCTGTCTCATCCTATCTTATCTTATCTTATCTTGTCTTGTCTTGTCTTGTCTTCTCTTGTCTTGTCTTGTCTTGTCTCGCCTTGTCTTGTCCTTTCTCGTCCTATCTTATCTTATCTTATCTTATCTTATCTTATCTTATCTTATCTTATCTTATCTTATCTTATCTTATCTTATCTTATCTTATCTTATCTTATCTTATCTTATCTTATCTTATCTTATCTTATCTTATCTTATCTTATCTTATCTTATCTTATCTTATCTTATCTTATCTTATCTTATCTTATCTTATCTTATCTTATCTTATCTCATCTCATCTCATCTCATCTCATCTCATCTCATCTCATCTCATCTCATCTCATCTTATCTCATCTTATCTTACCTTACCTTGTCCTCTCTCGTCCTTTCTCGTCCTATCTCGTCCTATCTTATCTTATCTTATCTTATCTTATCTTATCTTATCTTATCTTATCTTATCTTATCTCATCTCATCTCATCTCATCTCATCTCATCTCATCTCATCTCATCTCATCTCATCTCGTCTCGTCTTGCCTTGCCTTGTCCTGTCTTATCTTATCTTATCTTATCTTATCTTATCTTATCTTATCTTATCTTATCTTATCTTATCTTATCTTATCTTACCTTACCTTACCTTACCTTACCTTACCTTACCTTACCTTACCTTACCTTACCTTACCTTACCTTACCTTACCTTACCTTACCTTGTCTTGTCCTGTCCTGTCCTGTCCTGTCCTGTCCTGTCCTGTCCTGTCTTGCCTTGCCTTGCCTTGCCTTGCCTTGTCTTGCCTTGTCTTGTCTTGTCTTGTCTTGTCTTGTCTTGTCTTGTCTTGTCTTGTCTTGTCTTGTCTTGTCTTGTCTTGTCTTGTCTTGTCTTGTCTTGTCTTGTCTTGTCTTGTCTTGTCTTGTCTTGTCTTGTCTTGCCTTGCCTTGTCTTGTCTTGCCTTGTTGTCTTGTCTTACCTCATCTTGTCCTGTCTCATCCTATCTTATCTTATCTTATCTTATCTTATCTTGTCTTGTCTTGTCTTGTCTTGTCTTGTCTTGTCTTGTCTTGTCTTGTCTTGTCTTGTCTTGCCTTGCCTTGCCTTGCCTTGCCTTATCTATCTTATCTTGTCTTGTCTTGTCTTGTCTTGTCTTGTCTTGTCTTGTCTTGTCTTGTCTTGTCTTGTCTTGTCTTGTCTTGTCTTGCCTTGCCTTGCCTTGCCTTGCCTTATCTATCTTATCTTGTCTTGTCTTGTCTTGTCTTGTCTTGTCTTGTCTTGTCTTGTCTTGTCTTGTCTTGTCTTGTCTTGTCTTGTCTTGTCTTGTCTTGTCTTGTCTTGTCTTGTCTTGTTGTCTTGTCTTACCTTATCTTGTCCTGTCTCATCCTATCTTATCTTATCTTATCTTGTCTTGTCTTGTCTTGTCTTGTCTTGTCTTGTCTTGTCTTGTCTTGCCTTGCCTTGCCTTGCCTTGCCTTATCTATCTTATCTTATCTTATCTTGTCTTGTCTTGTCTTGTCTTGTCTTGTCTTGTCTTGTCTTGTCTTGTCTTGTCTTGTCTTGTCTTGTCTTGTCTT
This sequence comes from Bothrops alternatus, assembly GCA_034064705.1. Taxonomy (NCBI): domain Eukaryota; kingdom Metazoa; phylum Chordata; class Lepidosauria; order Squamata; family Viperidae; genus Bothrops; species Bothrops alternatus. The sequence goes on from JARGCV010000216.1 coordinate 604,691, forward strand.
GTCTTGTCTTGTCTTGTCTTGTCTTGTCTCGCCTTGTCTTGTCCTTTCTCGTCCTATCTTATCTTATCTTATCTTATCTTATCTTATCTTATCTTATCTTATCTTATCTTATCTTATCTTATCTTATCTTATCTTATCTTATCTTATCTTGTCTTGTCTTGTCTTGTCTTGTCTTGTCTTGTCTTGTCTCGTCTCGTCTCGTCTCGTCTCGTCTCGTCTCGTCTCGTCTCGTCTCGTCTCGTCTCGTCTCGTCTCGTCTCGTCTCGTCTCGTCTCGCCTTGCCTTGTCCTGTCCTGTCTTCTCTTATCTTATCTTATCTTATCTTATCTTATCTTATCTTATCTTATCTTATCTTATCTTATCTTATCTTATCTTATCTTATCTTATCTTATCTTATCTTATCTTATCTTATCTTATCTTATCTTATCTTATCTTATCTTATCTTATCTTATCTTATCTTATCTTATCTTATCTTATCTTATCTTATCTTATCTTATCTTCTCTTATCTTATCTTCTCTTACCTTCTCTTACCTTACCTTACCTTACCTTACCTTACCTTACCTTACCTTACCTTACCTTACCTTACCTTACCTTACCTTACCTTACCTTACCTTACCTTACCTTACCTTACCTTACCTTACCTTACCTTACCTTGTCTTGTCTTGTCCTGTCCTGTCCTGTCCTGTCCTGTCCTGTCCTGTCCTGTCCTGTCTTGTCTTGTCTTGTCTTGTCTTGTCTTGTCTTGTCTTGCCTTGTCTTGTCTTGCCTTGTTGTCTTGTCTTACCTCATCTTGTCCTGTCTCATCCTATCTTATCTTATCTTATCTTGTCTTGTCTTGTCTTGTCTTCTCTTGTCTTGTCTTGTCTTGTCTCGCCTTGTCTTGTCCTTTCTCGTCCTATCTTATCTTATCTTATCTTATCTTATCTTATCTTATCTTATCTTATCTTATCTTATCTTATCTTATCTTATCTTATCTTATCTTATCTTATCTTATCTTATCTTATCTTATCTTATCTTATCTTATCTTATCTTATCTTATCTTATCTTATCTTATCTTATCTTATCTTATCTTATCTTATCTTATCTTATCTTATCTTATCTTATCTTATCTTATCTTATCTCATCTCATCTCATCTCATCTCATCTCATCTCATCTCATCTCATCTTATCTCATCTTATCTTACCTTACCTTGTCCTCTCTCGTCCTTTCTCGTCCTATCTCGTCCTATCTTATCTTATCTTATCTTATCTTATCTTATCTTATCTTATCTTATCTCATCTCATCTCATCTCATCTCATCTCATCTCATCTCATCTCATCTCGTCTTGCCTTGCCTTGTCCTGTCTTATCTTATCTTATCTTATCTTATCTTATCTTATCTTATCTTATCTTATCTTATCTTATCTTATCTTATCTTATCTTACCTTACCTTACCTTACCTTACCTTACCTTACCTTACCTTACCTTACCTTACCTTACCTTACCTTACCTTACCTTACCTTACCTTGTCTTGTCCTGTCCTGTCCTGTCCTGTCCTGTCCTGTCCTGTCCTGTCCTGTCTTGTCTTGTCTTTTCTTGTCTTGTCTTGTCTTGTCTTGTCTTGTCTTGTCTTGTCTTGTCTTGTCTTGCCTTGCCTTGCCTTGCCTTGTCTTGTCTTCCCTTGTTGTCTTGTCTTACCTCATCTTGTCCTGTCTCATCCTATCTTATCTTATCTTATCTTGTCTTGTCTTGTCTTGTCTTGTCTTGCCTTGTCTTGCCTTGCCTTGCCTTGCCTTGCCTTGCCTTATCTATCTTATCTTATCTTATCTTATCTTGTCTTGTCTTATCTTGTCTTGTCTTGTCTTGTCTTGTCTTGTCTCGTCTCGTCTTGTCTTGTCTTGTCTTGTCTTGTCTCGCCTTGTCTTGTCCTTTCTCGTCCTATCTTATCTTATCTTATCTTATCTTATCTTATCTTGTCTTGTCTTGTCTCGTCTCGTCTCGTCTCGTCTCGTCTCGTCTCGTCTCGTCTCGTCTCGTCTCGTCTCGTCTCGTCTCGTCTCGTCCCGTCTCGTCTCATCTCATCTCATCTTATCTTATCTTATCTCGCCTTATCATGTCCTTTCTTATCTTATCTTATCTTATCTTATCTTATCTTATCTTATCTTATCTTATCTTATCTTATCTTATCTTATCTTATCTTATCTTATCTTATCTTATCTTATCTTACCTTACCTTACCTTACCTTACCTTACCTTGTCTTGTCTTGTCTTGTCTTGTCTTGTCTTGTCTTGTCTTGTCTTGTCTTGTCTTGTCTTGTCTTGTCTTGTCTTGTCTTGTCTTGTCTTGTCTTGTCTTGTCTTGTCTTGTCTTGTCTTGTCTTGTCTTGTCTTGTCTTGTCTTGTCTTGTCTTGTCTTGTCTTGTCTTGTCTTGTCTTGTCTTGTCTTGCCTTGCCTTGTCTTGCCTTGCCTTGTCTTGTCTTGCCTCGTTGTCTTGTCTTACCTCATCTTGTCCTGTCTCATCCGATCTTATCTTATCTTATCTTATCTTATCTTGTCTTGTCTTGTCTTGTCTTGTCTTGTCTTGTCTTGTCTTGTCTTGTCTTGCCTTGCCTTGCCTTGCCTTGCCTTATCTATCTTATCTTGTCTTGTCTTGTCTTGTCTTGTCTTGTCTTGTCTTGTCTTGTCTTGTCTTGTCTTGTCTTGTCTTGTCTTGTCTTGTCTCGCCTTGTCTTGTCCTTTCTCGTCCTATCTTATCTTATCTTATCTTATCTTATCTTATCTTATCTTATCTAATCTCATCTCATCTCATCTCGTCTCGTCTCGTCTCGTCTCGTCTCGTCTCGTCTTGTCTCGTCTCGTCTTGCCTTGCCTTGTCCTGTCTTATCTTATCTTATCTTATCTTATCTTATCTTATCTTATCTTATCTTATCTTGTCTTGTCTTGTCTTGTCTTGTCTTGTCTTGTCTTGTCTTGTCTTGTCTTGTCTTGTCTTGTCTTGTCTTGTCTTGTCTTGTCTTGTCTTGCCTTGCCTTGCCTTGCCTTGCCTTATCTATCTTATCTTGTCTTGTCTTGTCTTGTCTTGTCTTGTCTTGTCTTGTCTTGTCTTGTCTTGTCTTGTCTTGTCTTGTCTTGTCTTGTCTTGTCTCGCCTTGTCTTGTCCTTTCTCGTCCTATCTTATCTTATCTTATCTTATCTTATCTTATCTTATCTTATCTTATCTCGTCTTGTCTCGTCTCGTCTCGTCTCGTCTCGTCTCGTCTCGTCTTGTCTCGTCTCGTCTCGTCTTGCCTTGCCTTGTCCTGTCTTATCTTATCTTATCTTATCTTATCTTATCTTATCTTATCTTATCTTACCTTACCTTACCTTACCTTACCTTACCTTACCTTACCTTACCTTACCTTACCTTACCTTACCTTACCTTACCTTACCTTACCTTACCTTACCTTACCTTACCTTACCTTACCTTATCTTATCCTGTCCTGTCCTGTCCTGTCCTGTCCTGTCCTGTCCTGTCTTGTCTTGTCTTGTCTTGTCTTGTCTTGTCTTGTCTTGTCTTGTCTTGCCTTGTCTTGTCTTGCCTTGTTGTCTTGTCTTACCTCATCTTGTCCTGTCTCATCCTATCTTATCTTATCTTATCTTGTCTTGTCTTGTCTTGTCTTCTCTTGTCTTGTCTTGTCTTGTCTCGCCTTGTCTTGTCCTTTCTCGTCCTATCTTATCTTATCTTATCTTATCTTATCTTATCTTATCTTATCTTATCTTATCTTATCTTATCTTATCTTATCTTATCTTATCTTATCTTATCTTATCTTATCTTATCTTATCTTATCTTATCTTATCTTATCTCATCTCATCTCATCTCATCTCATCTCATCTCATCTCATCTTATCTCATCTTATCTTACCTTACCTTGTCCTCTCTCGTCCTTTCTCGTCCTATCTCGTCCTATCTTATCTTATCTTATCTTATCTTATCTTATCTTATCTTATCTTATCTTATCTTATCTTATCTTATCTTATCTCATCTCATCTCATCTCATCTCATCTCATCTCATCTCATCTCATCTCATCTCATCTCGTCTTGCCTTGCCTTGTCCTGTCTTATCTTATCTTATCTTATCTTATCTTATCTTATCTTATCTTATCTTATCTTATCTTATCTTATCTTATCTTATCTTATCTTATCTTATCTTATCTTACCTTACCTTACCTTACCTTACCTTACCTTACCTTACCTTACCTTACCTTACCTTACCTTACCTTACCTTACCTTACCTTACCTTACCTTACCTTATCTTGTCCTGTCCTGTCCTGTCCTGTCCTGTCCTGTCCTGTCCTGTCCTGTCCTGTCTTGTCTTGTCTTGTCTTTTCTTGTCTTGTCTTGTCTTGTCTTGTCTTGTCTTGTCTTGTCTTGTCTTGCCTTGCCTTGCCTTGCCTTGTCTTGTCTTCCCTTGTTGTCTTGTCTTACCTCATCTTGTCCTGTCTCATCCTATCTTATCTTATCTTATCTTGTCTTGTCTTGTCTTGTCTTGTCTTGTCTTGCCTTGCCTTGCCTTGCCTTGCCTTGCCTTGCCTTATCTATCTTATCTTATCTTATCTTATCTTGTCTTGTCTTATCTTGTCTTGTCTTGTCTTGTCTTGTCTTGTCTCGTCTCGTCTTGTCTTGTCTTGTCTTGTCTTGTCTCGCCTTGTCTTGTCCTTTCTCGTCCTATCTTATCTTATCTTATCTTATCTTATCTTATCTTATCTTGTCTTGTCTCGTCTCGTCTCGTCTCGTTTCGTCTCGTCTCGTCTCGTCTCGTCTCGTCTCGTCTCGTCTCGTCTCGTCTCGTCCCGTCTCGTCTCATCTCATCTCATCTTATCTTATCTTATCTCGCCTTATCATGTCCTTTCTCGTCCTATCTTATCTTATCTTATCTTATCTTATCTTATCTTATCTTATCTTATCTTATCTTGTCTTGTCTTGTCTTGTCTTGTCTTGTCTTGTCTTGTCTTGTCTTGTCTTGTCTTGTCTTGTCTTGTCTTGTCTTGTCTTGCCTTGCCTTGCCTTGCCTTATCTATCTTATCTTGTCTTGTCTTGTCTTGTCTTGTCTTGTCTTGTCTTGTCTTGTCTTGTCTTGTCTTGTCTTGTCTTGTCTTGTCTTGTCTTGTCTTGTCTTGTCTTGTCTTGTCTTGTCTTGTCTTGTCTTGTCTTGTCTTGTCTTGTCTTGTCTTGTCTCGCCTTGTCTTGTCCTTTCTCGTCCTATCTTATCTTATCTTATCTTATCTTATCTTACCTTACCTTACCTTACCTTACCTTACCTTACCTTACCTTACCTTACCTTACCTTACCTTACCTTACCTTACCTTACCTTACCTTACCTTACCTTATCCTGTCCTGTCCTGTCCTGTCCTGTCCTGTCCTGTCCTGTCCTGTCCTGTCCTGTCCTGTCCTGTCCTGCCTTGCCTTGTCTTGTCTTGTCTTGTCTTGTCTTGCCTTGTCTTGTCTTGCCTTGTTGTCTTGTCTTACCTCATCTTGTCCTGTCTCATCCTATCTTATCTTATCTTATCTTATCTTGTCTTGTCTTGTCTTGTCTTGTCTTGTCTTGTCTTGTCTTGTCTTGTCTTGTCTTGTCTTGTCTTGCCTTGCCTTGCCTTGCCTTGCCTTATCTATCTTATCTTATCTTGTCTTGTCTTGTCTTGTCTTGTCTTGTCTTGTCTCGTCTCGTCTCGTCTCGCCTTGTCCTTTCTCGTCCTATCTTATCTTATCTTATCTTATCTTATCTTATCTTATCTTGTCTTGTCTTGTCTTGTCTTGTCTTGTCTTGTCTTGTCTTGTCTTGTCTTGTCTTGTCTTGTCTTGCCTTGCCTTGCCTTGCCTTGCCTTGCCTTGCCTTGCCTTGCCTTATCTTATCTTATCTTATCTTATCTTATCTTATCTTATCTTATCTTATCTTATCTTATCTTGTCTTGTCTTGTCTTGTCTTGTCTTGTCTTGTCTTGTCTTGTCTTGTCTTGTCTTGTCTTGTCTTGTCTTGTCTTGTCTTGTCTTGTCTTGCCTTGCCTTGCCTTGCCTTATCTATCTTATCTTGTCTTGTCTTGTCTTGTCTTGTCTTGTCTTGTCTTGTCTTGTCTTGTCTTGTCTTGTCTTGTCTTGTCTTGTCTTGTCTTGTCTTGTCTTGTCTTGTCTTGTCTTGTCTTGTCTTGTCTTGTCTTGTCTTGTCTCGCCTTGTCTTGTCCTTTCTCGTCCTATCTTATCTTATCTTATCTTATCTTATCTTACCTTACCTTACCTTACCTTACCTTACCTTACCTTACCTTACCTTACCTTACCTTACCTTACCTTACCTTACCTTACCTTACCTTACCTTACCTTATCCTGTCCTGTCCTGTCCTGTCCTGTCCTGTCCTGTCCTGTCCTGTCCTGTCCTGTCCTGTCCTGTCCTGCCTTGCCTTGTCTTGTCTTGTCTTGTCTTGTCTTGCCTTGTCTTGTCTTGCCTTGTTGTCTTGTCTTACCTCATCTTGTCCTGTCTCATCCTATCTTATCTTATCTTATCTTATCTTGTCTTGTCTTGTCTTGTCTTGTCTTGTCTTGTCTTGTCTTGTCTTGTCTTGTCTTGTCTTGTCTTGCCTTGCCTTGCCTTGCCTTGCCTTATCTATCTTATCTTATCTTGTCTTGTCTTGTCTTGTCTTGTCTTGTCTCGTCTCGTCTCGTCTCGCCTTGTCCTTTCTCGTCCTATCTTATCTTATCTTATCTTATCTTATCTTATCTTGTCTTGTCTTGTCTTGTCTTGTCTTGTCTTGTCTCGTCTCGTCTCGTCTCGTCTCGTCTCGTCTCGTCTCGTCTCGTCTCGTCTCGTCTCGTCTCGTCTCGTCTCGTCTCGTCTCGTCTCGTCTCATCTTATCTTATCTTATCTTATCTCGCCTTATCATGTCCTTTCTCGTCCTATCTTATCTTATCTTATCTTATCTTATCTTATCTTATCTTATCTTATCTTATCTTATCTTATCTTATCTTATCTTATCTTATCTTATCTTATCTTACCTTACCTTACCTTACCTTACCTTACCTTACCTTACCTTACCTTACCTTACCTTACCTTACCTTACCTTACCTTACCTTACCTTACCTTACCTTACCTTATCTTATCTTATCTTATCTTATCTTATCTTATCTTATCTTATCTTATCTTATCTTATCTTAATTGTTTTCTTGCCTTGTGTTGTCTTGTTTTATCTTTTCCTTTCTCGTCCTGTCTCGCCTTATCTTATCTTATCTTATCTTGTCTTGTCTTGTCTTGTCTTGTCTTGTCTTGTCTTGTCTTGTCTTGTCTTGTCTTGTCTTGTCTTGTCTTGTCTTGCCTTGCCTTGCCTTGCCTTGCCTTGCCTTATCTATCTTGTCTTGTCTTGTCTTGTCTTGTCTTGTCTTGTCTTGTCTTGTCTTGTCTTGTCTTGTCTTGTCTTGTCTTGTCTTGTCTTGTCTTGTCTTGCCTTGCCTTGCCTTGCCTTGCCTTGCCTTATCTATCTTATCTTATCTTATCTTGTCTTGTCTTGTCTTGTCTTGTCTTGTCTTGTCTTGTCTTGTCTTGTCTTGTCTTGTCTTGTCTTGTCTCGCCTTGTCTTGTCCTTTCTCGTCCTATCTTATCTTATCTTATCTTATCTTATCTTATCTTATCTTATCTTATCTTATCTTATCTTATCTTATCTTATCTTATCTTATCTTATCTTATCTTATCTTATCTTATCTTATCTTATCTTATCTTATCTTATCTTATCTTATCTCATCTCATCTCATCTCATCTTATCTCATCTCATCTCGTCTTGCCTTGCCTTGTCCTGTCTTATCTTATCTTATCTTATCTTATCTTATCTTATCTTATCTTATCTTATCTTATCTTATCTTATCTTATCTTATCTTATCTTATCTTATCTTAATTGTTTTCTTGCCTTGTGTTGTCTTGTTTTATCTTTTCCTTTCTCGTCCTGTCTCGCCTTATCTTATCTTATCTTATCTTATCTTGTCTTGTCTTGTCTTGTCTTGTCTTGTCTTGTCTTGTCTTGTCTTGTCTTGTCTTGTCTTGTCTTGTCTTGTCTTGCCTTGCCTTGCCTTGCCTTGCCTTGCCTTGCCTTATCTATCTTGTCTTGTCTTGTCTTGTCTTGTCTTGTCTTGTCTTGTCTTGTCTTGTCTTGTCTTGTCTTGTCTTGTCTTGTCTTGTCTTGCCTTGCCTTCCCTTGCCTTGCCTTGCCTTATCTATCTTATCTTATCTTATCTTGTCTTGTCTTGTCTTGTCTTGTCTTGTCTTGTCTTGTCTTGTCTTGTCTTGTCTTGTCTTGTCTTGTCTTGTCTTGTCTTGTCTCGCCTTGTCTTGTCCTTTCTCGTCCTATCTTATCTTATCTTATCTTATCTTATCTTATCTTATCTTATCTTATCTTATCTTATGTTATCTTATCTTATCTTATCTTATCTTATCTTATCTTATCTCATCTCATCTCATCTCATCTCATCTCGTCTCGTCTCGTCTCGTCTCGTCTCGTCTCGTCTCGTCTCGTCTCGTCTCGTCTCGTCTCGTCTCGTCTCGTCTCGTCTCGTCTTGTCTCGTCTCGTCTTGCCTTGCCTTGTCCTGTCTTATCTTATCTTATCTTATCTTATCTTATCTTATCTTATCTTATCTTATCTTGTCTTGTCTTGTCTTGTCTTGTCTTGTCTTGTCTTGTCTTGTCTTGTCTTGTCTTGTCTTGTCTTGTCTTGTCTTGTCTTGTCTTGTCTTGTCTTGCCTTGCCTTGCCTTGCCTTGCCTTATCTATCTTATCTTGTCTTGTCTTGTCTTGTCTTGTCTTGTCTTGTCTTGTCTTGTCTTGTCTTGTCTTGTCTTGTCTTGTCTTGTCTCGTCTCGTCTCGTCTCGTCTCGTCTCGTCTCGTCTCGTCTCGTCTCGTCTCGTCTCGTCTTGTCTCGTCTCGTCTCGTCTTGCCTTGCCTTGTCCTGTCCTGTCTTCTCTTATCTTATCTTATCTTATCTTATCTTATCTTATCTTATCTTATCTTATCTTATCTTATCTTATCTTATCTTATCTTATCTTATCTTATCTTATCTTATCTTATCTTATCTTATCTTATCTTACCTTACCTTACCTTACCTTACCTTACCTTACCTTACCTTACCTTACCTTACCTTACCTTACCTTACCTTACCTTACCTTACCTTACCTTGTCTTGTCTTGTCCTGTCCTGTCCTGTCCTGTCCTGTCCTGTCCTGTCCTGTCTTGTCTTGTCTTGTCTTGTCTTGTCTTGTCTTGTCTTGCCTTGTCTTGTCTTGCCTTGTTGTCTTGTCTTACCTCATCTTGTCCTGTCTCATCCTATCTTATCTTATCTTATCTTGTCTTGTCTTGTCTTGTCTTCTCTTGTCTTGTCTTGTCTTGTCTCGCCTTGTCTTGTCCTTTCTCGTCCTATCTTATCTTATCTTATCTTATCTTATCTTATCTTATCTTATCTTATCTTATCTTATCTTATCTTATCTTATCTTATCTTATCTTATCTTATCTTATCTTATCTTATCTTATCTTATCTTATCTTATCTTATCTTATCTTATCTTATCTTATCTTATCTTATCTCATCTCATCTCATCTCATCTCATCTCATCTCATCTCATCTCATCTCATCTTATCTCATCTTATCTTACCTTACCTTGTCCTCTCTCGTCCTTTCTCGTCCTATCTCGTCCTATCTTATCTTATCTTATCTTATCTTATCTTATCTTATCTTATCTTATCTTATCTTATCTTATCTCATCTCATCTCATCTCATCTCATCTCATCTCATCTCATCTCATCTCGTCTCGTCTCGTCTTGCCTTGCCTTGTCCTGTCTTATCTTATCTTATCTTATCTTATCTTATCTTATCTTATCTTATCTTATCTTATCTTATCTTATCTTATCTTATCTTATCTTACCTTACCTTACCTTACCTTACCTTACCTTACCTTACCTTACCTTACCTTACCTTACCTTACCTTACCTTACCTTACCTTACCTTGTCTTGTCCTGTCCTGTCCTGTCCTGTCCTGTCCTGTCCTGTCCTGTCTTGTCTTGTCTTTTCTTGTCTTGTCTTGTCTTGTCTTGTCTTGTCTTGTCTTGTCTTGTCTTGTCTTGCCTTGCCTTGCCTTGCCTTGTCTTGTCTTCCCTTGTTGTCTTGTCTTACCTCATCTTGTCCTGTCTCATCCTATCTTATCTTATCTTATCTTGTCTTGTCTTGTCTTGTCTTGTCTTGCCTTGTCTTGCCTTGCCTTGCCTTGCCTTGCCTTATCTATCTTATCTTATCTTATCTTATCTTGTCTTGTCTTATCTTGTCTTGTCTTGTCTTGTCTTGTCTTGTCTCGTCTCGTCTTGTCTTGTCTTGTCTTGTCTTGTCTCGCCTTGTCTTGTCCTTTCTCGTCCTATCTTATCTTATCTTATCTTATCTTATCTTGTCTTGTCTTGTCTCGTCTCGTCTCGTCTCGTCTCGTCTCGTCTCGTCTCGTCTCGTCTCGTCTCGTCTCGTCTCGTCTCGTCCCGTCTCGTCTCATCTCATCTCATCTTATCTTATCTTATCTCGCCTTATCATGTCCTTTCTCGTCCTATCTTATCTTATCTTATCTTATCTTATCTTATCTTATCTTATCTTATCTTATCTTATCTTATCTTATCTTATCTTATCTTATCTTATCTTATCTTATCTTATCTTATCTTATCTTATCTTATCTTATCTTATCTTATCTTATCTTATCTTGTCTTGTCTTGTCTTGTCTTGTCTTGTCTTGTCTTGTCTTGTCTTGTCTTGTCTTGTCTTGCCTTGCCTTGCCTTGCCTTGCCTTGCCTTGCCTTGCCTTGCCTTGCCTTGCCTTGCCTTGCCTTGTCTTGTCTTGTCTTGTCTTGTCTTGTCTTGTCTTGTCTTGTCTTGTCTTGTCTTGTCTTGTCTTGTCTTGTCTTGTCTTGTCTTGTCTTGTCTTGTCTTGTCTTGTCTTGTCTTGTCTTGCCTTGCCTTGTCTTGTCTTGCCTTGTTGTCTTGTCTTACCTCATCTTGTCCTGTCTCATCCTATCTTATCTTATCTTATCTTATCTTATCTTGTCTTGTCTTGTCTTGTCTTGTCTTGTCTTGTCTTGTCTTGTCTTGCCTTGCCTTGCCTTGCCTTGCCTTATCTATCTTATCTTGTCTTGTCTTGTCTTGTCTTGTCTTGTCTTGTCTTGTCTTGTCTTGTCTTGTCTTGTCTTGTCTTGTCTTGTCTTGTCTTGTCTCGCCTTGTCTTGTCCTTTCTCGTCCTATCTTATCTTATCTTATCTTATCTTATCTTATCTTATCTTATCTTATCTTATCTTATCTTATCTTATCTTATCTTATCTCGTCTCGTCTCGTCTCGTCTCGTCTCGTCCCGTCTCGTCTCGTCTCGTCTTGTCTCGTCTCGTCTTGCCTTGCCTTGTCCTGTCTTATCTTATCTTATCTTATCTTATCTTATCTTATCTTATCTTATCTTATCTTATCTTATCTTGTCTTGTCTTGTCTTGTCTTGTCTTGTCTTGTCTTGTCTTGTCTTGTCTTGTCTTGTCTTGTCTTGTCTTGTCTTGTCTTGCCTTGCCTTGCCTTGCCTTGCCTTATCTATCTTATCTTGTCTTGTCTTGTCTTGTCTTGTCTTGTCTTGTCTTGTCTTGTCTTGTCTTGTCTTGTCTTGTCTTGTCTTGTCTTGTCTTGTCTTGTCTCGCCTTGTCTTGTCCTTTCTCGTCCTATCTTATCTTATCTTATCTTATCTTATCTTATCTTATCTTATCTTATCTTATCTTATCTTATCTCGTCTTGTCTCGTCTCGTCTCGTCTCGTCTCGTCTCGTCTCGTCTCGTCTCGTCTTGTCTCGTCTCGTCTCGTCTTGCCTTGCCTTGTCCTGTCTTATCTTATCTTATCTTATCTTATCTTATCTTATCTTATCTTATCTTACCTTACCTTACCTTACCTTACCTTACCTTACCTTACCTTACCTTACCTTACCTTACCTTACCTTACCTTACCTTACCTTACCTTACCTTACCTTACCTTACCTTACCTTACCTTACCTTACCTTATCCTGTCCTGTCCTGTCCTGTCCTGTCCTGTCCTGTCCTGTCTTGTCTTGTCTTGTCTTGTCTTGTCTTGTCTTGTCTTGCCTTGTCTTGTCTTGCCTTGTTGTCTTGTCTTACCTCATCTTGTCCTGTCTCATCCTATCTTATCTTATCTTATCTTGTCTTGTCTTGTCTTGTCTTCTCTTGTCTTGTCTTGTCTTGTCTCGCCTTGTCTTGTCCTTTCTCGTCCTATCTTATCTTATCTTATCTTATCTTATCTTATCTTATCTTATCTTATCTTATCTTATCTTATCTTATCTTATCTTATCTTATCTTATCTTATCTTATCTTATCTTATCTTATCTTATCTTATCTCATCTCATCTCATCTCATCTCATCTCATCTCATCTCATCTTATCTCATCTTATCTTACCTTACCTTGTCCTCTCTCGTCCTTTCTCGTCCTATCTCGTCCTATCTTATCTTATCTTATCTTATCTTATCTTATCTTATCTTATCTTATCTTATCTTATCTTATCTCATCTCATCTCATCTCATCTCATCTCATCTCATCTCATCTCATCTCATCTCATCTCATCTCATCTCGTCTTGCCTTGCCTTGTCCTGTCTTATCTTATCTTATCTTATCTTATCTTATCTTATCTTATCTTATCTTATCTTATCTTATCTTATCTTATCTTACCTTACCTTACCTTACCTTACCTTACCTTACCTTACCTTACCTTACCTTACCTTACCTTACCTTACCTTACCTTACCTTGTCTTGTCCTGTCCTGTCCTGTCCTGTCCTGTCCTGTCCTGTCCTGTCCTGTCCTGTCTTGTCTTGTCTTGTCTTTTCTTGTCTTGTCTTGTCTTGTCTTGTCTTGTCTTGTCTTGTCTTGTCTTGCCTTGCCTTGCCTTGCCTTGTCTTGTCTTCCCTTGTTGTCTTGTCTTACCTCATCTTGTCCTGTCTCATCCTATCTTATCTTATCTTATCTTGTCTTGTCTTGTCTTGTCTTGTCTTGTCTTGTCTTGCCTTGCCTTGCCTTGCCTTGCCTTGCCTTATCTATCTTATCTTATCTTATCTTATCTTGTCTTGTCTTATCTTGTCTTGTCTTGTCTTGTCTTGTCTTGTCTCGTCTCGTCTTGTCTTGTCTTGTCTTGTCTTGTCTCGCCTTGTCTTGTCCTTTCTCGTCCTATCTTATCTTATCTTATCTTATCTTATCTTATCTTATCTTGTCTTGTCTCGTCTCGTCTCGTCTCGTCTCGTCTCGTCTCGTCTCGTCTCGTCTCGTCTCGTCTCGTCCCGTCTCGTCTCATCTCATCTCATCTTATCTTATCTTATCTCGCCTTATCATGTCCTTTCTCGTCCTATCTTATCTTATCTTATCTTATCTTATCTTATCTTATCTTATCTTATCTTATCTTATCTTATCTTATCTTATCTTATCTTATCTTATCTTATCTTATCTTATCTTATCTTATCTTATCTTATCTTATCTTATCTTATCTTATCTTATCTTATCTTATCTTATCTTATCTTATCTTATCTTATCTTATCTTATCTTATCTTATCTTATCTTATCTTATCTTATCTTATCTTATCTTAATTGTTTTCTTGCCTTGTGTTCTCTTGTTTTATCTTTTCCTTTCTCGTCCTGTCTCGCCTTATCTTATCTTGTCTTGTCTTGTCTTGTCTTGTCTTGTCTTGTCTTGTCTTGTCTTGTCTTGTCTTGTCTTGTCTTGTCTTGTCTTGTCTTGTCTTGTCTTGTCTTGTCTTGTCTTGTTGTCTTGTCTTACCTTATCTTGTCCTGTCTCATCCTATCTTATCTTATCTTATCTTGTCTTGTCTTGTCTTGTCTTGTCTTGTCTTGTCTTGTCTTGTCTTGCCTTGCCTTGCCTTGCCTTGCCTTATCTATCTTATCTTATCTTATCTTGTCTTGTCTTGTCTTGTCTTGTCTTGTCTTGTCTTGTCTTGTCTTGTCTTGTCTTGTCTTGTCTTGTCTTGTCTTGTCTTGTCTTGTCTTGTCTTGTCTTGTCTTGTCTTGTCTTGTCTTGTCTCGCCTTGTCTTGTCCTTTCTCGTCCTATCTTATCTTATCTTATCTTATCTTATCTTATCTTATCTTATCTTATCTTATCTTATCTTATCTTATCTTATCTTATCTTGTCTTGTCTTGTCTCGTCTCGTCTCGTCTCGTCTCGTCTCGTCTCGTCTCGTCTCGTCTCGTCTCGTCTCGTCTCGTCTCGTCTCGTCTCGCCTCGCCTTGTCCTGTCCTGTCTTCTCTTATCTTATCTTATCTTATCTTATCTTATCTTATCTTATCTTATCTTATCTTATCTTATCTTATCTTATCTTATCTTATCTTATCTTATCTTATCTTATCTTATCTTATCTTATCTTATCTTATCTTATCTTATCTTATCTTATCTTATCTTATCTTATCTTATCTTATCTTATCTTCTCTTCTCTTATCTTCTCTTATCTTCTCTTACCTTCTCTTACCTTACCTTACCTTACCTTACCTTACCTTACCTTACCTTACCTTACCTTACCTTACCTTACCTTACCTTACCTTACCTTACCTTACCTTACCTTACCTTACCTTACCTTACCTTACCTTACCTTACCTTGTCTTGTCTTGTCTTGTCCTGTCCTGTCCTGTCCTGTCCTGTCCTGTCCTGTCCTGTCCTGTCCTGTCTTGTCTTGTCTTGTCTTGTCTTGTCTTGTCTTGTCTTGTCTTGTCTTGCCTTGTCTTGTCTTGCCTTGTTGTCTTGTCTTACCTCATCTTGTCCTGTCTCATCCTATCTTATCTTATCTTATCTTGTCTTGTCTTGTCTTGTCTTCTCTTGTCTTGTCTTGTCTTGTCTCGCCTTGTCTTGTCCTTTCTCGTCCTATCTTATCTTATCTTATCTTATCTTATCTTATCTTATCTTATCTTATCTTATCTTATCTTATCTTATCTTATCTTATCTTATCTTATCTTATCTTATCTTATCTTATCTTATCTTATCTTATCTTATCTTATCTTATCTTATCTTATCTTATCTTATCTTATCTTATCTCATCTCATCTCATCTCATCTCATCTCATCTCATCTCATCTCATCTTATCTCATCTTATCTTACCTTACCTTGTCCTCTCTCGTCCTTTCTCGTCCTATCTCGTCCTATCTTATCTTATCTTATCTTATCTTATCTTATCTTATCTTATCTTATCTCATCTCATCTCATCTCATCTCATCTCATCTCATCTCATCTCATCTCATCTCATCTCATCTCATCTCGTCTTGCCTTGCCTTGTCCTGTCTTATCTTATCTTATCTTATCTTATCTTATCTTATCTTATCTTATCTTATCTTATCTTATCTTATCTTATCTTATCTTACCTTACCTTACCTTACCTTACCTTACCTTACCTTACCTTACCTTACCTTACCTTACCTTACCTTACCTTACCTTACCTTACCTTGTCTTGTCCTGTCCTGTCCTGTCCTGTCCTGTCCTGTCCTGTCCTGTCTTGTCTTGTCTTTTCTTGTCTTGTCTTGTCTTGTCTTGTCTTGTCTTGTCTTGTCTTGTCTTGTCTTGTCTTGCCTTGCCTTGCCTTGCCTTGTCTTGTCTTCCCTTGTTGTCTTGTCTTACCTCATCTTGTCCTGTCTCATCCTATCTTATCTTATCTTATCTTGTCTTGTCTTGTCTTGTCTTGTCTTGCCTTGTCTTGCCTTGCCTTGCCTTGCCTTGCCTTGCCTTATCTATCTTATCTTATCTTATCTTATCTTGTCTTGTCTTATCTTGTCTTGTCTTGTCTTGTCTTGTCTTGTCTCGTCTCGTCTTGTCTTGTCTTGTCTTGTCTTGTCTCGCCTTGTCTTGTCCTTTCTCGTCCTATCTTATCTTATCTTATCTTATCTTATCTTATCTTGTCTTGTCTTGTCTCGTCTCGTCTCGTCTCGTCTCGTCTCGTCTCGTCTCGTCTCGTCTCGTCTCGTCTCGTCTCGTCTCGTCTCGTCCCGTCTCGTCTCATCTCATCTCATCTTATCTTATCTTATCTCGCCTTATCATGTCCTTTCTCGTCCTATCTTATCTTATCTTATCTTATCTTATCTTATCTTATCTTATCTTATCTTATCTTATCTTATCTTATCTTATCTTATCTTATCTTATCTTATCTTATCTTATCTTATCTTATCTTATCTTATCTTACCTTGTCTTGTCTTGTCTTGTCTTGTCTTGTCTTGTCTTGTCTTGTCTTGTCTTGTCTTGTCTTGTCTTGTCTTGTCTTGTCTTGTCTTGTCTTGTCTTGTCTTGTCTTGTCTTGTCTTGTCTTGTCTTGTCTTGTCTTGTCTTGTCTTGTCTTGTCTTGTCTTGTCTTGTCTTGTCTTGTCTTGTCTTGTCTTGTCTTGTCTTGTCTTGTCTTGTCTTGTCTTGTCTTGTCTTGCCTTGCCTTGTCTTGTCTTGTCTTGCCTTGTTGTCTTGTCTTACCTCATCTTGTCCTGTCTCATCCTATCTTATCTTATCTTATCTTATCTTATCTTGTCTTGTCTTGTCTTGTCTTGTCTTGTCTTGTCTTGTCTTGTCTTGTCTTGCCTTGCCTTGCCTTGCCTTGCCTTATCTATCTTATCTTGTCTTGTCTTGTCTTGTCTTGTCTTGTCTTGTCTTGTCTTGTCTTGTCTTGTCTTGTCTTGTCTTGTCTTGTCTTGTCTTGTCTTGTCTCGCCTTGTCTTGTCCTTTCTCGTCCTATCTTATCTTATCTTATCTTATCTTATCTTATCTTATCTTATCTTATCTAATCTCATCTCGTCTCGTCTCGTCTCGTCTCGTCTCGTCTCGTCTCGTCTCGTCTCGTCTCGTCTTGTCTCGTCTCGTCTTGCCTTGCCTTGCCTTGTCCTGTCTTATCTTATCTTATCTTATCTTATCTTATCTTATCTTATCTTATCTTATCTTGTCTTGTCTTGTCTTGTCTTGTCTTGTCTTGTCTTGTCTTGTCTTGTCTTGTCTTGTCTTTTCTTGTCTTGTCTTGTCTTGTCTTGCCTTGCCTTGCCTTGCCTTGCCTTATCTATCTTATCTTGTCTTGTCTTGTCTTGTCTTGTCTTGTCTTGTCTTGTCTTGTCTTGTCTTGTCTTGTCTTGTCTTGTCTTGTCTTGTCTTGTCTTGTCTCGCCTTGTCTTGTCCTTTCTCGTCCTATCTTATCTTATCTTATCTTATCTTATCTTATCTTATCTTATCTTATCTTATCTTATCTCGTCTTGTCTCGTCTCGTCTCGTCTCGTCTCGTCTCGTCTCGTCTCGTCTCGTCTTGTCTCGTCTCGTCTCGTCTTGCCTTGCCTTGTCCTGTCTTATCTTATCTTATCTTATCTTATCTTATCTTATCTTATCTTATCTTACCTTACCTTACCTTACCTTACCTTACCTTACCTTACCTTACCTTACCTTACCTTACCTTACCTTACCTTACCTTACCTTACCTTACCTTACCTTACCTTACCTTACCTTATCTTATCCTGTCCTGTCCTGTCCTGTCCTGTCCTGTCCTGTCCTGTCTTGTCTTGTCTTGTCTTGTCTTGTCTTGTCTTGTCTTGCCTTGTCTTGTCTTGCCTTGTTGTCTTGTCTTACCTCATCTTGTCCTGTCTCATCCTATCTTATCTTATCTTATCTTGTCTTGTCTTGTCTTGTCTTCTCTTGTCTTGTCTTGTCTTGTCTCGCCTTGTCTTGTCCTTTCTCGTCCTATCTTATCTTATCTTATCTTATCTTATCTTATCTTATCTTATCTTATCTTATCTTATCTTATCTTATCTTATCTTATCTTATCTTATCTTATCTTATCTTATCTTATCTTATCTTATCTTATCTTATCTTATCTTATCTTATCTTATCTTATCTCATCTCATCTCATCTCATCTCATCTCATCTCATCTCATCTTATCTCATCTTATCTTACCTTACCTTGTCCTCTCTCGTCCTTTCTCGTCCTATCTCGTCCTATCTTATCTTATCTTATCTTATCTTATCTTATCTTATCTTATCTTATCTTATCTTATCTCATCTCATCTCATCTCATCTCATCTCATCTCATCTCATCTCATCTCGTCTTGCCTTGCCTTGTCCTGTCTTATCTTATCTTATCTTATCTTATCTTATCTTATCTTATCTTATCTTATCTTATCTTATCTTATCTTATCTTATCTTATCTTATCTTATCTTATCTTATCTTATCTTATCTTATCTTATCTTATCTTATCTTACCTTACCTTACCTTACCTTACCTTACCTTACCTTACCTTACCTTACCTTACCTTACCTTACCTTACCTTACCTTACCTTACCTTACCTTGTCCTGTCCTGTCCTGTCCTGTCCTGTCCTGTCCTGTCCTGTCTTGTCTTGTCTTGTCTTTTCTTGTCTTGTCTTGTCTTGTCTTGTCTTGTCTTGTCTTGTCTTGTCTTGCCTTGCCTTGCCTTGCCTTGTCTTGTCTTCCCTTGTTGTCTTGTCTTACCTCATCTTGTCCTGTCTCATCCTATCTTATCTTATCTTATCTTGTCTTGTCTTGTCTTGTCTTGTCTTGTCTTGCCTTGCCTTGCCTTGCCTTGCCTTGCCTTGCCTTATCTATCTTATCTTATCTTATCTTATCTTGTCTTGTCTTATCTTGTCTTGTCTTGTCTTGTCTTGTCTTGTCTCGTCTCGTCTTGTCTTGTCTTGTCTTGTCTTGTCTCGCCTTGTCTTGTCCTTTCTCGTCCTATCTTATCTTATCTTATCTTATCTTATCTTATCTTATCTTGTCTTGTCTCGTCTCGTCTCGTCTCGTTTCGTCTCGTCTCGTCTCGTCTCGTCTCGTCTCGTCTCGTCTCGTCCCGTCTCGTCTCATCTCATCTCATCTTATCTTATCTTATCTCGCCTTATCATGTCCTTTCTCGTCCTATCTTATCTTATCTTATCTTATCTTATCTTATCTTATCTTATCTTATCTTATCTTATCTTATCTTATCTTATCTTATCTTATCTTATCTTATCTTATCTTATCTTATCTTATCTTATCTTATCTTATCTTATCTTATCTTATCTTATCTTATCTTATCTTATCTTATCTTATCTTATCTTATCTTATCTTATCTTATCTTAATTGTTTTCTTGCCTTGTGTTCTCTTGTTTTATCTTTTCCTTTCTCGTCCTGTCTCGCCTTATCTTATCTTGTCTTGTCTTGTCTTGTCTTGTCTTGTCTTGTCTTGTCTTGTCTTGTCTTGTCTTGTCTTGTCTTGTCTTGTCTTGTCTTGTCTTGTCTTGTCTTGTCTTGTCTTGTTGTCTTGTCTTACCTTATCTTGTCCTGTCTCATCCTATCTTATCTTATCTTATCTTGTCTTGTCTTGTCTTGTCTTGTCTTGTCTTGTCTTGTCTTGTCTTGCCTTGCCTTGCCTTGCCTTGCCTTATCTATCTTATCTTATCTTATCTTGTCTTGTCTTGTCTTGTCTTGTCTTGTCTTGTCTTGTCTTGTCTTGTCTTGTCTTGTCTTGTCTTGTCTTGTCTTGTCTTGTCTTGTCTTGTCTTGTCTTGTCTTGTCTTGTCTTGTCTTGTCTTGTCTTGTCTCGCCTTGTCTTGTCCTTTCTCGTCCTATCTTATCTTATCTTATCTTATCTTATCTTATCTTATCTTATCTTATCTTATCTTATCTTATCTTATCTTATCTTATCTTATCTTATCTTATCTTATCTTATCTTATCTTATCTTGTCTTGTCTTGTCTTGTCTTGTCTTGTCTTGTCTTGTCTCGTCTCGTCTCGTCTCGTCTCGTCTCGTCTCGTCTCGTCTCGTCTCGTCTCGTCTCGTCTCGTCTCGTCTCGTCTCGTCTCGTCTCGTCTCGTCTCGCCTTGCCTTGTCCTGTCCTGTCTTCTCTTATCTTATCTTATCTTATCTTATCTTATCTTATCTTATCTTATCTTATCTTATCTTATCTTATCTTATCTTATCTTATCTTATCTTATCTTATCTTATCTTATCTTATCTTATCTTATCTTATCTTATCTTATCTTATCTTATCTTATCTTATCTTATCTTATCTTATCTTATCTTACCTTACCTTACCTTACCTTACCTTACCTTACCTTACCTTACCTTACCTTACCTTACCTTACCTTACCTTACCTTACCTTACCTTACCTTACCTTACCTTACCTTACCTTACCTTACCTTACCTTGTCCTGTCCTGTCCTGTCCTGTCCTGTCCTGTCCTGTCCTGTCCTGTCCTGTCCTGTCTTGTCTTGTCTTGTCTTGTCTTGTCTTGCCTTGTTGTCTTGTCTTACCTCATCTTGTCCTGTCTCATCCTATCTTATCTTATCTTATCTTATCTTATCTTATCTTATCTTATCTTATCTTATCTTATCTTATCTTATCTTATCTCATCTCATCTCATCTCATCTCATCTCATCTCATCTCATCTCATCTCATCTCATCTCATCTCATCTCATCTCATCTCATCTTATCTCATCTCATCTCATCTCGTCTTGCCTTGCCTTGTCCTGTCTTATCTTATCTTATCTTATCTTATCTTATCTTATCTTATCTTATCTTATCTTATCTTATCTTATCTTATCTTATCTTATCTTATCTTATCTTGTCTTATCTTATCTTGTCTTGTCTTGTCCTGTCCTGTCCTGTCCTGTCCTGTCCTGTCCTGTCCTGTCCTGTCTTGTCTTGTCTTGTCTTGTCTTGTCTTGTCTTGTCTTGTCTTGTCTTGTCTTGTCTTGTCTTGTCTTGTCTTGTCTTGTCTTGTCTTGCCTTGCCTTGTCTTGTCTTGCCTTGTTGTCTTGTCTTACCTCATCTTGTCCTGTCTCATCCTATCTTATCTTATCTTATCTTATCTTGTCTTGTCTTGTCTTGTCTTGTCTTGTCTTGTCTTGTCTTGTCTTGTCTTGTCTTGTCTTGTCTTGTCTTGTCTTGCCTTGCCTTGCCTTGCCTTGCCTTATCTATCTTACCTTATCTTGTCTTGTCTTGTCTTGTCTTGTCTTGTCTTGTCTTGTCTTGTCTTGTCTTGTCTTGTCTTGTCTTGTCTTGTCTTGTCTTGTCTTGTCGTGTCTTGTCTTGTCTTGTCTCGCCTTGTCTTGTCCTTTCTCGTCCTATCTTATCTTATCTTATCTTATCTTATCTTATCTTATCTTATCTTATCTTATCTTATCTTATCTTATCTTATCTTATCTTATCTTATCTTATCTTATCTTATCTTATCTTATCTTATCTTATCTTATCTTATCTTATCTTATCTTATCTTATCTTATCTTATCTTATCTTATCTTATCTTATCTTATCTTATCTTATCTTATCTTATCTTATCTTATCCTATCTTATCCTATCCTATCTTATCCTATCTTATCCTATCCTATCCTATCCTATCCTATCCTATCCTATCCTATCCTATCCTATCCTATCCTATCCTATCCTATCCTATCCTATCCTATCCTATCCTATCCTATCCTATCTTATCTTATCTTATCTTATCTTATCTTATCTTATCTTATCTTATCTTATCTTATCTTATCTTATCTTATCTTATCTTATCTTATCTTATCTTATCTTATCTTATCTTATCTTATCTTATCTTATCTTAATTGTTTTCTTGCCTTGTGTTCTCTTGTTTTATCTTTTCCTTTCTCGTCCTGTCTCGCCTTATCTTATCTTGTCTTGTCTTGTCTTGTCTTGTCTTGTCTTGTCTTGTCTTGTCTTGTCTTGTCTTGTCTTGTCTTGTCTTGTCTTGTCTTGTCTTGTTGTCTTGTCTTACCTTATCTTGTCCTGTCTCATCCTATCTTATCTTATCTTATCTTATCTTGTCTTGTCTTGTCTTGTCTTGTCTTGTCTTGTCTTGCCTTGCCTTGCCTTGCCTTGCCTTGCCTTGCCTTATCTATCTTATCTTATCTTATCTTGTCTTGTCTTGTCTTGTCTTGTCTTGTCTTGTCTTGTCTTGTCTTGTCTTGTCTTGTCTTGTCTTGTCTTGTCTTGTCTTGTCTTGTCTTGTCTTGTCTTGTCTTGTCTTGTCTCGCCTTGTCTTGTCCTTTCTCGTCCTATCTTATCTTATCTTATCTTATCTTATCTTATCTTATCTTATCTTATCTTATCTTATCTTATCTTATCTTACCTTACCTTATCTTATCTTATCTTGTCTCGTCTCGTCTCGTCTCGTCTCGTCTCGTCTCGTCTCGTCTTGCCTTGCCTTGCCTTGTCCTGTCTTATCTTATCTTATCTTATCTTATCTTATCTTATCTTATCTTATCTTATCTTATCTTACCTTACCTTACCTTACCTTACCTTACCTTACCTTACCTTACCTTACCTTACCTTACCTTACCTTACCTTACCTTACCTTACCTTACCTTGTCCTATCCTGTCCTGTCCTGTCCTGTCCTGTCCTGTCCTGTCCTGTCCTGTCCTGTCTTGTCTTGTCTTGTCTTGTCTTGTCTTGTCTTGTCTTGTCTTGTCTTGTCTTGTCTTGTCTTGTCTTGTCTTGTCTTGTCTTGTCTTGTCTTGTCTTGTCTTGTCTTGTCTTGTCTTGCCTTGCCTTGTCTTGCCTTGTTGTCTTGTCTTACCTCATCTTGTCCTGTCTCATCCTATCTTATCTTATCTTATCTTATCTTGTCTTGTCTTGTCTTGTCTTGTCTTGTCTTGTCTTGCCTTGCCTTGCCTTGCCTTATCTATCTTATCTTGTCTTGTCTTGTCTTGTCTTGTCTTGTCTTGTCTTGTCTTGTCTTGTCTTGTCTTGTCTTGTCTTGTCTTGTCTTGTCTTGTCTTGTCTTGTCTTGTCTTGTCTTGTCTTGTCTTGTCTTGTCTTGTCTTGTCTTGTCTTGTCTTGTCTTGTCTCGCCTTGTCTTGTCCTTTCTCGTCCTATCTTATCTTATCTTATCTTATCTTATCTTATCTTATCTTATCTTATCTTACCTTACCTTACCTTACCTTACCTTACCTTACCTTACCTTACCTTACCTTACCTTACCTTACCTTACCTTACCTTGTCCTGTCCTGTCCTGTCCTGTCCTGTCCTGTCCTGTCCTGTCCTGTCCTGTCCTGTCCTGTCCTGTCCTGTCCTGTCCTGTCCTGTCCTGTCCTGTCTTGTCTTGTCTTGTCTTGTCTTGTCTTGTCTTGTCTTGCCTTGTCTTGTCTTGCCTTGTTGTCTTGTCTTACCTCATCTTGTCCTGTCTCATCCTATCTTATCTTATCTTATCTTATCTTATCTTGTCTTGTCTTGTCTTGTCTTGTCTTGTCTTGTCTTGTCTTGTCTTGTCTTGTCCTGCCTTGCCTTGCCTTGCCTTATCTATCTTATCTTATCTTGTCTTGTCTTGTCTTGTCTTGTCTTGTCTTGTCTTGTCTCGTCTCGTCTCGCCTTGTCCTTTCTCGTCCTATCTTATCTTATCTTATCTTATCTTATCTTATCTTATCTTGTCTTGTCTTGTCTTGTCTTGTCTTGTCTTGTCTTGTCTTGTCTCGTCTCGTCTCGTCTCGTCTCGTCTCGTCTCGTCTCGTCTCGTCTCGTCTCGTCTCGTCTCGTCTCATCTTATCTTATCTTATCTTATCTCGCCTTATCATGTCCTTTCTCGTCCTATCTTATCTTATCTTATCTTATCTTATCTTATCTTATCTTATCTTATCTTATCTTATCTTATCTTATCTTATCTTATCTTATCTTATCTTATCTTATCTTACGTTACCTTACCTTACCTTACCTTACCTTACCTTACCTTACCTTACCTTACCTTACCTTACCTTACCTTGTCCTGTCCTGTCCTGTCCTATCCTATCCTATCCTATCCTATCCTATCCTATCCTATCCTATCCTATCCTATCCTATCCTATCCTATCCTATCCTATCTTACCTTACCTTACCTTACCTTACCTTACCTTACCTTACCTTACCTTACCTTACCTTACCTTACCTTACCTTACCTTACCTTACCTTACCTTACCTTACCTTACCTTACCTTACCTTACCTTACCTTACCTTATCTTATCTTATCTTATCTTATCTTATCTTATCTTATCTTATCTTATCTTATCTTATCTTATCTTATCTTATCTTATCTTATCTTATCTTATCTTTTCTTAATTGTTTTCTTGCCTTGTCTTGTCTTGTTTTATCTTTTCCTTTCTCGTCCTGTCTCGCCTTATCTTATCTTATCTTATCTTATCTTATCTTATCTTGTCTTGTCTTGTCTTGTCTTGTCTTGTCTTGTCTTGTCTTGTCTTGTCTTGTCTTGTCTTGTCTTGTCTTGTCTTGCCTTGCCTTGCCTTGCCTTGCCTTGTCCTGTCTTATCTTATCTTGTCTTGTCTTGTCTTGTCTTGTTGTCTTGTCTTACCTTATCTTGTCCTGTCTCATCCTATCTTATCTTATCTTATCTTATCTTGCCTTGTCTTGTCTTGTCTTGTCTTGTCTTGCCTTGCCTTGCCTTGCCTTGCCTTGCCTTATCTATCTTATCTTATCTTATCTTATCTTGTCTTGTCTTGTCTTGTCTTGTCTTGTCTTGTCTTGTCTTGTCTTGTCTTGTCTTGTCTTGTCTTGTCTTGTCTTGTCTTGTCTTGTCTTGTCTTGTCTTGTCTTGTCTTGTCTTGTCTTGTCTTGTCTTGTCTTGTCTTGTCTTGTCTTGTCTCGCCTTGTCTTGTCCTTTCTCGTCCTATCTTATCTTATCTTATCTTATCTTATCTTATCTTATCTTATCTTATCTTATCTTATCTTACCTTACCTTGTCTTGTCTTGTCTTGTCTCGTCTCGTCTCGTCTCGTCTCGTCTCGTCTCGTCTCGTCTCGTCTCGTCTCGTCTTGCCTTGCCTTGCCTTGTCCTGTCTTATCTTATCTTATCTTATCTTATCTTATCTTATCTTATCTTATCTTATCTTATCTTATCTTACCTTACCTTACCTTACCTTACCTTACCTTACCTTACCTTACCTTACCTTACCTTACCTTACCTTACCTTACCTTACCTTGTCCTATCCTGTCCTGTCCTGTCCTGTCCTGTCCTGTCCTGTCCTGTCCTGTCCTGTCTTGTCTTGTCTTGTCTTGTCTTGTCTTGTCTTGTCTTGTCTTGCCTTGCCTTGCCTTGCCTTATCTATCTTATCTTGTCTTGTCTTGTCTTGTCTTGTCTTGTCTTGTCTTGTCTTGTCTTGTCTTGTCTTGTCTTGTCTTGTCTTGTCTTGTCTTGTCTCGTCTCGTCTCGTCTCGTCTCGTCTCGTCTCGTCTCGTCTCGTCTCGTCTCGTCTCGTCTCGTCTCGTCTCGTCTCATCTTATCTTATCTTATCTTATCTCGCCTTATCATGTCCTTTCTCGTCCTATCTTATCTTATCTTATCTTATCTTATCTTATCTTATCTTATCTTATCTTATCTTATCTTATCTTATCTTATCTTATCTTATCTTATCTTATCTTATCTTATCTTATCTTACCTTACGTTACCTTACCTTACCTTACCTTACCTTACCTTACCTTACCTTACCTTACCTTACCTTACCTTACCTTACCTTACCTTGTCCTGTCCTGTCCTGTCCTATCCTATCCTATCCTATCCTATCCTATCCTATCCTATCCTATCCTATCCTATCCTACCTTACCTTACCTTACCTTACCTTACCTTACCTTACCTTACCTTACCTTACCTTACCTTACCTTACCTTACCTTACCTTACCTTACCTTACCTTACCTTACCTTACCTTACCTTACCTTATCTTATCTTATCTTATCTTATCTTATCTTATCTTATCTTATCTTATCTTATCTTATCTTATCTTATCTTATCTTATCTTATCTTATCTTATCTTATCTTATCTTATCTTAATTGTTTTCTTGCCTTGTCTTGTCTTGTTTTATCTTTTCCTTTCTCGTCCTGTCTCGCCTTATCTTATCTTATCTTATCTTATCTTATCTTATCTTATCTTGTCTTGTCTTGTCTTGTCTTGTCTTGTCTTGTCTTGTCTTGTCTTGTCTTGTCTTGTCTTGTCTTGTCTTGTCTTGTCTTGCCTTGCCTTGCCTTGCCTTGCCTTGTCCTGTCTTATCTTATCTTGTCTTGTCTTGTCTTGTCTTGTTGTCTTGTCTTACCTTATCTTGTCCTGTCTCATCATATCTTATCTTATCTTATCTTATCTTGCCTTGTCTTGTCTTGTCTTGTCTTGTCTTGCCTTGCCTTGCCTTGCCTTGCCTTGCCTTATCTATCTTATCTTATCTTATCTTATCTTGTCTTGTCTTGTCTTGTCTTGTCTTGTCTTGTCTTGTCTTGTCTTGTCTTGTCTTGTCTTGTCTTGTCTTGTCTTGTCTTGTCTTGTCTTGTCTTGTCTTGTCTTGTCTTGTCTTGTCTTGTCTTGTCTTGTCTTGTCTTGTCTTGTCTTGTCTTGTCTTGTCTTGTCTTGTCTTGTCTCGCCTTGTCTTGTCCTTTCTCGTCCTATCTTATCTTATCTTATCTTATCTTATCTTATCTTATCTTATCTTATCTTATCTTATCTTATCTTATCTTATCTTACCTTACCTTATCTTATCTCGTCTCGTCTCGTCTCGTCTCGTCTCGTCTCGTCTCGTCTCGTCTCGTCTCGTCTCGTCTCGTCTCGTCTCGTCTCGTCTTGCCTTGCCTTGCCTTGTCCTGTCTTATCTTATCTTATCTTATCTTATCTTATCTTATCTTATCTTATCTTATCTTACCTTACCTTACCTTACCTTACCTTACCTTACCTTACCTTACCTTACCTTACCTTACCTTACCTTACCTTACCTTACCTTACCTTACCTTGTCCTATCCTGTCCTGTCCTGTCCTGTCCTGTCCTGTCCTGTCCTGTCCTGTCTTGTCTTGTCTTGTCTTGTCTTGTCTTGTCTTGTCTTGTCTTGTCTTGTCTTGTCTTGTCTTGTCTTGTCTTGTCTTGTCTTGTCTTGTCTTGTCTTGTCTTGTCTTGTCTTGTCTTGCCTTGTCTTGTCTTGCCTTGTTGTCTTGTCTTACCTCATCTTGTCCTTTCTCATCCTATCTTATCTTATCTTATCTTATCTTGTCTTGTCTTGTCTTGTCTTGTCTTGTCTTGTCTTGCCTTGCCTTGCCTTGCCTTATCTATCTTATCTTGTCTTGTCTTGTCTTGTCTTGTCTTGTCTTGTCTTGTCTTGTCTTGTCTTGTCTTGTCTTGTCTTGTCTTGTCTTGTCTTGTCTTGTCTTGTCTTGTCTTGTCTCGCCTTGTCTTGTCCTTTCTCGTCCTATCTTATCTTATCTTATCTTATCTTATCTTATCTTATCTTATCTTATCTTATCTTATCTTATCTTATCTTACCTTACCTTACCTTACCTTACCTTACCTTACCTTACCTTACCTTACCTTACCTTACCTTACCTTACCTTACCTTACCTTACCTTACCTTACCTTACCTTACCTTACCTTACCTTACCTTACCTTACCTTGTCCTGTCCTGTCCTGTCCTGTCCTGTCCTGTCCTGTCCTGTCCTGTCCTGTCCTGTCCTGTCCTGTCCTGTCCTGTCCTGTCCTGTCTTGTCTTGTCTTGTCTTGTCTTGTCTTGTCTTGCCTTGTCTTGTCTTGCCTTGTTGTCTTGTCTTACCTCATCTTGTCCTGTCTCATCCTATCTTATCTTATCTTATCTTATCTTATCTTGTCTTGTCTTGTCTTGTCTTGTCTTGTCTTGTCTTGTCTTGTCTTGTCCTGCCTTGCCTTGCCTTGCCTTATCTATCTTATCTTATCTTGTCTTGTCTTGTCTTGTCTTGTCTTGTCTTGTCTTGTCTTGTCTCGTCTCGTCTCGTCTCGCCTTGTCCTTTCTCGTCCTATCTTATCTTATCTTATCTTATCTTATCTTATCTTGTCTTGTCTTGTCTTGTCTTGTCTTGTCTTGTCTTGTCTCGTCTCGTCTCGTCTCGTCTCGTCTCGTCTCGTCTCGTCTCGTCTCGTCTCATCTTATCTTATCTTATCTTATCTCGCCTTATCATGTCCTTTCTCGTCCTATCTTATCTTATCTTATCTTATCTTATCTTATCTTATCTTATCTTATCTTATCTTATCTTATCTTATCTTATCTTATCTTATCTTATCTTATCTTATCTTATCTTATCTTATCTTATCTTACCTTACCTTACCTTACCTTACCTTACCTTACCTTACCTTACCTTACCTTACCTTACCTTACCTTACCTTACCTTACCTTACCTTGTCCTGTCCTGTCCTGTCCTATCCTATCCTATCCTATCCTATCCTATCCTATCCTATCCTATCCTATCCTATCCTATCCTATCCTATCCTATCCTATCCTATCTTACCTTACCTTACCTTACCTTACCTTACCTTACCTTACCTTACCTTACCTTACCTTACCTTACCTTACCTTACCTTACCTTACCTTACCTTACCTTATCTTATCTTATCTTATCTTATCTTATCTTATCTTATCTTATCTTATCTTATCTTATCTTATCTTATCTTATCTTATCTTATCTTATCTTATCTTATCTTATCTTATCTTAATTGTTTTCTTGCCTTGTCTTGTCTTGTTTTATCTTTTCCTTTCTCGTCCTGTCTCGCCTTATCTTATCTTATCTTATCTTATCTTATCTTATCTTGTCTTGTCTTGTCTTGTCTTGTCTTGTCTTGTCTTGTCTTGTCTTGTCTTGTCTTGTCTTGCCTTGCCTTGCCTTGCCTTGCCTTGTCCTGTCTTATCTTATCTTATCTTATCTTATCTTATCTTATCTTATCTTACCTTACCTTACCTTACCTTACCTTACCTTACCTTACCTTACCTTACCTTACCTTACCTTACCTTACCTTACCTTACCTTACCTTACCTTACCTTACCTTACCTTACCTTGTCCTATCCTGTCCTGTCCTGTCCTGTCCTGTCCTGTCCTGTCCTGTCCTGTCTTGTCTTGTCTTGTCTTGTCTTGTCTTGTCTTGTCTTGTCTTGTCTTGTCTTGTCTTGTCTTGTCTTGTCTTGTCTTGTCTTGTCTTGTCTTGTCTTGTCTTGTCTTGTCTTGTCTTGTCTTGTCTTGTCTTGTCTTGTCTTGTCTTGCCTTGTCTTGTCTTGCCTTGTTGTCTTGTCTTACCTCATCTTGTCCTGTCTCATCCTATCTTATCTTATCTTATCTTATCTTGTCTTGTCTTGTCTTGTCTTGTCTTGTCTTGTCTTGCCTTGCCTTGCCTTGCCTTATCTATCTTATCTTGTCTTGTCTTGTCTTGTCTTGTCTTGTCTTGTCTTGTCTTGTCTTGTCTTGTCTTGTCTTGTCTTGTCTTGTCTTGTCTTGTCTTGTCTTGTCTTGTCTTGTCTTGTCTTGTCTTGTCTTGTCTTGTCTTGTCTTGTCTCGCCTTGTCTTGTCCTTTCTCGTCCTATCTTATCTTATCTTATCTTATCTTATCTTATCTTATCTTATCTTATCTTATCTTATCTTATCTTATCTTACCTTACCTTACCTTACCTTACCTTACCTTACCTTACCTTACCTTACCTTACCTTACCTTACCTTACCTTACCTTACCTTACCTTACCTTGTCCTGTCCTGTCCTGTCCTGTCCTGTCCTGTCCTGTCCTGTCCTGTCCTGTCCTGTCCTGTCCTGTCCTGTCCTGTCCTGTCTTGTCTTGTCTTGTCTTGTCTTGTCTTGTCTTGCCTTGTTGTCTTGTCTTACCTCATCTTGTCCTGTCTCATCCTATCTTATCTTATCTTATCTTATCTTATCTTATCTTGTCTTGTCTTGTCTTGTCTTGTCTTGTCTTGTCTTGTCTTGTCTTGTCTTGTCCTGCCTTGCCTTGCCTTGCCTTATCTATCTTATCTTATCTTGTCTTGTCTTGTCTTGTCTTGTCTTGTCTTGTCTTGTCTTGTCTCGTCTCGTCTCGCCTTGTCCTTTCTCGTCCTATCTTATCTTATCTTATCTTATCTTATCTTATCTTATCTTATCTTGTCTTGTCTTGTCTTGTCTTGTCTTGTCTTGTCTTGTCTTGTCTTGTCTCGTCTCGTCTCGTCTCGTCTCGTCTCGTCTCGTCTCGTCTCGTCTCGTCTCGTCTCGTCTCGTCTCGTCTCGTCTCATCTTATCTTATCTTATCTTATCTCGCCTTATCATGTCCTTTCTCGTCCTATCTTATCTTATCTTATCTTATCTTATCTTATCTTATCTTATCTTATCTTATCTTATCTTATCTTATCTTATCTTATCTTATCTTACCTTACCTTACCTTACCTTACCTTACCTTACCTTACCTTACCTTACCTTACCTTACCTTACCTTACCTTACCTTACCTTACCTTACCTTACCTTACCTTGTCCTGTCCTGTCCTATCCTATCCTATCCTATCCTATCCTATCCTATCCTATCCTATCCTATCCTATCCTATCCTATCCTATCCTATCTTACCTTACCTTACCTTACCTTACCTTACCTTACCTTACCTTACCTTACCTTACCTTACCTTACCTTACCTTACCTTACCTTACCTTACCTTATCTTATCTTATCTTATCTTATCTTATCTTATCTTATCTTATCTTATCTTATCTTATCTTATCTTATCTTATCTTATCTTAATTGTTTTCTTGCCTTGTCTTGTCTTGTTTTATCTTTTCCTTTCTCGTCCTGTCTCGCCTTATCTTATCTTATCTTATCTTATCTTATCTTATCTTATCTTGTCTTGTCTTGTCTTGTCTTGTCCTTTCTCGTCCTGTCTTATCTTATCTTATCTTATCTTATCTTATCTTATCTTATCTTGTCTTGTCTTGTCTTGTCTTGTCTTGTCTTGTCTTGTCTTGTCTTGCCTTGTCTTGTCTTGCCTTGTTGTCTTGTCTTACCTCATCTTGTCCTGTCTCATCCTATCTTATCTTATCTTATCTTATCTTATCTTATCTTGTCTTGTCTTGTCTTGTCTTGTCTTGTCTTGTCTTGTCTTGTCTTGTCTTGTCTTGTCTTGTCTTGTCTTGTCTTGCCTTGCCTTGCCTTGCCTTGCCTTGCCTTATCTATCTTATCTTGTCTTGTCTTGTCTTGTCTTGTCTTGTCTTGTCTTGTCTTGTCTTGTCTTGTCTTGTCTTGTCTTGTCTTGTCTTGTCTTGTCTCGCCTTGTCTTGTCCTTTCTCGTCCTATCTTATCTTATCTTATCTTATCTTATCTTATCTTATCTTATCTTATCTCATCTCATCTCATCTCGTCTCGTCTCGTCTCGTCTCGTCTCGTCTCGTCTCGTCTCGTCTTGTCTCGTCTCGTCTTGCCTTGCCTTGTCCTGTCTTATCTTATCTTATCTTATCTTATCTTATCTTATCTTATCTTATCTTATCTTGTCTTGTCTTGTCTTGTCTTGTCTTGTCTTGTCTTGTCTTGTCTTGTCTTGTCTTGTCTTGTCTTGCCTTGCCTTGCCTTGCCTTGCCTTATCTATCTTATCTTGTCTTGTCTTGTCTTGTCTTGTCTTGTCTTGTCTTGTCTTGTCTTGTCTTGTCTTGTCTTGTCTTGTCTTGTCTTGTCTCGCCTTGTCTTGTCCTTTCTCGTCCTATCTTATCTTATCTTATCTTATCTTATCTTATCTTATCTTATCTTATCTTATCTTATCTTATCTTATCTTATCTTGTCTCGTCTCGTCTCGTCTCGTCTCGTCTCGTCTCGTCTCGTCTCGTCTCGTCTCGTCTCGTCTTGCCTTGCCTTGTCCTGTCTTATCTTATCTTATCTTATCTTATCTTATCTTATCTTATCTTATCTTATCTTATCTTATCTTACCTTACCTTACCTTACCTTACCTTACCTTACCTTACCTTACCTTACCTTACCTTACCTTACCTTACCTTACCTTACCTTACCTTATCTTGTCCTGTCCTGTCCTGTCCTGTCCTGTCCTGTCCTGTCTTGTCTTGTCTTGTCTTGTCTTGTCTTGTCTTGTCTTGCCTTGTCTTGTCTTGCCTTGTTGTCTTGTCTTACCTCATCTTGTCCTGTCTCATCCTATCTTATCTTACCTTACCTTACCTTACCTTACCTTATCTTATCTTGTCTTGTCTTGTCTTGTCTTGTCTTGTCTTGTCTTGTCTTGTCTTGTCTTGTCTTGTCTTGTCTTGTCTTGTCTTGTCTTGTCTTGTCTTGTCTTGTCTTGTCTTGTCTTGTTGTCTTGTCTTACCTTATCTTGTCCTGTCTCATCCTATCTTATCTTATCTTATCTTATCTTATCTTGTCTTGTCTTGTCTTGTCTTGTCTTGTCTTGTCTTGTCTTGTCTTGTCTTGTCTTGTCTTGTCTTGTCTTGTCTTGTCTTGTCTTGTTGTCTTGTCTTACCTTATCTTGTCCTGTCTCATCCTATCTTATCTTGTCTTGTCTTGTCTTGTCTTGTCTTGTCTTGTCTTGTCTTGCCTTGCCTTGCCTTGCCTTGCCTTGCCTTATCTATCTTATCTTATCCTATCTTGTCTTGTCTTGTCTTGTCTTGTCTTGTCTCGCCTTGTCTTGTCCTTTCTCGTCCTATCTTATCTTATCTTATCTTATCTTATCTTATCTTATCTTATCTTATCTTGTCTTGTCTTGTCTTGTCTTGTCTTGTCTTGTCTTGTCTTGTCTTGTCTTGTCTTGTCTTGTCTTGTCTTGTCTTGTCTTGTCTTGTCTTGTCTTGTCTTGTCTTGTCTTGTTGTCTTGTCTTACCTTATCTTGTCCTGTCTCATCCTATCTTATCTTATCTTATCTTGTCTTGTCTTGCCTTGTCTTGTCTTGTCTTGTCTTGTCTTGTCTTGTCTTGTCTTGTCTTGCCTTGCCTTGCCTTGCCTTGCCTTGCCTTATCTATCTTATCTTATCTTATCTTGTCTTGTCTTGTCTTGTCTTGTCTTGTCTTGTCTTGTCTTGTCTTGTCTTGTCTCGCCTTGTCTTGTCCTTTCTCGTCCTATCTTATCTTATCTTATCTTATCTTATCTTATCTTATCTTATCTTATCTTATCTTATCGTATCTTATCTTATCTTATCTTATCTTATCTCATCTCATCTCATCTCATCTCATCTCATCTCATCTCATCTCATCTCATCTCATCTCATCTCATCTCATCTCATCTCATCTCATCTCATCTCATCTCATCTCATCTCATCTCATCTCATCTTATCTCATCTTATCTTACCTTACCTTGTCCTCTCTCGTCCTTTCTCGTCCTATCTCGTCCTATCTTATCTTATCTTATCTTATCTTATCTTATCTTATCTTATCTTATCTTATCTCATCTCATCTCATCTCATCTCATCTCATCTTATCTCATCTCATCTTATCTCATCTCATCTTGCCTTGCCTTGTCCTGTCTTATCTTATCTTATCTTATCTTATCTTATCTTGTCTTGTCTTGTCTTGTCTTGTCTTGTCTTGTCTTGTCTTGCCGTGCCTTGCCTTGCCTTGCCTTGCCTTGCCTTATCTATCTTATCTTATCTTATCTTGTCTTGTCTTGTCTTGTCTTGTCTTGTCTTGTCTTGTCTTCTCTTGTCTTGTCTTGTCTTGTCTTGTCTCGCCTTGTCTTGTCCTTTCTCGTCCTATCTTATCTTATCTTATCTTATCTTATCTTATCTTATCTTGTCTTGTCTTGTCTTGTCTTGTCTTGTCTCGTCTCGTCTCGTCTCGTCTCGTCTCGTCTCGTCTCGTCTCGTCTCGTCTCGTCTCGTCTCATCTCGTCTCGTCTCGTCTCGGCTCGGCTCGTCTCGTCTCGGCTCGTCTCGGCTCGTCTCGTCTCATCTTATCTTATCTCGCCTTATCATGTCCTTTCTCGTCCTATCTTATCTTATCTTATCTTATCTTATCTTATCTTATCTTATCTTGTCTTGTCTTGTCTTGTCTTGTCTTGTCTTGTCTTGTCTTGTCTTGTCTTGTCTTGTCTTGTCTCGTCTCGTCTCGTCTCGTCTCGTCTCGGCTCGGCTCGTCTCGTCTCGTCTCGGCTCGTCTCGTCTCGGCTCGGCTCGTCTCGGCTCGTCTCGTCTCATCTTATCTTATCTCGCCTTATCATGTCCTTTCTCGTCCTATCTTATCTTATCTTATCTTATCTTATCTTATCTTATCTTGTCTTGTCTTGTCTTGTCTTGTCTTGTCTTGTCTTGTCTTGTCTTGTCTTGTCTTGTCTTGTCTTGTTTTGTCTTGTCTTGTCTTGTCTTGTCTTGTCTTGTCTTGTCTTGTCTTGTCTTGTCTTGTCTTGTCTTGTCTTGTCTTGTTGTCTTGTCTTACCTTATCTTGTCCTGTCTCATCCTATCCTATCTTATCTTATCTTATCTTATCTTATCTTATCTTATCTTATCTTATCTTATCTTATCTTATCTTATCTTATCTTATCTTATCTTATCTTATCTTATCTTATCTTATCTTATCTTATCTTATCTTATCTTATCTTATCTTATCTTATCTTATCTTATCTTATCTTATCTTATCTTATCTTATCTTATCTTATCTTATCTTATCTTATCTTATCTTATCTTATCTTATCTTATCTTATCTTAATTGTTTTCTTGCCTTGTGTTGTCTTGTTTTATCTTTCCCTTTCTCGTCCTGTCTCGCCTTATCTTATCTTATCTTATCTTATCTTATCTTGTCTTGTCTTGTCTTGTCTTGTCTTGTCTTGTCTTGTCTTGTCTTGTCTTGTCTTGTCTTGTCTTGCCTTGCCTTGCCTTGCCTTGGCTTGCCTTGCCTTATCTATCTTATCTTATCTTATCTTGTCTTGTCTTGTCTTGTCTTGTCTTGTCTTGTCTTGTCTTGTCTTGTCTTGTCTTGTCTTGTCTTGTCTTGTCTTGTCTTGTCTTGTCTTGTCTTTTCTTGTCTTGTCTTGCCTTGCCTTGCCTTGCCTTGCCTTATCTATCTTATCTTATCCTATCTTGTCTTGTCTTGTCTTGTCTTGTCTTGTCTTGTCTTGTCTTGTCTTGTCTTGTCTTGTCTTGTCTCGCCTTGTCTTGTCCTTTCTCGTCCTATCTTATCTTATCTTATCTTATCTTATCTTGTCTTGTCTTGTCTTGTCTTGTCTTGTCTTGTCTTGTCTTGTCTTGTCTTGTCTTGTCTTGCCTTGCCTTGCCTTGGCTTGCCTTGCCTTGCCTTATCTATCTTATCTTATCTTATCTTGTCTTGTCTTGTCTTGTCTTGTCTTGTCTTGTCTTGTCTTGTCTTGTCTTGTCTTGTCTTGTCTTGTCTTGTCTTGTTGTCTTGTCTTACCTTATCTTGTCCTGTCTCATCCTATCTTATCTTATCTTATCTTGTCTTGTCTTGCCTTGTCTTGTCTTGTCTTGTCTTGTCTTGTCTTGTCTTGTCTTGCCTTGCCTTGCCTTGCCTTGCCTTGCCTTATCTATCTTATCTTATCTTATCTTGTCTTGTCTTGTCTTGTCTTGTCTTGTCTTGTCTTGTCTTGTCTTGTCTCGCCTTGTCTTGTCCTTTCTCGTCCTATCTTATCTTATCTTATCTTATCTTATCTTATCTTATCTTATCTTATCTTATCTTATCTTATCTTATCTTATCGTATCTTATCTTATCTTATCTCATCTCATCTCATCTCATCTCATCTCATCTCATCTCATCTCATCTCATCTCATCTCATCTCATCTCATCTCATCTCATCTCATCTCATCTCATCTCATCTCATCTCATCTCATCTTATCTCATCTTATCTTACCTTACCTTGTCCTCTCTCGTCCTTTCTCGTCCTATCTCGTCCTATCTTATCTTATCTTATCTTATCTTATCTTATCTTATCTTATCTTATCTTATCTCATCTCATCTCATCTCATCTCATCTCATCTCATCTCATCTCATCTTATCTCATCTCATCTTGCCTTGCCTTGTCCTGTCTTATCTTATCTTATCTTATCTTATCTTATCTTATCTTATCTTATCTTATCTTATCTTATCTTACCTTACCTTACCTTACCTTACCTTACCTTACCTTACCTTACCTTACCTTACCTTACCTTACCTTGTCTTGTCTTGTCCTGTCCTGTCCTGTCCTGTCCTGTCCTGTCCTGTCCTGTCCTGTCCTGTCCTGTCCTGTCCTGTCTTGTCTTGTCTTGTCTTGTCTTCTCTTGTCTTGTCTTGTCTTGTCTTGTCTTGTCTTGTCTTGTCTTGTCTTGTCTTGTCTTGTCTTGTCTTGCCTTGCCTTGTCTTGTCTTGCCTTGTTGTCTTGTCTTACCTCATCTTGTCCTGTCTCATCCTATCTTATCTTATCTTATCTTGTCTTGTCTTGTCTTCTCTTGTCTTGTCTTGTCTTGTCTTGCCGTGCCTTGCCTTGCCTTGCCTTGCCTTGCCTTATCTATCTTATCTTATCTTATCTTGTCTTGTCTTGTCTTGTCTTGTCTTGTCTTGTCTTCTCTTGTCTTGTCTTGTCTTGTCTTGTCTCGCCTTGTCTTGTCCTTTCTCGTCCTATCTTATCTTATCTTATCTTATCTTATCTTATCTTATCTTGTCTTGTCTTGTCTTGTCTTGTCTTGTCTTGTCTCGTCTCGTCTCGTCTCGTCTCGTCTCGTCTCGTCTCGTCTCGTCTCGTCTCGTCTCGTCTCGTCTCGTCTCGGCTCGGCTCGGCTCGTCTCGTCTCGGCTCGTCTCGGCTCGTCTCGTCTCATCTTATCTTATCTCGCCTTATCATGTCCTTTCTCGTCCTATCTTATCTTATCTTATCTTATCTTATCTTATCTTATCTTATCTTATCTTGTCTTGTCTTGTCTTGTCTTGTCTTGTCTTGTCTTGTCTTGTCTTGTCTCGTCTCGTCTCGTCTCGTCTCGTCTCGTCTCGTCTCGTCTCGGCTCGGCTCGGCTCGGCTCGGCTCGGCTCGGCTCGTCTCGGCTCGGCTCGTCTCGGCT
The DNA here is from genome assembly GCA_034064705.1 of Bothrops alternatus. Classification (NCBI taxonomy): domain Eukaryota; kingdom Metazoa; phylum Chordata; class Lepidosauria; order Squamata; family Viperidae; genus Bothrops; species Bothrops alternatus. The sequence continues at coordinate 641,430 of JARGCV010000216.1, forward strand.
CGTCTCGTCTCATCTTATCTTATCTCGCCTTATCATGTCCTTTCTCGTCCTATCTTATCTTATCTTATCTTATCTTATCTTATCTTATCTTGTCTTGTCTTGTCTTGTCTTGTCTTGTCTTGTCTTGTCTTGTCTTGTCTTGTCTTGTCTTGTCTTGTCTTGTCTTGTCTTGTCTTGTCTTGCCTTGCCTTGTCTTGTCTTGCCTTGTTGTCTTGTCTTACCTCATCTTGTCCTGTCTCATCCTATCTTATCTTATCTTATCTTGTCTTGTCTTGTCTTCTCTTGTCTTGTCTTGTCTTGTCTTGCCGTGCCTTGCCTTGCCTTGCCTTGCCTTGCCTTATCTATCTTATCTTATCTTATCTTGTCTTGTCTTGTCTTGTCTTGTCTTGTCTTGTCTTCTCTTGTCTTGTCTTGTCTTGTCTTGTCTCGCCTTGTCTTGTCCTTTCTCGTCCTATCTTATCTTATCTTATCTTATCTTATCTTATCTTAATTGTTTTCTTGCCTTGTGTTGTCTTGTTTTATCTTTTCCTTTCTCGTCCTGTCTCGCCTTATCTTATCTTATCTTATCTTATCTTATCTTGTCTTGTCTTGTCTTGTCTTGTCTTGTCTTGTCTTGTCTTGTCTTGTCTTGTCTTGTCTTGTCTTGTCTTGTCTTGTCTTGTCTTGTCTTGTCTTGTCTTGTCTTGCCTTGCCTTGCCTTGCCTTGGCTTGCCTTGCCTTATCTATCTTATCTTATCTTATCTTATCTTGTCTTGTCTTGTCTTGTCTTGTCTTGTCTTGTCTTGTCTTGTCTTGTCTTGTCTTGTCTTGTCTTGTCTTGTCTTGTCTTGTCTTGTCTTGTCTTGTCTTTTCTTGTCTTGCCTTGCCTTGCCTTGCCTTGCCTTATCTATCTTATCTTATCCTATCTTGTCTTGTCTTGTCTTGTCTTGTCTTGTCTTGTCTTGTCTTGTCTTGTCTTGTCTTGTCTTGTCTTGTCTTGTCTTGTCTCGCCTTGTCTTGTCCTTTCTCGTCCTATCTTATCTTATCTTATCTTATCTTATCTTATCTTGTCTTGTCTTGTCTTGTCTTGTCTTGTCTTGTCTTGTCTTGTCTTGTCTTGTCTTGCCTTGCCTTGCCTTGGCTTGCCTTGCCTTGCCTTATCTATCTTATCTTATCTTATCTTATCTTATCTTGTCTTGTCTTGTCTTGTCTTGTCTTGTCTTGTCTTGTCTTGTCTTGTCTTGTCTTGTCTTTTCTTGCCTTGCCTTGCCTTGCCTTGCCTTGCCTTGCCTTGCCTTATCTATCTTATCTTATCCTATCTTGTCTTGTCTTGTCTTGTCTTGTCTTGTCTTGTCTCGCCTTGTCTTGTCCTTTCTCGTCCTATCTTATCTTGTCTTGTCTTGTCTTATCTTATCTTATCTTATCTTATCTTATCTTATCTTATCTTATCTTATCTTATCTTATCTTATCTTATCTTATCTTATCTTATCTTATCTTATCTTATCTTATCTTATCTTATCTTATCTTATCTTATCTTATCTTATCTTATCTTATCTTATCTTATCTTATCTTATCTTATCTTATCTTATCTTATCTTATCTTATCTTATCTTATCTTATCTTATCTTATCTTATCTTATCTTATCTTATCTTATCTTATCTTAATTGTTTTCTTGCCTTGTGTTGTCTTGTTTTATCTTTTCCTTTCTCGTCCTGTCTCGCCTTATCTTATCTTATCTTATCTTATCTTGTCTTGTCTTGTCTTGTCTTGTCTTGTCTTGTCTTGTCTTGTCTTGTCTTGTCTTGTCTTGTCTTGCCTTGCCTTGCCTTGCCTTGCCTTGCCTTATCTATCTTGTCTTGTCTTGTCTTGTCTTGTCTTGTCTTGTCTTGTCTTGTCTTGTCTTGTCTTGTCTTGTCTTGTCTTGTCTTGTCTTGTCTTGTCTTGCCTTGCCTTGCCTTGCCTTGCCTTGCCTTATCTATCTTATCTTATCTTGTCTTGTCTTGTCTTGTCTTGTCTTGTCTTGTCTTGTCTTGTCTTGTCTTGCCTTGCCTTGCCTTGCCTTGGCTTGCCTTGCCTTATCTATCTTATCTTATCTTATCTTATCTTGTCTTGTCTTGTCTTGTCTTGTCTTGTCTTGTCTTGTCTTGTCTTGTCTTGTCTTGTCTTGTCTTGTCTTGTCTTGTCTTGTCTTGTCTTGTCTTGTCTTGTCTTGTCTTGTCTTGTCTTGCCTTGCCTTGCCTTGCCTTGCCTTATCTATCTTATCTTATCCTATCTTGTCTTGTCTTGTCTTGTCTTATCTTATCTTATCTTATCTTATCTTATCTTATCTTACCTTACCTTACCTTACCTTACCTTACCTTACCTTACCTTACCTTACCTTACCTTACCTTACCTTACCTTACCTTACCTTACCTTACCTTACCTTGTCCTATCCTGTCCTGTCCTGTCCTGTCCTGTCCTGTCCTGTCCTGTCCTGTCCTGTCCTGTCTTGTCTTGTCTTGTCTTGTCTTGTCTTGTCTTGTCTTGTCTTGTCTTGTCTTGTCTTGTCTTGTCTTGTCTTGTCTTGTCTTGTCTTGTCTTGCCTTGTCTTGTCTTGCCTTGTTGTCTTGTCTTACCTCATCTTGTCCTTTCTCATCCTATCTTATCTTATCTTATCTTATCTTGTCTTGTCTTGTCTTGTCTTGTCTTGTCTTGTCTTGCCTTGCCTTGCCTTGCCTTATCTATCTTATCTTGTCTTGTCTTGTCTTGTCTTGTCTTGTCTTGTCTTGTCTTGTCTTGTCTTGTCTTGTCTTGTCTTGTCTTGTCTCGTCTCGTCTCGTCTCGTCTCGTCTCGTCTCGTCTCGTCTCGTCTCGTCTCGTCTCGTCTCGTCTCGTCTCGTCTCGTCTCGTCTCATCTTATCTTATCTTATCTTATCTCGCCTTATCATGTCCTTTCTCGTCCTATCTTATCTTATCTTATCTTATCTTATCTTATCTTATCTTATCTTATCTTATCTTATCTTATCTTATCTTATCTTATCTTATCTTATCTTATCTTATCTTATCTTATCTTACCTTACGTTACCTTACCTTACCTTACCTTACCTTACCTTACCTTACCTTACCTTACCTTACCTTACCTTACCTTACCTTACCTTACCTTACCTTACCTTGTCCTGTCCTGTCCTGTCCTATCCTATCCTATCCTATCCTATCCTATCCTATCCTATCCTATCCTATCCTATCCTACCTTACCTTACCTTACCTTACCTTACCTTACCTTACCTTACCTTACCTTACCTTACCTTACCTTACCTTACCTTACCTTACCTTACCTTACCTTACCTTACCTTACCTTACCTTATCTTATCTTATCTTATCTTATCTTATCTTATCTTATCTTATCTTATCTTATCTTATCTTATCTTATCTTATCTTATCTTATCTTATCTTATCTTAATTGTTTTCTTGCCTTGTCTTGTCTTGTTTTATCTTTTCCTTTCTCGTCCTGTCTCGCCTTATCTTATCTTATCTTATCTTATCTTATCTTATCTTATCTTATCTTGTCTTGTCTTGTCTTGTCTTGTCTTGTCTTGTCTTGTCTTGTCTTGTCTTGTCTTGTCTTGTCTTGTCTTGTCTTGTCTTGCCTTGCCTTGCCTTGCCTTGCCTTGTCCTGTCTTATCTTATCTTGTCTTGTCTTGTCTTGTCTTGTTGTCTTGTCTTACCTTATCTTGTCCTGTCTCATCATATCTTATCTTATCTTATCTTATCTTGCCTTGTCTTGTCTTGTCTTGTCTTGTCTTGCCTTGCCTTGCCTTGCCTTGCCTTGCCTTATCTATCTTATCTTATCTTATCTTATCTTGTCTTGTCTTGTCTTGTCTTGTCTTGTCTTGTCTTGTCTTGTCTTGTCTTGTCTTGTCTTGTCTTGTCTTGTCTTGTCTTGTCTTGTCTTGTCTTGTCTTGTCTTGTCTTGTCTTGTCTTGTCTTGTCTTGTCTTGTCTTGTCTTGTCTTGTCTTGTCTTGTCTTGTCTTGTCTTGTCTTGTCTTGTCTTGTCTTGTCTCGCCTTGTCTTGTCCTTTCTCGTCCTATCTTATCTTATCTTATCTTATCTTATCTTATCTTATCTTATCTTATCTTATCTTATCTTATCTTATCTTATCTTACCTTACCTTATCTTATCTCGTCTCGTCTCGTCTCGTCTCGTCTCGTCTCGTCTCGTCTCGTCTCGTCTCGTCTCGTCTCGTCTCGTCTCGTCTCGTCTTGCCTTGCCTTGCCTTGTCCTGTCTTATCTTATCTTATCTTATCTTATCTTATCTTATCTTATCTTATCTTATCTTACCTTACCTTACCTTACCTTACCTTACCTTACCTTACCTTACCTTACCTTACCTTACCTTACCTTACCTTACCTTACCTTACCTTACCTTACCTTGTCCTATCCTGTCCTGTCCTGTCCTGTCCTGTCCTGTCCTGTCCTGTCCTGTCTTGTCTTGTCTTGTCTTGTCTTGTCTTGTCTTGTCTTGTCTTGTCTTGTCTTGTCTTGTCTTGTCTTGTCTTGTCTTGTCTTGTCTTGTCTTGTCTTGTCTTGTCTTGCCTTGTCTTGTCTTGCCTTGTTGTCTTGTCTTACCTCATCTTGTCCTTTCTCATCCTATCTTATCTTATCTTATCTTATCTTGTCTTGTCTTGTCTTGTCTTGTCTTGTCTTGTCTTGCCTTGCCTTGCCTTGCCTTATCTATCTTATCTTGTCTTGTCTTGTCTTGTCTTGTCTTGTCTTGTCTTGTCTTGTCTTGTCTTGTCTTGTCTTGTCTTGTCTTGTCTTGTCTTGTCTTGTCTCGCCTTGTCTTGTCCTTTCTCGTCCTATCTTATCTTATCTTATCTTATCTTATCTTATCTTATCTTATCTTATCTTATCTTATCTTATCTTATCTTACCTTACCTTACCTTACCTTACCTTACCTTACCTTACCTTACCTTACCTTACCTTACCTTACCTTACCTTACCTTACCTTACCTTACCTTACCTTACCTTACCTTACCTTACCTTACCTTACCTTACCTTACCTTGTCCTGTCCTGTCCTGTCCTGTCCTGTCCTGTCCTGTCCTGTCCTGTCCTGTCCTGTCCTGTCCTGTCCTGTCCTGTCCTGTCCTGTCTTGTCTTGTCTTGTCTTGTCTTGTCTTGTCTTGCCTTGTCTTGTCTTGCCTTGTTGTCTTGTCTTACCTCATCTTGTCCTGTCTCATCCTATCTTATCTTATCTTATCTTATCTTATCTTGTCTTGTCTTGTCTTGTCTTGTCTTGTCTTGTCTTGTCTTGTCTTGTCTTGTCCTGCCTTGCCTTGCCTTGCCTTATCTATCTTATCTTATCTTGTCTTGTCTTGTCTTGTCTTGTCTTGTCTTGTCTTGTCTTGTCTCGTCTCGTCTCGTCTCGCCTTGTCCTTTCTCGTCCTATCTTATCTTATCTTATCTTATCTTATCTTATCTTGTCTTGTCTTGTCTTGTCTTGTCTTGTCTTGTCTTGTCTCGTCTCGTCTCGTCTCGTCTCGTCTCGTCTCGTCTCGTCTCGTCTCGTCTCATCTTATCTTATCTTATCTTATCTCGCCTTATCATGTCCTTTCTCGTCCTATCTTATCTTATCTTATCTTATCTTATCTTATCTTATCTTATCTTATCTTATCTTATCTTATCTTATCTTATCTTATCTTATCTTATCTTATCTTATCTTACCTTACCTTACCTTACCTTACCTTACCTTACCTTACCTTACCTTACCTTACCTTACCTTACCTTACCTTACCTTACCTTGTCCTGTCCTGTCCTGTCCTATCCTATCCTATCCTATCCTATCCTATCCTATCCTATCCTATCCTATCCTATCCTATCCTATCCTATCCTATCCTATCCTATCCTATCCTATCCTATCTTACCTTACCTTACCTTACCTTACCTTACCTTACCTTACCTTACCTTACCTTACCTTACCTTACCTTACCTTACCTTACCTTACCTTACCTTACCTTATCTTATCTTATCTTATCTTATCTTATCTTATCTTATCTTATCTTATCTTATCTTATCTTATCTTATCTTATCTTATCTTATCTTATCTTATCTTAATTGTTTTCTTGCCTTGTCTTGTCTTGTTTTATCTTTTCCTTTCTCGTCCTGTCTCGCCTTATCTTATCTTATCTTATCTTATCTTATCTTATCTTGTCTTGTCTTGTCTTGTCTTGTCTTGTCTTGTCTTGTCTTGTCTTGTCTTGTCTTGTCTTGCCTTGCCTTGCCTTGCCTTGCCTTGTCCTGTCTTATCTTATCTTATCTTATCTTATCTTATCTTATCTTATCTTACCTTACCTTACCTTACCTTACCTTACCTTACCTTACCTTACCTTACCTTACCTTACCTTACCTTACCTTACCTTACCTTACCTTACCTTACCTTACCTTACCTTACCTTGTCCTATCCTGTCCTGTCCTGTCCTGTCCTGTCCTGTCCTGTCCTGTCCTGTCTTGTCTTGTCTTGTCTTGTCTTGTCTTGTCTTGTCTTGTCTTGTCTTGTCTTGTCTTGTCTTGTCTTGTCTTGTCTTGTCTTGTCTTGTCTTGTCTTGTCTTGTCTTGTCTTGTCTTGTCTTGTCTTGTCTTGTCTTGTCTTGTCTTGTCTTGTCTTGTCTTGTCTTGCCTTGTCTTGTCTTGCCTTGTTGTCTTGTCTTACCTCATCTTGTCCTGTCTCATCCTATCTTATCTTATCTTATCTTATCTTATCTTGTCTTGTCTTGTCTTGTCTTGTCTTGTCTTGTCTTGCCTTGCCTTGCCTTGCCTTATCTATCTTATCTTGTCTTGTCTTGTCTTGTCTTGTCTTGTCTTGTCTTGTCTTGTCTTGTCTTGTCTTGTCTTGTCTTGTCTTGTCTTGTCTTGTCTTGTCTTGTCTTGTCTTGTCTTGTCTTGTCTTGTCTCGCCTTGTCTTGTCCTTTCTCGTCCTATCTTATCTTATCTTATCTTATCTTATCTTATCTTATCTTATCTTATCTTATCTTATCTTATCTTATCTTACCTTACCTTACCTTACCTTACCTTACCTTACCTTACCTTACCTTACCTTACCTTACCTTACCTTACCTTACCTTACCTTACCTTACCTTGTCCTGTCCTGTCCTGTCCTGTCCTGTCCTGTCCTGTCCTGTCCTGTCCTGTCCTGTCCTGTCCTGTCCTGTCCTGTCCTGTCCTGTCTTGTCTTGTCTTGTCTTGTCTTGTCTTGTCTTGCCTTGTTGTCTTGTCTTACCTCATCTTGTCCTGTCTCATCCTATCTTATCTTATCTTATCTTATCTTATCTTATCTTGTCTTGTCTTGTCTTGTCTTGTCTTGTCTTGTCTTGTCTTGTCTTGTCTTGTCCTGCCTTGCCTTGCCTTGCCTTATCTATCTTATCTTATCTTGTCTTGTCTTGTCTTGTCTTGTCTTGTCTTGTCTTGTCTTGTCTCGTCTCGTCTCGCCTTGTCCTTTCTCGTCCTATCTTATCTTATCTTATCTTATCTTATCTTATCTTATCTTGTCTTGTCTTGTCTTGTCTTGTCTTGTCTTGTCTTGTCTTGTCTTGTCTCGTCTCGTCTCGTCTCGTCTCGTCTCGTCTCGTCTCGTCTCGTCTCGTCTCGTCTCGTCTCGTCTCGTCTCGTCTCATCTTATCTTATCTTATCTTATCTCGCCTTATCATGTCCTTTCTCGTCCTATCTTATCTTATCTTATCTTATCTTATCTTATCTTATCTTATCTTATCTTATCTTATCTTATCTTATCTTATCTTATCTTATCTTATCTTATCTTACCTTACCTTACCTTACCTTACCTTACCTTACCTTACCTTACCTTACCTTACCTTACCTTACCTTACCTTACCTTACCTTACCTTACCTTACCTTGTCCTGTCCTGTCCTATCCTATCCTATCCTATCCTATCCTATCCTATCCTATCCTATCCTATCCTATCCTATCCTATCCTATCCTATCTTACCTTACCTTACCTTACCTTACCTTACCTTACCTTACCTTACCTTACCTTACCTTACCTTACCTTACCTTACCTTACCTTACCTTATCTTATCTTATCTTATCTTATCTTATCTTATCTTATCTTATCTTATCTTATCTTATCTTATCTTATCTTAATTGTTTTCTTGCCTTGTCTTGTCTTGTTTTATCTTTTCCTTTCTCGTCCTGTCTCGCCTTATCTTATCTTATCTTATCTTATCTTATCTTATCTTATCTTGTCTTGTCTTGTCTTGTCTTGTCCTTTCTCGTCCTGTCTTATCTTATCTTATCTTATCTTATCTTATCTTATCTTATCTTGTCTTGTCTTGTCTTGTCTTGTCTTGTCTTGTCTTGTCTTGTCTTGCCTTGTCTTGTCTTGCCTTGTTGTCTTGTCTTACCTCATCTTGTCCTGTCTCATCCTATCTTATCTTATCTTATCTTATCTTATCTTATCTTGTCTTGTCTTGTCTTGTCTTGTCTTGTCTTGTCTTGTCTTGTCTTGTCTTGTCTTGTCTTGTCTTGTCTTGCCTTGCCTTGCCTTGCCTTGCCTTGCCTTATCTATCTTATCTTGTCTTGTCTTGTCTTGTCTTGTCTTGT